>CM053623.1:245287519-245321042 GCA_028646595.1 Phalanger gymnotis
CATCAGTGTGCCACCTAGAGTGAGAGCCCCAAGCAAATAGCTCTGTCTTCTCTTCTTATACCGTTTCAGACGTCATCAAACATCATCTGAATGACAAGAACTTAGACTGCTATGATTGGCTCTGGAGTTAGCACTTCCCCTTAGAACCCTGGAAGCTTCATGCCCACATAGGCTTAGCACCTAGTAATCAGAGGTTTGGGGCAAACTTAGGAGCAAAGATCTAATCAGACCTCCCTTAGTTACCCCCACCTTGGGCCCCATCTTAGTTACCAATACACACCCACATAGGTTTAGCACCTAATAGGGGTTTGGGCCTGAGGCTTAGCACCTAGTAAGACTCAATGAAATAGTCGAAGGAAACAAAAACCAAACTCTTCAAGGGCACTTGGTTGAACTGAGTGCTAAGAGACCATTTTGTTTACCAACACAAAAGGAAAGAGGGATCTGTTAACACATTGGATGACAGATCCCAAAAAGGAATTCTCTCGTTAGAATGTTGGAGAGATAGATAGGAAATCTCCCACTTGGGTTCAGATATTGGCTTCTCAAGTATAAGAGGGATGTAGTTAGATGACAGTTTGTCTGAAGATGATCTGAGATTATAAGTAGACCGCTAGTTTAATATTAACCAAGTATCTGATATGGCAGCCAAAAATACCAATCTTGGGCTACATAGTATCCTAGATTAAGGAGGCAATAGTACTGGCAAAGTCTAAGAAATAATAAATAGTTCAGAGCATATTTTGCCCTGGTCAGACACCACCTAGAGTTTTATCTATGGTTCTTGACTTAACCGTTCTTAGTATGATAACTGGCGCATAGTAGGTGCTTTTAAAATGTTTACCGACTGACAGTTCTGGGTGACACATTTTAGGAAAGTCGCTGATGAACAAGAGGGTATCCAGAGGAGGGCAGGGTGACTATCCTTGTAGCAAACCTGACTACTTGCCAAACTTGAGTACTTGATCAATGAAGATGCTTAGCTTGGAAAAGAATAGATGCAGGGACATCATTTTTTTTGAATATCTGAATGGCTGATATGTGAAAGATCTGTTCTGCCTGGCTCCATAGGGTAGAAGCTGCCTAGAGGAAAAGTCAGGTTTGACACAACAACAATCCTCCCAAGAAGTAAGGCTGCTGAAGGGTGGACTTGATGATACATTGGTAGTTTGAGGGGACTATTTTTTTCTCTTTTTCTTAAGTGTTTCTTATAAAGGATGGTTCACTAAGGAGAAAGGATATTTTTGGAAAGAAATGTGATTTAAAAATGAAAGATATTCCCCAGAGAGCTATGAGAAGACACCTTCCCCTGATCCTTTGCAGAAGTCCAAGTACACAGGTGTGGAAAACCACATATAAAGTCCAGCTTTTTAGATGTGTTGATCAGTATTACTGAATTTTTTCACTTCTTCCTCTTTTTTTCTTTCTTTTAAAAAATATTTTGTTATGACTGATGACTCTGGGAAGGGACAGGAAGACAGAACAATATAAAACAAAAGATATCAATAAAAGAGAAATATATATTAAATATAAATGCAAAAATGACAAAAGAAGTCAAGTAAGAATACAATAATTTTTAAAGTAGCCTCAGGAGGTGGTGGGTGCCTCCTCATGGGGACCCTTTAAGCAAAGGTCAGGATATTTTAGTGAGAATCCTTGTTGTGCTTCTGGTTGGACTATGGCCTTTGAAGTTCTGTCTAATCTTGACACTCTGTGAGAGTGGTAACATAATTCACTGTTCCATTGTTAAATAACTACTCAAGATCCCACACCCATAGGTGGCTCAGCTCAGTTCTTTCCACAGCCCAGATTCTTAAATTTTCTACTGACAACAAAGGCCTTTCCCAGGAAACACTAAAAGAAATCAGGTCAACTTTGCCCTTAAGCCAGTTGATTCCATGAAAGATTAAGTCAGACCAGCATCTTGGCATCTTGTAGACACAAAACTTTTATCTGACTGGCTGGATATTTTACACATCGATCAGTGTTTTTGGCAGACAAAGCCAGAAGCATCAAGGGGCATGAGGAGCAAGACTAGAGGCAAGGGGCCCTGAACATGAAATCAAGATAATGGCAGAGACTGGTAACTGTATTAGGAAGGGCTAGTTGGCTGCAAGCTTGAATTAGCATGGAGATCAAGAAGGGAGATCAAGAAGAGAAGGGAGAAGGACTATTAAGTTTAAGAAGAAAGAGTCTCTTTCTGTCTCTTTTTCTTTCTCTCTTTCATAGCTCATGTTTCACAAAAGATCACAGGACCTTAGATTTATGGGGCAATTAGGTGGCACAGTGGTTAGAGTGCTGGAGTCAGGAAGACCTAAATTCGAGTCCATCCTCAGACTCTTACTAGCTGTGGGACCCTGGGCAAATCATTTGAACTCTATTTACCTCAGTTTTCTCCTCTGTAAAATGGGGATTAATAACAGTATCTACCTCCCAGGGTTGTTTCAAAGATCAAATGAAATGATAATTGTAAAGTGCTTGGCACATAGTAAGTGCTATAGAAATTACTAGTAGTAGTAATAGCAGCAGCAGTAATAGTAATAGCAGTAGGAAGAGGAGGAGTAGCAGCAGCAGCAGCAGTAATGGTGGTGGTAGTGATCATTTTGTCCAAAGAAACTTAGACCCATAAAGATGAAGTAATTTGCCTAAGGTCACTCGCTCCTGAACAGTAAAGCTGGGACTTATCTTCCCATGAATCAATTCAGCAAGTCTTTACCATCTACTCTGGGCAAGACACTGAGGATTACAAGACAAAAGGAAAGGACTCCCTTCTCTCAAGGGTCTTCCATTCTGAGGATGGAGGGGATGACAGGTGTGCAGCTTAGTACAATTTGGGGGTGGGGGTAAGGACTGCATCTGTGATTTCGTTCATTTGGGAGCTCTCAATGAGGAAACTCAGCCAAAGCAGGTCAGCACCTCCTTATCAATTTTTAGTCTTACAGTGTTACCTGGGGCAATTTGAGATTAAGTGATGTGCCAGGGTTACAGAGCCAGTATGTGTCAGAGGCAGCTCATGATCCTAAGTCTTGAACTCAATTAAAAACTTCCCCTCAACCCAGATCATGGCAGCTTCTGTATGTGAGCTTGTACAAGTCATTCTCCCTCCTTTCTTAAGCAGTCCAGAATCCCTAGGGGCTTCAATATCCATATTGATGCTCTCTCACACTTTCTAGCTTCCCAATTCCTTGGTCTCATTAAAGCTATGACCCCCTGCTTCTTTCCACCTCAGCCACACACAAGGATGGTCACAGCTCACATCTTATCATCACCCACAATTTTCCTACTTCCTCTATCACAAACTCTGGCATTTTCCTTTCTGACTATATAATTCCCTACCACTGTTGTTCTACCTAAGACTCACCCCGCCCCATAAACTTATCTTTCACCCTACTTGAGGCCTCCAACCCCACCACCCTTACAGACTTCCTCTGGACATCATCACCCTTGTTCAGATTTGACTTCCCTTGCATGATCTCTAATTTTGACCCAGAGGTGGTAAAAGTAAGGAAAGGACTAAGGTTGTCTGGATTGCTGCTTGAATTGAGAGTGTCAGAGTCAGGATTCAAACCCGGGTCCTCTGACTCTAAATCCAGTATTCAATTCCCCTACACCACACTGTCTCAAATTACTTCCCTTGCCCTTCCCTAAGTGGTCCAATGGAAAGAACTCTGGCTTTGGATTCAGAGGACTTGGGTTCTGCTGCTTGCTATTTGGGTAATCTTGGGCAAGTCACTGAATCTCCTTCAGCCTCAGTTTCTGCAGCTGTAAAAGGAATGGAAATTGAACTACACAGCCTCTAAAGTCCTTCCCAACTCTAAATCCATAATCTTATGACTTTGGTTTCAGTCCTGGCTTGGCTACTTACTAACTTAAACTCTTTGGGTCTCAGCTTCTTCCTCTGTAAAATGAAGCAGCCAGACTAGATGATTTTAAAGGTTCCTTCCATCTCTAAATCTATGATCCAATAAGCAGGGCCTGGCACATAGTAGGTGCTTAATAAATGCCTGTTGATTGACATGAAAGAATAAATGGCTACTCTCCATGTTACCACCCCCCCACACACACACACACTGTGAAATATGGTTTGGCTTTTGTGTATCTCTAGTGCTTAACCCAGCATTTGTCACATAGTAGGTGCTTATTTAATTCACGTTGAGTGATTAATGACCCCATGGATACAGTCTCTCCAACATTGGAATCACATATCATTGAGGGAAGAAGGAAGAGGATAAAAAAGACCAAGTCTGTCTGGCTGTTTGGCAAAAGCCATCTCCCTTTCTCTGCTGCTCCCCATTATCACTTGAGATCACCAATGGAGGTGGGGGGGAGTCAGAGGGGTGGACACACCATGCAATTTCCCTTAAGCTCCAAGCCCCATTAGGGGCCTCTTCCACAGAGAGGTTGAGGTGAGGAGGGAGATAAGATTCTCATCAGTGACATTTGCTTGTTAGTAGGAGGTCCCAGTTAAAGATCTAGTTAAAAAGGATAAAGGACACACGCATGATTGGTAAAAAGAGAACTTTGGTTTCATTCTTGCAGGCTACAGATCTGTGCCCCTCTACTGGCACAGATCACCAAGTCACCAGGATGGGTAATCCCCTGGCTTATGTTCCAGCTTTGTTCCAAGCCACAGGAAGAGAAGGCAGCCTAGCAGGATGAGAGGATCCGAGTTC
Organism: Phalanger gymnotis; assembly: GCA_028646595.1. Lineage (NCBI taxonomy): Eukaryota > Metazoa > Chordata > Mammalia > Diprotodontia > Phalangeridae > Phalanger > Phalanger gymnotis. The sequence goes on from CM053623.1 coordinate 245,292,193, forward strand.
AAATTCTGACTATTTCCTGGATGAAACCTCAGGCAAGTCACTTAATCTCTCCAGGCTTCAGTTTCTTCATCTGTAAACTAAGAGGAGTTGAATTCAATCCCAGGATCTCAGCATGGGAAGGGGGGAGGGGGAACTTCTCTGTGGCCATAACTGAAAAAGAATCCTTGAAACATCCTCAATGAGTAAGCCATTCAGTGTCCTCCAGAATCAATCAATGAGCATTTATTAAGTCCTCGTTCTGTTCTCAGCACTGTCCTAGGTGCTGAGGTTACAAAGACTGAAACAAATCAATTCCAAGATCCACAGGGAGAGGGAAAGTACAACCACCCAAGGTGGTCCATTTGATTCCTGGACAGCTCTCGTTGTTAGGAAGAATCTCTGGATATTCAGCCTAAATGGGAATCTTAGCAGTTTCTACCCATGGCTCAATTAAGCTCTCTGGGGTCAAACCAATGAACTGCCAAATCCTATGACTGCAACAAAGCAGGTCACAGAGTCCAAGATGTCAAGGTCAAGTCAGAGAGTCACAGAACATCAGAACTGAAAGAGATGAAATGTGGTTAAACCCTTTAATTTAACAGATTAAGAAAGGGTCCCATAAAGGTGATGAAATTTTTTTTAAAAGCTTCAATTCCAGAGTCAGAAGAACTGGGTTCATATCCTGGTCATGCTACTGACTACTTCTGTGGCTTTGAACAAATCACATCATCTCTGTGCCTCAGTTTCCTCATCTGTCAAATGAGAGTGTTGGACTTGGCTTCAAAGGTCCCTTTCTGCTATAAATCTATGATCCTCTGACTTCATGGGCTATGGGGAACACTAGGGAAACAGACAATGTGGCTGATGCCCTCAAGAGACTTCTAACTGAAATGAGTGAAAGAAAAATAAACATTTGGTGGGGGGGGGACCTAGAAAGTATAAATAGTAAAGTATAAACTCCATATCGAGTCATAGAATAAGATGGCATATGAGAGGCAATGCATGAGATATAGTAGATAGAGCCTCAGATTTGGAGTCAGGAGACTTGAGTCTGTAAGAAGAGAAGGCTCTACTGTGTGACCCAAGAGGTATCTTCTAACTCAGCCTATGATCCTCTCTGTGTGACCTTGAACAAGTCTCTTTTTAAGACTTCAGTTTCCTCATCTTTCCAAAGTCCCTTCCATTTCCAAATGTTTAATTCTCCACATCTAAGGTCACAGAGCTAGTAATTGATAAAACAGGGATTCAATAGCCATGAGGCATTTGACTCCTAAGTGTGTATTCACTATGCCTACCTTCTGCCTTATCGAATCACTTTGTCTCCAAACAAACAAAACCAAACAATCACCACCTTTTCTGATTCTGGAAAACTTATGTAAGGTTGTTGAACATGAAGCTGTGGTCAGAAGCTTGTCTAGAATGCCCCCAGGCTTGGTTGCCCTTCACATACTTATCAATTTCTTAAGCTAGAAGATGAGTATTAATGCCTAGGTGTTGGAAAGAACCATGGAGTTCACTGGGTTCAATCCATATACCCAGTTCACAAATCTTACTTCCATCAGCCCTAATGAGAGGTCAATCAGCCTCTTCTTAAATACTTCAGTGATAGGATACTCACTTTCTCCCTCAAGGCATTCCATTTCATCTTTATGGGAATGAGGGGAGAATGACTTGGAGTTGATAAAACTTCTAGATTAACCAAAGAATTTTGAAAGTCAGAGCTAATCATCCAGTCCCACCCTCTCATTTTACAGATGTGGAAACTGAGGTCCAGGGAATCCCTGAAGTGACTTGCTCATGGTTAAACATGTGGGATCATAGACTTAGAGTTGGAAATGACCTTAGAAATCATTTAGACCAAACCCTTTATTTGATAGATGAGAAAAACTGAGGGTGGTAGCATGGTTCCTCAAGCACAGTACTACAATCTCTCACCTCCATGTCTTCACAAAAGCTGTCCCCTATGCTTGGAATGCACTCCCTCTTTACCTTCATCTCTCAAAATCCCTAGTTTCCTTCAAGGATCAGCTAAAATACTACTTTCTCAATGAGGCCTTTCTGGATCCCCAAAACTGCTAGTAACCTTCTCTTCAGCCTTATATCACATTGTAAATCCCTAAATTCACATGGTTGTCTCCTCTGACAACATTGCAAGTTCCTTGAGGGCAGAGATTACTTTCATTTTTTTACCTTGGCATTCCCAGTACCTACCACATAGTAGGCACTTAATAAATGCTTTTTTCATTCAGTAATTATTCCACTTTTGCCTTCATATCTTTAAGAGCTTACATAGTAGATGGCACACAGTAGGTGCTTTATAAGTGCACATCAATGGGCTAGCAAAGGAAATTATATTATTGTGAAAGTAAGTTGGAAATCATGATGCTCTATATAGTACAACTAGTAATAGCTGATGAGATATAAGGGGTTTACCATTTTTAAAGGGCTTTAGACATTGTCATTTGGATTATTATTGAAAAGGGTCAAAGTACTGGCTAACTTGTACCTCCATGTATGTGTAAAGCCAGTCTTTTGCTTTAAGTGTGAACTATCTCCTAGAGAGGCATGGTTTGCTCTAGATCCCAGTGGAGAATTGCCCCCAAGAATGAGCAGCATTTGTCAGTCCTAGCCTGGGGCTGGTCCAGGAGTCTACAATCTAGTCCACAGCACTCTACCATCTATGGTCTAGTTGGCAATGCTCCCTTACCTAAGGGATTGGGGAAGATGACACTGGGGATTTCCTGGACTCATGAGGATATTTCCAACAAAGAAGCTCTGATGGCTTCTTGGAAGTGGCTAAAAACTTCAGCAAAGTAGCCAAAGGCTGAGCGCCTGGCTTGGGAAGCCTTGCAACTGAAATAAGTTTCAAATAGAAAACATGCATCTGGAGTTCAAAGTAATAATGAAAAACAATCTGGCTTCTGGGCAGACTATAACCACTTCTGGGGGGGTGGGGGTGGGCAAGGCATTCCTGAAAATAAATGTGCCACAAGACAACTGGACAGCCAACGTGTAATTCAATTCAGTAAACATGTATTAAGCACCTACTATATGTTGGAAACTTCAGTAAGTCATAGGCATAGAGACAAAAATGAAACCATCCCTGCCCTCAAGGATCTTACATTCTTTTAGGTGAAAACACCATGTGCACAGCCAAGTCAACACAAAATATGTGCACAATAAATATTAACCAATATTTTCCCAAATGTTCTAGCTACTTTGTGGTCTCTAAAAAGCTTCTAACTTAAAGTGGTTCAATATTGTTGCAATTAAGAACTCTTTGGTGGGGCACCATAATTGTTTCTTTGGGGAAGATTGTCTGTGGCATCAAGGCCCAGTAGATTTGGCCTGAGAACAAGCTTGCCCATAATTGGGGAGTCACCCCAAAAGAGAAGGGAAAATTGACAGGAGTTTCAAAAGGTCTAAGAAGCCAACTCTAGCAAAGAGGCAGAGAGTGTGCAGGCTTCACATTTCCACAAAGAGCAGTGGACAAGACATCAAGAAGCCTGGAGTTCTATGGCCAACTTGACCACTTGAGTGCTCTGTGGATTTAGGTAAGTCCCTTCCCTTCTTGTGGCCTCAGTTCTCCCATCTAGAAACCAAAGAGATGGAAAGAGAGCACACTTTGGAGTCAGGAAACCTAGCTCTGCCACTTACTACCTGACTAACCTCAGATAATTCACTTTACTTTCTCTGAGACTCAGTTTCCCCTGATGTAAAATGAGAAGGTTCAACTATATGGCCTCTGAGGTCCCTTCTAACTCCAAATCTATATTCCTATGGGTCATTTCTCTGGGCCTCAGTAACTTTCGAAGTAAAACGAGTGAGACTCAGTAATCTGGAAAGGAACTCAGAGATCATCCAACCTAACTCTCACACTTCACAAAAAAAGGAAACAAACCCAGGAAGGTCCACTGGAACTGGAAGGCACCTCGGAGATTTTTTTTTATCAACAAGGGAGCTGGGGCCCAGAGATGATGCAAGAATTGGAACCTCAGCTCCCCACTCTAAAATCCTCATTTGACAAATGGGAAAACCGAGGTCATAGAAGTAGTAAGCAGGCCCTCTGACTCCACTGTTCCCCCTGAGGTACCTGCTTTAACATCCCACATTCCTTAGACCTGATGGCCTCCAAAACTGCCTCCAGCTCTGACATCTCATGAGTCTCTGAACCTGTGATCACCACCCTCTCCAGAGTATGCCAAGTAAAGGTTTAAGATGAGTCACGTTTCTCTTTTTAAATCCCTGCCAAAACATCACAACAAGGATGGGGGAAGGCAGGGAGTGGGATCTGAATGGGGCGGGGGAGAGTTGAGGAGGGCAAACCCAAGGGAAAGCAGGGGCCCAGGGTGGCATGTGAGCATCTTTACAGCCCACACAGGTAATGGCGGCTCTGGCAGCACAGAGAGGCAGCCAGCCAGAGGTCTTATTTAGATCCTCCCACATCAGTTACATTGGATTCCTGTTCCACAGATGTTCACTTTAGAGCCCACTCATCCTACCGGGAAATGAAAGCACAGCCTGGTTTGGGGTAGGCTGTCAGCTTCATCAAGGCAAGTTTAACCGTTTCAAGCTGGGCTCCACTACTTTGTCTTCAGTGCAGTGGAGGGGATGTGGTGACAGGGACCAAGCAAAGCTCAAAGAAACCCCTAACCTAAGCTTGGGAAGGGAAACCCTTCAAATAGATCTCTGGATCCTAACCTTCACCATGTCTCTGGCAATCTTTTCTTTCTACTCATGGTTATCGCTCTATTGAGACCTTCTTCACCTCTCATCTGGACTATGCAGAGAGTCTGGCCACCCCCCATGCCTGGAATCCACCCCCTCTTCACCTCTGCCTCTTCCTCTAAGATGCAGCTCAGACACAACCTTCTGCACAAAGCCTTTCCATCCGCCCCACAACGTCACACCAACTGCTGGCATCCTCAGTACTTTTATTGAACTATTTTGTAGGTATCAAATTATTCACTTTGCGTGTGTATATGGATATACACACATAAATGTAAATATGTACAGATATATGTATATATTTAACACATAAATATTCAATTAATACATATAAACATATCCGTACCTACTGATGCATATACATATTTAATATTTAGTAATACATACAAAGGTATGCATACATACAATACATATAAACACGTTTTACATGTACTGTATATATTTTAAATGGACTTCTACGAAGGTGAGAACTCAGCCCTGCATCAGAGATAGGAAGCACTATAAAAAACCTGAGAGTTCTCACCTTTGCTGGGCAGAGGAAAGGAAAGACTACACAAAGGAGGATATATAAAACTCATTCCTAACAATTTCTGATGATAGAGCTCAAGAGAAAGAGCTAGTATTAAAGACTATCCTGAGTATTGGAGAAGAACAGAATCAGAGATAAACTTTGCTTGGAATTGAGGGAAAAGAGATTCTGGCCTGAAGGGCCCAGGTGTGAACATTCCTGAGAATTACTGTGCAAAAGGACAAAGGTGAGAACTCAGTCCTAGAGCAGAGACTGGAAACACCAAAAAAAAAATTAACCCACAGGAGTTCTCACCTTTTATGGGTGGAGTAAAGGGAGGGCCTAATCAAAAGAAGATGTATAAAAAGACCTTGTCAATTCAGTATTCCAACGTTTCCTGCCAGAGCTCAAGTGGAAGAGTGAGCATTATCTATCCTGAGAGTAGCATTGGAGAAGGCTAGAATCGGAGGTCTAAGAACATGGATGCCAAAGACTTAATTGAAAATCTCAAGACAGAGCTCACTTGCTCCATCTGTCTAGGCTACTTCACTGACCCAGTGACTGTCAAATGTGGCCACAGCTTTTGCATGGAGTGTCTTCTCCAATGTAGGGAGGGAGCTGATACCAGATTTACCTGCCCAGAATGCAGAGGAGTCATTAAAGACAGCAATTTGATAATGGACAAGAGCCTGCAGAGTCTGTCCATAGCTAGCAAAATGCTCAGACCTCATTTCCTGCAGAGCATGGGTGACCTGATCATCTGTGAGCGACATGGGGAAAAAGAGAAGCTCTTCTGTGAGGAAGACCAGAGACCCCTCTGTGAGTCTTGTTCATTAGCCCCAGAGCACAAGAATCACCAAATCCTTCCCCTGAACAGGGCTGCTGACAAGTACAAGGACGAGCTGCAGAAGACTCGAAATATCTTACAGAGAAAAGAAGAGGAATTTAAAATTGCACTGGACAGAGTGCAAAGGAAGAAAAAATATTGTAAGGAAGATGCAGATGTGTTTAAACAATCGATTCAATCCGAATATAAGAAAATGTACCAGTTCTTACAAAATGAAGAAAATCGACACCTACAATTATTGGACCAGGAATCCAGAGACAACATGGCCAAACTTGAGGAGAGCAGGGCCAGACTATCACAACAAATGCGAAATCTGCAAAGAATGATACTAGAAGTAGATGAAGATCTGGACAAGGCGCCATCGAAAATGCTCCAGGGTCGGAAAAGTTTGTTGGAAAGGAATGAGGAGCTGCTACTTCAAGAACTGGAGGTTGTTTCCCCTGGATGGAGCACCTGCCCCATCACTGGCTTGAGACAAGTACTCATGAGTTTTGAAAGGGATATAACTCTGGATCCTGAAACGGTCCATCCTCATCTCATCCTGTCTGAAGATTTGAAGCATGTTAAATGTGAAAGTGTCCCACAGGACCTGCCTGACAACAAAGAAAGACTTGATGATGCTTTCATTGTATTGGGGGCCCAGACCTTTACCTCAGGCAAACACTATTGGGAAGTGGAGTTGGGAGATAACATAGAGTGGGAAGTGGGTGTCTGTGAAGACTCAATTAGCAGAAAGGGAGACCCCTCCACATTACCTGGTGATATAACTGCCCTAGAAGGCTTCAAATCTGGAAATGATTTTGTCATCTGGAAACCAAATGAAAGCTGTCATGTGAACCAGCCCGCAAACAAATTGGGCATTTTTCTTGATTATGAAAGTGGACATGTAGCATTTTACTGTGTCGAAAATGAATCCCTTCTCTATAGTCCCCCAAACACAAACTTTCAAGGGACTCTTCGCCCTTACTTCTCTCTTTTCATTCATAATAAAGAAGGAACTCCTGCATGGATCACTATCTGTCCTGGGAGTGATTAGGAGAGAGCTATCAATGATGCTAATTACTATGGGGCCTCTCAATGACAGGTGACTGGATAGGACTCTGAAAATGACTTTCTATTCATCTGAACTCATGTTGAAATAGTCAATAAAGTTATAGATTACTATCAAAACCAATAAGAATAAAGTCTACCTTATTTGTAAAAAAAATAACATTTTATATGTATTCATCTCCCTCATTTGAATGTAAATTCATTAAGAATAGGGATTTTTTCATTCATTGAATTTGTAGAGTCAGCTCTTAATAAACACTTGTGGATTGACAGTTGTGCTTTGTCTTTCTCTCATTCATACCATTCTCCATTTGGCTACCAAATCGATATTCCTAAAAGCATAGATATGGTTTGACCATATTACTCCCCTGCTCACAAACCTTCGGTGGCTCCCTATTTATTGCTTCTAGGATCACAGGTAATGTTATTTCGGGGCAATGAGGTAGCCCAGTAACTCTGATACAAGACTTGGAGGTAGAAAGCTCAAATCCCACCTGAGATACTAAGAAAAGGGAGGGACTATTTTCATAGGTTCATCATTGACTTGGAGCTGGATTAAAGGTTATTGGGTCCAACCCTTTCATTTTAAAGAAGAGAAAAATCAAGGCTGAGAGAAGATGTCTGCGGTAGGTGCTTAATCAACGTTTGTTGAATCCAATTAGTAATCTTTCCCAACTTTACTAAATGTAACATAAATATTGCAGAATTAACCAATATAAATTCCTTGAGGTCAGGGGATGTTTTTGATTTTCTTTGTATCATCACTATTTAGCACGGTGCCTGGCACATAGCTGGTATTTAATCAATGCTTGTTCATTGTTTATTAACTGGCTGATGACTCAGATGCCTCAATTCTGATGAGATGGCAAAGTGCGTTTGATAGGGTTCTCAGACTCCAGCCCTAGGACTACATCTCTCCGCAGCCCGAAGATCCTATATCCGGCAATAACTCATGAGTGGGCCCCAGTGAGGCAAACTATCTCTTCCTGTTACAAGTACAAGCTGACCTTTGTAGAATTTCCCTTGTGTGAACAGGACTATCTTGTACCAGCAGAACAATAATGTACTGATTCCTAGTTACAATATACAATCCAGAGGTCAAGCTATAGGTATCAACTCCTGAGGCTATCTTGTTATAGACATAGCAGACCAAAAACACACTCCTTAGAAGCCCCTCCCCCCGCCCCTGACGGGTTTCCAGTAGTGAATAACACTTGTGCCCAAGATACAGAAACTGTATGTTCCTTTAAGAGCTGACTACTCTTTGATCCCACCCCACACCACCTAATTAGCACACTTGGCACACTATTCACTGTACTTTTTCTATATAAGCTTTAGATTCACTCTCATTAGGTCGCAAGTTCCCTAAGGAGCTCTGTATGCTTTATTAGTGTCATAATAGACTTTTGCCATTTGACTGGAAGATTGCTTGAGTCCAAGAATTCTTTCCAGATGATCCCACTCTGTACCTCAATAGTTTTGGGATCCCTGCACTCCTAAACTGCATCACTTTGACCTCTAATTACATAAAGGTGACATGGTACTATTAATATAGCACATTGGACTTGGAACTCACAGAATCTGTCACCTCAAAAATGTGTACTGAACAGAAACACAGAATCTCTGAAATGGAAGGGATCTCAGATAAAATCTAGGAGGAACATGGGGTCATGAAAGAAAACCTTTTGGCAGGGAGGTGGGGAACCTTGGTCCAAATCCAAAATCTACTTACCAGCTGTCTGACCTTGTACAAATGATCTCAACGCTCTGACCCCCAGTATCCTCATTTGTAAAATAAGAGAATTGGGCTAGGTGATCTTCGAGGTCTCTTTCAGTTCTAAATACATGATTCCATCATTTAATATCAATGGGCCTCAGTTTCCTTCTCTGTAAAAGGGGAATCAGACAAGAGAACCTTTAAATTTCTTCCAATGATAAATCGATGATTCCATGACCAATAAGAATACACTTTATAACATTTCAACAAATAGCCATTCAGACTCTGCTGGAAGATTTCACCAATCCTAGAGGCAGCCCTTTCAATTTTTGAATGGCTCTAATAGTTCAATTTTTCTTCCTCCTTCTTTACAAATTTTACCCACTGGTCTTTGTTTGGTCCTTTAGGGCATATAGAAACAAGTCTTATCTTTCTTCCATTTGTCAGTCTATTAGTTAGTTATTCCATCAGTCAACAAGCATTTTTTAAACACTTATGAAGCATTCTAGGCACTGTACTAAGCACCAGGAATACAAATTCAAAAACACAGTCTCTGCCCTCAAGAAGGTTACATTCTAATGAAGGAAGACAATAGGGAAGAGAAAGAAAGAAGATACTCACACACTCGACTGGGATATTTATTTGGAGACAGCTACCTGATCTCCTCTCTTTTCTTCTCCAAGATAAGCATTCCTAGTTCCTTCAACTACCCTTCCTTAATGGGAAATTGTTTTTGACTCAGAAAGTTTTATCAAATCTTACACTTAATCCTTAACCTTAACTGAGCTCCAGCATCATCATGGGAGTTTCACTGACAAAAGCAACCCTCAAAAGAAATTGACCCTCAAAGGAAAATTTGATAACAAAAATAAATATTTTTTTAAAAAAACTGGAAACAAAGTGGGTGCCCATCAGTTGGAGAATGACTAGACACAATTTGGCACATAAATGTCAAAGTATCATCTTGCTATGAGAAATGAGGAATTCTGAGAAACATGTAAAGACTTACATGAACTGATGCAGAATGAAGGAAGCAGAAAAAATAGTATTATAAACACTGGGACCACAGTGACGCAAATGAAGAAACACTAAGCAATGGACAAATTCTGAGGAATCCCAGTGGCCAATGTTGATCTGAGAGGATAGAAGAAAAGACATATTTCCCTCTTCTGAATAAAGTGATGAAGGAATACATGATGAAGACATTGCACACATGAAGATGAGGTCATTGTGTTAGCGGCCTTTTGGCTACAAGGCAAGATTCAATGGGTAGGTAGGAAAAAAAAAACAAAAGGAATCAAAAGAACATGAAAAATTCCAAAATTATTAAAAATTCTATTTATGAAATGAAAATTATATAAACGTACAAAAAGATACCCTGGACCCAAGGGGATGGGGGAGGGGGGGAAGAAGCAGATGGGGGAGACTGGATGAACCATTCTTCCCCTGCAGACATATTTCAGAAAATTGGGTTCTCAACATAGAATCCTCCCACCCAATCACAGATAAAGGAGGAGAAACAAAGCTAGATACCAAGTATGGGCCAATTAAAAAAACGATGTCTCAAATAACCAAACTGCTCAGAAGAATGGGATATTTTCCTATTTACAGACTGAAACCCAAGTGTGTTCCACTTCTGCTTGCTGTCAAATATGCTTCTAAAATATGTTCAGTGAAAAATGGTATAAAGGGAGGAGCATTAAACTGAGGATTTGGAGACTTCTATTCTAACCCATCAACTTGCCCTGTGAGCTGGGCTAGCCTCAACTTCTGAAAATGCCAGATTCTTTATTTGTTAATGGCAACCTCTAATGCCTGTTCTGCCCACCTCAGAGGATCACTGTGAGAATCTAGTGAGAGAGATAAGGCACTTTGTAAATGAGGAGGCTTGTGCAAGAGTCAGGAATTCTTCTGACAGTAATCACCATTGTTTGAACTCCATCAATGCAGGACAAGAATCGACACATGATCAGTAGCAATTATAGGGAAGGTTGTTAGAGCACCTTAAGGTTTACAAAGTGTTGGACATATATGAGCTCATTGGATCCTCACAAAGTCCATGGGGAGTAGGTGCTAGTATGATTCCCATTTTACAGATGAGGAGACAAAGAGGCTCAGAAAATATAAGGGACTTCTAAGCAGCTGAGGTGAGATTCCAACCCAGCCTTCCAAGTGGAATGCCTTATTTATCATGCTTTGCTTATCTGGCCAACTTCAGTTATTTGGAAAAGAGCCGAGAAACAGGAAGGAATTTGATTCAATCCCACAAATATTTATTGAAGGTACCTGCTACTATGTGCCAGGTACTGCAGAAATAAAACCATGAATGAAGTGATTGTGGTCCTAGACAACAAATCATGAAATATACTTTCTTCTTCCTGGTGAAGAGATGGGGGACCATGAGTGTGGAAGACAGCTTACACTAATGGATATGTTCCTGGGGTTGGATGGTTTGCTTAATTATTTTTTTCTGTATGAGAATGAAGAGTTCTAAGGAGTAGCAGTAGGGAAAGAGGAAATGTTGTTGGTCCAAAAATCAAAAGGCATCAACATGACTTTTAAAAGAAATAACACCATGCACAGAAGGAAGGAAGGAAGGAAGGAAGGAAGGAAGGAAGGAAGGAAGGAAGGAAGGAAGGAAGGAAGGAAGGAAGGAAGGAAGGAAGAAAGAAAGGAAGGAAGGAAGAAAGGAAGGAAGGCATGGTTTCTACCCACAAAAAGTATATATAATCTAGTGGGGTAAGATAAATCTCTAAATATCTGTATTTATCTACACACACACATATACACATGCAAGGCAATACTGTAGCAGTGCCAGGAGACAAAAAATCCTACAGGGATTCAGTTTAATGGGTAGTCCCCTCAGATTCAGGAGGCTTTTTTAAAAAATGGATATTTTTTTAAACTTAGAAATGAATGTAATATAAAAGCAAAAGACATCCATGAAAATATTTAAACACACTAGACTCTTAGTAAATGTTTCCTGAATTGAGTTGGCAATTGGATATTTAAGGAGCTGCTGAGTGCCTGCTAGAGAGTTTTGAAAGGAAAACAATAGATATTGTGGGTTGTTTTGTCTTTTTTTTTCCAATCTTGAAACAGGCTTTTTGCAGACACCAGAACACAGACAAGGAAAGACCTTAGGATCACAGATCTAAACCTAAAATGGAGCTCAGAGACCAGTCAGCCCAACCCTCTCATTTTACAGATGAGGAAACCGAGGCCCAAAGCGACATACAAGATCATCTAGGGAAGTAAGCATCAGAGGTGGGCTTTGAACCAGTTTTGGCTCCAAAGCCAGGGCTCTCTTCATGGCAACACAACAATTCTGGTTAAACCAAAGTATTAGACCTCCAGAGGCAAAAATGCAAAGTTCTCCTACCCCCAAATAGTAACTGTAACTAAGGCAGAAAAAGTCCTAACTCAACAGAAAAGGATCCCCCAGAGGTGACGCATTGGCCTCTTGTACCAGTAGGTCCCTGAGACAGACCACATCTGACACACTATGTTAAGTTCTGGGCACCATATGGGAGCAACCAAAATTGGGAGGGGACTGGAGGCCATATGTCATTCAAGGATCAAAGGATTAGGGAGATGCAGCCTGGAGGTGGATAGACTGGGGGAGGAGCATAGGAAAGAAGAGTGAGAGCCTAAAGTACTATCCTACGGACCGGGGGTGGGGTGGGGGTGAGGGGGGTTGAGGGTTAAGACTTACTCCATTTGATCGGGACTATAGCAGACCAGGACATGTAAGTTGCAGAAAGGAGACACTGACTTTGGCTCTCTTTTGTGAGAAACTTCCTATCAAGTGGAGCTGTCCAACAAGGCATGGGAAGTAGTGGCTCTCTAGCCTTCAAAGGAAGTCTTTAAGCAGAAGCCAGTCAACTGGCTGCTGGAGATGTCTATGGGAGTGATTCCTGTACAGGTTCAGATTCACAGAGACCAGCTCTGAGGTCCCTTGTAACTCAGGGACTCTAGGATCCATTAAGGGGAAGTCATCCAATAGGCTGGAATCTTCCAACATCACATTCTTACAGGGAGGAGGCAGCTGGCCTCAGGAAGATCCAGGTTCTAGTCTCGCATTGGACACATCCTGCCTGTGAGTCCCTGAGCCTTCGCTTTTTGGTGTCCTGAACAATTCTGTAAGACTATAATTACTGAGCAGGTACCAACCTGTATGGGCACAAAAGCTCTTTACACCAATAAAATCCCAGGGAAAAAAACATAAATTTCCCAGTTCAAATACATTTGTCCAACCCCAAACTTTACAGATATCAGCTATCATCATTGTTGTAGCTATCCTTTGTAGCTTTAAGGTTTGCAGAGGTTTTTCCATATCTAATCTTGTAAGATTCCCACAAAAATAATGTAAGGTGGGTGCTTTTATTGCCCTTAATTTTACAGATGAGGAAACATGCAGATAGTGGTTAAGCGATCCTGAGCCTCAGCTTTCTCATCTGTAAACTAGGAATAATGAAAGGTGTATTATCTGCTTCATAATGTTCTGGGAGTAAAAAAATAAAACAAAGAAACCACTTTATCAACCTCACAGAGCTATTTAAATGTGAGTTGTTATTATCTCATGTGTTGGTAAGCAAAATGGGCTCCTTAGCACTTAGTTCAACAAGTGCCCTTGAAGAGTTTGGCTTTTGTTTTTGTTGAGTAATTCAGTGTATTTCATTGAGTCTTACTAAGTGCTAAGCCCCAGGCCCAAACCCCTATTAGGTGTAAAACCTATGTGGGTGTGGATTGGCAACTAAGGGTGGGGCCCAAGGTGGGGCTAACTTCAGGGAAGGCCTAGTTTACATGTCTGGGAGAGGCTTTTAGACCAGGTGGGTTTAAGTGGCCTTTTTGTGATGATTCTAGGTCACATGGGTGAGTCGCATGTGTGACTCACCCCTGACACTGAAAAAGATATAAAACCAGGGGTTGGACTTCTCTTTTTTGGGAGCTCTTTGACGCAGGAATGGTGGCGCGTGACTCTGGGGCAGCCCTTGTTCTGAGCTCCTGGGCTGAACCTAGATGTTGGTAACTATGAATTGTATTGGGTTTGTCTGTTGATGTTTGTACTCCGTTTGTATTTTGTTCTGAAGTTCAGTGTGCTGGCTTTTTCCCCTGAACTAAGTGAATGATATTTGTATGCTGAATTAAAGTAAGCTTGTCAACCCCTTCACCTTGCTTTCCTTAGTTAAGCAGATCAAAAGAACCTGTGCTGTTGGCAGCTTTCTGGGTGCTGGCTGTGGGTGGATCTTACACCCCCACAGAAGCTGCTAGCTGGATTGTCGAAACATCTCAAGGTTCAGACGAAGAGCTATGGTAAAGTAAAGGTGGGAAAAAACACTTTCACGCATCAATCAATCAACAAGCTTTATTAAAGTTCTACTAGGAAGACAAATTATGTCAGTAGGTACAGGGAAGTATGCCCAAAGGGTCTTTGCCCTGGTGTGCTTGTCATCTCCCTAGGAGATCTGAAACAAACATAAAAGAATCAGGAAAGGTATTAGACCAATTTATGCAAGAAAAAATGAGAAGAATCAACTTGAAGTGAGATTGCCTGGGCTGAAGCCCCAGGTTTGGCTGACATCATGGGTATAAGATTGGACTTGGAAACAGGAGAGCTGAGTTTGAATCCTACTTCAGACTACCAACTGTGTGACCCTAGGTAAGTCACTTAACCTCTCTGAGACTCAGTTTCCTCAACTGTAAAAAGGAGATTACAGCATCTCTCTCATGTGAAAATCAAATCCATACTATATATAAAACAAGCTATAAAGTGCTATATAAATGTTATTATTATTATCACCTTTGTTACTTTGAATGAGTCACATTCCCATACATAACATTCTGACCCCCAACCTCATGCCTTTGCGCAGGTTGTGTCCACCATTCCTGAGATGCTGTCCTTCCTCCCTCTATTCTTTGGAATCTCTAGCTCCGTTCATGGCTCAGCTTAAGAGCCTCCCCCTCCAAGAGGAGACAGCCAGGGGGCTATAGAAACCATGCTGAACTTAGCGTCAGAGGACCTGGGTTCATATCCTGCTTTGGTCCCTTTCTACATGTGTGACCCAGAGCAAATTCCTTCATCTCTTCGGTTTCCTCCTCTATAAAATGAAATGACCCTTAAGGTCTCCTTCCAGATCTAATCTATGATCCAAGAGGCCTTTCCTGACCCCAAATATTTATCACTGCCTCCCCACAAATCACTACTATACATTTTGTATTTATAGGCTGCCCATCTGCTTTTCACCCTCCCAGACCTAGCCGTGAATGTAAACTCCTTAAGAGTAGAGACTGTTTAGTTCATGAATTCTTAACCTGGAATCCATAAATTGGTCTGTTACATATACATGCATACACGCACACGTATATATACATACATATGTGTGTATTGTGTATATACACATATACATATACACAAACTGGTCTGTTACATATGTGTACATATGTCTGTTACATGTATGTATATATACACATACCTATACACAAACTGGTCTGTTACAGATGTGTATGTATATATGTCTGTTATATATAGTGTGTATATATACATACAAACTGGTCTGTCACATATGTGTGTATATGTGTTACATATATGTGTGCACATACATGTTGGTCTGATACACATATGCATGTACACGTGTATGTTATATATGTGATATATGCATACATGCGTGCACATACATAAACTGGTATGTTATGTATACATGCACATATACACACATACATATATGCATACATATGAGTGTGTGTTATATATACAACACACACAAGTACATATACACAAACGATATCTATAAACTAATTATATGTCATGTATGCCAAACAGATCACACATAAAAACCACATATACATATGTGTAAGCATATATACATATATACACACCATATTATAAACCACATATATACAATCTATGGGCCAGCTAGGTGACACAGTGGTTAGAGTACCAGGCCTGGAGTCAAGAAGACTCAAGTTCAAATCCAGCCTCAGACACTTACTAGTTGTGTGACCCTGGGTAAATCACTTAACCCTGTTTGCCTCAGTTTCCTCATATGTAAAGTGAGCTGGAGAAGGAAATGGCAAACCACTCCATTATTATAGCCAAGAAAACTCTAAATGAGGTCATGAAGAGTTGGGTACAACTGAAACAAATGAACAGTAATGAGAAGGGAGGGAGATACAGGAGGAAAAGCCATAACCAGGGTAGGATAACCAGAGCACTTCCCAAGAGTGCTGACTATAGATGGTTCCTTCCCAGCTCTAAACTGGGGTGAGCACCACTCCTGCCCTCTCCTTCTCACAAGCCTCCCTACAGCAGCCTCATGCTTTTGTCCCAGGGTCTCTGTCTCCCCACAATATGGTGGTGCCACACATAACCTATTCTTTAGCTGAGGGTGTGTTTCATGTTGCATGCACCAGGAACAAACATTTCTTAGTCCTCTAGGAGGGGGTGGAAACATTAGATTTTAAGTCAGAGAATCTGGATTTGAATCCTAGCTTTCTGTGTGATCTTGGGCAAATTACTGGACTTTCTTTCTAAAAGGAGTGAATTGGATTAGATGACCTCATATGTGCCTTGCAGCATTAGCTGAAAGATGGATATTTTTGTTTTGAATTTTCTTAAAGAAAGAGGAGGGGGAGGAGGCACCATAGATAGGAATATGCTCTTCTGACCCCCAACCAGCAAGCATGGCCACTGGTAATGTCCTCTTCAGATTCTTTGAATGGCAGTTAGCTAAGCTGGCTAGAACGCTGCAGGCATACTGAGCTCGATCCCCAGAGGGTCCATTTAGCTTGGCATAGAGAAATGCCTTCCTAAGCCAGAAGGCTGCATCCCAAACTGCAAATGCTATCCTGTAGATGCAACTATGGGACAAAAGAATAATTCACAGAGGTTTTCAAGCAGGTTTGAAGGTTAAAAGCAACAGATAATCTTTGTATCTCCAGAAATTTCTTTATACAAAGAATTACCAATTTAGTTTAGAAGTGGTATTTCCCAGTTCTGGCTAATCAATTCCACAGAATCCTGTGCTAGGGGCTGGGGAGATGCAAGGATGAAGGAGAGAGATAGCTTCACGAAATAGGGAGCATTGTGGACCTGGGGGTCAAGAAGCTGGATTCTAGTCTGATTTCCACTCCTAGTTACATGACCTTAGATGACTCCTTTATTCTCTGAGACTCAGTTTCCTCATTTGTAAAATGAGAGGGTTGGACCAGATAGCCTCTAGGTTGATGATTCCTAGGGACTTTCTCCAAACATGTGCCCAGAACTGTTCTGAGCCCTAGGCACACAAAGACAGAAGGAACCCATCCTGACTCCAAAGGTAGCTTACGTTCTGAAGACAAAATCCCTGAAGGAGCTCATGTGAACATCTTGTTGAATTCAGGTGCAAATAGGTTAAATCTGCAGAAACGGGGGAGAAATGACCAACGTGCAGCTGTTATCTCAGCCCGTCTAAGAAGGACCGCTCTCTCCTTCCCTTTCATAGTTCTCTCTGGCAGCACGTGTAAGGAAGACGGGCAAGACAGAGGCTCACATCTGTCACACACCAGACTCTGCAGTGCTACCTGTCAGAGTGAATCAGATGCCAGGAAGGAGGCGGATGATAACAGAAAGAGAGGGAATAAACAAGGCTGAAGGTGACCCAGAGGGGATCATCGAGTTTTGAATCCAATCAAGCCAGTGCCAATTTGGATCCAAAGTGAAGGGCAGAGTTGTTTCTCCTATTCCCCTTATACATTCATCTATCTGAAGCCAGTTTCTGTGGCTCAGCACCGGGCAGCCTATTGGAAGGTAGCCAGTCCTTCGGTGCCTCAGTCCCAGCTGTGGTTCCCCAGTGCACAAGCAGCCCACTATTCAGACAGAACACTTCTTGGGATGAATTCTCCCCTGTACAACTGACATGAGGAAGGATTTCCAGAAACTCAGCTAACATCAGCTCCAGGGCCTCCTGGGTCAAGGGCTTTCTCATAAATGAGCTAATCGCTGGAGACTGAGACCTGGGGAAGGGAGGGATAGTTGAAGGAGAAGGAAGAGGAGGCAATGGCGGAAAGCAGGAGAAGCAGGATTCTTAAGGCAGAACCATCATGGTGCTTTTATTGATTTAGTAATTTTGTTCTCTGCCACCAATTATCGAACAAGTATTAAGCAATAAGCATTCATTAAGCACCAACTATATGACAAGCATTAAACTTGGCACTAGAGATTCAACAGTAAAAAAAGAAATAGTCTCTGCCTCAAAGAAACTTACATTCGAGAAGATTATCCCTGAGAAAAGACATCTCCTTACCAGAACACCTTACTCTGATAAAATAACAAGTCCTGTCAATGGAAAGCAGGATAGATCTATAACCAGAGAGAGGAGAGGAGGAAGGGAACAAGCAGGAATTAAGTTTCTACCAGGCACTGTGGTAATTGCTGTATGAATATTAGCTCATTTGAAATTTGATCCTCACTATAACCTTGAGAGGTGGGTGCTATTCTTATTCCCATTTTAGAGTTGAGGAAACTGAGGCAGATATTTGCCCTGGGTCACACAGCTGTTAAGTAATTGAGATTGGATATGAATGGAGAAAAGAAGAGAGGAGAGCAGAAGGGAGACAAGGGGAGAGAAAGAGAGAAGAAAGAAAGGAAGAAAAAGGAAGAGGAGGAGGGGAGAGGAGAGAGATAGAAGAGGAGAGGGAGGAGAGAGAGAACAAGAATCTAGCATGAAAGCACATAAATTGGAGTTCACTGGTAATTTTTAAGAGGACAATACTGACTGCCACTGACGGGTTACTTGGTCTCTCTGGTCCTCAGTTTCTTCATCTATGAAATGAAGAAGTGGGGCTAACCCATCTCCCAGGTCCTGCCCAACCTATTTCCTCTGAGTCTCTGACATCTTCTGAAAACCAATCTAGTTTTTTTAAACTAGAATTTCCCAATGCAAGTGAATGGTGATACTGTGGTTGACAGAGCCCCCCTTGCTAACTTTTCTTTCTAAATGAAAGAAAAGAAATACTAGCCCTTTTGTAGGAATGAATACATTTTAGACTGAAATCATTTTTTAAAGACATTTGCCCTCTCTAGCCATTTTTTCCTCACAGAAAATATCAAAGACAGCAGGAGGAGAGGGTGCCAAGGGAGCCCTCAGGAAGCTGAGAAGCTCAGGAAGGAGAAACATAGTGGCTAGGTCCTAGAGCATTCCCAGTGTGCAGGCTCCTGGAACCCCAAGGGGACATTTGTCAGCTCCCCACCCCCAGATGGGACAGGAGACTTTAATTATGTTAACTGCTGCTGTAGTCCTTGGTCTCCTGATCCTGCTGTGGGGTGGGGGTGCTCTACAGGCACCGATATAAAGACAGTAACGAGGGACAAGATCTGGGCTTCCTGTTACAGAGTCTGTGGAACACACAAGGAGTAAACTCTTTCAATGCTCAGTCTCAGCTCAGGCCTGACTGGTGCGGTGCAAATGGCCCTGCATGTGTAGCCTCAAAATCATAGATCTAATGCTGGAATGTACTTTCAAGGCCATCTGGTCTAACCTCATTTTGCAGAGACTCAGAAAGTGACTTGTCTCAGATCATACACCTACTAAGTGTCAGAGCTAGTATTTGAATCCAAGTTGGAGAAGAAGAAAGGATGAAAGAGGGAAAAGGAAGAAAGAGAGGAAAAGAAGGGGAAAAGAAAAGAAGGAAGAGAAGATAGGGAGAAAAAGGAAAAAAGAAGAAAAGGAAGAGAAGAAAGGAAGAAATTGGGGAAAATTAAGTAGTGAAAGAAGAAAAGAAAGAGGAAAAGAAGAAAAAGGGATAGAATGAAAGAGGAAAATGAAAAAAAGAAAAAGGAAGAAAAAAAGGAAAAGAAGACGATGCTGAAGAAAAGAAAAAAAGGGAAGGAAGAAAAAAGGGAGAAGGAAGAAAGAGAAGAAAGAAAAAAAGATGAAAAGGAGGCTGAGAAAAAAGCAAGAGAAGGGGGAAAGCAAAAAGAGAGAGGGAAAAGAGAGAATGCAGGGCTACCTCCACTCCAGAAGGAGATGTTACAGTAGGACTTCAAAGCTGTACACTGTAGGTGTTTAATTAATATCCTCTGTTTTACAAGAGAAACCAGCAGCTGGATCCTCCCAAGCCTTAACCAATTGGCTTAATTTTGATGGTAGCCATAGTGGGCCCAGCTGCCTCTAGCTGTGCTCTATACCAAACCTGCTGGCACAAATGGTGACCAGAAGGTGAGGTGCTAAGAACCCTTGCCATGGGCTATGGGTACAACATTGGGAAAATTCTTAGTTTCCTTGCATGTCGATGATCTCATCAGGAAACTAAGGATGGCAGAATGGAGTTTGTTCATGACAAACTCGAAAGGCTAACCTGAAAGAAAGGGAGCTAGGCATTGCTCATAGGAACTAGGGAGAATGGAAAAAGCAGTTCCTGTCCTCAAGAAGCTGCCATTCTATTGGGAAGATACAACATATATAGGAAGCTCTAAGACCTAGGAAGATAATGAAAGGTCTCCAAGAGGTGGAATCTGAACAGAACATCTCCAAATGCTGAAAGGAATTTGGAACAGAACTTTTATCTATTCTTTTCTTTCTTTATCTTTCTTTTTTTGGCTACAGAACAGCAATGTCACTGGGAAGTCTTGGAGCAGAGAAGGTCAAATTTCACTATGTGCATTATGGGGAAGGTAAACACCACACATCCATAATATCGGCTGGACTGTTTTGTGTCCCCTCCCCCACTTCCCCCTTGGATGGCATGAATACTCTTCATCATCCCAGGTCTCTAGACCAGGGACAAAGCCCAGGTAAATTTCATTCACACCTCCCAGGCTGGAATTATTGTGTCGTGGGATCACTGCACAGATGACATTGGGGAGGGAGAGTAAGCTGCTGTCCCCCAAGGGACAGTTTTTGTAAATTCTGCCAACACAAAACCTGTTGCTTAAAAAAATGCTACTTCATTCCAGCTCTGCCTCAGTGACAAGCTGTTTAATGGAGTGAGAGAATCAAGGCCAAGAAATGAAGATTAATTTTAGTACTTCCAGGTACAAAGGATGACCAGATTAACTGGGTTCTCAGTTATACCAGCAGACAAGGTTGGAAAGGAATGGTTATGTTTATGCATCTGCAGAGACAAAGCGTGGCAATGTAGAAAGAATTTTGGACTTGGCTTCAGAAGGCTCTGGGTTCAGACCCCATCTCGACTACTTAGTAACTGTGTGACCTTGGAGAAATTATCTCACTTTTCTGAACCTCAGCTCAGCCTCATCTGCAAAATGATAGGAATAACAGCCTCACAATAATAGCAGGTATTTATATATTTGAAACATCATTTACTCTGGACAAGGCACTGAGCTAGGTCCTGATAAAACAAATAAAAGAATAAATAAATATGAACAAATTATATAATAAATAAAATAAAAATAAAAAATGATAAAATAAATTTTAAAAATAAATAATAATAAATAAATAAGATATAATAAATCCTGGTCCCTGTCCTCAAGGAGCTTACTTGAGTAAGTCTTACTTGAAAGTCAGAAGGAATCTTACCTAGCTGGAGTCTACAGTCCCTCCCAGTCTATGCCCGACCTTGAAGCACAAAAGCCTTGGCTCCAGTTCCTGGCCCCCAAAAAACTATTGCCTCATTTAGAAAATACTTTCCACACTTGTTAAGCTAATGTACCCTTAAATCAGCTGGGGAAACCTGATGAAAATAATTAGCAAAATATGTAAATCCACTTTTTTTTTCTTTTTTGCCCATAGAGAAGGTTACGGTATTTTTGCTGTTGGAAAAGCAGTGGGAGGTAGAAAGAGAGGTTATCCCTCCTCCCTCATTTGTTCTTGGAAGTCCTACAAATGACTGTAAGTTAATGTTTCCAGCCTCTTGACCAGGGCACATATCTTAAAACAGAACTGCTAACAGCATGCAATACTACGAAGAAGTCTGGAGAAAGGCTAACAATATCTCCTTAGCCTAAGCTTAGCTAATACCATGACACACAAACCCTGAGTTGTAACCAACACTGGTCCCAGAGAACAGACGAGGAAACATACTCTCTTCTTGGCAGAGAGATAGGGAACCATGATGACAAATAATGCACGTACCATGAGACGGGGATCACAATAATGGCTATTTTGGCATAACTGATTTTCTTTGTTAGAAAGGAGGGTTTACAGTAAGACTTAGGTGAACTGATGCATAGTGAAGTGAACAGAACCAGGAAAACATTGTATGCAGTAACAGCAATATTGTTCGATGAAGAACTGTGAATGACTTAGCTATTCTCAGCAATACAATGACCCAAGACAACCCCAAAGGACTAAATGATGAAGAGTACTATCTGCCTCCAGAGAAAGAACTGATACTAACTGAATACAGACTAAAGCATGCTGTTTTTCACTTTCTTCCTTTCATTTTTTTCTTTTATTCGAGTCTTGCACAAAATAACTAATATGGAAATGTTTTACATAATTGTACATGTATAACCTATATCTGATTGCTTACCACGGTGGGGGTGGGGGGCAGGTAAAGGAGGGAGGGAAGGATAGAATTTGGAACTCAAAACTTTAAATAAAAAAATGTTTTAAAAAGAAAAGAAGGTTTAATTCTGGAAGTATGGGGTAGCAGGTTCTATATCCAGAAACGACTGAAATAAAGACAAAGGCAGCAGTTAACCTTTTTTCAAAAATAAGCTTAAAAAAATAAATATCATGACGCATATGTTAAACAAAATCCAGCTGGTAGAATTCTGAGATGCTTAACACAAGTATATCTAATGTGTGTCAGCCTAACTTAAGATCTTCAAAGGAAGTCAGGCTTCTGGGGGGCAGGCTGTGTGCTCATTTCTTTGAACCCAGGTAAGTTTCAACATTTGTGTGATCCAAATTGGTGGGATTCTACCTTAAAGGGAATCATGGCTGCATTTACAGGTAATGCAAATGGCTCCTGATATATACAATGACAATGACGCTTCGAGGTGAGGAGTATAAGTTTTATTCCTCCCATTTTACAGATGGGTAAATATGGTTCAGAGAAGGAAATTCAAACCCAGATCTTTTAGCAGTGGCTCTTTAGATATGGCCCAAAGCAGTAAGATTACCAGGAAACAGGCCACAGTAAGGTGTTAAATGGGCAACATGAGCATATTCCTTATGTTCCATCAAATCTGTAGTCTGGGGGCAGCTAGGTGGTGCAGTGAGTACAGCACTGGCCCTGGAGTCAGGAGGACCTGAGTTCAAATCTGGCCTCAGACACTTGAGACACTTACTAGCTGTGTGACCTTGGGTAAGTCACTTAACCCCAATTGTTCTGCCTTCCCCCCTCCAAAAAAAAAGTATAAACATCAAATCTGTGGAAAAGGGCTTTAGACATCATCTAGTCCAAAGCCCTAATTTCTAAAGACAAGGACACTGAGACTCAGAAAGAAAGAGGTTTGACCAAGGTCACACAGCTGATTACTAGATAACAGTGCATGGCACATGGTAAGCACTTAATAAATGCATTATTAGCTCATTCATCTGGGTATGCAACTCTCAGTTCCTTAGAGAAAGTGAAAGGGGAAGGGGAAGAGGAAAGGAAGGGAAAAGAAAAAGGGAAGGGGAAATGTTTTTTAAAACATTTTTAAAAAGTAAACTGATGCTTTTGTCTTTATTCCAGTCATTTCTGGATATAGAACCTGCTACCCCCTACTTGCAGGACTTAACTCTCCTTTTTAACTAATGGGAAAGGTTAGGGAAAGGGGAGGAGGGGGGAAGAGAAAGGGAGGAAGGGAGGGAGGGCACTGCACTAAGTGCTTTACAAATATTACCTGCCAGTGAATGCATGATTGTTGCTCGATTGCTCTGAATTCCAAGGCTGGCATTTCAGCTACTTCAGCCTGCCTCCCTAATGCCCAGGGAAAGAAGTAGCAGGGGACTCACCAAAAGTTTAGACAAAGATGCTATTGGCTTGAAGGCAAATATTAGAAGAAAGGAAAGTTCAAAGGGTTTTTTCTTTTCCAGATCATTCCGATGCCAGTGCTAAAAATCAGAAGTGAAGCTCATTATCTGCAAAGAGGAACAGAAAGTGACTCTGTAGGTAGAAGAGAAAGCTATGCACTGATGAGAGTGGGAGGTGGGGGTGGGGGCAGAACCAAAATGAAGGAGCAAACAGCTGGAAGATCTCCAAGAAAAAGGGGGTGGCATTCAGGGCCAGAAAGACTCTTCTAATGGTTTCCAGTCTCTTACTTTGATTTCCCCAAGTGGATTGTCAGCTGTCTGAGGGCAAGGACCATCACCTTCTAGCTTTCTCTTATGTTCCTCGCATGTTCCAAGGGCCAGTCACTACAGTGTGAAAGAAAGAGCTCATTCTATGTCAGGGGACCCCACCCCCACCCCCAAATCAAGAGCCAAGTGTAATGGTTTAATCTGTCCCAGGTTAGATAGGATCACGGATATAAAGTTAGTAATGACCTCAGGGGACATCAAGACCAAAGTTCTCATTTTATAGATAAGAAGACTGAGACCGAGGGAAGTTGAGTAGCTTCTACCATATTCCCTTGATCTATAAGTCTAGCAAAGCTATCAAAAGAGGAATCATGGTGAATGTTGGTTAAAGTTAATGTTACCGTAATACATACCCTTTTGGTACTTTACTATTCTTCGTTAAAAACACACAATTTGGCAATGGAGGACCAGGGTTTGAATCCAGGCTCTGACACTTAGAACCTTCGACACGTTAGGAAAGTCACTTCTCTTGGCCTCAGTTTCCTCAAAATTAAAGGGCTCCAGATCTGTGCTCTTATGAAAAGAAAGCCACCACTTAACATGCTCTAAACAATCATTAATCTCTTCCTTCTATCAATTTCATTCCTGCCACATTTTTTTCTCCCTGGGCCTCATGGCCCAGGTATGGGGTAGATGGGGTAGAGCAAATAAATCATTTGTCATTCATTTAAAAAAATGCACACACACCAGAAATTAAGTTAGAAATGATAAGTGGAGAGATACTGAAGATGATCTCCAAGAAATGGCCCACAGGCTCTCATTCACATGCCCCCAAAAACCCCCAATGGAAACCCCATTTTGGGACATTTTCCTATCATCCATCATACCCTGGTGGGAGGAATTCTCTTTGAAGGACAGATAAGGGAAGAAAGCAGCCAATGGCAGCTGGAATTTTACAGCTGATGCCTCTTGTCACCTTACTCTCTGTGTCCTGCTTTAGCCTCTCCTGACATCAACCCCTACTCACCCATGTCCTAGTGTGAATTCTGTCCCTGCCCCCTCCCATACAAGTGTTAATCAAAACTTACTATTCCCTTCATTAAAACTGCTGGGTTGGGGTGGGGAGGAACCATCCATGCTTAGCTGGGCAGTCAGAAAACTCCAGGATGTCTTTCTAAAGGGGTAAATGGTTGCTGGCAGAAAAGACATTGGAACAGGAGTCCAAAGACTTAGACTTAGCCCCAGTCGGTCACTTTCTAATTCCAAGTCATTTGGTCCAGAGTTGTATATCACAGAGCTTAGAAATGAGACCTCAGAAGCCATCAGTCCAAACCTCATTTTTATGGATGAGGAAACTGAGGACCAAGGATGTCATTGGCTTTCCCAAGGTCACATAATAAATGACAGGGGTGGAATTCAAATCCAGGTCATCTAGCTCCCAACTGAGGACTCTATCCATTATGTTGTTGAGTCATTGCAATCAGGTTTCTCTCCTCCCCTCTGTATTTTATTTTTCATGGATTCTTTCAAGATTGAGCTCAAACCATACCTCTTAGGAGGCCTTTCCTGGGCCCCCTGCACTCTCCATAGAGCCAGCCTCTATGGGGGTTTTCTTGGCAAAGATACTGAGGTGGTTTGCCATTTCCTTCTCCAGCTCATTTTACAGAAGAGGAAACTGAGGCAAATAGGGATAAGTGACTTGCCCAGGGTCATTCAGCTAATAAGCATCTAAGGGCACATTTGAACTCAGGTCTTCCCAATTTCATCCACTGCACTACCTAGCTGCCCATAGTGCTATAGGAAACAGAAACATTTTCAGGATGGGGGAGGAAAAGGAGCTGGAAGCAGTAGCCTGCTGCTGCCTAAAAACTGTGACTGCCATGAAAGGGACTTTCTCTGTCACCTCTGCACTGGAAAAAGCATCTGAGCAAGGATCAATCAATTTTTGAGTCATGCATTGAATGAATGGAAAATTCTATGGTCCTGATGGATTGTTGAAACTATACCGTAAGCTAATGTTTTTGTAACTAATTCACTAAACCCAAGGAAAAAGCTTGGGAGTGTGTTTGCAGCCCCTGGATACCGGGTCCCTCATGGGGAGGGGAAGGGGGAGGGGGCACAAAGCTCCAAGACCACTTCTAGCTTAAGGAAAGAGTGGGGTATTTGTCTCCAATGGAATAAGCTTAGAGACCAGATGCCCACTGTTTTCTTTGCCAAAGTTCACTTCTTTTTAGAGTCCTTTCAGTATTTTGATTGTGGAATGGAGAAAGCAGGAGTTACGAGTAAGCCTTATCTTCAACCTCTCACTTTAACAACCTGGGATAAACAAATGGAGAGCCCAAGTTCAAAACCTGAACTTCCAGTTTTATCACTGTGTGGCCTAAGGCAAATCATTTTACTGCTCTAGGTCTCTGTCTAAGATTGTGTAATAGTCACTGAACCAATCCAAGCCTCAGTTTCAACTGTATAAATTGAGAAAGTTTAATAAGATGGCTCCCGAGTCTCCTTCCAGCTCTAAATCTGTATTCCTACCAGTGTCAGTTCAACCAAGGTCTCGTTTCACTCCATGTAAAGGTCCCTTTCCACCACATCCCACTCTTCTTCATGTGGAATGAATGTCTCAGGATGCCTGATGACCTTGGATCAGGCCCAGGGATACAGAAATCCTGGCTAGTGCTGGAACAGAATGAGGCCTATCTCTTCCTTCCTACATGTTGACGGGACTATATTCTTCCAAGGAGAACCTG
Organism: Phalanger gymnotis; assembly: GCA_028646595.1. Lineage (NCBI taxonomy): Eukaryota > Metazoa > Chordata > Mammalia > Diprotodontia > Phalangeridae > Phalanger > Phalanger gymnotis. Next base: position 245,318,942 of record CM053623.1, read on the forward strand.
CCAGCAATATTCAAGAATTCAAGAATCATGATTTGAGCACTAAAGAAGGAAAAATCCCCTTAGGAAAAACTGATTTAATGAGCCCTCCCTGGAATACAGCTACCATTTAACATCGTAGGGGATCCCAAAAAGCTTTAGATGCCTTTAGATTAGATAGGTAGATATAGATAGTGTGTGTATGTATGTGTGTATATGTATGTACATGGGGATATATATGTAGATATGTGTGTATGCATGCCTACATATATACATTATATACACTATACATACATATATATATACTATACACACACACATACACGCACAAGAGATCTGTGGGGAATGAAGAGGAGAAGAGCAGCTGGAAGGAGAAAAATTAGTTTAGAGCTATGATTTCATATATACAGGGAGCTCCTTATATGAAAACTCCACCTACTGCTGCAGATCAACAACTGGTCTATAACAAATAATTTTCGAGAAGCGTCTGAGGCACTGAGAAGTTGGATGATGGTGTGTGATCACATAAGATAGTATGTGTCAGAGGCTACATTTGAACCCAAGCCTTCCTGGTCCCAGTATGCTATGCTGAGAGAGAAAAAGATAAATGGAAATCAATTGTGTGTGTGAATTTCTACAGAGGAAAAAACCAAATGAATCATCTGCTTTTCTGTGCTTTTATTGAGGTAGGGAAATCCCAGTAAGGAAACTCCCTTTACTAATCTTTTCTTAAACTTAAAATCAGAGACTTTGGCAGTGCTTTGAGGCTGGCTCTGTGGAGAGTGCAGTGGCTCCAGGAAAGGCCTCCTAAGAGGTATTATTTGAGGTCAGTCTTGAAAGTATCCATGAAAACTACAATGTAGAGGGGAGGAGAGAAAGCATCTTAGGCTTCATAAAAATCTCTTATTTGGACAGAATCATTTAGTCCATTCCCCTGCCTCTAGGTGAAGCTGCCCTTGAATCATCAAGATGTGACTGATTGCTCAGAATGTTCATTTAAAAACAGAGATGGAAGGAAAAGTGAGAGATCAACTAGCCTTTTCCTGTTGAGAATATCCTTGCCCTCCCCTGACACCTCCCTGTTGGACAAGATCTCTAGGAGATCCTAGGGTAGTCATCATTAACCTGTCCTAAGGGGTAAAAGCATCCTGGTATCCTAGAGATTCCCATGCCTTCTGTCCCTTCCACAGTCATTTTCCAGGGGTCTCCCCAAGGAGAGGGCATGGAACAGACTAAAGAGTTGGATGGGGCCATTAAGGGTCATCTTATCCAGCTCCCTGATTTCCTTGAGGAAGAAATCAAGGCTCAGAGACAAATGATATGTCCTGCCCACGGCCACAAGGGAGTATTGGCAGGATTTGGACCCAGGGTCCTCCTTTGACCACCCCTCCCCCAAATCTCATGCTATTTCCACAACACTCCATCCCTAAGCCAACCCTCCATTCACTCCACTGGACATCTATGGACATACATGTGTGAATGTGTATAAGTATACATACACATGCACAATATATAGGAGAGGCAATATGGTAGAGTGGTTAGAAGTCAGGAAGTCCTGGGTTCAAGTCTCACCTCTGGCAAATACCAGCCATGTGACCCTGGGCAAGTCACTTAACCTCTTCATGCTCTAGCAAGCTAAAACAAGAAGTCACAGAGAAGGCGCCTATTGCATTGCTAGAGGGACTGTCCTCATCTGGAAGTCCCCTCTATCAATGAAACCACAAGCCATTCCCTATCCCTATCCTCTTACCCAGAGTTACTCAGAGAGATGTGTTCTCCCTGCCCTCCAATTGGATTAGCAGAAATAGGAGATACACACACTTGAGTGCACATACGTGTGTACCCACACACACCCACCCACCCCCCCACACACACACAACTATGTCCTGCGGTAGCAGCAGCAAGATTATAATTTAGATATATGGAATATATGTGTATATACTATATATCTGAATTATACATGTAACTAAAATAATAGTAAGTACTAATAGAAAGAAAGAGAAAAAGAAGGGAGGAAGGGAGGAAGGGAGGGAGGGAGGGAGGAAGGAAGGAAGGAAGGGAAGGAGGGAGGAAGGGAGGGAGGAAAGAAAGGAGGGAGGGAGGGAAGAAGGGAGGGAGGAAGGAA
>CM053623.1:245321542-245341771 GCA_028646595.1 Phalanger gymnotis
CCCCCCCCCCCCGCCCCTTGTTGCCTTTTGAAATGACTAAAAATCTAATGTCTCCAGTATTTCATAAAATCAAGCAACATGTCATATGAAGCAACCATCGGCTGTCTCTGCAGAGTTGGTCTAATAATAATCCAGGCTTATGTAATGCCCTTCATCAGAGGAGCTCTGAATATCCTGCCAACAAGCCCGCTCATCCCTGGAATGCCAACAAGCTCTCTCCTTATTTCTCTGGGTCATGGACTTTACCTTTTCCTACTCTGGCATACTCCAAAAGTACTGCTTATAGAGTTAGGGGAACAGATGATAGGCTTCCCTGTGGAGTCAGTCAGTTAACAGGCATTTATTAAGTGCTTACTGTATGCCAAGTGCTAGACTATAAAGAGAGGCATCGAGATGGCTCAGTGGAGAGAATGCTGGGTCTGGAGTCAGGAAGACCTGAATTCAAATCCAGACTCAGACACTTCCTAGCTGTGTGACCCTGGGCAAGTCATTTAACTTCTGTTTGACTTAATCCACTGGAGAAGGAAATGGGAAACCATTCTAGCGTCTTTGCCAAGACAAACCCAAATGGAGTCACAAAGAGTCAGACATGACTGAATCAAATGAACAATAACATGGCATATAAAGTAAGGCAAAAAAAAAAAAACAGTCGCTGCCTTTAAGGAATGCCCATGTGAATAATAGTAACAATCTCATCATCCTCATCACTGACGGCATTTAGGCGGCCCTTTATAGTTTGAAAAGTACTTTACAAAATGCCATCTCCTTTGAGGGAGACAGTAGCGACCCCCTGAGAGAGGGCAGCTCTGATGTCAGTCAGTCAACAAATCATTGATTGAGGATTTACTGGGAGCCAGGCATTCTAAGTGAGGTGGGAGGGTCACCGGGGAGAGGGGGGCGATGCAGATGCCCTTGCAATGGTCACAGATCCAGCAGAGCAGGGCATCACAGTATCAGGACTTCCCTAACTGGTAAGGCAAATCTTTAATAGATACTAAAATCAAACCACTTTTCTAATGAGACTTGAGGAAGAATTCCCTTACCTATTGGTTTTTGCATGTCATAGCAAAGTTGAGAGCCTGTGTGTCCTAATAGACAGAGATCCGTCCTGACTGTGTAACCCTTGGCACTGAAACTCTCAGTGCCCTGGGCAGAGCTCAAGACTAAGCCACCGAGCAGTTACCAGATCTGAATTGGGAGATTCCTCATTGGAAGTTCCCTCTACCAGGGAGAAAGAAGGAAAGAGAGAGGGAAAAGTGGGGAGAGACAGGCAGACAGACAAAGAAAGAGACAGAGAGAAAGACAGATCAAGAGCAAGTGAGAAAAAGAGAGACAGATACACAGAGAGAATGAGAAAGAAACAGGGAGGGAGGGAGAAGAAGGGAGAAGCGAGAGAAGAGAGGGGAGGAGAGAGAGGGAGGAGGGGAGGAGACAGGGGAGGAGAAAAGAGGAGAGATCCTTTAAATTTTAAAGAATACATAGCAAGCGAGTGGGTGGCCATGCTCAGATGGAAGCTAGCTGGCTAGAGTAGCAATCAAATGAACGCCTGACCTTGGTGGTCTCAGCGGCAGCAGAAATCCAACAGGAACTTGATGACTCACTCAAAGAGAAATAAGCAGGAGATTATGGTCAGGTGCTAGAAAATGAAAGAGGAAGGGACCCTCTGAAAGGTTAAGTGACTGGACTACATCAGTGGCCGAAACAAGGATTGACTGGAAATGACTTCCTTTGGACTACCATCCTAACCAGCCAACTAAATGGGAAGGGCATTCGACCCAATTTTGTATTTTAAAGCTCATTGATCGATGGGCTCAATTCCATTCTGACAGAAGTTTTCACTTTTACATGGTCTGCTGCCAAGTAGTTAAACACATCATAACTCACCCTCCCTTCACTGGCCCCATCAGCAGTCACCACTGTTCTTTCCTTACACAGATTCAGGGTCTTGGCATTTGAAGGGGCTTCAGATGAGCCAGTCTGGTTCATAGCAAAATCCAAAATCCCTTCCTAGAACATCCCCTGACAAGTGGTCAAGAAGTCTCTGCTTAAACAATGACCAAGAACTCACTACCTCACAAAACAGCCCATTCTATTTTTTTTTTTTTTGGATACCACCACCACCACCATCAGCACTGGATATGTTTGGAGGAAAGAGACGCAGAGACGCTGAGAATGAGACAGATCAAAAGTGAGTGAGAGAAAGAGAGACAGATCTAGACAAACACAGAAAAAGAGACAGAGACACAGAGAGAGAATAAGTGGGAGAGTGAGAGGGGGACAGGGAGAGGGGGAGAGGAAGAGGAAAGGGAGGAGAGGGGAGGAGAGCGAAAGTGAGAGTGAGCAAGAGACACATAGAGGGAGGCAACAGTAACCAAGGGGAACATAAGCTCCTTATCCAAGATGAAATAGGCAATAAGTAGAATTTGAATTTGAACCCAAATCCCCCTGACTCAAGAGCTGGAGTTCTTCCCACTGCTTCTCTAATTGTTCAGAAGCTTTTTTTTTATTAAACTAAAATTCACCTCCCTATTACCCACACTGGTCCTAGTATTGCCCTCCTTAGCCAAGGAGAACAAGGAGACCCTTTTCCCCCTCATCTCTACCTCCTGGCTTCCTTCATGTCTTACCTTCCTTCAGAAGCCTTCCCCAGTTCTCCATAATCTTAGTGCCTTCCCTCTGAAATTACCACCACTGTGTCCTATCTATGTATGTGTTGTTTGTATGTTTTATTTGCATGCTGTCTCCCTCGTTAGTGAGAGCAGGGACTTCCTCTGCTTTTGTTTGGTGTATTTCTGTTTTTGTTTTGCCTTTCTCTGCATCCCCAGAGTTTAGAACAGCATCTAGCATTTAGGAGATCTTTAGTAAATACTTGTTGAGTAACTCAAGACACTTCCAATATTTCAATTCATTTTTTTAAAAAGCATTTATTAATTGTATACTAGGTGCAAGGATCTAGGCTAGGAGCTAAGGATACAAAAGCAAAACTCCATTTGCCTCAAGGAATTTACATTCTGTTGGAAGACAAATCATGTCCACAGATAAACATCTATACAAAATAATTCTAAAAGGGAAGGAGTATCAGGGAGACCAGGCACAGTCTCATCTAGGAGGTGACACCTGAGCTGTGCTTTGCAGGAAGTTGAGGGATCCTAACAGGTGGAGGTGAGGAGGTGATAAATTCTAGACATGAGGAGATCAGTCATTTGTACAAAGGAACAGAGATACAACATGGAACTGCTTATTAAAGGAATCCAAGAAGTTTGCATTGAATGGAGAAAAGAGGAGAGATATGAACCAACCCTAGAAATGCAGGTGGGAGCAAGATGTAGAGAACTTTAAATGTGAGGAATCAAGAGTCTGTCCACTCTCTACCCCACTCCCAGTCTTTTCTTCTCCAGGCTTAAAGATTCCTCATTCCTTCAACCGATCCTTATATGGTATTATTTCTTGTTCTAGTTGTCATACTTTGGACACACTTAAGTTTGTCAATGATCCTCCTAAAACACAGGGAGCTGAATACAAAGCTTAAATGTGTTCTGGCCAGAGCAGAGAGCTGTGTTCTTTTGCCCATCATTCCTCAAAGGCCAGTGAATGAAGAAATCTCCCTTCACTGTGCAAAAAACAAACAAAACCCACTCACACACACTCTAGGCTCAGCTTTTTTTGTAGAAACACAATCTTGGAAGTCCTCTGGGGCTCTCTCACAAGAAAGCAGCATCCTGGAAAGACAACTTACCTATTTCAAGTAACAGCTTATGCAGGCATTCTAATCTGACTCATAAAAGGAGCAAAATTTAAAAGATAAAAGAACTCCCGGGAACAGACCTTGCACTCAGTGGTTTTAGTTATAGGAGGTTTTATTTCTTCTGTTGTTGTAGTTCTTCATGAAAGTCTCATTTTCTCACTCTTGGGATCTATCAATTTTTGCAGTTATATCGTCTTCTGAAACTTGAGCACAGGGGTCCCATCTTATGCGTTAGTTATGGGGGGATGGGGAAAAGGGACACTGGATTTAGAGACAGAAGAAGACCAGGCTCTCCCATTGACTGCGTACATAACCTTGGACAAGTCTTGTCTTCTGTTTCCCTATCTGTAAAATGAAGGGGAGGAAGAATTGGACTAAGTTCCTTCTAGCTCTAAATCTATGACCCAAATACCCTTCTGGGAGGATTAATTCTCCTCACAATATCCAAATTTCCTTGATTTACAAATCAAATAATTCATGTCCTCTGCTGGCCAGTTTTGATGTATCTGCTTTATATATGCTCATGGTATGTTTTTCTAATTGGAACCAGTGGCCCCTACCACAAACATCTATAGGGTCCCCAAACTCTATCCTTAACGGATACAGCCCGTAAAGGCAGGAGGGCGCAATCAGAGATAGCACTGCAGTAAAATAAAAACAAAATAAGCACAGTAACCAAATGGCCCCAGGTTTACTTCTTTCAAGACTGAAGGAGAGGCCCTCTCTTTCCCTTCCAGCCAGTGAAGCCCCTGTCTGTAGGCTACCCTCACAAAGAAAGTCTTGGCAAGAAATCCATTAACACCTCACTGGGGCAAACCCCAAGCCCTGCTCGGAGAAACTTCAAAAGAAGAAGCCACAGTACCCACCCCAGGGAAGTTCCCTATCTTGGGAAGCAGGTAGACCAATATCGGGAAGGCAGTGCATAACCTAGTCTAGAATCAGACAACCACTAGGAGGGCATCAAAGCTGGAAGGGGCCTGAGAGAGCTTGGGAGCCTACTGGACCCCAGGTTACACATGGCCTTTGGTTTATGACCAGAGAATTGGATTAGACTGCATTGGCAAAAACGGTACATACACATGCCTGTCGTAACAGAAAGGACAGATAGGGTGGGTGGGGAAAGGGAGGAAAGAAAAGAGAGACAGAGGAGAGGGAAAAACAGACAGAGGAGACAAGGAGCCACACATGTCAATATTATTTCACGAGTGCATTGGTGGCGAAGGCAGAAACATTTTTGGAGGTGCTGTTGGCTGTGACACAGGGGTATCCTTAGCCATAAGGTTAAATTATTTATTTGGGGGGTGACTTAATTCTTCTGAACTTGTGTTTACTGATAAACTGGCAATGAGACCACCTTTGTAAAGCACTTTGTACTTAAATTTACAGTGCTCTTTCAACCTGAGACTCTCTGAACTTATCTTCACCCTGATAAATTGCCAGGTTTTAAATAGAAACAGTTGTGTCCTTTCTTCCCTACCTTAGCCCATGGTAGCCTGGGGAAATCCTTTCTACCCTTACAGGCCCAGGTCAGCTGGTGGGGGCCCCTTGAAGCCTCCTCTGCTTCTTTGCTCCAGCAAAATACAAATGAAGAGACTCTTTGTGCTAGAAGAATCTTGAACATTTCTAGTACTGCCCCTTTAAGTACTAAGGAAGCTGAGCAACCATCAATATGGATTTATGAAGTACCTACTAAGTGCTTGGGCACAGAAATACACAGCCAAGAAGGAAGCAGTCTCTGCTCTCAATAGGTTTGTTTACATTCTCCTGGAGGGATATAACACACATAAAGAACTGGTGACCAGGGAATAAAACTGTGTATAGGGAGGGCCTGGGCAGTTATTGGGATAGTGAGTGGAACCATAGCGCAATATTGATTATCTTACCCTTTCCAACAGCAATGGTGGAATTTATTTGGTTATTGTTGCTGGACCAAGAAATAGAAATAGCCTTCCTCAAAGTTCTCATAGTCCTTCCTTGGTCTGTAGCACAGTTCTGTTTGAGCTAGAAGGCAACTCAGAGGGCATCTCGTCCACCCCCTCATCTTACATATGGGGAAACCAAGACCAGAGCAACCAAGTGAGTTTCTATGGCCACACAGGCAGTAATCTAGTAATTTCTATCTCTGCCTTAACTCTCTTCAAATAATAAGCTTTCTGGGGGTAGACATCTAGTATCCCCCCCCCCAAGACTTAAAGAAGTAACAAATACTGAATAAACACCTGCTTTCTCTCTGTTGTGGAATCCACATTATTTCTGCAGTAACCACCAAAAGTAGGGGAGGGAGGCTCAGTGGATAGAGAGTCTATTTAGGACTCACTGCTAGGCAGCTAGGTGGATAGAGCACTGGGTCTAGAATCAGGCAGACCCGAGTTCATATTTAGCTTCAGAAACTTACTAGCTGTGTGACCCTGGGCATATCACTTCAGTCCTTGACTTTAAAATGGACCTGATAACAATAGCATTTACTTCATAGGGTTGTTGTGAGAATCAAATGAAATGATGTTTTTAAAGTGCTTAGCACAGTCTGGTATATAGTAGGTGTCATATAAATGCTTATTTCCTTCCCTCTCTCATCTTGGAATAGGAAGATATACAGTAGGCTCCAGTTTGACAAACGTGACAAATCCTAAATGTGTGGCCCTAGGCAAGATCCTTAACCCCTCCTTTCCCCCAGACAATACTTTAAACCCAAAAGCTCTGAATGTCTGGCCAATCCGTATGAGTAGAGAGTTTCTATACCAAGAGCTGCCCACTCAGGTTTGGCTTTTTAAAACTGCTCTTTACAATATCTATGGCAAATATTTACAAGCAATGAAAACTCTGATCTTTATTTGCTGAAGATAGAATAAAGTCTTAAAAAACAGTAAGTTGACTGTTTGACATTTAACTAAGGACTTACATTTTATTTGCATGTAAGATTAAAGTTCTTGGCCACTGGGTTTGTGAAAATAAACAGCATATTTCAGAACAAGCAGAGGCCCCACCTTTTTAAAATGTGAGAATATATATCCATAAAACACTTTGCAAACTTTAAAACGTTATATAAATGTCAGTTATTAATTATTACTATTCTTAATAGCAGCACAGAGATTGTACCATGCATGCAGCAGGCACACAATAAGTGTTGATCTAACAAATCTCTCTTTGATGTAAGAATGTGTTTTGAAAAGAGGTTGACTTTCTTTGGTCATATTCGATTTCACTATATTCTTGGTTTATTCTCTCCTCCTTGGTTACTCTCAGAAAATCTATACCCAGTCGTCAGAATGAGAGATCACTGAAGGTCAACAAATTTTCTACAGGTCAACTCTGACTGGCAAGCAAAGAGATCTCTCTGTCTCTTTATAAGCTTTGACAGGAAGGCTGCCAGGCAGGGTAGTTCAATCTGCTGGCTTTATTGTCTATACTTGCATGTAGGGTGCCTGGGGGACTCTTTGGAGGCAGCACACAGAGAAGCAGAGTTGGAGGTTCATACAAATCCTCTCCAAAGGTGGGATTCTGTCATGGGGTTCCATTAGACTTAATGGCCAGACTCAGAGAGTGTTGGAGCTGGGCGAGATCAAGGTTGGGAGGAACCTTCGAACAGCATGTCCGAGCTGAAAAGCACCTTCAAAAACTATAATGTTGGGTGATAATGCACCCCAGAATACAGAATGTTAGGAGAGAGAATGTCAGAGCTGAAAAGCACCTTCAAAAACTATAATGTTGGGTGACAGTGCACCCTAGAACACAGAGTGTTAGGACAGAGAACGTCAGAACCTGGGAGGTACATTAGAACAGGAGTTTTAAAGCTAGATGGGGCCTTGGAACAGAGAACGTGAAAACTGCGAGGAATCTTAGAACATGGGATATTAAGACACAGTGTCAAGAGCTAGGAAGAACCATAGAATGGGGAATGTCAGACCTTCATTCACCTTAACAAATGGAATATCAGGGTGGAAAGGTATCTTAGAACACAGTGTTGGGAAATAGAATGTCAGAGCCTGGGAGGGACACTGGAACAACAACGTCAACATCAGACAGATCCTTATGTTGTGAAATATCATCACTTTGGAGGGCTTGAGGACACAGAACCGTAAGACATAAAATGTCAGACAGGAGAAGCCTTGGTTCCAACTTTCAATCTGCTTAACTCACAGAAGCTCAGAACTCCTGGGCTCAAGAGATCCACCAGTCTTGGCCAATGCAGTAGCTAGAATTACAGGTGTGTGGTACCAGGCTCAAGCTGACTCAGTCATTTGATGGGTCCTTTTAAAAAGTACCCAAAGAGATCTGTCTCGTTTTCTGTTGGTGATGGTGGTTTGGTTTGAAGGCAGAGGGGAAATAGGTATCATCATGTGGAGAAGAAACAGTATTGGCTTGGGAGTCAAGAAACCTGAACTCTGGACTAACTGGCTGAGGGACCTTGGGCTGGTCACTTCTCTCTGGGCCTCAGGTCTTCATTTATAAAATGAGAAGACTGGATTAGTTGATCTCTAGGGTCTCATCCGGTTCCTAAAAAAAAAAGAAGTCTATGGTATAAAGATTTTCATTCTATACTTTATGCCAGAATTTCCCTATATCAGATCCGATTCAGCTGTCATCTTTCTTCCCTCCTTGCCCCCCACCCCCAGAAAATTCACTTGAGCTGTTGCTGATACCTCCCAGTTTGTACAGTGAGAGAGCCAAGGTCAACAACATTCTGCTGGGAGAGTTAAAGGTCCTATGTCTACAATAAGGCAGGTCTAGCCCATGAATGGATTCCATTAAGACTGCTGTGAAAACTTCCCGACTTCCATTGATACTTCCTAGCTCTCAAGCCCAGATGAGTAGGGACAACTAAAGTCCACCTCTTCCTTGTTGTAGGGCACACACACACACAGGGGTCCCTCCTCCTGAGGCTTTTTGCATCTGGGAAAAAATTCTCATGTTCCTTTCTGAACTTGTCTTTTCTTTCCTTTTTAAAATTTTTAAATTCTTAAAAATGTCCTTTAATTTTTGTTTTTCCCAATCCATAAGCATTTATTTTCTCTCCCCCTCAGAATAATTTTTTAAAACCATCTTAACAAATAGGCATAATCTAGCAAAATGAATTTCACATTGGCTTTTGTCCAGAAATCTCATTCTGCATCCTTTCTTTGTATCACCAGCTCTTAGCAGTGTCCAGCACACAGTAGGCTCTTGATAAATATTTACTGATTGACTGGCTGACCCTGAGCTCCTAACATCTCCAGCAGGAGGTAAGTAGCCCAATCCATCTTCAGTCCCCTTGACTAATAGCTGGTCATGGCATATATCAGAGTTCTAAAGACCAATCCAAGCTGTCACCTTTTCCCTTTTCTTCCAACCTCACTAGGGCTAGATCACGTAAAGGACCGGAAAACTCAGAGAAACTTCAGGAAGCACTGGAAATGCCAGAGGGAGGGGGAAACCTGCCCCTGGGGGAGCAAAGGTCTATATTCCTTGTTATGTTGTATTTCTTCTTCTCAATTTTCAGCTGATCATACAGCAGGGTATTAGTACTTACAAGTAAATATTAACTTCCTTTAAAAAGCACTACCAACAGCAACATGGCATTGGATTTGGCGTGGCTGAAAAAAATACTAAAGCCAAGGAAAAGTCAAAGATGGGATTTCCTTAATCAGCAAAGGAAACTCGGAGTCAAGATTTCAAACCATGTCGAATTATGTTTATTTCTAACTCACATATTTCAAAGGAATGCTGTACGTATGCCCTGTGGACAATAAAAGGGGCAGAATACATATCGCAGACTCTCAAGACTGGTGACATTTGCTTTCCTGAGCTGCTGATGCAGGCGAAGGCCAAAGAGTCTCTAATGAGTATTTTACATACACACACACACACACACACACACAGGATCTGACCCCACCTACAAAATTCTTCTTACAATTACGTCAGTTCTTGACATTTTTCCTGTCCATTTCCAGGGTCAGGTATGATGAATTAAATCTGACCTTGAGAAGAAAAAAAAATCTTCCTAGGTTGAGAGTCTCCCCTAGCAAATGCTTATTGGGTCGATCTTGGAGAAGACATCGGCCCATGATATCATTGGTCCTCTTCAAAATGAGGGATGGACAACATTCAATGAATCAGGCTTTGGGGCCCATTTGTACCAGTTCATAATTATTCATAATAAAATCAATCTTTCAAATTGATTTTAAAAAGTAGAAACACATGAGGGCCAATGCTGGCTTTAAGCCATATACTCAGTTATGAGCAGTCTGATACAAAAACCCAATCCAATCAGCCATAAGCACTTATTCACTCAGGCCCTATTAAAACAAAAAAGGACAATTCCTGTCTTCAAGGAGTTAAAATTCTCCTTGAATGAGTCTAATGCTCAAGTGAAAATGATAGTAATAAAAATGATAACCAGAATAGTATTTTTACAGCACTTTAAGATTCGCAAAACACATTACAAATATTTTATTTCATCCTCAAAAGAACCATGGGAGATAGGCACTATTATTATTGTGGTTTTATTAATACCATCATTTACATTTTACAGATGAGGAAACTGAGGCACACAGAGTTTAAGTGGCTTGCCCAGAGTCAAAAAGCTAGGAAGTATCCTAGGCTGAATTTGGACTCAGCCACTTCCTAATATGCGCCTATTAATTTACAGAAAGATTATGGTTCCTTCTGCCTCTTGTAATCTGCTCTGCTATAGTGGAGTTCTCACACCATAAAACCATAGATAATTATCTATTAAATAATAAGTCAATGAAAATTTGGCTTCTCTTACAACCTTGTTATTCACACATAATTTCTGAGGGAGAGGAGAATCGTATCTCTTGCTTAAGGAAAAGTATCACCGTAACACAGGCGTGCTTCCTACTGGAGTCTTGATTCCAGCAATGGCACCCAATTGTTTCTGGCTCTTTAAAAAGTGAAAACCACATCAACACAAACACACACAAATCTACTTGGAGAATTTTCACAGGAAGACAAAAGAATAACGAACCACTGTACCAGCAAGAGAGTTCCTGTCAAATGCCCACAGAAACATCCCTAACAGAAATAGAGCTTAACAACAGTACCCATAGGTTTCTGTTTCTTGCAGTCCACATTTCCCAAAGAACTCTAACTAGGATAAGACAACCAGAGTCCTGCCAGAGCCCTAAAATACAGAGGGCACACTGACCAACCTCACTTTGTCATTGGTACATAAACAACTGAACACAGCACCTAGTTAGCAAGGATTAGTCATTAAAACAAGAATCTGCAAGTTCCAGTGGGCTCCCAGGGACTGGTGTCCTAAGGGTTCAATTTCTGATTTCTTCTCTAGCCCACTGAAGTTGACTTTAAAAGTCAGGCTCATCATGTAAAATTTTCCCGAGTATGAAAAATGTGAGTTGCCTCACTTCATTTCCATAGTATAGGTTTGCTTTATTCTTTTTTTTTTAATGGACGGATCTCTTCGAGCTAACCCATGCCAAATAGCCAAGCACAATCGAACCTCATAACAGTGATTATTAGCCAGCAGGCATAATGACGGATTTTTCAGGGTTACTTCTCTGAAAGGCCAGGGAGAGTGAAGTCAAGCTGAGAACAGCCAGGTGGAAGAGAGGGAGGCTGTCTGATTCTCCCTTTAAATATGTCAGCAGCTTCTCAAAAAGCAAGGCCAATACTTTCATCTAGCTAGCCTCCCCAGGGGGAAAAAAAACCTCTCCAAAAAGAACAAAAATCCAGCTGCTCTTAAAAAAAGGCCCTGAAATGGGATTCTTGGCAGGTTTTCCCTATGCTAGCCTGTGCAATTCTCTTCTAAATAAAGCAAACTTTAGATGAGGGGGCAAAAGGTGTTTCCTCTTGGCTTGCTATAATTAAAACAGAGAGGCCTTAATTTGTACCGAGAGGGTAACTGCCTTCCTGGGAGTTGTTCAAAGGAAGCTTATAATGGGTACGTTGGCTGTAAGTCATAGGCCCCACAAAATGGGGAATAAAAAATGAGACCGGTAAATAACCATAATAGCTACCATTTATTTATCGCTTTAAAGCTTGCCAAATACTTTATAGAGGTTATCTCATTTGGGCCTCACAACAACCCTGTGATGTAGAGATTATTATTACAGATTTTACAAATGAAGAAACTGGGACACAGAGAGAAAAGACTTGTCCATAGCTAGTAAGAGTCTGGGGGAGATTCAAACTCAAGTCATAGGATCATAGATTTAGATCTGGAAGGGACCTGAGAAGCCATTGAACCCAGCCCTCTAATTCTGTCGTTGTTCAGTCTTTGGACAAATCACATACTCTCTGGCTCTCCTTTTCCTTATCTGTAAAATCATTCAATAAATATTTATTAAGCACCTACTATGTGCCAGGTGCTGTGTTAAACATTGGGGATACAAAAAGGAGCGAAAGACCATCCCTGCCTTCAAGGAAGTTACAATCTAATGGGAGAGACAATTATCAATAAACATTATTAAGCACCTACTATGTACCAGGCGCTGTGTTAAGCATTGGGGATACAAAAAGGAGCAAAAGACAGTCCCTGCCTTCAAGGAGTTTACAATCTAGTGGGGTAGACAATAATTATCAATAAACATTTATTGAGCACCTACTACATGCCAGGCACTGTGCTGAGTGTTGGGGAGACAGAAGTGAAAGACAGTCTCTGCCTTCAAGGAGCTTATAATCTGATGGGAGAGACAATAGTTATCAATAGGCACCTACTATGTGCCAGGCATTGGGAATACAAAAAGAGGCAAAAGACACTCCCTCCTTCCAAGGAGCTTACAATCTAAAGGGGAAAACAACGTGCAAACAAATATCTACAAAGCAAATGATATGCAGGATAAATAGGAAGTAATAAAATGAGAAGATTAGATAGTCTCTTACAGCTCTAGATCTGTGATCCCTGCTGGGTGACCTTGGGCAAATCACTTAACCACTCTGGGTCCCAGTTTCCTTATCTATAAAATGAGAAGGTTAGATTTAGAGGGCCTATCAGGATCCTTCCAGCTCTAGGAACGGAAGCCTATACATTGGCAGGATATTTCCTCATCGGGAGCTCCCAACCCTGATAAAATCATGGGCAATGTCAAAAAGAAAGTGATTTCTTTTAAAGCATCAGTAGAACATTTTTTTGGAAACAGCAACACATGTAAATTATTTTCTAAGTGCCCTAGAAAATGGTAGAATTGTAGCTGGTGTCATTAAGTAGCTTGGGTAACAAGCTCAAGTATTATAGAAATGATAGCTAGACTTGTTGCTAAGGGTGAAAGGAAGGTCTGTATTCTATAGGGGGAGAATAAAGGACTAAGCTGAGCTAGACCCCCAAGTAAAGAATTAAGACTTTACAGACTTTGGACTGGGGGGTGGAAGATTGCATAGAAGGCTGGACTTGGGTTATAGGTAGGTTAGTTTGGTTGAACTTTTTCTACTTTTTTTTTTTAAATAAAAAGTCTTTCTTGCAAGAGATGTCTCTTTGGCAGGCGGGAGGGAAGAGATATATTGAGAAATGTAAGTGATAGAAAAAAATGAAAGGTTAAAGAGAAATTATTTATTAGGCACTTATAATGTGCCAGCTAGCCATAAAAATTTAACATAGAAATAGAAACAATAAAGCATGAGCTAATCTCAGCTTCTCCCAGTTCTGCAAATCCTTTTGAGACATATAGTGTAATAGACAGCGCACTGGACTTGGGTTCAAATCCCACTCAAAAACTTACTAGCTGTGTGATCCTACATAACTCATTTAATAATACAAACAACAATAGCTAACATAACACTATACTAAACACTTCACATTTCTTACCCCATTTGATATTCACAATAACCCTGGGTGACAGGTACTATTATAATTCTCATTTTACAGATGGAGAAACTAAGGCAAACAGTGGTTAGGTGACTTGGCCAGGGTCTCACAGTTAGCCTGAGGCTAGATTTGAACCTGAGTTTTCCCAACTCCTTTGCCCCACCTACCTGCTCTAGATTTAACTTCTCTGTGCCTCAGTTTCCTCATCTGTAAAATGAGAATATTAGATGAAACAGCCTCCGTGATCCCTCCCAGTTCAAAACCTATGATTTTATGATTGTTACCCCTTGTAGAAGGTTTTTCCTACAAAGCTCCATAAAAATTATGTCCTACCCCCTCCCCATTTCTTTCACAGACTATAGCAGTATAATATTGCATATAGGCAGACTTGTTCGATATGGTGGTTAGAGCTGTTGAAATTTATTTTCTTTTGTATACTTTATTTTGAAGGATGGGTGCCTGGGAGGAGCCAAGAGGAGAGATCCATGGGAAAATGTAGGTGACAAAAAGATAATAAAATTATTTAAAGGAAAAGAAATGATGCCCTGTTCTCCATTAAACCACCATAGGGAAGGGGGATCTAGTAAATATTCATTACAGCAGAGTTGTGGCCCCAAGTAGGCTTAAGAATTTCCCAGAACCTCCCACCCAGACTGTTCTGCCTCAAGTGCTGGAAAAAAGGATTCCTTTCCAGGGGCACAATGAGATTTCAATTGAATCTGGCATTGGGGCCACCGACAAGCCTCTGTATGAATGCCAGCTACCAGTGCTGCAGGAGCCCAGCAGAGTGGAGAATGGTGGATGACTAATAAGAGAAATTCAGCGTGAAAAATCTCAGCCTGCAGTGCTAATCTCCCTTCCCTGGGAGGACCCACAAGATACAAGGCAGTGTTAGAAAGTCAAAAGAAAAAGCTTTATGGAATGAGCAAGCATGATGGAGTCAAATCAGATGACCTCAACCCCAAACCAACGAGAAATCTTGGATTGATTGTGGTTTCAGATTGTAGCTCCTGCCCCTTGGGAGAGAGGTGGAGCACTACAGGTTTGGAATGAGGCATACAGTGTCAGGCATGACCAATTTCTTGATTTGTTTTCTTTAACTAGACTTCTGTGTTACAGAGAGAGTTGTATTTGAGACGAGAATCATTGAGAAGTTTCAGTAATGTTTTTAGAGGGCATTGATAAAACATTTTAAAAACTCTTGGTGTCTTACTAATTTCGGTGAAAGACAAACTTTTCTCTTCCATAAATTTGTCAACATCTTTCCTTAATCTCCCACCACCCTTTACTTACTCCTACACTCAACTGTCCCCCTCCCCAGGTAGACTGTAAGTGCCTTAAGGACAGGAACCACGTCATTTGTGCCATTTTACCCCTAACTGCCTCAAACATGTGAATGCTCAATAAATATCTTTAAATTAAATTAATTTCAAAAGTCTGTTCCTTAAAAATGGCCAGCTAAGTTTCTGACATGTGAACAAATTACAGGATCACTGCATGTTAGAGCTAGAAGGAACCTTACTGGTCATTGGGTTCAACCCTCTCATCTTACAAAGGGGGAAACTGAGGTCCAGTTAAGGTCTAAGTGACTTAAGGTTAAGGTCCAGTGACTTGTCTAAGGTCACACAGGTAGTAAATAACAGAGATTGGATCCAAACCCAGGTCTGCTGATGATCCAATGGTCTTTTCACTATACAGAGGTCTACCAGACCTTTGAACATTTTAGAAATCTCTCTCTCTCTCTCTCTGATCCCTTTCTCTTCTCCTCCCCATCTTTTTCTTTTCTCCCTTCCCACCCACCCCTCTCTGTGAAATCCAGGGGGAGAAAAGTGATGTCTTCTCTGGAGAGGTCATGAGGTACAGCTAGCTTATCCTTCATCCTCCTGTATCCTACAACATTTGGGGATATGGGGTCACTTGCAGAACAGAAGACCAGACAGCTACATTACACTTTTTAGGATACAATTCCTGATAGAATAATAGCTCCTTGACGGCAGGGATGATAATCTTTGCCTTTGGATCCCTAGCCCCTAACATGCTGGGTGGCACATAGTAGGTGCTTAACAACTGACTGGTCAAGTCATTAATTAGAAGAAAGCAGATTTCAGGTGGCATGAGTTAACAGAAAGAACTGGCTTAGGAGTCAGAGAAGACAGCTTTAAAAACCCAGCTGTCACCTCTGCAACCTCAGACAAATCACTTTTCCCTCTGGGGCTAAATGTCTTTATTCACAAAGCAAGGGATGTGATGCCAATGAAGGTCCCTTCCAGCCCTAAAATTTCCCCCTTAGACAATGAGCTCCCCGATGACAGGGACTTGGTGTTTTGCCTTTCTTTGTAATCCCAGCACTTAGCAAAGTGCCTGGCACATAGCAGGTGCTTACTAAATGCTTGATGAATGACTAACTAAAGATCTTAAGAAATACAAAGTGAAGACAGATGAAAGAACACCTGTACCACAACCAAATACTTTTTTTTAGTTGTTTTGCAAAGTGTTTCATTGGTATAGGAACCCACTCTGTAATTTAGAGTCTCTTAGAGAATGAGAAGTGAAAGTGTCCAGGGTCACGAAACCAGACACATTTTTTAAAAAAGAAAAAAAACCAACCCTCAGATTCTAAAGGCTTCAAGCTGGACATGACTTCTAAGGTCATCTTACTCTGTCCCCTCATTTTAGCAAAAGGGGAAATTGTAGCCGAAGAAAACAGGTTTTCCCAAGGTGGTTGCTGCAGAGGTGTGACTGAACCTACATCAAAAACTCAATGTTATTGCTAGCCTATGAAGCACACGGCCATCCTTTCTTTTTAACAACCGGAAAACTGCAAAAGCATAATAAAGTTGTATGTACTATCCATCCCATTCCCTTTCCAGGGATTGTACATTGGGGGATTCAATTAGGAATATGCTGGGAAGTTATGATTTATCTAAACAAAACTGATCAATAAAATGTAAGCTTCCATTTTAAAAAATACATAGAGTGGAGAATGAGGAATATTTTATAATAATCTGACAGGAAGACGCTCATAGATTTGGAACTAGAAGGAACATCAGGAGCCATCTAATTCAACCATTTCATTTTACAGGTAAGGAAACTGAGGCAGATAGCAGTGAAGTGATTTACCCAAGGTCACTCAGGTGGTAAATAATGGAGGTTAGATTCAAACCCAAGTCTACTGATGAGCCAACATTCTTTTCACTGAACAGAGGTCTTCAAAACCTTTTTGAGGACAGCATTTTAGAATCTCTCCCTCTCTGCCCTTTTTCTCTCTATGTCCCCTCCCTCTTCTCTGTCACAAGGAGCTGGACATTTGAATCCAGTTCCACTGACTCCAAATTCAGTGTTCTTTACATTAAATCAGACTCTCATCCCATGCAGATGAGGAAGAGAGAAAAATTGTCATCCCTGACAAATGGAAAATTTTAAGCATCGTCCAACACGCTGGAAGCTAGCCCCACAGGGGTCCTTTTTTGTCAACTCTTCAACGGGCTGCTTGCTCTTTTGCTTGGCGCTCTGGAGTTGGTGGGAGGGGAAAACCACACACCAGACAGTGTCTTAGGTTATTTTTTTTTTAAACCAACTCCCACTCTGGTAGGATTTTGTCTGCTACCAGACATTCAGGCAACACCATTTTACAGCAAACTAATCACTTCTCAATACCCTCGGGCAAAGAAGCCTTTGAAATATACCATGTTAACCATGACTTCTCCATTCAGCAGCAAGCCTGATACCTTCACCTTCTAGTCATGGGTGGGATGGCCTAAAAGTGATTTCTCTTTTCCTATACAACTTCCCCCCTTCCCTTTTCATGTCTCATTAGCTGGGCTGCCCCTTCCCTCACCAAAAGGACCAAGGAAGACTCTTAACTTTCTCCCAGCCTGTTTTTATCACCAGCCCTTCACCACTGTCTTTCTAACCAAGAAGGCTCAAAAGTACCATAAAAGGCTATTCTCCAAAATGTAAGCAATACATGTTCATAGGGTCTTTGTATTTTGGATAATATTGATAGGCATTTACTAAGCACTGTGTGTGTGTAGCATATTACTAAGTGCTGGGATAAAATATGATGACAAAGAAGGATATGTGTAATTACCAGATGTGAATCAGAACCTAGATCTTCCTAACTCCAAGCCCATTATTCTGATCCCTCTGCCCTCTCTTCAGGCTGCCTCTTTTTGGTCTTGCTACACCCAAGCTCCCTCCCAAGGCAGGAAATATGGCACAAGATCAAAGAACCATGAATTTAAAAGTGAAAGAGAATGTAGAGGTATTTTTGCCCAAGCCCTTGGTCTTACAGTTGAGGAAAAAGGGACCAAGAGAGGTTAAATAGCTTCGCCTATGGTAATTCTGGTAGTGGTAGAGCTAGGATTTGAACCTTGAAGACCTGAGTTCAAAGCCAGCCTCGAGACATTTACTAGCTGTGTGACCCTAAGCAAGTCACTTAACCCTAATTGCCTCTCCCCGCTCCCAATGCAAGGACTCTTTCCCTTTCCTTGCAGCTTCTCCAATAAAAACCCCAGCCCCTTCCTGAGTTGGGCTTTCTCTAAGGGCTTTTTACAGCTGCCACCAGTCTCATGGGGTTATAATGAGGGAAATACTTTGCAAACCCTTGAAAGCACTCTATAAACCCAATGTATCAGAGGGAGCCCAAGCACCAGCTGAAGGCAGAGTAGACAGGGGCTCAGAATATCAAATAAAGGGGGAAAGTTACAAGTCTCCACAGCTTAGGAGAGTAGGTACCAGGTCTTCATTGAAATGTAAATGAAGCTGAGCCTGCAAATTTAGTCTCTCCAGACCATCTCTAAGTGTCCAAGTCTCCGGCATCAGCTCTCTTGTAAGAGAATCAAACCTGTCGGTAACAAAGGATTTCTCTGAGCCCCTGGAAAGGTTCCTCAAGCCCCAGCCTGGCCAGCTTGACTTGCAAAGGCTCTGTGGTGACTCAGGATTCTCAGGTCCCTTCTTTGTTTCCACCTTGTCCGAGCTAGGATTTAAGCTCCAGGCTGATAACAGATTCGGGTGGGCAAGATGCAAAGTCTTGTGGGTAGCAGGATCATAGAATCAGAGGAAGGCTGGCCCCTTAAGCGTAGAAAGGGTCATAGGAGCACAGGCTAAGAGGTAGAACGTAGCCCTAGAGATGGAAGGGAAGGGACTTACACAAGGTCACTAAGATTGGAACCTATATCCTCTGACCTCAAATCCAGCATTCTTCTCCCTGTACCATAGTACCTCTGGGATCAAAGGACTGGGAGCTAGAAGGGACCTTAAAAATCAATTGGCTCAAGGGGTCTTAACCTGGGATCTTTGAACATTGGTGCTGTTCCATCTTTTCAGTCATGTCCCAATTCTTCATGATGCCATTTGGGATTTTCCTGGCAAAGATACTGGAGTGGTTTGCCATTTCCTTCTCCAGCTCACTTTACAGATGAGGAAACTGAGGCAAACAGGGTGAAATGACTTGCCCAGGGCCACACAACTAGTAAATATATGAGGCTGGATTTCAACTCAGGTCTTCCTGACTCTAGACCCAGTGTTCTATCCACTGTGCCACCTAGCTGTCCCTTCTTTGAATAGATAGATAGACAGACATAAAGATATATACACACATCATATATGTTTTGATAACTATTTCAATAGATATATATAAATAGATCTATACAGATCGACATATATACATATATACACACATTATATATATATGTTTTGATAACTATATTTCAATATAATTCATTTCCTTTGAAATCCTATGTATTTTACTTTCTGCATTTAAAAACATTATTCTGAGTAGCCATAGGCTTCCCCAGATTGCTAAAGATGCACAGGACACACAAAAAAGTTAAGAACTCCTGATGTAGAAGGTGCTACCTGAGCTGCATCTTCAAGGCAGAGAGGGATTCTCCCAGGCAGAAGTGAGGAGAGAGCATGTTCCAGGCTTGGGGAATGGCCAGTAGAAAGAGATGCAGATGGGACAAAAAGTATTGAGTGTGAAAAAAAAGCAGTCTGGCCAAATCCCAGAGTGAAGGAAAGGTAATGTCCAATGAGGCTGAAAAGACCATCTGGGAAATTACCTTGCTCTTTTCATTCAAAGGGCCACTTTACAAAAGGGGCACAGTTATCTAAGTCAAACTTAATATCTAAGGACTCAAAGCTAGAAAAAACCTTGGAGATTATCCTGTCCGGCTCCCTTTGTTTTTCACGTGGGGAAACTGAGACCCAGATTGAAGGGGCTTTCCCCCAGGTCACACAGATAAGCTCAGGAAAGAAACAGAGCCAGGTTTCAAATCTCGGACTCCATGTCCAAAACCCTTTCCCCTCCAGCCCACTCAGGAGCTAATAATCTCCAAGAGGTTATTTAGAACGTTAAAGGCAAAAGGCTCTTAGACTCTATTTTTAAAGAAAAGCTTTAATTAAGCTGTCCCAGGAATAGAACCATACCCAGGCCCCATTTTCTGGGGACAAAACATCCAGATCTGCTCAAATTGGAGCCAGTTCATTTTATTGGGCTATCTTCTAACAAACAAAACAAACACTTAATTGACACCTACCTCAAGGATTGAGCATTTTGCCACAGTAGGCAGCTCCCTCCCTAGATTCTAATCACAGATTTAAGAGATGGTTTCCCAAGTGGTTAAAAAAATTATTTTGTGTCAAACTTTCTGGCTAACAGGGTTCCCAAAACTTGGTCAGGCTCATCTTTGGCTACCAAATATACAGTCCATGGCTACGGTTC
>CM053623.1:245342271-245400548 GCA_028646595.1 Phalanger gymnotis
TTCCTGCCAGCTGGCTAAAGAACTGGCCTCTGGAATGGGATTCTTGGGGCAGGGACAGCTCTATGTCCAATTTCAGCAGGAAGAAGTTGTGGAAAACGAGACCCTCGCCCCTTACCCCAAGATTTTGAGCCCTAGTCGTTCGAATGGGGATGAATAATGACACTGTTCTGTCTACTTATTTTGTATTATCCTGGCTGTATTGTTTTTGTTGTTATGGAATTATTGACACCTCTTTTTTGTGTAATTAGATCACAATGGATAATAGGTCAATGTATGTTCTAGGATACATAGCTGATTAAATTATCCTAGAACAGCATCTCCAGCTATATTGTGTTTGTCCTTCGTTTTCAGAAAGGACCATGACATCAGGGAAATGATGACATGACTTGCAGTTGACTTTGATTCAAGTGAGGGAGAGCTGTGCAAGGTCACCAGCCTCACTTTCTCCTCCAGAGCCATCTGAGTCCAGTGGCCTGATATTCACCAGGACAACTGGAGATGGCCCAGCTCCAGCTGGATATAATCTGCTGTAACTAACACTCACTCTGCTGATGTAGCTATGAAGAAGCTTGTTCATATGTTCAGAATGATGCATGTGTTTCTGGACATGATCAAAGTGGGAGTTTGTTTTGATGGATTTTATTTGTCATGAGGGCTTTTAAAATTGTTCGGTGGAGACACCACAAGAAGGAGAAATAATAAATGCTTGCAAAAATCAATGAGTTTAGTTGAATGCACTGAATTTCAGACAAATTAGCAACAGGCAATGCCCTAGTTCCATGGGATACGAAGTTGAAACTGTCCACATCTTCAAGGAATGTGAAAATTTGATTGATCAGGAGTTAGAGGGACCTTAGAGGTCATCCAGTGGAGTAACTGAATGGAGAAACTGAGGTTCAGAGAGGGGAAGCACCAAGGTCATACAGGTAATAAGAGGCATAAGCAGGATTCTAACTCAGGCCTTTCAATTCTGAGCTCAGCAATATTTCCACCAAATAATATAGTAAAGAGATGAGGCAGGGTATGAACCCAAATTCTCTGACCACAAATCCTATGCTCTTTCCCTAGATAATTGCAAGTTAAAATCCGGGCAGAGCATGTTTTTGTCATTAGGTACTATTTTTGAGAGACAGCCTGGAGTAATGGATGGTAAGCTGGCCTCAAAGTCCCTCAGACCAGGGTTCAAGGCTATGTGACCCTGGGAAAGTGTCTTACCTCCCCAGCACATATCAAAGATCTCCAAGTCTTTAAGTTGCAAAAACAGCAGCAAGTCTGCAAAGGAGAAGGAAGTCTCCCCAGCTGGGAGTTCCCTACACCAAGGAAATCTCAAATTTAGTCCAAAAAGAAAAGAGCTTGCTTCTCTCACCCAGCGTTTCATTTTGTCCTTCTGATCCACTTTTAATTTTACATATTATAGTTATGTATGTGTGAGTCTTATTCTTCTACTAGACTATAAACTCCATGAAGGCAGGAACCATATCTTATCAGAACTTTGTACTTCCCCCCAGTGCCTACTACAGTGTTCTACATAGAGCAGGCACTTTATAGGTGTTTGTTTTCTTGCATAACACAAATAATTGAAATTACACACACACTCGCACACACCCTGTAAGAAGTTTTTATTGACATTCTTAGGCTCAGAGATTAAGTAATTTACCCATTGTTACACAGCTATGTCAGAGAGAGGATATGAACCTAGATCTTCCTCACTCCAATTCCAAAACCCTCTTCACTATATCATATTGCTTTTCAATAACTTAGTTTGAAAAATGTGATGTTATCCCAAGATGGCAAGATTTAAAGAAAGTCATGAGGGATTCCCAAACAGGTCTTTGGATGAAGTGAACTACAGAATGGGCATAGAAGAGGCTCGAGCAACCCCAGAGCTTATTCATCTTGCTTTTGAGAAAGAAAGAGAACACAAACGGTGGCATCCACCTTCCATTATATGAGAAAGTTAATGACACAGTATATGGGTCTGGAAGCTTCATTTTTCAAGCCTCAGAGACAGAAGAGAAGGCAAAGTCCAGCAAAACTCCACATTTGCACCAGGGTCCCCTTAAGCAACTGAATTCCATCAGCACTTCCCATCTCAGACCCCCACTTTCCCCAAGACTGATTCAAACTTAACAAACATAGACTTAAAATTCCCTAGGGCCTCCCCAAAAAAATCTGAGCTACCTTCCTCCTGACTATGGACTTCTGATCAACCTTCATTTTAATTATTATCAATAATATGGAGAGCGATTCCACTGGTGAGGGAAACTCCTAGTGGGAAAACTCCCTCCACCAATGCAGATCAGCACCTGCTTTAAAATTTCTAGGCTTAATCAAATTGCTTACTATTTCAGGAAAGGAAGGAAGTGAGAAAAGGAGGGAGAAAATTTAAATGAATGTTAAAAATTGTCTTTATATGTAATTGGGAAAAATAAAATATTATTTTTAAATTTTGAAGCTTAGGTATTTGTCTGGGACAAGTATTATTTAAAAAAATTTTAAATTTCTAAGCTTAGATTTTGTCCGTGACTTGTCCAGGATTACTCAGCCAATATAGCATGTGTAGAGGTCTGAGTTCAAAGACTTCCAGACTTGAAAGGTCCACTGTGCCACTATGTGTGTGTGTGTGTGTGTGTACACGTATGAGAGAGAGTGTGTGAGTGAGAGTGTGTGTGTGTGTTACATTCCCTCTAGTCCTTAACTTTCCAAAATTTTCATGTAGTTCATTTTCCACATAGTTGGAAGGAAGTAAGTTACCACAGTTTCAGATAACCAAGTTCAAGGAATGAATGATAGCAGTGCTACTGTCCCAGCCCATAAGATGTACACACACTACCTCCCATGGCACAGGAAAACTTTAAGCCTCTGTGGGGTTGGATAAGGGAGATCAATGCCAGAAGTGAAGAGATAGCCTTGCAGGAAGCTGAGGAGCCTGGGCCAAGAAGCCAAAGACCAAGGAAACTGATAAGAGCTGCCTAGTCAGGGATAGAGGAGTTACGAAGTATGGGGCTGAGAAATTTCCTGACCTAGAGCTCCAGATGTCTATCACTGATTTGGGGCCCAGAGGACAAAAATGTAGGTCTCAAGGTCCCCAAGAAGCCTGGCTCCTGACAAAACCTAAGTGAAGAGCTATGAAGCTAAATCTGAGATGGGTATTCTTTCAGCACAAAGCCTTTTCGGACTCCCTCTCCCAACTTCTAGCATTCCCCCTCCCTATTTTGTATATACTGTATTTATTCTCTTTATATTCACGGTGTATTTACTGAGACTTCTGCTTCCTGTTTCCATGTTACAGTGTGAGCTTCTTGAGAGAAAGGACAATTTCAGCTTTTTGTTTTTGTCTCTCCAGTACCAGGCACATAGTAGGTGCTTATGAGCCTTTCTGTAACACTGACTCCAAATCCAGCACTCAATTTAATGGGCCACTTGGCTGTCTCTGTACCAAAGAAGGGAAAAAAAGACCACAACACCCAACCTCTAAACAAAATTTACTCACAACCTCATACATGGAATGCCCAAGCAGAACATCTGCTAAATAAACACATATTTGAACTCTGCTTTCTTAGGTGGAAAAAAACTAGCAATTTTTCCTGCTAAAACACAGAATTCTGGGAAATTTAGAGGTAGAAAGGACTTCAGGTATTTCAGAAGTCATTCCAACTACCATCCCCCCACCTCATTTAACAGATAGAGAAACTGATCACATCTCTGACAATGATTCCTCCAGTGACACTAGGCAAGTCAGTTCCTTTCTGGGATCTCAGTTTCCTCATCTGTAAAACAAGGTTGTCCTCTGAGGTTTCTTCTAGCTCTAAATCTATACTCTTGTGATGAACAGAAGAAAAAGAGGTGAGAAAAAAAGAGAAAAGGGAGTTGGACCAGATGGCCTCTGGGGTCCGTTCCAATTGTAGATATATGCTCCAGTAGTAATACAGTCCAATTCAAACAGGACTCTTAAAGAAAAAAAAACCCAACTATCTCAACCAGTACATACAGCTTCAGGAATCAAGTACCAACATTTTATTAATGTATAGCAAGGGAATGAACTGAGTGCCTCAATAGAGAAGGCTTTGTATGTCAAACAATAGCTTTTCTTCATTAGCATCTCTCCTGTATTGATTACAGAAGACACATTGTACAAACACTGTCTCCCCAGTGAAGAGAGGAGCTGAGGAGTTTGGGAATTCCATAGCTGCCAATTCCCCATAGATTACGTTCTGCCCTCAAATACCTGCTCCACCCTCATTGATCTCAAAGGCTTTAAACAAAACACAAAGGGGAAATGGGGGGAGAACGGCCACCCCAGCCGTCAGCCAGCAATACCATATAAACAAGGAGCAGAAAAATGAACTCCATCATGAGTTGGAGCTAAAGTCACAATCTCCTCCTTATCTTCGACAGACCCAACCTATAAACAGCCACTCATATTCACCAAGCCCCACCCCTACCCCACTCTATCTCCTTTGCCTGGTTCAAAGGCGTCTATTGAGTTCTAGGGCAGCTTGGATGGGAGAAGACTGTGGCCCATTGTGGTCTGAAATGGAAGGAGGAATTTGGTTTAGATTGACCTTAATGGTCGAAAACCAGATAGACTTGTAAAAATTTTTGTGTATATCTCTTGCATAAACATTGCTGTGTAAGGTTTTGTTAAGCTGAAAACGAGTGTATAAATACATTGATACTGAACCAACTCAAACAAGCAGGCAGTAATGACTACACAGAGCCAATTTGTTCTTGGACCATTCTGCTAAATCCTTAATAACTTTCTTTTTTTTCTTTTTTAAATCTGAAGTGGAGGGGGAGGGAAGAAGCTTCTGCTTGGATAAATGTCCCAAGGCTGGTAAATTTTGCCCCTTACCAGGACAAAGTGAAAAAAAGGAAACTAAATTCGTAACTGGGGCGGTAGACTGTGTGTGTTCCAGGGGCTAGGGGTAGGAAGCAAAGAGGGAGAACATGGACACAACATCATATGGAAAGGGAAAAGAGGGCATGATCTTGACTAATTATCTGATTCCTCTCCAGGTCACAGTTTCCCCTCCTATAAAACAAGAGGGCTGGAAAGGGAGGCGTCTAACATATCTTGCAACTCTAAATCCTTTATGCTGTGAAGATTCATGAAGAAAGACGCAGAGAAGCATTTGAGGAAAGATGTTGACAAGCTGATGTCTGAACAGAGGAAGGTGACCAAGGACGATGGGGAGAGGACTATGTCATAAGAAGATTATTTGAGCCTGGAGAACAGTAGAGTCAAGGGAAACACAACAACTCTTCAAATAGTTGAAAGTTTGTCATGTTGCGGGGGGTGGGGGTTGATTAGGTTAGTATTATTTGATTTCAGAGAGTAAA
The DNA here is from genome assembly GCA_028646595.1 of Phalanger gymnotis. Classification (NCBI taxonomy): domain Eukaryota; kingdom Metazoa; phylum Chordata; class Mammalia; order Diprotodontia; family Phalangeridae; genus Phalanger; species Phalanger gymnotis. The sequence continues at coordinate 245,347,615 of CM053623.1, forward strand.
TCTGGAGCTAGAAGAAGTTACAGAGAGGCAGATTTAGGCTCAAAGATGGACAGTTACAGTGCTTCACCTGTGATGTCAGGAGCAGGCAAGGAAAGCCCCCAAAATGTTGGGTGGACCCCCAACAGAAGACTCATGGAAGGGTTTGGGTTAGATCCTAATCTGAGAAAAGGGAACTAAATACATAACTACATATTTATTAATACATAACTAACTCTTCCTCTTGTGGACAAGAGTCACACACAATGGCCAGGCATGGATAGGTTATGATCTATATGAAGAAATAATCCACATTGAGAGATCACACAGACACTTGAGGTTTTCTAGTTTCGTTTTTTTTCCCTTGGGATACTTGAAAAAGTCCAAATTTCTAGCATCTACAGGGATCCCAAAGTGCAGTGACCTGTTGTGTAAGGAAGTTGGTTCCCCATGATTGGAAAGCTTCAACAGAGGCCTGGGTGACTACTCATCAAGGATGTTACATTCAGATACAAACCGAAAGAGATGAGTTCTGGGAACATCCAACATCGAGATTCTGTGGAAAGTGGCTTGGCTAAGAAATAAAGGAGGGAAAAAAAAACCTTCCAGTGCCCGTATGTAGATTTATTTACTTATGCATTTATATGTAGAAGCATTGTGTATATATAATGGATTGTATGTCTCTCCTTTAGACTATAAGCTTCCTAAGGACAGGGATTGTTTCATTTTGATAAAAGTATCCCCAAGACCTAGCACTGTGCCGGGCATATGTTGTTCCTCAGTCATGTCTAACTCTTCATGACCCCATGGACCACAGCAGGCTAGTACCATCCATAGAGTTTTCTCGGCAAAGGTATTGGAGTATGTTGCCAGTTCCTTCTTCAGTGGATTAAAACAAACAGATGTTAAGGAACTTGCCCCCCACCCTGGGGTCACACAGCTAGTGAATGTTACAGGCTGAATTTGAGCTGCTCAGCACTCTTCCCACTGAGCCGTGGCGTATGCCTAGCATATGGTAGGTGCTTAATAAATGCCTGCTGTTTAATTGTATTCTATTGTGGGGCTAGATGGCCGGTGAGCTAACTTCCAATGCTACCATCCTATAATTCTATGACTCCAGGCTACTGAAGAGGGAAGGTGCCCTCTGCATGGAGGACAGAATCCAGTCTGACATTGTAATTACTTCATCTCTCCCAGAGCCTAGTACAGTGTAGGTGCTTAATAAAAGGTTGTCAAGTGAAAGGGACTGGAAGCCCAGGTTCCTAGGAGAAGTGCCTCATCTGCTTGTCAATGATTCAGAAGCAACATCTGCTCCCACTCTCCCTGTCCTCCCCTTGAATTCCTCCACCCCAGGAGTCTCCTTCTCACACCTGTTCACTCCCTCATCTCTCCATTTTCTCCTTCACTTACAGCAGGATAACTTCTCTGAAAATTCACCCTTGAACCCAATACCACACACCCCCCAAGGCTTTACTACTGTTCTTACAGCTGTCTCTGATCCTACTCATTGGCCGCCATTTCTTTTGAAGGTGACCAAGACAGGGCTTTGGAACTGTCCCAAAGACCCGATGCTTCTACCCTGGACAGCTGCCTTCCCACAGACTCCATTCTCGCTTCCAGACTCCTTAAGTCTGGTGACAGTTTTGTCTAAGTTTTTAAGTCAAACCTCAGGAAGGCCAGCTGTAAATCATTTTCTCTTCCCTCCTCCCCCCTCACTGGCCATTCCAAGGAACATGACGGCTTGGCAAAGGAAGAACAAGTCAGCTCCAAGATTAGATTTCTCCCAGAACAGTTCTGAATGACTGCCTTCTCTGTCCTTCCAGCCTTCCACTGGGCTATGATTGTCTTGCTGGGTTCCCATCTTCTGACGGATGGCTCTGTCCAGCCCAGGAAGGGCAGCACATGGCAATTCAAAACATGCTATTCTACATTCTGTCCTACAGGCTAGTGACCTTGACTCCTAACTAATCAAAGTACACCCCCGTTTTCCTTTCTAAAAGCTTAGAGATCACCAACACAGTAGAATAAATATCTACACCTTACAAGTCTTGAGTTCAGACCAAATGGCGAGATTCACAGAGACTACTCTTAATCATCAATGCAACCTGTCAGCCATCTCCTTTCCCCCAACCCATGAGCTTTGTGGGGCTGTCCAATGAGATAAAAGAGATCAATCAGCAAGCATTTATTAAGCACCTATTATGTGCTAGGCAATTATTAGATGCTGGGAAGACCAAAGGAAAAAAAGAACAGTCCCTGCTCTCAAGGAGCTTACCTACTAATGGGGAGACAGTATCTATCTATATGCACGTGTGTATATGTACACACATAACGATATATATGATAATAATAGCTAATGATAGCATTCCTATAGTGATTTGAGGTTTACAAAGTGTTTTACAAATATTATTTCATTTTGTTTCATATGGTTGCACATGTATAACCTATATCTGATTGCTTACCGTCTCAGGGAGGGGAGAGGAAAGGATAGACTTTGGAATTCAACATTTTAAAAAAATCCAGATGTTAAAAAATGTTTCAACATGTAATTGGGGGGATAAAATATGTTTAAAATATTATTTTATTTAATTTTCACAAAACTCTGGGAGGTAGGTGCTATTATGATTCCTACTTTAAATACATTTTGAAGATATCACAACAGCCCTGTGAGGTAGGTGCTATTGCTATCTCCATTCTATAGTTTAAGAAACTGGGGCAAACAGAGGTTATATGACTTGCCCAGGGTCACAGAGTGAGTTAAGAGGCTGAGTAAGAGTAACAGAGTTTCTTATTCAGCTCTCTGCTTAGGAGAGAGATGTGGAGGCTTCAGGTGATCTCAATGAACATTTCCCAAATCCATCAGGAGATCGAGAACCTTGAGTCCCCGCAGAATATGTGAATCTGGAGGCTATACTAGACCAATGGATAGAACTTGGAATCCAGACAAGTCGGGGTTCAAATCGGAGCCACCATGCTTACTAGGTGTACGATCCTGGGACCACCTCTGGTTGCCTCAAGTTCCTCATCTATAAAATGAGGAATACCAGCACCTAACTCACAGGGTTGTCATGAGACCTGTAGAAAAATGATGTTTGTAAAAGGCTTTGTAAACCTTAAAGTACCAGATACACGTTTGCTAGAAAGATCAGAGCTGGGAAGGAACCTCAGAGGCTCTCTATTCCAACCCTGACATTTTAGAGATGGGGAAACCAAGGCCCATGGAGGTTGTGACTTGCCTAAGAATCAGAGGTGAATCAAAAAATTAAATTAAAATCTAATTTAAAATTAAATTTTAATTTTAAAAATTTAAATTAAATTTTAATTTTAATTTTTTAAGTTAAATTTTAGTTAAAGTAACTAAGTAATAAATTGAATTTTTTTAATAAATGAAAACTTAGCATTTCCCAACATAAACTAGTAAAAACTTCAGGGGTAAAGTAAAGACAGGGGTACCAGCAATTGGAGAGTTTTGTTTGTGTGTTTAAAGGAATGTTAGTAACCCTATGACTGATTAGCCTGTCATGAAACTGCCAGATTTACTGACCCCCTATGATCAGCCTAACCACAGAGAGAGCCCATTCAGGCCTCGGTCAGCCTGCAGTCTGGCCCTGGGAGCACGAAGCATGAGGGAGAGCTCACCCTCGGAGGGTCTCCCTCCTCCAACCCCCAGACTGTGGTGTCATCATTTACTACAGATTTTCCTTGAAAGGCTCCTCACTTTTTCTCCCCTCTTCCAGGACAGAGGTAAGAAATGTGGCTTCCCTTTGATCGACTCCTTTCAGAAGCAGCTTTTCAGGATCTGAGAAAGCGCTCCTAATACCAGGTTATTATGTTAGTAGCAAACACCTGCCCTGAATCTCAATAGGAATCAAATGGGCTATTTAACCCTGGGATGAGCAAAGAACAAATATAAAACCTTGATGGTGACATCATTCAAAATGGAGACCCCGTTCTACAGACATTTCCCTATGGCTTATTCCTAGAACCACCAGGGCACCATTTGTCCAACTCTGCTGTGACCAGTATGGATCTTTCAGTTCTATTTTCTCCACACCCTCTTTGTCCTATGAGTCATACAAGCATGAACGGCTAAAGACTTAATGATGAAATCTTGGGTTATATGGGATGGCTCTCTGAAAAAGGGAGGGGTAGAGGAGAAAGATGCAGGGGAAAATCCAGGCAATATAAAACAAAAGATATATTAATAAATTTATTTTTCAAAACAGTTAATGAGTCACCAACCATTTTGACAGGGGAAAAAATCCAACCGCAGGAAGCCAAGTTATACAGTTGATCATGCACCATCAACAACCAACACCACCCCAGACAAAGTAAAGAGACAGGAAAGAGGCTCTGTTGAAGACTACAAATTGGCTGAAGGTCAAGCTGTATAAAACTCAGCAGCCAGACAAATGGACCCTTGACAGCTTTGGTCTCTGAAGACTCTGGGCTACATCTTCAAATTCATCAGACAAGAGAGATAGAGATAGGTTCTTTCAGTGAGAAGAATTGCAACTTTTTAATGGAAGGAATCCCATAGGATCATAGATCTGAGAGCTGGAAGGACCCTTAAAGGACATCCTATTCAATCCCTTCATTATAGAGATGAGGAAACAGATCCATAGAGATTAGGTGACTTAATCAAGGTCATAGGATCATAGACTTCAAGCTGGAAGGAATCTCTGAGGCCATTTTAGTCCAATACCATCATCTTATTAATGAGGAAACTAAGACCCTGGGAGGGTGCTGGATGGAGAAAATATTTTCTATCATAGATAATAGTGCCTGGCACATAGTTGTTGTGCAGTGGTTTCAGTTGTGTCCAACTCTTCATGACCCTACTGGGAGCTTTTTTGGCAGAGTGGTTTGCCATTTCCTTCTCCAGCTCATTTTACAGATGAGGAAACTGAGGCAAACAGTTAAGCAACTTGCCCAGAATCACATAGTCTGAGGCTATCAATTCACCACCTAGCTGGCACATAGCAGGCACTTAATAAATGCTTATTCCCTTCCCCTTCCCTTTAAATAACTTGCCTAGGGTCACACAGGTAGTAAGATCTGAGGTCACTTTTGAACTCAGGTCTTCCTGATTCCAGGTCTGGAGCTCTATCCACTGCGCCACCTAGCTGTCTTTGATAAATTTTAATGCAGTAATTTAATATATACTTTTTAAAAAATCTACATGTAATAGAAATTCATGGTTTCATGGGCAATGCTCCTTCTCTGTTCTTTGACTATGAAAATGTTGATGTTTATCCAGGTCATAATAAAAAATTAAATAAAATTCTGTCTTGCTAGTCCCAGAAGAAGAATTTAAGGACTGAAATAACTCCCTATCTCCCTTCCTTCTCCAATAAAAATGTTAAATAGTTCCTAAAAGAAGTACTTTAAACAATCCTATTGATGGCTAAGAGACCATTAGGACCAATGATTAACTCTGTCTTTGCAATGAGATCTTGGCTTTCTGGTCTCCAGTTAGTTTGAGTGATCTCTCTGGAAAATCATTGAAAGATGAGTCAATATCCAGAGACTCTGAAACTCAGATAATCCAAGCACGAGATAGTTTTCAAAGACATTTCCAAAAGAAATTTCTTTGAGAGCTCCAGTCTGGTGCGGTAATTAGAGGATTCTGAATTCCTGAAAGGTCACAAGGAGTTAACATTTTTCAAATCACTCATTTGCATATGTCTCTGCCCTTCCAGCCCAGATTCCATTTTAAACAGATACCCCATAACCACCACTAGTTCAAGATTTCATTAATTTGTCATCAGAAAATCTACATATCAGGGTCACCTGCAAGAGGGAGAGTTTGTATTCCCCTCTCCAATCCACCGTCTTCACTGTTGCCAAATTCATCGTCCTAAAGAACAGATCTGGCCCAGATGCTCCTATACTCATCTTCAGCAGTGGGTGACTTTAGGAAAAAAAGCAAAGTCCTTGGTTTGCGTTGAAAGGCCTTCACAGCCTAATTCTAGCCTATATTTCCAGGCTAATTAGCTGTTACTCCTCCTCACTTGCTCTTTTCTTGAGCTAAACCTACATACTCAATGTTGCCCATGCATGACATTTCATCTCCTGATTTTACACTTTTGCTGAGTCTGCCCCCAAGCCTGAAATGCTTTCCCTCTCCACATCTGCCTCTTGGAACCAATAACTCCTCAAAAGCCACAGGTTAAGTGCCACCTTCGAAGAGGGACCAGAGAGGGCATTTTTTCACTTTACATAAGATGAAACTGGAGCCCAGAGAGAATTTGTGGGATCATAGATTTAAAGCCAGAAGGCCAGCAGCTGTGTGGTGCAGTAGACAGAGCACTGGACCAAGAGTCAGGAAGAGAAAAGCTCGAATGTGACCTGAGACACTTATCAGCTGTATGACCCTGGGCGAGTCACTTAACTTCTGTTTGTCCCAGTTGTGCCATATGTAAAATGAAGATAACAGAGATTGTTGGGAAGATGAAATGGGATGACTGTAAAGTGTTTAGCACAGTGCCTGGCACATAGTAAGCATGATATAAATGTTAGCTTTTATTACTGTTATTATTTCAGATGAGTAGCTGAAACCCGGAGAGATTAAGTTGCTCAGGCAGTCAGAGATGTGGGATTTGAACCTCGGCCCTCCAACTACAAATCCCAGTAGCCAATGCAGTAATGAGCCGACTGGCAGTCCCAAGACAGGGTCCATGGCTGAGTCTGTGCTCAAAACTTTCCATACGGAGGATGCTATCAGGTGCAATCAATGAGTTGGTTGGTTTTGCCAAAATGTTTTTCTCTCTTTTATTTTTAATCTTTGTTAAAAGATGACTGGGGAGTGGGGGTGGGGGAAGACAATTCAGAAAGGAATGTGATGTGAAAACAAGAGAGGTCAATTTGTAAAAAAACATTCCGGCTTGGCGAAACTTGCCAGCGCTTGCATTTCCCTGGCAATACCTTCAGGAGCTCAAGGTTATCTCCAGCCAAGGATGAGGAAGCAGAGGAAGGCTTTATTGAAAGCTGTATATCCTGCATTTTCTGGGATAGTCTTAGGCTCAGGAAGCATGGCACAAGAAAGGAATGATTGATTTGGAATCAAAGGACCTGGTTTCAAGTGCCAGCTCTATCATTTATTACATAGGTAATCTAATTCAGGTCACTTTGCCATGCTAAGCCTCAGTTTCTTCATCTGTAAAACTGAGGGAGTTGGAATAGATGAAGTATGAGATCTCTTCCATTTCTAGTTCTGATCCTATGACCTGTGTAATCCTGGGCAAGTCACTTAACTTCCCAGTGCCTCATCTTCCTCATCTGTAAAATGAGGGGTTAGACTTAATGGCCTCTAAGGTCCCTTCCAATCTAGAAGGACCATTAAGTCCAATCTTTCCAGGTCTAAATCTGAAGCAGCTCAGAGGTGCAGTGGATGGAGCGCCAGGCTTGGAGTCAGGAAGACCTGAGTTCAAATACAGCCTCAAACACTTCCTAGCTGTGTGACCCTGGGCAAGTCACTTAACTCTGTTTGCCTCAGTTTCCTCATCTGTAAAATGAGCTGGAGAAGGAAATGGCAAACCCCTCCAGTATCTCTGCTAAGAAAACCCCCAAATGGGATCACAGAGAATTGGAAACAGCAGAAATGGCTGAATATCAAGCACGAAAAGCTCTAAATCTATGAGCCTATAACCTGTGATGTCACCTCTCTGGGCATCAGTTTCCTCATCTGTAAAATGAGAATATTGGACTAGATTGGCCACTGAACTCACTACCAACTCTAGATTTCTGATTCTGTGATATAAGAGAATGGGTGAGGGAAGTTACTGAAGTCCCAGAAACCCTTGCCAGATTATATATTACCCCTCTAAGAAATTACATCAGGACTGAATTGGGTACAGGGACTTCCTTTTTTTTTTGGTGAGGCGGGGGACTATGGGCCAGGAATGTTACATACACCATTGGGTCAGTCAATGTGTCTTGGCAACTGTTATCTTTGTTCAAAGAAAAGGCCCTATGGACAAGGGAAGGAGGAGGTGTATATTCTGAAATGAATGTGATTTTTTATAAAAAAAAAAAAAGATTTATTGATGCCCTTCATTTTACAAGAAAGGACTGGAGAAAGCCAGCATGGTATAGAAATAAAGTACAGACTTGGAGTCAGAAGACCTCCATTTGAATCTACCTCTGACACTTCTTAGCACTGTAACTGTGGGCAAGGCATTCATTCAACTCACTTCCCTCACCTATAAAATTCACATGATAATATCTGGAGTGCACATCCCCCTGGGCCATTGTAAGGCAAAAAAGACAGAATGGGTGTGAAAATAAAAGGCTAAACATGGTTTTAAACAGCTTTGAGAAAATGCCAAATGTTTTTCTAAAAGTCTATATTGTTCAAAGGCAGTGTGGTGTAGTGGGTAGAAAGCCAGCATTGGAATCAAAAAGATCCTGATACTGTGTGCCTCTGGCTAAGTCACTGAATGTCTCAGAGCTCCAGGCCATGGGTCCAAGCTTCAGGGAGAGTACAGATCTGTAGTGGTAGAAAGGAGTTTCTCACCAAAAACTCCCTGCAGCAATGATAAAATCCCGAGACCAATTTTTAAAAACTGACTTCCCCCTCTCAACAATGGGGGTGATGGTAGACTATAGACACAGAATGAGACATACATTCCAGACATGATCAATGTGATGACTTCATTTGCCTAACTGTACTTCTCTGTTACAAAGGAGGGTTCCATTTGGGAAGGAGGGGAAGGGAGGAAAGGAGTGAGTCACTGGGAAGTCACAGCAGTACTTTTTCAAAAGAGTATTAAAGAAACATTTTTTGAAAGAATTCATTGTTCGTGGTTTGCTTTTAAAACTCAAAGGTCTCAAGAAAAAAAGGGAGGGATGAAAAGAATTAAAAATATCTATAACCAAGATTATAGATGGGACAGCTCAAGGAGTCCCTCTGATGCTTACTTCAGCAAAGGAATAGAGAGTTAGAGCTGGGGAAGAACTCAGAGATCCTCCTTTGTTTTTTCAGAGGATCCAATTCCCAGATGGGGGATGTAACTACCGAAGGTCTCATGGGTAGTAAATGACAGAAGTGAGATTTGAACCTTTCACTCCAAATCCAGCCCTCTTTAGATCCAAGGGAAACATCAGTCCCCGATGCTGGGAACTTGTCCAAAAGAGATTGGGTCACTGCAGCTTCTACACCAAAGAATAAAGTGGCAGGGGAGCATGGGAGAGGACCTACTCAATCCAGCAGCAAGCATTTATTAAGCCCCTACTATATACCAGGCACTAGGTAGGTGCTGAAATAAATGAAAATGAAATATGCCCCATTGTTTAAACACCAGCTTCCTCTTTCTTCCAATCCTTTCCCCTTTCTTTTACTGTTTGAGCAGAAAGTAGAATCTTCTGCGAGTCTGAAGACTGGCTCATGCCTTCAATATAATAAAAGCTCATTAATGCAGGAACCTGGATAATTCAAGTGGTGCATAATTGATTTTCATCAAGAAATAAGTTCAACATAATTGTCTCTGCACGTCTTCTGAGCCTCACTCAAGAGAAAGTGCTCCGCTCCAAAAATCACTGCTTTTTTCAAATAGCAAAGGCATCCTTCCACATGCCTTCATTCTAGGACTAGCACTAAACTTTCACAGTCACAAGAGCCAAAAGGATTTGTATATCTAGGAGACATTATTTTAAAACATGGGGCTGTTGTGGCGTGATCGTAGTAGCCTGGGGGGTGGAATGAGGGGGACCTCTCTAGTTTGGAGTAGGAGTGGAGATTAACCTTTCTTAAGATAGATTTGCTTCTCTGGAAACAAACCCCTTCTTGCTGCTCTACCATTTTGTTTTGGTATCGTCCATGCATGTAATCTCCCATAAATAAATACTTGCAGGCAACCTTAAAAGTTGGCCCTCGTCCTTGCCTGTGACTGGGTTAGAAGACCAAGCAGGGAGTCTTGATACAGACCTTCCCCTCTCCCCATACAAGTCTCTTTCACCACCTGGTCTATATCACCAAGCAACAGGTGATCTAGATGTTCCTATACCAGAGCAGGAGGAGGACCAGAATCTGGCATAATCTAAGCCAGGAGGACATCTCTCAATGGTTCATCTTCCCCTGCTGCCCTCCTCCTGTTTCTAGGTGTTTCAGGTTAAGCCATAAATTTTCCATGGTGTGAGTTAAAGCACCTCCCAGAGTTGTTGTGATGATCAAATGAGAGCCTTAGCACCATGCTTGGTACACAGTAGGTGCTTAATAAATGTTTGTTTCCTTTCTTCTCTAAGACTATCAATTTTAGACAAGGTAATAACCTACATATGTAGGAGTTTCCTCACCTTCAAGTGAGGAAAGCATTGAAATTTCAAATCCAGTCCCCCTTCCTAGCATTCACACAGAATTCTACTCATATGTTAAATCTCTGTTTCTTGGATGGTTGTGGTTGTGGTTGTTCAGTCCTGTCTGACTCTTCATGACCCCATTTGGGGTTTTCTTAGCTGAGATACTGGAGCAGTTTGCCATTTCCTTCTCCAGCTCATTTACAGATGAGGAAACTGAGGCGAACAGGATACATTGACTTGCCCGAGATCACACAGCTAGTAAGTATCTGAGGCTGGATTTGAACTCATGAAGATGAGATTTCCTGACTTCAGGTCTGGAACTCTGTCCACTGCACCATCGCCTACCTGTCCTTTCTTGGATGGAGTGCCTGTCTTTTCACATCAATAAAATGTGATTTTGTGAAATTTAATGTTAATACAGTCTCAACTCAACAAATTTTATCAAGGATACTTACCGAGAGGGAGGGAAGAACAAAGGATTCAAAACCAAGAGGCCAGACTTCTAGCCTTGGCTGTTATTCACTAGGTTTGGAGGGCAGGGGGAAGAAGTCCCTCAGCTTTGACCTCACTGTTCTATGGTCAAAGGCAACATGAGATAGTGGGAAATCTGCCGAGCTAGAGTTAAGGTTCAAATCTCAACTCCCGACACCTTCTATTTATCTATGGACAAGTCATTTCACCCCTCCTCATCCCCAACCCCACCCTGGGGCTTAGTTTCCTCTTCTGTAAAATGAAAGAGTCACATTAGATGATTTCCAAAGTTCCTTCCAGCTCTAAATCTAAGCCCTCTAACCGCTGTGATAGATCAGTGAGAAGTCAGAGCACGAATCTATCATAAGTGATGGAGAAATACCTCAATGTGAGTGACAGATATGTCCAGATGGATCAATAGCATCATCTTTGTATGCAGACAGTACAATATCTAAAGTCACATTGGGCAGAAAGAGCAGAACACAATGGTAATATGGTCAAAGGAAAATTGAAAAAGAAATAAATCCACAAATTGTTAATAATAGCTTGAAAAAAATGTTCAACCTCACTAATAATCACAGAAATGCAAATTAACACAAGCCTGAGGTACTACCTCACACCCAAAGTTAAAAAAAAAACCCTGGAAAAACCAATGGTCCAAGGAGGTGCCTCACCAAGGTCACCTGTATGATCTTGGGCAAGTAACTTAACCTGCCTGGCCTCAGCTTTCCCCATCTGTGTAAGGATGGGGTAGACTAGAAGGTCTCCAAAATTTAGTGACCAATAGCAAGTTGTAGAGTGAAGATTCAAATTCAGGCTCTCTGACTACATTATAGTACAGGTGAAATCTACCTATCAGGAGATATTGACCAGACAGACTTTGACAGGAAATCTGTATTTTCTTTTCCTCCGATTACATTTTTTGAAGTTGGAGCTTTTCAGATTATTGCCCTAGTGTTTACTATAAAAACAAATCTTCACCTAGAATTTACTAAAAATGGGTTCAAATATGTATTCCTGGGGTCTCAGCCTCTTCCCCCAAAGATAAGAGAGTACACACTATGCTAAACAGGCTAATAACATCCAAATGTCAGTTCTTAGAGAAGAAAATATCTCTTTTCATAGGAAAAATAGACACTGAAAAGCTTGTCTACTCCCCAAATTCCTGTGACATTCAGCCAAAAAAGTCAAGAATAAAAAAAACAAACCCACGTACCAAATCCATGATTGTGCTAGGTTTTATGAGATCTTCACTTTTGTTTCACAGAAGTCAATGCTAGACCAGAGACCTGATCCAACCCTAGGGCTGGCTCTGGGCAAAAGATAGGAAGCTTGGCAAGGCTGCCCATTCTTCCTCTTCTCTAGGTTTCCCTCAACATCCCTATAACAACCCAGGGCCTTTTGTGCGCTCTCTCTCTCTCTCTCTCTCTCTCTCTCTCTCTCTCTCTCTCTCTCTCTCTCTCTCTCTCTCTCCCCCCCTCCCCCTCCCTCTCTCTCTCTCTCTCTCTCCTCTCTCTCTCTCTCTCTCTCTCTCTCTCTCTCTCTCTCTCTCTCTCTCTCTCTCTCTCTCTCTCTCTCATACATACACACACACGTACACTCTCCTGCAATGTCTCACTCATGTTTAGTGGAGATAATACTGAATTTGGAGTTGAAGGAATTCAGTTGGGATCATTATTAGTTGTACAGCATTGAACAAGTCATTTCTGTTCAGAATGTTTTCCCATCTATAAATTGAGGAGGTTCACATATTGAGAGCTAAAAGGCAGCATCGAGTCCAATCCTCCTTATTTTATACATGACGAAACATGGCAGAGAGGTCAAGTGGTTTAGATCATTAGTTTAGAGTTTGGAAGCAATCTAGTCTAACCCTCTCACTTCACAGATAAGGAAACTGAGGCACAGAGAGGTCGAATGATTTATAGGATCATACATCTAAAACTATAAGGAACCAGTGCAGTCCTCTTATTTTACAGATAAAGAAACTGAGGTCCAAGGCAGTCAAGGGAATGGCTCATGGTCATACAAGTGGTGGGTGACAGAACCAGAATTTGAATCCAGGACCTCTAACTCCAAACACTATGCTCTAAACTAAAAGGGAAGAAATCTTAGAGATGGTCTCTAAGATCTCTTTCAGTTTGAAATCCTATGTTCCTACAACCTGATGGTAGAGTGGTTGTCTTGGAGAGCCTTGGAAGGAAACAATACAGATGTTTTGCATGAATTTTATTTAATTATTTAATAGTTACTCACATCATAACCATAATGAGTTTCAGAATCTCAAGATTAGAAGGCACCTCAGAGATCACATAGTTCAGCTCATACCTGAACAAGAACCCCCTCAATTGATCCCCTGCCAAGTAATCAGGAGGCTTCTGCCTCCCACTCTATCTCTGGAAGGTGCTAATCATTGGCAAGTAATTCCATCAAACCTAAACCTACCTTCTGGCAACTTCCACCCTCTGGTGACATTAAAAAAAGGCAAAAGACAGAGCCTGCCCTCAGGGAGGTTACAATCTAGTGGATTTCAGAGTTGGCAGAGACCTCATTAGTAATCTAGCTCTACAAGTACTCTAAAGGGTACAGACTAGGTCTTCTTCAATTGCCCCACAATCCGTACCCAAATATCCAACATAAGAAAACTAAACAAAAAGATGTTTTAAAAAAGACCCAGTATTTGTGTAACTAGAAGTTGTATAACTTGCAGAAGACATGCAGCTTTCTAGCCAATTCTGGGATTTTAGAGTCACAACATAATATAGAGGAGAAGACTGGATTGGAATCAGAGAACCCAGATTCAAATCCTAACTATGCTACTTACTCTGTGTGACTTTGAACAAACTACATCACAAACTGGGCATCAGTACTTTCTGGAAAATAAAGGCATTTGGACTAGATGACCTTAGAGGTCCCTTCCAGTTCTAAATCATCAAGCCCAAATCCAATTCCCCTCCCTGGATCTTAGTTTCCCCATCTGTAAAATGACAGGCTTGGACTAGCTAACCCATAAGGGGCTTCCAGCTCAAAATCTATGGTCCTCATCAAAATCGCTTCCAACGGCACACTGGATCCTCTTATTTAATGTTCTTGTTTATGCTTTTTTTAAAAATGACACCAACTTTCAAACATTTTTCTCCCATAGAAGCTGAGTGATTCAGCAAGTTTGCCTGCAATTTATATACATCTGTTGAAATATATGGATGAATAATTATCTTTCCCTTGAAGAAAAAATCTAAAGGTCAAGTTGAGAGTGATTTTCATCACCAGATATAGAAGAAGAGACATATCAAACAGCAATTCAAAATGGGAAGGAAAGAAAGCAAGCAAAGATCTCAAAAGGCTAGGGAAAACCCAGCTGTCTCTGCTTCCCCCACAAACCAGTTCAGATTTGAGCCGAAGTCTGATCTGCCTTTCTCTTCCACCTGGAAAGGAGTTCTTGACCTGAGGTTCTTGATCTTTTCTTTAAAAAAAAAATCTTAATAATTGTATTTCTTTCTTAGAGAAGGGGGAGAGGCAATCAGGGTTAAGTGACTTGCCCAAGGTCACACAGCTTGTAATTGTCTGAGTTCACATTTGAACTCAGGTCCTCCTGACTCCAGGGCTGGTACTCTATCCACTGCATCACCTAACTATTTATAATCCATTTCCTTTGTGATGCTATTTATTTTATTTTGTGCGCTTGAAAACATATTCTCAGAAGCAGTCCATGGGCTTCACCAGCTTGCTTGCCCAAGAGGTCTATGGCACAGAAAATGTTCAGGCCATCTCTCAGGGATTCTGAAATGGGCTAGTGAACAATAACAGTTAACACATTTCTCTAATGCCTTAAGATTTGTCAAAAGCTTTTTCTTACAAGCTGAGACTGAAAAATATTCTTCTCTCCATTTTAGAGATAAAAAGAAAACCTGAGGCTTAGACAGGTTAAATGACTTGTGTGAGATCACACATCTGGAGCAAGATGGATACCTTCAGAGAATCCACGGGGTCCAACTCCATCATGTGACAGATGAGGTCCAGAGTTGAGGTAACTTGCCCAAGGTCACACAAGTTGTAACTGATCAAGGGAGAATTTGAATCCATGTCCTCTGAGGCCCACATCACAGCTTTTGCCACTTGCCTACATTGTCTCTCAGGAGGATTGTGGTTCATCCTTTGATTTCGAAGAGGACCAATGATGTCTTGACTTGCAAGGGCATTGGATTTAAGTGAGGGAGGAAAAGAAAAGGTAAAAGAGGGAGAGATTTTGGATTCTTTTTGTCTTCTAGACCAAATCTGTGATCTCACTGACATCATTTCCTCACATCAAGGAAACTCCCTCTACCAATTCAGAAACCAGAGGTTTAGAGAGTTTTCTGGTACACAGGGAAGGTAAGTAACCTGTCCAGGGTCATATGACCAAAATATATCAGGGGCAGGACTTGAACCTGGGTCTTCATGACTTCCTGACTTGCTATCCACCATTCCATACTGATTCTCCCATTTTACAGTTGAGAAAACCAAAGCTCAGAGGCAATGATTTGTCCATGGTCGCTGAGCCAACAACTTGGGGCAGTCAGTCTGCCTGGATAGCAAATGGGAGGATTTCTGCAAAGATTGTGATGGTGATTCCTTTCTGGGCCTAAGCAAACCAAAATTAGATGTAAAGGGAATGATGTGGAGGAGGGAACGATTTGGTCTGTTTGTAGGTCGAGCCCATTTGTCCAAGGACCCCAAATACACGGACAAGAAGGATGTGCCAAGAATTTTAAAAAGTACAAATACCAACCATAAGTCGGTACCTGTCCACTTCATATGGACAAAAAGTTTTTGATGTGGCCATGACACCAGCTCCCTCAAGACCAGATGCCACAGTTTCAAGAGATTGCTGTATATTTCCTACCACTTTATATCACCATTGGCTTATAATCCCAGGAGCAGCCCAGGATGACAGTCACATTGTTTTCAGCCCAGAGAAGGAAGGTTGGGATGGAGGAAGACACAAAAGAAAGAGTATTTAAGGCCTGTGTTTAAGCTCAATCAAGAGCTTCTTAGCATATACAGTAGTAATAACAGTCCCCTAAGTTCATTCACTCATACACTCATTCATCTACTCATTCAGCAAACCCTTAAGTAACACCTACTTTGTGCAGATCCCTGGAAGAGAGGCAAAGTTTTGGGTAAGCATGAATCAGGCTTTCAGGCCTGTGTGCCCAAGTCTATTTAGAGCCCAGATCATTAAAGCTGAAAAGGTCTGCCTCTGTCTCTGTCTCTCTCTGTGTCTGTCTGTCTCTCTCTTTCTCTCTGTGTCTCTGTCTCTCTGTCTCTTTCTCTCTGTGTGTCTCTCTCTACCTCCTCCTCCCTTCATTTCTCTTTTCCCTTACTACCTACATCTCCCACCCTCCTCTTCCTCTCCCTCCATATCTCTTTTCCCCTACTTGCTTCCATATTTCCATATAAATATAATTTATTTTTATATTTAAATTTACCATGTCTATATAAATTTATACTTAAATTTCTACCATGTAGGTATGTATAATTTTTATATTTAAATTTATACTCTATATAAATTTATATTTAAATTTATACTCTATATAAATTTATATTTAAATTTATACTCTATATGTATACATATAATTTATTCTTTTTGCATTTATTCTGTATAATACTTGTAGCTGTCCTGGGGAAACATAAATTCAAATTCTGCCTCAGACACTTACTCTGTGTCCCTGGACAAGCTCCTTATCTTCCCTGTGCCTCAGTTTCCACATCTGTAAAATAAAGAGTTTAATCTCAGTGGCCTCTGAGGTCCCTTTCAACTCTAAATCTATGATCCTAGGAGCACTGAGTGTCTTCCCCCCACCCAGGTTTCTTGTCTCGATTTTCTAAATAAACTTTCTTTCCTTCAATTAGTTTGTAAGCTCCCCAGGGGCTCTTCATCTTTTGTCTTTGTATCCCCAGCACGTAGCAACTTAGTGCTTGGCACATAGTAGCTGCTTTTAAACGCTTGCTGACTGATCTCACTTAAAAATCCTGTGAGATAGAGAATATAAATAAGATCCTGCTTTTACAAATGCAAAAACTGAGGCACAACAAGGTAAAATGATTTGCCCCAGATGACCAGGAGGTCAATATCAAAGCCAGGTGCCTGGCACATACTAGGTGGCTGATAAAAGCCGGCTGATTGATGGAGTAGGTTCCAGCCCACAGCTAGGTATGGCAGTTGAGACATTATTTTTCCAAATCCCATTTTTCAGTTTCCCAAGGCTAGAAGAGCCTCTTACCATAAAAACACAACAGGCTAGAAAACAATGAAAATATAATTGCATTGTACAAATGCAGGTAGCATAATTGTCTAAATCACATCCCACAATCAAACAAATGGCTCATCTTCCTATGTAGCACTTTAAGGATTACAAAACACACTCGTCATGACAACCCAGTGAGAGAGGCAGGTGGGGTGAGTATTCCTACCTACATGTTACAAACACAGACCCCAAAATTCAGAGAGGGGAATGACTGGTCCACAGTCACGGTTAATAAGTCAGATGACTTTGGGATAAGTAAGGCAGGTATAGAATAACATATTTTGAGCTAGAAGCCATCTTTGAGATGATCTAGTCCTAGGTCATACAGCAAAAAGCCTGGCATTTGAACATAGGTCATCTGATTCCAGATCTGACACTCAGCACTTTGCCCATTTTATAAATTGGGCAGGCAGTGTGACATAGTGGACTGAGGGCCACCCCAGGTCCAGATCCTGCTTCTGACACATACTGGTAGGATGACCATGGGCAAGTAATTAAACCTCCTTATAGCCTCAGGCAATTCTGTAAGAGTATAAATTAAATATCCATCAGTGGAGGGAAAGTTCCCAGACCAATAAGATCACCCATTTAGATCCTCTTCCTCTACCCAAAAAGTGGGGGAAGGAGACATGAAACCCAAGGACAACAGGACACACAAATGTCCCGTTGAAGATCACATGTCAAAGTTGTATTGAAACAGACCAGAAACCAGACCACCTGACCCTAGGTCAGAACTCAAATGACCAAGCTTTTTACTATATTTTGTGAATTGCACAAAGCTAAGGATGATCCCTCCCACTTCCCATCTTTACCATCCACCATGTATTAAGCCTTCGTTCTATGTTAGGCATCTGGATACAAAACCCATCAAAGAAGGTCAGTTGGAGTCAACAAGCACCATATAAATTCTTTTCCTTCACAGAATAAATGTTCTGTTCTATTAGACACCTTGACTAGATCAGAGAAGAAAGAAGTCAGTTGAGCTGAGTTCAAATGCTGGCTCTGTTGCTTTTTACTTGTGTGACATTAGGCAAGATATTCCCCTCTCTAAAGCTCATTTTCCCCAATCATAAAGGGAAGAGGCTGAACTCAATTATATGAGGACCCAGATCCATGATGCTGTTGTATATGGTCTTGATACCTCAGAGCCAGGGATGAAATTCTCCTTATCTATAGGAGCATCCAGATGACCATAGATGAGTAGGCTTGGGCCACTTGCCAGAGCTCTCTCTAGTGTTTACTACTGCTCTAACTCTGGGAATGACATCATCCTTATTTCTACAATGGTAGAATCACCCTGATGGAGACAACATTAGTATCCCCTGATTGTTCTGTTCCCAATGAAACCTGCGCATTACTGCAGGGTTACTCAGGCATGCCACCCCAATTAACCTGAAGTACTTTGCATATTATTTTAGGAAAGAACAATGGTTACTGAAGTTAGGTGAGCATATCTCCTTTGGTAAAAATTGTTTTTTCAGTCTAGTTCTGTGGATTCATGACTACAGAGAACTCCTCAAACCTAATAACTATAGCCTTAGAGAGTTAGCTGGGGGGTACAAAGGGCTTAAGTGACTTATGCAAAGTGTCCCAGCCAATATATGTGAGAGAATACACTTGAACCCAGGTCTCTCTGATTTTCAGGCTGGCCTCTGTCAACTATGCCAATCTGTCTCACACAAGAAGTGGGATTGTCTTAAATAGGGTGAAAAATTAATCTAGCCTAGTAAATAGATAGTCCTTTGGAAAAGTGCCGTGTATGTATGTGTGTATGCATCTATATGTGTTATTTGTGCATTGTGCATGTGTGTATATGAGTATGTATTACTGTGTGTATGTATGTATGCATTTTTAGAGAGGAGGATCTACACCAGGAGTGGGGAACCTTTGACCTCAAGGCCACATGTGGCCCTCTAGGTCCTCAAGTTTGGCCCTTTGACTGAACCTAAACTTCACAGAAAAAAATCCCCTTAACAAAAGGATTTGTTCTGTAAAACTAGATTCTAGACCTATAATTTCATTTTTACATTTTAATTTTTTAAATTATATTCTATTTCCCCCCAGTTACATGTAAAGATGAGTTCATTTTTATTGGGAACACCCAGTAAAGAAAGTTCCTCTGCCAATGCTTACTGGTCTCTGCTCTGATTTACAGTCTAAGAGAACAGCCCAGGGGCAGAGATGTCAAATATGCCACACTCATGAGTGCTGACCCAACAAGATTAAGATATAATTGGGAAATATGTCACAAAAAATACAATAGAACATAGATAATGATAATATGTTCTAAGTCAATCTGTGGCCCACTGGGATGCTCATGTATAGTTTAGTGCCCTTTCCCTCTGGGCTCTGAGAGACTACAGGAGCTGTCCAGGGTCACTCCACCAATACGTGTCAAAGGCAGGGCTTGAACTCAGGTCTACCTGACTTCAGGGTTGATCCACTCTCCACTATAATTCAATGCACTGCAAATTCAATGACTTTCTCCTCCTCCTCCTCTCTTTCACTATTGAGGGCCCAGTCACCCTGGCTTGAAATCTAGTGTTTTCCTTGACTCCTCACTCTCTCTCAAACCTCATTGCTGGCTTCTGTCCATTTGATCTTCATGACATCCCTCAAATACGTCTCTCCTCCTCGTCTCTAATTGCCACCAGCCTGGTTCAGGCCTCATCGATTCATGCCTGGACTATGGCAACAACTGCTAGCTGAGGTGTCCTCCCACCCAATCCAACCTCCACTCAGCTGTCCAAGTGACCTTCTTAAAAGTACAGGTCTGACCATGTCACTCCCCTACTAAGCCCGGTGACTCCTGGTTACATTCCGGATTAAATATCAAATCCTCTGGCTAGTATTTAAAGCTTCTGATAATCATTTTTCTCTAGATTTCCAGTCTTCTTATATCTTACTACCATGTACTCTTTGATCCAGTGACACTGGTCTCCTTGCTTTTCCTCCAAGACACTCCATCTCCAGAGACCAAGCATTTTTTTCCACTGGCTATCCCCCATGTCTAGAATGTGTGCGTTCTCTCTCTCTCTCTCTCTCTCTCTCTCTCTCTCTCTCTCTCTTCCTCCCTCCCTCCCCCTTCCTGACTTCCATTTGTTGTTCAGTCATTTCCAACTCTCTGTGACCCCTTTGAGGTTTTCTTAGCAGAAACACTGGAGAGGTTTGCCATTTCTTTCTCCAGCTCATTTTACAGATGGGGAAACTAAAGCAAACAGGGTCAAGAGACTTGCCCAGAGTTACCCAGCTAGTAAGTGTCTGAGACAGTTTTTGAATTCAGGTCTTCTGACCCCAGGCCCAGCACTCTATCCACTGAGCCACTTAACTGCCCTGCTGGCTTCGTTTAACTCCCAACCAAAATCCTCCCTTCTACAAGAAGGTTTCCCTAATCCTCCTTAATGCTAGTGCCTTCCTTCCGTTAATTACCTCTCATTCATCTGTCTATATCTTGTTTGCATGTTGTCTCCCCTCTTAGACTGAAAACAGACTGCCTGACTTTCTTTGTATCCCCAGCAAAGCACAGTGCCTGGCACATAGTAGGCACATCACAAATGCTTGATGACTGGGCTAACCATCTACGTTGGGCATGACTTCTTATTTCTCCATGCCCTCTCATCACCCAGCAGAGTTTCAGGCTCCAACCAGAGCCCAGAGCTGAGCCATATGAAGCCTGGACACATGAGAAGAGAGACAGTGTGTGTGTGTCTGTGTGTGTGTGTGTGTGTGTGTGTGTGTGTGTGTGTGTGTGTGTGCTGGGGGAAAAGGAGGGTTTAGTGCACCCGAGTGTATGAGTGACTGAATTCCACAGCCTAGATCTCTACTCTCCATTGAGACAGACAAGAAAGAGTTACTTTCCAGGGAAGACAAAAAAGTTCTAAGCCTTAAGGTGACATTTTGCATGAAGACTAGTCACAAGTACATTTCACCCTCAAAGGAAACAATGTCCCTGGTAGTACTTGGACAACTCATCTTGGATTTGTCTTCTTTCCATTCTAGCTCTGGCTTCTCTGGCAGAGGGGCTCATTACCCTGCTGATTACCCCATGTCGCCTCTCTACAATCTAGCCTATGAACAGCTACTTGTCTGGCATGTACTCATGAGATTATAGCGAGCTTGAGAGCTGGGAGAGATTGTAGACAGGCCATCTGATCCAACTCTCTCACTACTTTCAGAGAAGAAACCTCAGGCCTAAAGAAGTTGTAAGTGGTCATAAGTGGCCGAAAGTCGAACGATTTCCAGCTCAGGTTCTCCCACAACAAGAAATATTCCTTTAAAGACAAATTGTGCTTAAAGGCAGAGATACTGCAGAGCTTAGGGGCAGGAAGTTGTTATTCAGTCCTTTCAGTCATGTCTGATTCTTCATGACCCCATTTGGGGTTTTCTTGGCAAAGATTGGAATGGTTTGCCATTTCCTTCTCCAACTCATTTTACAGATGAAGAAACCGAGGCAAACAGGGTTAAGTGACTTTCTCACAGTCACCCAGCTGGACCATGACATCAGGAAGGTGATGCATGTGAATTGGATTTAAGTGAGGCAGGGCTGTGCAAGGTCACCAGCCTCACTTTCTCCTCTGGAGCCATCTGGGTCCAGTGGCCAGATATCAACCAGGATGACTGGAGATGGCCCAGGATGCAGTGTGAGACCTTGGCCTTTTATAAGCTAAGGTCTTTCACAGATCTCAGTTTGGCTGAGGCAGCACCCATTCAATGATAAAGGCTAGGTAAGAAATGAAGCCAAAAGATGGCCTCTTTTTTCCATTTTGCATCATAGGTGCTTAATAAACGCTTGTTGATTGAGTGACTGACTGACCTCAAAGGCCATTGAATGCAATTTGATAATCCCTTCTAGGACATCCCTGGCAAACAGTCATCCAGTTTCAGCTTCTAAGACCTCCTGAGAGGGATTCTATTTATTTTACTATGAAATTGCTTTCACTGTTGGGAAGATTTCCTAAGATCCAGCCTAAATCTGCCATCACTCCTGGTTCTTCCGCCTGGGGTCAAACAGAATATGTCAAATCCCTCTTCAAATATCAGCCCCAGGAGATACTTGAAGACAGATCTAATTCCCCCAGTCTTCTCTTCTCGAGGTAAACATTCTGATGACCTTCACCTGATCTTCATATAGCAAGACTTCATAAATCCTCCACCCTCCCAAAGGTTCTTCTCTGCACTGGTTCCTGTCCCCTTTGTCAGAGCTCTGCCTGATATAGAGAGATCTGTGAATCAGAAGCCGGCAGGGTGCCCTGAACTGGGCAGCTTTAACTTTGGGTCCTCATGAATACTGAGGCACTAAATGGGTCTGAAGGAGACAGGGTACAAAGGGTATTGGCTATAAAGTCAGGGGACTTGGGTCTTGATGTCTTCTTCATCCTTTACTCTCTGTATGACCTTGAGCAAAGTTACTTAATGTCTCTCAGCCTCAGTTTCCTCATCTGTAAAATGGAGATGATAATATTTATAGACAGCACATTTATAGGTGGCACAACGGCTCTCTTAGAGAGCTGGGCCTGGAGTCAAGGAGGCCTTGGTTCAAATCCAGCCTCCAGACATTGGCTGTGTGTAACCCTGGGCAAGCCACTTAGCCTCTGTCTGCCTCAGTTTCCCCATCCCTAAAATGGCAGTGACAATCGCAGTGACCTCCCAGTGTTGGTGTGAAGAAATAACAAGAAAGTATTTATAAAGTGATTTGTGAACCTTAAAGCTCCACATAAATGCATTTATCATAATTAGTTATTATCATAGGGCTTCTGGGAAAATCAAATGAAAGAATAGATGGAAAATAGCTATTATTATTATCGGTAAAATAAAGGGATTGGATTGCATGATATCTGAAGTCCTTTCCAGATGCTGGGGTGGGGGTGGAGGGGGGGGGGGTCAATCAGATCCAACCCCAAGCAAATAACTAAGTAGCAAGAGTCAGGTCTATTTCATCCTAAATTACTAAGTGTCCCCATTGGATCCAAATGAAAAGTAGAACAAAGAATTCTCAGGGTAAAGTACAAAGACGAATATTCTTTGAAGCGCTCAGGTCCCAACCCTTTTTTTTAGTGCCCAGGCTGTTAGAGAGATATTGGTCCCCTCCAGGGCTAACCCAAATAGAAAGGTGAGTGAAATTTATTTCCTTTCCAGCCTCCTTCCTGATGACTTCCCTATTCACTCTCCTCTGCAGGGCCCAGGCAACCTGAGGAGGCAGAAGGACTTGGGTTCAAATCCTACTTACTTATCACCTGTGGGATCTTCAGCCACTCTCCCTCTCTGGGCCTCAGTTTCCTCATCTGTAAAATGAGGGGGTTATACTAGATGGCCTCCAAAGTGACTTTTGTCTCTAAATCTATGAATCATTAGGTGGCACAGAGGATAGAACACCAGGTCTGGAGTCAGAAGGCTCATCTTCTGAGTTCAAATCCAGCCTCAGACACTTCCTAGCTGTGTGACCCTAGACAAGTCACTTCTCCCTGTTTGCCTCAGTTTCCTCATCTGTAAAATGAGCTGGAGAAGGAAATGGCAAACCACTCCAGGATCTTTGCCAGGAAAACCCCAGGTGGGGTCACAAAGAGTCAATAAGGACAACATAATTGCCCAAGGCAGCTCAAACCTGGGACTATTAGGGCTATTGCTCACACCTGTCTCCAGAGTAAAGCTCCCAGTCCTGTGTCCCTTTCATTCTGGACCCAGTTCTCCCTCTAGGGTAGAGGAGTTAATCAGATTAGCAGCCCATTAGCAGAGATTAGTTTAAGTGTTAGCCTACTGGGTAACAAAGTATTAACTCTGCTGAACTTCACTTTTCTCCAAGAAATCCTTGGAAAGTAAATCTAACTTGGTGGGGATTTTCTTAGAGATGTGTTTTGTGGCGCTGTTCCCAGGGACTCTTTCAAGGCCTTTCATCTCATATCGGTCTGCCTGAGAACTTTCCTGCCTGCTGGATGTTTTGATCTTATGTAGGAGATAATAGGATAAAGTAAAGCTTTGCTTTGCTCTCTGAAGTCAGAGGATCTGGGTTCAAATCCTGCTACTGACCATCCACCACCTGCATGACTTGGCAAGTCACTTGACCTTGTTTGCCTCAATTTCCTCATCTGTAAAATGAAGCATTGGAACAGATGACTCCTGAAGTCCCTTGTGTAACCCTGGGCAAATCACTTGGCCTCAGTCTGACTCAATTTTCTCAACTTTAAAATGAAGGTCATAATAACACCTACCTCACCGAGTTATTGTAAGGATCAAACAAGACAATATTTCCAAAGCACTTAATACAGTGCTTGGCACACAGTAGGCACTTAATAAATGCTTACTTCCTTCCCCTTACATATGCTTCTCATATTCTGTTTAGGAAGTTTTTCCAACCAAACCCTCAAACTTTCAAACTTTTACCCCCTCTTAGCACTTCTTTCTACCTTCTAAGGCCACATAGAACAAAACTAATCCCTCTTCCACAGAAGAGCCCTTTATATACTTCATATAATTAAGCAAATGTTTACCGAGGGCCAACTATGTGCAAGTACCAAACTAGACTCTGAAAGACAAATAAAAAAAATCGTCCTACTCTTAAATCTTTTTTTCATCCAGGATTAACATTCCCAATTCCTTCAATCAATCTGATGAAATTTCCAATTTTCTTTCCAACAAGCTCACAATGTGCTACCTAAAACACATTGCCCAAATCCAATACTCCAGAAGTGATCTGCCCAGCCACAGTTCTGTAAGACCTCTTTATTCTAGACTAGACACTACCTTGTTACAGACACTCCCCTAACGAGATCTTAGTTGGGTCTATGGTCATGGGGGGGACGGGACGGGGCGGGGTAGGGGCAGGTGATACTCTTGACACCTCTTCTATCTTTCACTTGTACAGTTTATATTTTATTTTTAGTAGTATTTTATTTTTTCCAAATACATGTAAATATAGTTTTCAACATTCACTTTTATAAGATTTGTAGTTCCAGTTTTTTTCCCCTCCTCAAGACAGCATGCAATACTTGTATAATCATATTAAACATTTTCACATTAGTCATATTGTGAAAGCAGAATCAGAAAAGGGAAAAACTACGAGAAAGAAAAAACAAAAAAAAAAACAACAAAAGAAAGAGAAAATAATCTGCTTCCATCTGCATTCAGACTCCATAGTTCTTTCTCTGGATGTGGATGGCATTTTCCATCAGGAGTCTTTTGGAATTGTCTTAGATCATTGTATTGCTGAGAAGAGCTAAGTCTATCATAGTTGGTCATCGCACAAGGTTGGTGTTATACAGTCATTTCTTAACCCAAGTGTAGGATTTCACATTGATTCCTACTAAAGAGCAGTCCTACCATTCTTACCCATCCAAATAGGTTGCACCTAGAATAACCATCCATGTGCCAGAATCAGAAAGCAATTCATTTTAGTCATGGCCTTGCCACTGTTATCCATGCTGATGGGAACTACCCACTGGTGATCTCAGTGATTCATTTTTATTATGCTGAAACCTAAATATTTCTGGCTTAGAGGAAATATCCATGGATGACTGGAGTGAGAACTGACCTGAAGGAATTTCTAATTTGACTCTCATTTTAGACATAAGACAACTTGATGAGAAATAAAGCAACTTGCTCAGTGTTGCCCAAGAAACTAGTAGAGAGTCTGGACTGGTAATCACAAGCTTCTTGAGGGCAGGGACTGTTTTTAATTTTTTTCTTTCAGCATGGGGCCTGGCACACAGTTGGTGTTTAATAAGCGCATGTTGAATTGGATGGAATTTTTAGCTTCCATTCCCCAGGTCAGTGCAGTTTCCACTAAACCATACTGTCTCTCCATGTTTTCTGCCATGCTTAAACCCAACAGTGACACACAAAGCTGATGAGCTGACAGTAAAATGCTCTTAATCTATTCATGGTTTATTTCCTCTGAAAATAAAAGAAGCAGGGAGGGGTGGTGAGAGGCGGGGGAGGGAAGGAAGTGTTTGAGAACACAACATCCTTCCCTTTGCTCTCTTTATGCAGAAATGTACTCACTTACCATGGGGCTGGTATTTATTTTTAAATCTCTATTTGCTTTCCTAGGCATTGGAAGCAAAGAATCCCATGGCACAAATCTCTGAATAAAGTAATTATCTCTGGAACTACTTCTTCAAGAAGCCCCCAAAACTCCCACCCCAATTCACCTGGCCACAGAGAGAGGAAACAGGGCCCCAGATCAAACTCCTTCTTTTTACAAATAAGAAAACTGAGACATAGAAACCGGAAATGATCTGTCCAGTGTTACATAGGTAGTGTCAACTTGCCTTTAGGCAAGGTACCTAATAATAAATGGTGGTGGTAGTATTTGTAGTTGTGGTGGTGGTAGTAGTAGTAGTAGCAGCAGTAGTAGCAGTAGTAGTAGGGGTGGTGGTGGTAGTAGTAATTTGTTGTTGTGGAGGGGTGGTGGTGGTAGTAGTAGTATGGCAGTAGTGGTAGTAGTAATTTGTTGTTGTGGTGGGGATGGTGATGGTGGTATTGGTAGTAGTAGTATAAGATTTAAGATTTTAAGCTATTTAAGATTTTAAGATATTTGCAAAGCACTTTACAAATATTATCTCATTTGACCTACACCACAACCCTGGCAGGTAGGTGTTATCACTATCCTTACTTTACAGATGATGAAACTGTGGCAGACAGAGGTTGAAGTCACTTGCCAAGGGGTCACACATTTGTAAAGGATCAGGATTTGAACTCAGGTCTTCCTGACTCCAGGTCCAGCTCTAACCACTGGGCAACATGGATTCAAATATGGTTCTGTATCCACTATGCCCATCTCACCTCCCATTCAGTTCAGGAAAGGAATAAAATAGAACAGACCAAGAGGAGAGGAGGTATGTATTTTAATAAATCGGCTCTTTCTAAATCAGTGTCAAGTGTTGCAATGAAGCCTAAAAGGGAGAAAGAAAAGAGTTCTGTGATTTCAGTGGGAACACAATATGCTGGAGAAGTGAATGGAAACCCCTCAGCAGGCCTATTTATGCTGTTCGAGGGCTCAACAATTAAGCCATGGGCTCTCCCACAGTCCAGCAGGGGAACACAAAAAGATAAGACTCTTTGATATGAAGATGACCCAAGGCAGCGCGCCTTAGCCCTGGACAATAGTGGCCAAACTCCAGGCAAAAGGCCCAGAAGAGAAGCCAAGTTTCATTCTTCGGGTGCCCTCCCCTCCCCGCTCACTTGCCAGGAAGAAGGCGCTTCCTGAGTATTCCAGGCTCCAAACTCCCAACCTCCCTCTCGGAATTTCATCTGCAGCCAGAGCTGCTGGTCCAGGGGTCAATGAGCTCACAGGGAGCTGAGATTTTCTTCTCCCCCCGGGCTATTTACACTTTACCTGTCTCTGGCTGTACCTTTTGCTAGGTAGCCTTCCAGGGTGAACCCAAGCTACCAGGAAGCAACCACAGGACTCAAGCTTACCCTTCCTTGCCTGGCACAGGGTTATGCTAATGTGAATACCCAGCCCAAAAGGGAAGGAAGGAGGGCTTCTCTCTCTTGTTTTGTTGCCTTTAAGAAAAGTCAAAAGTTCTCCAAAATGATGCTAGGAGGAACAAGCCCATGCTGGTGCCCAAACTAGGCTAAGAAAACAGAATTTAATATTGAAGCCACTCTAACAAAAGCTGAGCAAGTCACTCATGACTCCAATGATTAGTACAGTGGCTGGCACATAGTAGGCACTTTAACAAATGCTTGCTGCCTCGATTCATATGCTTTTGTGTCATCTCCCTCAATGGGACTGTGAGTTAATGCAGAGTAATGATTGCCTGGATTTCTCTATTTGTATCCCCAGCACTTAGCAAAATGCTAGGCACATAGTAAATTATGAGTAAATAAATGTCTTTTCAGTCATTCCCAAAGTCTTTCCATTTCACTACCCATCGAAATCGACTGCCTCCCTGGGAGTAGGATCCATGTCACTGGAAATCAGACAGTCTTAGGTCTACAGCAGAGGGGAAGCCACTAGTCCAACCCCCTCATTTAACAGATGAGGGGCTTGAGATGCAGAGTAGTTTGAGTGACTGACCTTGGGAAATCCAACCCTAAGCCTAACCCTAAAATTTTTTTTAAAGTCAGGGTACTGTTCATGGTCAGGGTTAGTGATAAGATTGCCCAAGGTCCCACAGCTTTGTGAGCAGCCAGGTAGTACAGTGGATAGAGCATTAGTCAGGAAGACTCATTTTCCTGAGTTCAAATCTGGCCTCAGATACTAGCTGTGTGACTCTGGGCAAGTCACTGAACCATGTTTGCTCAGTTTCCTCATCTGTAAAATGAGCTAGAGAAGGAAATAGCAAACTGGTCTGATATCTTTGCCAAGAAAATCTCAAAGGGGGTCACTAAGAGTCAACACAACTGAAAAACAATGGAACACAGAGCTTAGTAAACATCAGTTGAGGCATGGAGGAATGGCCACTTGCTAGGATAACGTAGAAAGGGTATTTAATTAAGCAAAAATCTATTAAGTACCTACTATGTGGCAGGGATCGGAGACAAAGACCAAAATGAAGCACTCAGAATGTCAGAGCTGAAGCATCCTCAGAGATCATTCAATCCAACTTGACAACAGGTGGTCTTCCAACCAGCCTTTGGAAGCCCTCCAGGGGAAGGGAAGGCACTGCCTCTTAGGACAAGCCAGGACAGCCATGTTTGCTAAGGTAATGTTTCCAGATATTCAGCCTAACTGTCTCTACATCTTCACCCCAGCCGGATCCTGATTGTTCCTAGTTCTGCCCCCTGGGTTCAAGCAGGATACATATATGCTCTTCTCCAAGTGATGGTCCTTTAAATGCTTGAATTTAGTTCTTATCCCAGAACTGCTCCGACCTTGCCCATCCCACCCATACTCAAGCCTTCTCTTCAGCGAGAGAAGATGCTTGGTTCCTTTGATCCATGAACAGAAGGGTCTCCATTTGCCATCCAACCCTTCTCTGGATTCACTTCAAGTTGTCGATGTTTCTAGACATACATGGTGCCAAGTATAACCTGTATAAAATTGTTTATCATCATGGGGGTGGAGGGAAGAGAGGCAAGGAAGGGAGAGAATTTGGAACTCAAATTTGTTTAAAAGAAGGTTAAAACTCATTTTTATTTGTAATTGGGGGGAAAATATTATTTTAAAAATACGTGGTGCCCAGACCTTAACCTAGTAAGAGAGTCCCAGGGGACTCTCAAAGAGCCATTCAACAAATATTAACTGAGTGCCTACTATGTGTAAGGCTTCCTTTGTAGGAAGTACCAAGAAGACAGAAGGCCTGGCTCCTCTTCCAAAGAGCTTACAGGTAAGTAGACAAATGCATAATCAATTGCGATAGTATCATAGCAAAAAGAGCAATATTCAGAATTGGGGAAGATTCCTTCTGGCTGGAGAAATGTTGGGGAGATAGAATGGAAGTGAGGCTTTGAGGGATGATAGGAGCTAGCCTGGGGTAGGAAACAGAGAAGGACAGGGTCCCTATAGTGGACAAGATCTAGGAACAGGTCCTCTTCCTAACAAAGCTGCTAGCTAGCTACAAGTTAGCCTCAGTCTTTCTGATCTGTAATATGGAGATGATAACCCTTGCTGTTTTGAAAGCTGTGCTTTATCATGTAAGCCAACAAAAACCTAGTTCTGCTGAGTTTAAAAAAATCATGCAGGTTTTGGCTCAGATTCCATTGTCTCCAGGCTGGTCAGATTATCCCTCCTTAAACTATCCCTTCGGTCACAAGAATAACAACAATGCAGAGAATGTGTATATCGCTCTTTAAGCTTTTCAAAGTCCTTGGCCAACAGTACCTTGACGAATTCTCATGCCAAACTTGTGAGGCCAGTACTACATGTACCCATTTGACAGATGAAAAAATTGAGGCTTAGAGAGATGAAATTACTTTTCCTTGGCTACACAGGTGCTAAGTATTAGAGGCACGATTGGAACCCAGGTCTCTCCTCATTCTAATCTAAATCTAGCCCTTTTCCACTTCATCGTGATACCTAGGACTATGCCCTCCTTCCTTCCTTCCCTTTTTTTCCTTATCTCTTTCTTTTTTCCTTCCTCATCTTCTTTCTTTTCCTTTTTTCTTTATCTTCTTTCTTCCTTCCTCTCTTTCTTTCCTTCTTTCTTTTCTTTTTCCTTCCTTCATTTCATTTTTTATAGAAGGTAAATGTAGGAGAATTACTGACCATTTCCCAAAAGACTGTGTCCCCAGCTGTGCTCAGATGAGCTGCTATTCACTACTTATAAAACCTTTGACAAATCATCTCGCTTCTCTGGGCCCCAGTTTTCTTATCTGTAAAATGGGTGGTTAGATGAGATGATCTCCAAAGTCTGTTCCAGCTCTTGATCTTCAATCTTATGTAACTTAGGGCACATTAAACCAACTATATATGATACTTTACTGAGTTGGGCCTCAGTTTTCTCATCTATGAAATGGGGGAATTGGACTAGATGATCTCCTCCCCTCCAGCTTCAAATCGATGATCTAGAATGGTGAAATGATAGCCTCTGACTCAGAGACAAATACCATGTGTGCTAAAACACCATGCTAGAAAATAAGAACAATGTTTAGCAAGTCTAAGGATGCCTTAAGGTAAGATTCTCCTAAACCAGGTCAGTGGCCTCTCGAATCCATTCCAAATCCTGTACTGAATCGTGTGCCTTTTGACTGAGTTTTGGTAATGAGGATCAGAGAAATAATTATGTTGTTAATTGAAAGAGGCAGAACCTTTTCATTCAGCATGAAGCTGTTTTCTATCCCATATAAACTGTGGTTTTGTAAAATGCTACAATGATGGAAAAATCCTTAGCAGCGAGGCAAGGGATTAATGGGGAGCTATTCTTCACAGTACTGGTTCATATGGAGCTGAGCTATTAATGTGTCAACAGTACAGAGACAGAGACAGAAACAGAGACAGAGACATAGAGACAGAGACAGAGAAGAATTTAAGTTTGATTGGGTATCATGGAGAATTAGAAACAATTTCATTCAGAGAGAGTATAAAGTAGTGAAAAGTGATGAATGGAGGTGAAGAGGACCTGAATTCAAAGAAACTCAGCCCTGCCTCCTTGCTAGCTATGTGACCTTAGGGGAGCATGGTACAGAAGAAAGAGGACTAGCTCTAGAGCCAGAGGACCTAAGTTCAAATCACACATTTGAGGATTACTACTGGTAAGACCAATACTTGGACAAGTCCTCTTCTCTGAGCCTCAATTTCCTCATCTGTAAAATGAAGGGCAGCTAGATGGTGTAGTAGACAGAGTGTCGGGCATAGAGTCAGGACAACCTGAGTTCAAATCTGGCCTCAGACACTTACTAGTTGTGTGACTCTGGGCCAGTCACTTAGCCCTGTTTGCCTCAGTTTCCTCATCTGTAAAATGAGCTGGCAAACCACTCCAGTATCTTTGCTGAGAAAACCTCCACTGGGCTCACGGAAAGCCAGTCATGAGTGAAAATGATTCAACAACAACAAAACAAAAGGCTTATACTAGATGGCTTCTGATGTGCCTTCCAGCTCTCAATCTATGATGCTATGACTGGAGCTGGAAGCCATCTGTATAACTCATAGCCCAAAGTAAGCTCTACCAGAACTAGTTGGACCAATGGTCCTCCAGCCTTCTGTTTGATACCTTCCAAGACAAAGTTCACCACCTTTCAAGGCAGTCCATTCTACTCCTGGCCAGTTGTCAGCATCAGGAATCTTCCTGACATTGAACCTAAACGAGTCTCTTTGCTATTTCTACCTATTATTGCTCTGGGTTCTGCCCTCTGGGGCCAAATGGAACACAGCCAATCTCTCTTTTAAATGATAGTTCCTGGGTACTTGAACCCACCCTCCTGCTCAGCCCGAGCCTTCTCTTCTCCAAACCAAACATCCCCCATTCTTTCATCCCAGGCTCAGGCAGACACAATCTATCATTGAGACCACACCTGAAGATGCTCCAGCTTTTCCAAACACCTCATTTTACACATGAAGAAATTGAAGCCCATTTAGCCAAGGAGAATAGCCAAAGGCTCAAAAACTGTGTGTCACCTGTTGAGATTGGTCTAAAGATGTTCTGTTAGGCTGCACATCTCCCTCCTTTTTGCGTGAAACCCAATAAATGACAGGAGAAAGGAGTAAGAAATAACAGTCGATGTAGAGAAAAGAATCAAGGCCAAAACTAGGGTAGGATCTCCAAGCCTTTTCCCCAAGTTGCTTAAATTAGGGAATGCTAACAGTACTTGTAGGCCTCCTGAAACATGGGGAAAGAAAAACATAGCTTGGTACCTATTGAGCAAGAACTAACCAAATGCCATCTGTACCCCTCTCTCCTTCTCCATGCATTACCCTCTCTGTCTCAGTGAAAGGCACCACCATAAGCCACTTGTCCAGGACACAGGGTGAAGTACTAGCCCCGGGCACAAAATCATAGTTATGATTCTGAGAAGATGTGAGAGAAAAATGGAGCTTGGCAGGTTTTATTTGAGGTGATGGCATGGTAACAAACAGTGGGTATTGATAGTGGAGATGAGTACCAATGGTGAAAATGGCAGGGGCAGGGCTTGTAGATGGAGGGAGACAGAGACAGAGACAAAGAGACAGAGAGACAGAGATCCAAGTGGTAATCTGGGTAGTGGCAAGCAAAAGTCAAGTCAAAAAGCAGTAATGTGCCAGGCACACCTACCATAGCTGTACCCTTAGAGACCCTGAAGGTTCAAAGTATCCCTATTGGATATGACATGGTACTTACCCTGTATTTTAGAAGCATAAAATTTTTTTAAAGTTCATAGAAGTATTTTGGAATGATTTAAAATAAAGCTTTTTGAAAGTACTTAAAATTTAAGTCCTGGTATTTCAAGGGTTAAACGTGGGCTACGTGGGGAAGCTTTGCTATCCAAAAGGACTCATCCTCCCAAAATATCCAGGCTTTAAGACAGCCAGGGCTGGTAAGTATCTCTGAACTGCTTAGCATTCCCACCTTTGTCTAGATAGGAAGAAACTAAGGATGTTGAATAGAGTATACATATGCCATACAGCATGAAATAATACCACCACTCCCCAGGATTCCTTTAGGGAAAGAAACTTGTAAAGCCAATTATAAATGGTAACACTGCAGATTTTTATTTAAAAGGAAGATGAGGAGAAAATAACTTTTAAGACCTAGTATTAATTTCATTCAAGTCAACAGAGGCTTAAAGGTGGGGTTTTTTTTTCATAAACAAGGATTTTTTGTTATCTGTTTGTTTTACAGACAAGGGGGTTTGTAAAAGTCCATTCTACTGAGAAGTACCATGGTACAATGGAAGGAGCCCAGACTTGTCAGAAGACCTGAGTTCAAACCCTTCTTTGTAAGGTTACTCCCTGCGTGATCTATCATTTCACTGTTTTATCACCCAAAAATTTAGGAGGTTGGATTAGAAAGCCAGTGAGGTCCCTTTAGCAGCATATATGGCTCAACGGTGAAGTTATCAACTCTGCCAAATAGCTATTGTGACCTGTCTAGCAGCTGTTGATACTAAGAGGAAGAACCTAACTGCCTCATGTCTTTGTTTCTTCATTTGTAAAACAAGAGGCTTAGACAAGATGGCCTTTAAATCCCTTCTGGGTCTAAATCTACGAGCCTATAAATTTCAGCCCCAGAGATAGTCCAAAGCTACACTACTTTTTAATCAATTATTTATTATTAAGAAATAATCCCCATAATAAAGCCTATTTTTAAAGAGTAATAAAAGGAAGATTCTTTAAGGAAACAGCATCCGGGGGACCTACTTCTCATTCTAATTAAGTTACGAAACTGGGCCCAACCCAGATTGGTTTGGGATTCTAGTCACACTGTTTATAGATGCCTAGAATCTCAGAGCTGGAAGGAACCTCCAAGGACATCTAGTCCAAGCAGATTTCTGAAGAGGAATCTGAAATGCAACAACCCCCATCCGCGGTCATCCAGCATCTGCTTGAAGACCTCCAGTCACACAGAACCTGCTATCTCCCATTCCACTTGTGGCTAGCATTCATTATTAGGAGGCATTTCTTTACATTAAGCCAAGACCTGCCCTTCTGCCACCCCTACCCATTGCCCCAAGGTCTGCCTTCTGGGGCCAAGAAAACTAAGTCTTTTTCCTCTTCCAAATGATAATTCTTCTTTAGACTTGGAAAGATATCCCTGCCCTGTATGCACAAACACTACCATTAAGTTCATATCTCACATCTGAGCCCGACCTACCTACTTACACATCCCATTCATTCCCCTCATGTCTCCCCTTCTCCCATTTTCCTTTTTCTATCAAATGACACATGAAAAAAAAAACAACAACCCAGATTTGGAGTCAGAGAACCTTTGTTCATATCCCAGCCTTGATATGGTAAAACTTAGTATAAGTCACAACTTCCATGGGCCTCAGTTTACTCATCTGTAAAATGAAGGGGTTAAATTAGATGTCCTTTGTGACCTTTTCTAGCTCTCAAGCTATGAGTCTCCAAATTATCTTTAAAATCTGCCACCCTTGTGGACAAAGGAAAACCTCAACAGTTAAAAATCCACAATAGGCCCTACTATGGGTTGAGATTTTATAGTGTGTTTTTTTATGTGAGAATTTGGGGGGTGAGGTGGTATTTAAAGTAAACTTTATAGGAAGAAAAAAAGACAAAAAGCCATGTTGATGATTTTTTTAGAGAAAAGCAAAAGGCAATTGTATAAGGACCCACAGTCCCATAAAACACAAAGTCTGTGGCTTTAACACATTTCAGACTTTTACAAAAAGTGCTCATTGCTAATCACAATGATACCTTTTCTTTTACTTTAAAAAGAAAATAAAACCACAGGTATTTCATCCACAATCTGACTGAATGAAAATGGAATGGAAAAATTGCACCAGGGTAGGTCTTCAAAAAGCAGAGCATCATCTCTTTATACGGGAAATCCAGGAGATGGGAGTGGAAGGACCTCCGGGGAGAGTCAATGGTATTGGAGGAGACTGGCTGTGTCCATTTGCAGCTTCTGTTGCAGGAACCGTGGTTTCCACATACAGAGTGAAACCCCACTGAGTCCCACAAAAGGGGAGACCCTCAAAAAAGATGCCTACCTTCTGCCTTCTTCTATAGGTGGACAATAGCTGCAGCTTAACTTTGTTCAGAAGACAGAATGCCATCCAAGTAGCTGAACAGGGGAAAGGCAACCAATCTACAGAAAGTTACTAGGAGGCAGAGTAGGCTCAATCAAAGGAAAGACTTCCTAAGCACAAAGGCTCTCCAAAAACCAATGGAACTGATGCCTCTGGAGATGTTTTTCCCAATCACTTTTTTGGGGGAGGAAGAGGGAAGAGGGGGGATGTTCAAGGAGAGGCTGGGTTAGCATTTGTCTGAGATGTACCAGAAAAGATTCATCAAGTGGGAAGTGAGTTGGATTTGATTCAATGGAAAGCTCAAGAATTTGGGTTCAAATCCTACTTCTGTGAACCTAAGGAAATCAATTCCCTCCTCTGGCCTCAGTTTTATCATCTGTAAAATGAGGGAGCTGGTCTTCACTTCCAGCTCTAGATTTATGATACTATCATCTTAAGTCATTTGTAAAATGAGGGGCCTGCACTGTAAGGTCTTTGAGCTTCCTTCCTCCTCAAGACCTCTAATACCACGACCTCTATGGCCCTTTCTGGTGTTAAGATTCACTGAGTCTATAAAAAACAGCAACAAACCACAGCCGATCTTCGTATTACTCTCCACCATCCACGCTATGTATAATACTTTAATGTAAGACATAAATTGTTAGCAGATATCTTGATAGGCAGAGATCCCATTCAAATTTTCACTGACTTCAACAGCATTTTACACACAGACCCAGAGTGACCTTGGGCAGGTCACTTAGAATCCTCAATCCCAGGCTCTGAAGCCCTCAGAGGTCATTCGGTCCTTTGGTTCCCCTGGCTCATTCATTTAACCTGTGTCTTTCAAGTGCCTGTTCTGTAGAAAGCCTGGTTCTGTTCCCTCATCAGGAAAATGTGTTACCTGCTTTTAGGATCACAGATTTAGAGCTGGAAGCCTTGCGTAAGCTGGCCCCATCTTACTCCTTTCTTTCCATTACTTACACACACACACACACACACACACACACACAGAGCCAAACTTACTTACCAGGACCCTCGAGATGAACAAATTCAATTCCCCTTAACTTACATTAGGGGAAACTGAGGCCAAGGGAGGTTGAATAATTTCCCCAAGGTCAAGAAGTATGCCATAGGATTGAGAGTTTGAAGAGACCTTTAAAGGTCATTAACTCCAATCCCTACATTTTATAGATGAGGAGACTGAGGCCCAAAGAAGTTAAGCCACTGCCCCCGGGTCACACAGCTAGTTGAGCTGTGAAGCTGGTCTTCATAAGTCCAAATCCAGCCCTCTTTGCTACATTGCAATAACTGTTAGGAGGTTGTTATGAGGAAAAGACTTTGTAAGCCTGCAGGCAACATGGGAACCCAAGCTGTCGTTACAGCAGCAGCTGGGAAATCCTATGATTTTACCTGGTAACTAACATCCTACCTCTGAACTACTCCAGGTAGGAGAAGCTGTGCCTCTGGCATTGTGTTTACAAAGTCCCTAGGCAGTGGGCATCCTGTACCTGCCTGAAGCTAACGTAGCCTACATAAGGTTTCCCTAAGGCTATTTATCTACACTGCCCTGGCAAAAGATGGTGATGGAATTCAAGCAACGGAGCTTGAAGGGTCTTACAGGTCCCTTAGGACCTCAGATAAGGAAACTTAGGCCCAGAGAGGCAAAGTAATTTGTTCTAGGATCCTAGGTCTAGAACCAGCCTCAGAGGCCATTTCTGTTTGATCCCTTCGTCTGACAAGTGAGGCCCAGAGAGGCTCTTTTCCCGAGGGTTCAAACCCAGATCCTCTGACTCCAGTTCACTCCTTCTACCTTGACTCTCTGTTGTACAGACTATCAGCGATCACTTATTTTCTACCTCAGAGGATGACAGAATTAAGTATCCATTTGTTAATCTAATGGTACATAAGCAAGAACGAAAATCATCATCAACAAAAAACCTCCACCTTACAGAATTCATAAATCAATTGAGTTGATATGGAACTTAGAGGCCACCTAGTCCAAACCCCCTCATTTTACATTTGAGGAAACTGAGGCCCAGAGAAACTTCCAAAAGGCAAACAGATACTACATGACTTCAAAGCAGGGCTTCACCCCCCACCCCCTACCAAACTGCTATGCTTTCAAGGTGCAGGAAGACTGAAATACAATGTATCCAACACAGTAGCTAAGGTTCAATATGGTATCCTAAGTCTTAACACTAGAACTGTATGTAAATGTCACTAATTATGAAAGTCAAATCAATCAACAAGCATTTATGAAGTGCCCCTTATGGATGTGCCAAGCACTGTGCTAGGATAAAAGGGAGGCAGAGTAGTCTTTAGGAAGGCCAGAAGGGACTGAGTCCTAGGCTTTGGGTTAGGAAGACATGAGTTCAAATCCAGCCTTAAACATGTACCAGCTGTGATTAGTTGTTGTTGTCCAGTTGCTTTTCAGTCTTATTCTACTCTCTATGACTTCATTTAGGGTTTTCTGGCCGAAGATACTAGAGTGGTTTGCCATTTCCTTCTCCAGCTCATTTGACAGATGAGGAAACTAAGGCAAACAGGTTCAGTGACTTGCCCAGGGTCACACAGCTAGTAACTGTCTGAGGCCAGATCTGAATTTGAGAAGATGAGTCTTTCTGACTCTAAGCCTGGGGCTCTATTTACTGCACTATCGGCCCTAGACAAGTTATTTAACCTGCCTCGGCCTCAATTTCCCCATCTGTAAAATGAAGATATTAGACTAAACGATATCCCAGGTTCCTTCCAGTTTTGGTTGTATGAGTCTAATCAAAGCATCGTCTTTTTTTCTTTTTCTTGCCCAAGGTAACACTGATAATACCCTCCTCCAAAAAGCTTACTCCTTATGTTAGCTTCAGGCAATCATAAGCAATGCCCACTATCTAGGGCATATAACTATTATGTCCCTCAAGTAACCCTCAAAGGGTTTTCTACAAGGTTGCAGACAGGATCAGCACTGCTAGACAGGCTGTCCACACAGGGAATGTCCCAGCCCAAGGAAATTGCGGAACCACCTAGTCTAGTCTAACCCTCTCCTCATCCTACAGATGAAGAAACTGAAGCCCAGACAGGTGAGTGATTTCCCCAAGGTCACACAGGTAGGTATTAAATGACTGAACCCCGATCTGAACCCCAGGACTTTGACTCCAGATTCAACATTCTTTCCAGGTACAGTGTCGGCACGCTGTAGGTGTTTAATAAATGCTTCTTGATGCCATTGTATCATGCTGCCTCCACTGACTTTGTTGCAAAGGCTCATTTGGGGTGAGGGTAGGGGAGTGTTTTCTAGTCATTTCTCAAGGTAGAAGATTTCATAATATGCTTCCCTCAAATGAACCCCCTCCCCACATGCACACAGATCCACAAACAAATCAATGAAAAGCCTTATTTAACTGCCACCCTACCAACACACTGGCATATATTGCACCCACAGTAGCCAAAACATCCCCACACAATAAGCAGTGACCACATTCTTCTAAAGAGTTTTAAGGCAGAAAGAGATCACAACAGTAAAATTTTAAGGGGCTTGAAACCATCTTCAGATCAAGCCAAAAGCTTTATTAGCAAATATTCTTTTACTTAGGGCATCATTTGCTTAAACAAAGACAATGTTAGAAGGATGGCCAACTACCCCTCACATCCCAGAAAGGGGTCAGTCATGGTCACTGGCGGCTCCAATATGTCTTAGTGTGTCTCTGTCTGTCTTGTCTCCTCTGAATTCCTCTTTTTGCCTCCTGAAAAACCACACTCCCCTACAGAATTGTCTGGCTGCCGGAATGTGACTGAGATCCATTTTTAAAACCCCTCTGAGTATTTTACAACCACCGACCTCCAGGCTGGGGTGAGGATACCTAACACCACTGCAGTTTGGTGACAGAAGGCTAAAAATATCCAGATGAAAAAAGAAGCCTTTTTCCAGGGCTGGATCAGATGTCCAGGGGCGGTATCCAGTGGTCCTGGGGAGAATCACTGGCCAAGAGCAACTGACTGGCCTCTATTCAGTTTGGGCTCAGAAAGGACAGCTTAGTAACAAGCAGGTAGTGGCAAGAAACTCAAGATCATGGTCTCTCCCAGGTCCATGGATAGCTAAGCTTTATATCTATTCTACACACACACACATATACACACACATGCAAACAGACAACACAAGATTGCAGCTGCTTAAGTGTAATAGGCACACATTAAAGGGGGGGAGTGGGAGGGAATAGCAAAACACCATTTATTTCTCTGGAAGGAAACAAGATTGCAACTCCTTCCAATTAGGAAAGCAAATGATGCCACTGTCTCCTTGGAAAAACTTAACTTGGAAGTGTAAAAAATGGATTTAGCAACAGACCAGGCAAGTGATGGGCAGGAGAAAAAGCAGAGACTTGTGGAGACCCAGCTGAACTTGCCAGCCAGTCAAAGTCTCACGGGGCTTTACTACCTGTTGGGCTGTAAATTAGAGCATCAGAATCAGGGCTGCTGAGCACTGGAGTGACTCATTCTCCAAAGTTTGGCTATCTGACTCTCAAGGTATATGTTTGCTTTCTTCTTTAGGAGGAGGGTACCAGGCAAGACTGGAAAGTTCATTCATGCCTGAGGTCCTAGACGCCTACAAGGTGCTATAAGACACCACGGAAAAGGCATGCCTAGAGGTCCCTTGCTTCCTAAGGCCCTACTCTCCAGTCTCTGACAGGACCAGGGGTAACTTTATTTCAAAGATCCTCGGAATAAAGGGGGGGGTGTGTGAAGAGAGAGACCTCCATCAAGCTCACCAAGGAGGTGAGTCCTGAGAGTAGGGGGAGGCCTGGTGGCAAGAGCAGAGACCACCACCATCCCCGAACTCCGGCCCTACCCTCAGACAGTAGGAGTCCTGGGCAGCTCCAAGAGGATGGGGAGAAGCAGGAGCTGGGCTTCCACCTCTTCTCTCCCACACCTGATCCCAGCAACTTCCCCAAAGCTAGGGTAGAGGATTTCCGATTAGGGGTGGGGTGCCCTCAAGCCTCGGTAATCCTGGGTACCACTCTTCTGCCTACCATCCCCACCTAGCTTGGAAAGCTCACCCCTTCTCCTGGTGGCCAGGTACTGCTGTTCGCTATCTCCAGTCCCTGACTTCCCCCCTCCCAGATGACGCGGAGCTAGAGAGGGTTCCTGCTTCTTTCATCAGGGAGTCTCCCCAGCCATGGTCAAGCACTCCAGTTCTCTCAATGGGCAGCTTTGAAGTGGGAGGAGGTGTCGACCCCTTCCAGTAACCCCAACCTAATCCCCACTGCCGGGCCTGCCAAAGGTTCCTCTTGTGCTCCCCATCCTTTCTCCTCCTACCCGACGAATCATTTCCCAAAGACACAAAGGAAAAGACGGGGAAAAAAAACTACTGCCCATTGAGAAAACCTTAGCACCCAAGTCCCGGGCCATGTCTCTCTGCAAGGGCAGGGAGGTAGGCAATCGCCCCCTCCTGCCACTTTCTGCCACCCACTCCCCATCCCAAATCCGAAGCAGGCAGACCCCAAATCGAGGGAGTGGGGTGTCGAAGAGGGAGAGCAAAGGTGAGAAGAAAAGAGGGGAGGAAAAAAGCCACACAACCAGCGGGCTGGAGGAGAGCCGGCAAGAGAAAAGAATCTATGCATGCCTGTATCTAGAGAAAAAACAAGCGAACGCGCCCCCTACCTGGATGCAACATACTTTGGAAATAGAAGATGACTAGAATAAAGGATCCCAAGCAAGTGACCAGAGCCATCCTGCAAATTCGGCTCATCCTCATCACTTCGAACAGGGTCGGCTTCATGGCTTTGTCCGGGGCGCGGGCTGGCGGACGGGGGGACAGCGCGCCCGGGGCGCAGGAGCCGGGCAGCCGGAGCGCACAGTGAGCTGCAGGGGATGGAGAGGAGGACGACACGGGCGGGGTGGGGGCGGTGTCTGCCGAGCTGCCGGCCGGCCGGCCGCTCTGTCGAGCTGCCTCCCCTTCTCTCTGTCTCTCCCCGGTCCGGGGCTCCCCAGCCCCAAAGCCGGGCTTCGGAAGGGAAGGAGCCGGAGTTGGTGGGGAGTGCGATCGGCGCCTGGCTACCCTGCCCGCCTGCTCCTCTCCTCCTCCTCTTCCTCCTCCTCCTCCTCCTCCTCCTCCTTCTCCTCCTCGGCTGCCTCCCTGCTCCCTTCCTCCCCGAGCCTGTAGGTGCAATGGGAAAGCTGTTCTCCTTCCTCCTCCCGCTCCTGCTGCTGCTGCCGCCGCTGCCTCAGCAGCCACCGACGTCGCTGCTGGGCAGACCCCTCGCGCTCACAAGGGCTCCTTCATTGCGCTCCCAGGCTATATTCCTGAGCTGGGCTTTACCAATGCAACTAGCCGGCTGCAGGCGAGGGGAGGGAGCCTGCCGAGAGCCAGCCGGACCAGAGGAGGAACCTGAGCGCCTGGGAGGAGCGTTCGGCGCTCCCCCGCCCCGGCCGGGGATATGGTCGCGTCCAGCTGTTTCCCTGCGAGGGAGGGCGGGGGAGAGTGAAGGAGGGAGGGAGGGGAGCGGGGAGGGGGAGCACGGCGGCCGCGGCGGCGGCGCGTGCGTTCCTTTCCTCAGGGTCCCAAAAGCCCTCGTTCCCCACCCTCCCCGCGCACGAGCTCCGCTGAACCGCCTGAGCTCTGGGTCAACGTTTCCATGACAGATTCTTTTTTTTTTTCCTTAAGAAAGAAAGAAGTGAGAAGAGAAGAGAAGAGAAAAAGAGGAGGGCGGGATTGAAATCAAAGCATCACCAGGCACACCTTCCCGAGTTTGCAGGCGGGGGTGACCGTGGGGAGGTGGGAGAGAAAAAGGGGGAGGTTGGAAGTAGTAGCCAGTTTGGGACAACCCTTGGCATTTGATGGTCTGGACAGCCAGGACATCGCGAAGTCCTGGTGAGACAGACACAGAGAGACACAGACACACACACACACACCAAGTTGCTTTTAAATGCCCTCGGGGCGGGATGCGAGTTAGAACAGGGCAAGTGGAGAGTATGGGCACTCTCGGTAGTGCCGAGACCCTCAGTCCTGGGCTAGTACCAGTCCCGGGAGCCTCCCTGGCACGGAAGGAAGCGGCCCTGGCTCGGGACTGCCGTGTTGTCAAGCTCAAACGACTGTCATTCTTTAGGGCAGGGGTTTGTTTCATTTGGGGGCTTGGAACCCCCACCCCTTAGCAAGCTGCCTAGCACAAAGTGGTCGCTTAATAAATACTTAGCTGACAACAATGTAAGTGGGGAGGAAATGAAAACTGAACGCTGTCTGCATGCAATTGTAACGACAGGCGGCGGAACCACCATTGAACTGGACTCGCGGAACTTGGGTTCAGATCCTTCTTTCATCACAATCTTTGTAACGTAGGGCAAGTCACTTAACCTCGCCCCTCACCGCGGACTTCAGCTGAAAAGTGAGGGCCTTGGACTAAGTGGCTTTTGGGTGCCTCTCCACTCTAAATCTCTGATCCTTATTCAGTGTCTTCATCCATAAAATGGGGGTGGGTTGGAATAAAAGACCTCCGAGGTCCCTTCTAGCTCTAAAACGATGGTCCTAAGACCAAGCTTTAACTCCAGGGAACAGAAAATGCACCTCTCTCCCTTCATTACGAAGGTGGAGGGGGGAGGGAAATATGGATTGGCTAGTTTTGGGGGGATACACTTCCCCCCTTTTTATTCTTTGTTACAAGGGATGGCTCTCAGGAGAGAAGGAAGGAAGGATAGATTCGAAAATGATGCTGATGTAAAAATAAAAGACGTCATAGATTTAGAGCCCAAAGGGTTCTAACCTGAGGGTTGAGCTCCCTTATTTTTACATATGAAGAAACTGAGACCAGAGAAGTTAAGTGCCGGGGATAGGGGGTGAGGGTCATTTGCTCTACAATATTTATTCAGTATAGTTACTGGGGACTAGTTCGAATTCTTACATCCCTTTAATGCACTTATTAATAAGTTCAGAGGGGGTTGAAGTAAGAGTAGTAAGAGACCCCAGAGATTATGTAGCCTTCATCTTACAGGTGAAGAAACTGAGAGGATCATAGATTTTGGGTGGCCAAACAGCTAGGAGGTGTGGAAGGGAGGAAGGGAGGGAGGGAAAGGAAAAGGAAGGAAGGGAGAGAAAGAAGAGAAGAAAGGGAGAGGGAAAGGGAAGAAAGGGAGAAGAAGAAAGGAAGGAAAAGAAAAAGGGAGGGAAAGAAAGAGAAAG
The DNA here is from genome assembly GCA_028646595.1 of Phalanger gymnotis. NCBI lineage: Eukaryota > Metazoa > Chordata > Mammalia > Diprotodontia > Phalangeridae > Phalanger > Phalanger gymnotis. The sequence continues at coordinate 245,390,854 of CM053623.1, forward strand.
AAAGGAAGGTAAGAAAGAAAGGAAGAAAGAAAGAAAAAAGAAAGAAAGAAAGGAAGGAAGGAAGAAAAAAGGGGGGAAGAAAGGGAGAGGAAGAAAGGAAGAGAAAGAAAGGAAGAGGAAAAAGGAAGAAAGGAAGGGAAAGGAAGGAAGAGAAAGAAAGACCCCCGCGGTAGAGGATCAGAATCCCCCTAGGCCTCAGCAAACAGAAATGTCATCCCTTTTTGCAGAGAAGTGTGGCGTGTGGCTCTAAAAAATCCCGCCTCTCAGAGACTTAAGGGTTCGGTGATTTCCCCAGTTTACAGACAAGTTTCCAACTTAAGAGGTGGTCGGAAACGCCGGCGCCTGGGAGTTCTTCTCAACCGCGCTCAGACGTAGGAGAAGGAATTGTCTTGCAGGTGGCGGCGGGAACGTGGGCTCTAGAAGGCGAATCGAAGAGTTGCAGTGTTCATTGCACTGCAACTGATCTCGAGCATCTGATTGCCCACGTAGTGGTTACTACTCAGTAAAGCCAAACTTGCCCGACTGCACAAACGTCGCCGCCTCTCTGGCACCGAGTCAAGAGAAGGTCCTTTTTCTCAGAGCTTCCTTACCTGCTGCGAGGTGACGGAGAATCGTGGAGAGGGAGGTACATACAAATTGTGTGACCCTGATCAGGTCCCTTACCTTCTCTTGGTACCCCCACACAATTCTTTAAGGACCATTAGCTGCAGAGCAGGCGAAGAGTTATACTGATTGAAGGAATTACCTATACTTGTGAAACGAGGGGGTCTGGCCCAGCACCAAACCTCCACCAAATAAATCATCAGTGCTTGGCCTGCGTGGGCTCATAGATTCAACATAACACACCTGTGAGGCGGGAGCATTTTGGCGTTCTCTAAAGCTGGAAATCTGTAACAATGATGATGTTGACAACGATAGTGATGACTGTGATGATGATGATGAGGAGGAGGAGGATAGCATTTATGTAAAATGCTTTACAGATCTCACCTAATTCTCACAACAATCCTGGGAGGTAGGTGTTAGTATTATCCCTATTTTACAGGTGAGGAAACTGAGGAAAACTGATTTAAGTGATTCACCTAGGTTCACCCAGCTTGAAAGTGTCTGAGGTCTGATTTGAACCCAGGTCTTCCTGACTACACACTGACTACACTGAACTCTATAGCTGCCACGACTAATAATAATGCCCTACCCATCTTATCCCATAGCGTCATTTTGAGGAAAACACTTTGTAAGCCTTTCAAAGTATCAAGGGAATGGAGGGGGAGAAAATTCAAAACTTATGGAAATGAATGTTGAAAACTAAAAATAAATATTTTTTTACAATGCAATGGCCAATAAAGAAAAAATAAACAATAAAATGTGTCAGGGAAATTCCCACTGTGAAATCTCCCTCCATCATCTGTAATTCAGGGACCATAGAGATGACCTAATCTAAGAAAGTTCTCTGAGGCACTAAGACTTGCCCTTGGGTAGTCTCTGGGCCTCAGTTTCTTCATCTGTAAAACTGAGGAGGTTAAACTAAATGGCCTCTGAGATCTCTTCCAACTCCGAAACTATGAACATACAGAAACACACACACACAAACAAATAAAAAGTAGTTAAATATACAAAGAAACTGGGTTCAAATCCTACCTTCAGTGATTATCAGGTAAGTCATTACTTAACTTCCCTGGCCTTCAATTTCCTTCTCTAAAAATGATGGGTTCAACCTTAAATGTCATTCTGGTCCAACCTGCAAGCAAGAATTCCCTTGGCGGGTTGGAACACTTTATCAAGATAGAAGAAACTGACTGCCTCACAAAACAGCCCATTACATTTTTGGACAGCTCTAATTACACCTGGTAATTATGTTTCCATTGAATTTCTGACTTCTGGAGACCAAGAGAATGTCTACTTCCTCTTCCATATGACAGCAATTGAAATATTCGAAGACATCTATCAGGTCACCTGTAGCTTTGTTTCAACCCTGGCCCTGACTCTTCTCTTCTTCAGTCTAAACACCCTATTCCTTCCACTATTCTTTAAATGACATATTTTCCATTCCCCCTCACTTTTATGGTCACCTTTTCCTAGCCATGTTCCAATTTGTCATACTCTTAAAATATGGCACTCGGTGGTAAACAGACATTCCAGAAATGGTCTGAATAGAATCGAATAGAAAGCCATAGAAAGCATATTTCTCAAACTCGACTGGCAATCAGTCAGTGGGTCATTCAGTCAAGAACAGCATTTGTTTAGGGTGTTTATTGTGTGCCTAACATTGAATTAGGTTAGAATCTTGAGTTTTCTTTAAAGAACATTTTAGACAATACTTCCTACCCAAGGGCTTTCTTAATCTCATGGGTTGCTGGTGTTTTCTCCCCTCTTGTAATCACTTTCTATTGCTTTGGTAAATCATGTCGCCTTCTCTGTACCTGTTTCTCAATCTGTAACATTTGGAAGTTGGATTAAATGGCTTCTGGGTTATATTTACCTTCTAGCTCTAAATCTATGGTCCTATGAATATAAATAAACATAACATGGTTAAATATACAGAAGATCTGCGTTTGAATCCTTCCTGTGATGTTAAGATAGTGGGCAAATCACTTAACTTGTCTGAGTCTACAAAAGAGAGGGGTTAGACTTGATGGTCTCAGGTCTCCTTTGGCCCTAAATCTACAATCCTGAGCTCTTCCCCTTCCCTACTAACATAGATTTTAATCCTAATCCAGGAAATACCTGCAGTAAGATGATTTAAGCATGAAATTCAATTTTATTGTATCCAGATTCTATTAATTCAATTAAACATTTATTGAGTGTCTGTGGTGTCCTGAGCTGAGAAGCAAAGTGCTAGGAACAGACAATACTGGGATAAGAGATAATCTTTACATAAGGTAAGGCCCCTGCCCTCTTGGGGCTTTTGTTCTAGACATAGAGAGAATTATAATACAAAATTACAGCTACCGGGTATATGGTGATTTAGGATTGCAAAACATTCTGGTGCTATCATTAGTCCTATTTTATAGATGAAGAAACAGGCTGAGAGATTAAATGACTTGCCCAGGGTCAGATCTTTCTGAGTTCTCGTTCAGTTTCACCACGTGGCATTCTTATAATTCATGATAAGTGTGTTAGAAAGTGTCAGAAAAGAACAAAAAAAAGTGCTCTGGCAGGAGAGTGGATTAAAGATCATTTAGTCCACCCATTTCATTTTACAGAAGGAGAAACTGAGGCACAGAACATTTGAATGACTTGACGAAAGTCACCCAGATAACTAATAGCAAAGACAAGATTTGAACCCAGGTCCTCTGACTCCAAAACCAGGGCTCTGGCTGTTAAGTAACTATTCTCTGCGATTTCCTGACAGTTAAAGGAGCAACAGACAAAAAGCAACCTGCTCATGCTATACTGCTTACAGTGCTGAAGCTAGCAGCAAAAAGACCTAAGTTCAAATTCTGCATCCGACATGTAGCTTCTTTGTGATCAGGGGGAAATCACTTGACCTCTCTGAGCCTCAGTTTCCCCATCTGTAAAGTGGGGATAATAATAGCCCCCACCTCACAAGGTCTCCTTCAATAAAGGAGACAAAATACTTTACAAACCTTAAAGCACTACAGAAATTTCAGCAATTGATATTCTTTGTGTCAAGAAACAGAGGTAAAATTGCAGGACTGATGGTAGCTACAGAGACAAGTATTGGAACGTGGTCCTAAATCTAGGTCACCTGGGTCTCAGGCTCTTATTAATATAGCAAAATCATTAGACCTAGTTGAGAAAAGAGTACCCACAAGACCGTCCCTGAGGAAAGAAAATGGCCTGTTGTGTCCCAAAGTCATGAATTTAAAATAAAGTACAAATCAGGACTGCCCCTAAAGAACCATTAAAATCTTCATTTTTTTCGGGGCCCTCTGAATCTAAGCCTACCTTGGAGCCATCTTAGCCCAGCTTGGTTAATAATTCATAAAGTAAAGAATCAGGCTCTTCCAGAGATGAACCCAGCGAATGCAGCCTTTAAGCACAAAACAGAAGGAAAAGATCAATAAGGGATGACCACAGAAACGCTCAAAGTGAATCAACAGAACTTCACAGGCCAAGAGGCTTCTTCCGGAGAGAAAAAAAGAGTAAGTGCCATTCTTTCAGGAAATGATTTAAAGTCGGGTAATAGGCATGAAACTAGCTATGGGTGGGAAAGACTGTTCAAAGAGCAATGGGAAGAGAAAGGTTGTGAACCCTACGGAGGAAGAAAACTGTTATTTACCAACCTCTGATGCTGTAGAGAGACTGCTCAGTACCTTGGACGCAACCTGCAACGGCTCACCAGTGCCTCCTGCATAAAGTCATTGGCTCACAGATTTAACTTTGGAAGAGACCTTGGAGGCCATTTAATCCAGCCCAGGGAGGTTAAGTGACTGGCCCGAAGTCATACAAGCAGGATCATAGGATCAGAGGTTTAAGGCTGAAGGAGATCTTAGAAGTAATCTAGTCCACCTGCCTCTTTTTATAGTTGGGGAAACTGAGGCCCAGAGAAGTGAAGTGATTTGCCCAAGGTCCCCTAGAAATAATAAGTGTCAGAGGCAAGGTTTGAACTAACATCCTGGGATTCTGGCTACCACACCACCCATTCACCTGGCATTTTGTAAAGCCTTCCAAAAGGGCTTTACAATCTGGCCCAACCTGGCAGGATGCCATAGTGAAAAGATCACTTGATTCAGGTAAGATCACCTGGGTCAAAATCTTAGCCCTGACACCTGGGTGGCCTCAGATAAGTCACTTCATGGCTACAGGCCTCAGTGTTTCATCTGTAAAATGAGGGGGCTGGAAGCCAAACTGTGTAATTATAATTATTAAGCTTGGCCCCAAAGAAAAGAAATGAGAAGACAACTCTCCCCTGCCCCCCTAACCATTATTTACAGAGATGGGGGTCTATGGCTGTGGAACACTGAATTTAATGTCATACTTTTTAGCTATGTTGATTAGTTTTGCAGAACTTTCCTCCCTCTGTGCTGGGCCCTTCTTAATTCTTTGTTATAAGATAAGGCTCTCTGATACATGGGTGTAGGGGAGAAGGAAACTATTGAGAAGTATAGGTGAAGGAAAATCAAAAGATCACAATAAAATGTATCATTAAGGTAATGAGAAGAGATGAGAAAATGCAACTGTCTTCCTCTGAGAGGTTGGGGACCAATGAGTGCAGAATGTTGCATATGCTTTCAGACTTGGTCACCTTGTTGGTTGGATTTCACATAGAAATAGAGTTTTGGAGGTAGTCATCTAGGAAAGCCCATACCTGAAAGGACTCCCTATGGAAATGTCCCCACCAATTAGTCATCCAACCTCTGCCTGAAGGGCTCCAGTGAGGAGGAACTCACTCTCTCCCCACTCAGCCCATTCTACTTGGAGACCGCTTTCCTGAGCCACCCCGGGCTCCTGGTTCTACCCTCTGGTTCTCCTCCTACCTGTATGACCTGTCCTCTGACTCTTTTGGAGCTGAAAGAGATCTTCAAGGCCATCTAACCCAATGTATTCATTTTACAGATGAGGAAACCGAAGCCTCCAGAGGTTAAATGACTTGCCCAGGATCACACAACTAGTAAGTGCCTGAGGTGGGATTTTAACTTAGGGCCTCTCAACTCCAGGCCTGGTGCTCTATTCCCTGTATCACCGAGATGTTCCACAGTTTATCACTTTAGGTGCTATGGGACACTGTCTCTCTTTCACTGGTTTTATCATCTTCCTGTCACTTTCCAAATGCTTGTCTACCAAGGCTTCGTCTTAGGTTTTCTTCTTTCTACTCTTTCTTGATGATCTCCTCTATTCTCAAGGGTTCAATGTATTTATCTAGTCTTAACCTTTCCTCTGAACTCTAGCCCCATGTAAGGGAGATGCCATGAAACTTTAGGGGAAAAAGCAATAGATTTGGAGTCTAAGAACCCCTGCCATTTGTTATCTGTGTGACCTTGAGGGTCATTATCCTCTTTCAGTAATCAGTTTCTTCATCTATAACCCACCCCTGCCCCATTAAATAAACTCCAGTGGCCCCCTATCACATCCAGGATCAAAAACAAAATCTTCTGTTTGGCATTCAAAGCCCTTTACAACCTGTCTCCCTCCTACCTTTCCAGTCTTTCAACACCTTCCATTCCCCAAGTGCTCTGCTTCGAGTGACATTGGCCTCCTGGCTGTTCCCCAAACATGACACTAGCTCTTAACTGAGCATTTTCACGGATCATCCTTCATTCCTAGAACTCTTTCCCTTCTCATCTCCACCTCGTGGCTTCTTTCAAGCCTCAGATAAAGTCCCAGCTACTACAAGGAGTTTTCCCCAGCCTCCCTTAGTGCTAATACTTTCCCTCCATTGATTATCTTCAATATATAGTATATTTGTTTTTCTTATTGTCTCCCCAATTAGACTGTGAACTCCTTGAGGGCAGGGCTGTCTTTTGCCTTTCTTTGTATTCCCAGCACTTAGCACAGTGCCTGACACATAGGAAGGGTTTAATAAATGCTTACTGACATGAAATGAAAAGATCAGACTAGACGGCCTCTGAGGTTTTCTAGATCTAAATAGAAATCTCTGATCCTATGAGAACCAACTGTATTCCGGACAGCTCCACTTGGAAATCTCATCATCATCTCAAACTCAACATGTCCAAAATGGCAGTCACCTCATTCATTCCCCCTTATACTTCACCTTTCTCCAAGCTCCCTTTATTTCAGCTGAGGGCACTACAATTCTCTCATTCACCCAGGATCAGCATCACCTTTGTCTTTCACTCTCCTCTTTACCTCATTCACCATATCCACTCAGTTACCACATCTTATTGATTCTGTGTCTGTCCTCTTCTCTCTACTCACAGGGTCATCATCACAGTTGAGACCCTCATTCCTTTAACCAGTGACCATTGTTTTAGCCTTACTGGTTTCTTCAACTTGAGATTCTCCCCTCTCCAGCCCATGCCTCCAATCAGCTTTGAAAACAATCTTCCAAATGTCCACATCTCACCACATCATGCCCTTACTCTAAAACCTTCAGTGGTCTCCTATTTCCTCCAGGATAAACTGAAAACTTGTTAGTCTAGCATTTGAGGACCTCCACAGTCTAGCTCCATATTAACTTGCCATTCTTATTTCACATTCCTCTTCATGCTTTCTATCTTCCAAAGTCAAACTGGGCCCTTAGCCTTTATTGGAATTTGGTATCACATCTCCCATCTCTGTGAATGTCCACAGGACTGAGCTCCATGCCCTCTTCATCTCTACTTACCAGAATCCTTTTCTTCCTTCGCAGTTCAGCTCAAGTACTCTCTCTCTCTCTCTGGAGTATGCAAATATATATATAAATGGTTATATAATATCAAATGAAGAGGAAGAGAGCTGTGCAGGGGAATAAAGCCCAATGCTAATATTTAAGAAATAGAAACAAAGAGGAGTTAAATTACAGGCTAGTGGATTTTCCCCATGGTTTAAGCAATATCCTCAAGACATTAATAAAGGATGAGATCACAGAGCACCTGGAAAAATGAGAACTGAACAGAAGAAAAATACTGGTGAAGTCAACATAGAGATGCTTTTTTTTCCTTCTAGAAAACCCACTGGGGTTTGGAGTATTGTTGACTCTACATGGAAGGGACATGAAGAAGACACCAACATGCATTTGCTTCAGTTTCTTCATCTTTAAAATGAGAGAGTTGAACTACGGGACCTTGTGGGGAGGCAGAGTAGAAGAAGTGTTGGGGTCAAAGGGCAGGAAGCACAGACTTGAATCCTGTTTCTTACCTTTACTTGCTGTATGACCCTGGGCAAGTCACTTAACTTCAGTTTCTCCCCTCTGTAAAATTGGGGGTTGGAATAGATGGCCTCTAAGTCCCTTCCAGCTCTAAGCCTCTGACCTTCAAGGTAATTCCCAGCATTGATATATTTTTTCCTGAGGTCTCTGATAGTCTCTGTTCTAACATTCTATGTTCCCATACCCCTCCAATCTCTGACATTCTATGGTGCCTTGCAATTCCAACATTCTACGCTAAAAGAAGAGTTCTTCAGACCTCCCAGATGGCAATCTTGTGTCCAGGTTTAGACCCCAAATTATCTCAAGAAAAGTAAGGGGCTATATGGTATAAACTTTAAAAATGCCCAAGGATAACAGAAAGAGCAATGGATTGGGAGTCAGAGCACCTGAGTTCCAATCTTGGCTCTGCATGTGACTTTTTGTGTCAACCTGGGCAAATTGCTTGACTTTCCTGGGTCTCCATTTTCTCAACTCTAAGGATGAAGGAGTTGTAGGTACAGATTTCTAAGGACCTTCTTGCACTAAATCGTCTGATTCCTATAAAGTATCATCCAGTCTATACTTGAAGGCTTCCATTTATAGCGGACTCACTACCACCCTAAGTAGTGCATTTCACTCTTGGACGGCACCAAAAAGAAGGGTTTCCTTGCACTGAGCAGAGATCTTCATTACTCTGATTTCTACCTCTTGGTTCTAACTCTGTCCTTTGGGGTCAAATAGACAAATTTAAGCCCTCTTCCACAATACAGGCCTCCAAAAACTTGAAAATACCCATCATGTCATATCTTACCACACCCCTCCCCACGTCTTATCTTCTCTAGTCTAAATATCTCCGATTTTTTTCAACCAATCCTCCTGTGGAATTATTTTCTTTGTTTTTTGTTTCTGGTCACCCTCCCCTGGACATTCTCCAGTTTTCCAAAATATGACTCCCAGAACTTAATGTAATTCTCCAGATATGTTCTGTCCAAGGAGGCATATGATGCCGTTCTAATTCCAGACATTACACTTCTGCTGTTAATGCAGATAAGCCAGCTTTTTTGACTTCCATGACACAGTAATGCTCATCTTGAGTCACTGAAACCCATTCAAATCCACAGGAGTTTTTCACACACCTGTTGTTTAGTCACCTCTCCCTCTACTTGCATGATTTATTTTTTTTATATCCATGTGTTGGGCTTTACGCTCATCCCTACTAAATTTCATCTTGTTAGAGTCAGTCTTTTGTTCTAACCTCTTTACATCTAGCTTTTGTCTTCCAAAGTTTTAGCTCTGCTCCTGAGCTTTGTATTATCTAAAAATGAGGTAACTTCCTCTGCTTTCATCCAGGTCACATCCCCAGATATGATACCTCCTGACATAAAATGAGGTCACATCTCCAGATGTGATGCTTATTGACATAAAATGAATGTAATATAAAAAGACATTAGTTACATTTTAAAAAGAAAATAACTAGTGAGCTATCCTTAGTATCTTCCTGGGAATGGGAATACAATTGAGTGAATGACTTATCTTTGCACCTATTTTTAATATACCTATATATGAACCTGCTGTCTCCCTCTGTTCTGGACCATACCTTTCTCAGATCAGTCCAATGGTTCAGACTTGAAATTAAAACAAAATGAGGTGATTATGGGCCATTTAACATCTAAAGCTTACCTTGAACAAGTAATTAGGCCTCAGTTACCTTATCTGTAAAATGAGAGGCCTCTGAAGTCCTTTCTGTATCTAGGTGGATGTGCCTTTGACCCCATGAATATTTGCCAAAAGGAAATTTACTTCACAGGAGCATGGAAAGGCTACTACCTTCTGCTTCTACATTTGCAACAATTCCTAGGCAATCCCAATAGATCTAAGCTTTAGTCCTCTGGGCCAAGTAAGTCTCAAGGATGACTTGCCTAGGGTCATGCAGCTAGTAAGTGTCTAA
>CM053623.1:245400648-245429499 GCA_028646595.1 Phalanger gymnotis
CAGTATATTTTTGGGTCTCCTTTAGCAAGTCATTGACTTGTTTTTCATAGTTTTCTCGCATCCTCCTCATTTCTCTTCCCAATTTTTCCTCTACTTCTCTAACTTGCTTTTCCAAATCCTTTTTGAGCCCTTCCATGGCCTGAGACCAGTAGATGTTTTTCTTGGAGGCTTTTGTTGTAGGCTCTTTGACTTTGTTGACTTCTTCTGGTTGTATGTTTTGATCTTCTTTGTCACCAAAGAAGGATTCCAGAGTCTGAGACTGAATCTGGGTGGGTTTTCGCTGCCTGGCCATGTTCCCAGCCACCTTACTTGACCTTTGAGTTTTTCAGCGGGGTATGACTGCTTGTAGAATAAAAAGTTCTATGTTCCAAGCCTGGGGGGATGCGCCAGCTCTGCCTCGCCAGCACTCCTCCTTCCCCAAAAACCCCCAACCCTGACTCAACTTAGATCTTCAGCAGGCTTTTCACTCCTGCTCTGATCTGCCACTTAATTCCTCCCACCAGGTGGGCCTGGGGCCAGAAGCAACTGCAGCTGTAGTTCTAAAGCTGCCCCATCTCCACTGCCCCTGGGGCGGTGGCTGAACAGCAAACTCTATCCTAGTCCCCAGCAGCTTCTCCCACTAACCTACTCTGTTGTCCTTGGTGTTTATGGGTTGAGAAGTCTGGTAACTGCCGCAGCTCACTGATTCAGGGCACTAGGGCCCGCTCAGCCCGGCTCCTGGTCTGGTTGGTCTGCACTGCTCACGCTGGGCTCCACTCTGCTCAGCTCTGCTCCCCTCTGCTCCCAGGTCCATGTGGGATAGACCTTACCCAGAGACCATCCAGGCTGTCCTGGGCTAGAGCCCTGCTTCCCTATGCCACCCCGTGGGTTCTGCAGTTCTAGAATTGGTTCAGAGACATTTTTATAGGTTTTTGGAGGGACTTAGCAGGGAGCTCATGCTAGTCCCTGCTTTCCAGCTGCCATCTTGGCTCTTCCCCCCCCTCAAGGATAATTTTCAACTTTTAGGGGAAAACTAACTCAACTTACTTGGCAGGGACATTGGAAATGTGTTTCTCCTACAATGATCCCAAGAGAAGGTAAGCTCCTTGAGGGCAAGGATAGTTTTACTCCTTAGCACTTTGTGGAGTGCCTAGTATATAGTAAGCACTTAATAACTGCTATTTAATTGTTTGGTTGGTTGATTGAAAGAAGCAAATTCAATTCAGCATTTATGACAAGCTTACTGTGTATAAAGCATTTGAAGTATGGGAAAAGACAGATACAATTCAGCTCCTGCTTTCAAGGTGTTTATAATCTCATGGAGGCAAAGCTCACATCCTCTAATGCTCCAGCCCTATGTTTGCAGAGACACATAAGTACAAAGATCAAGGCCCAAGGGAATACAGTAGGAAATGAGGAGGCAGAGAGATCACTGAGACAAGATAGAATTAGATGGGTTATTGCCACCAGGATTCCCAGAGGAATTAGAAAAAACTTGGTTTCCAAATTTCTGATAAGTACTTAATTAGATGTTCCAAGAGATGGGGCAGCAAAAAGGGCCTCCAGTCAGAGAAACCAAGGGAGTGGCACATAAAATAAAGCAGACATCGTCAAAATATTGCCTATTGTGATCAAAGGAGAGAACTGAAGAGTGTCTCCAGGGATGGGAATAATTTACCTTCTAGGCTTCCAAATAATCCCCATCTTAGTCTGGCTCTCTTCTCATTACAGAAACAGTCATTATCACCCTGGTAAGTAACAACTATGAGGGCAGCTCTGACCTTAGAATCTGGTGTGTTCCCACTAACCTTCCCAATTTCCTTGACATCTGAATAGTTGCTGTGTTGGGTCATTTCAGTCATGTCTGACTCTCCATGACCCCATTTGGGGTTTTCTTGGCAAAGATACTGGAGTGGTTTGCCATTTCCTTCTCTGGCTCATTTTATAGATGAGCAAATTGAGGCAAATGGGGTTAAGTGACTTACCCAGGGTCATACAGCTAGTAATCATCTGAAGCCAGATTTGAACTTAAGAAGATGAGTCTTCATGACTCCAGGTCCAGCATTCTATCCACTGTGCCAGCTGTAGCCCAACTCATAGGGCAAAGGAATTCATTTCAATTCAACATGTTTTAATTAAACTTCCTAGTCATATCACACATCAGACCCTTTCTTCTAGTTCTAAATACTTAATACCATGAGTAAGTCATTGAACTTTCTATAAACTATTTAATATTCATCTGTAAAATGAGAGGGATGGGCTAAACGGTCTCTGAGGCTCCTTCCAGCTCTAGATCTGTGGTCCTTTTATCTTTGTCAAACCAAAGTGTTTTCTAATTCTTCCATAATATATGGCACTTTGCTTCCATCTCCACCTTTGCAGTCTCCCCCAACACACACACTTGGAACAAACTCCCTCATCTCCACCTCATAAAATCCCGAGTTCCCTTCCAAGACTCACCTCAAATGTTGCCTTCTAAATGAAGCTTTCTCATTGATCCTCCCCGCAGCTGCCAGTGCCCTCTGCCTTGGATCTGTTATGAGGGTATATGCACACATATTTGTTGTGTGGGTGTGTGTATATGTATATCAGTCATACACATATGCATATATGTGTGTATATATAAAAATATGCATGCATGTGTATATATGACTGATATATATAAACATGTGTATAAACATGTGATATGTACATATACACATCATCTACATCTGTGTTCACATATATAGGTGTGATGTATACATATACATATTAAATACATCTGTATCTATACACATATATATGTATGTGGTGTATACATATACACATGATATACATCTGTGTACACACACACACACACACACACACACACACACACACACACACATTGTTTTCCACAATACAATGCAGGCTGAGCCTCCTGAGTTTTTGCCTGTGTGTTTACATTACTTATCATGGTATCTAGAAATATACATTTTCCTGGATCAATTGATTAAAGTGTTTTCTGTGCTAAGCACTAAGGATACAAGGCTTTAAAAATGAAATAATAGTCTCTTGTCCTCAAGAAGATTACTTTCTGTTAAGAGAGGATACAGTAGGTGCTCAGATAAATATAAGACAAGATGGAGAGCAATCGGGCCCAAAAGAGAGGCAGACAAAGGTGAGATCCTACTGGACAGGTTGGAAGTGGGAGGAGGGAGGGAGAAGGTGGCCCAAACCTGAGCCTTGAGAGAAGATGTGGATTCTGAGAAACAGAGGTAAGGAAGGAGTGCATGCCTGAGTCCACACTTACAGATGCGCCAAGTTGTGGGAAATGTACCATGAAGCTCAATGAGAGGGAGTGAAGAGAATGAAGAAAGGGGCCAACCAGCCAGTGCTGCAGTTAAGCAAGACAGAAAGTGGCCGACCTGTAGTAGCTGATCTTTTTAATTTCTGATATTTTAATTACTCATTGAGCAATTTTCTTCACCTGCCATAGGTACAGTACAGTATTCTCTGACCTTTTTTATTAGACTATCTCTAGTTGAGATATACTTGAGTCATGGGGCACCATACTTTATAGACCCTTCATCCATGTCATCATGTATCTCATCTCATGAAATGAAATTCAGATAACAAAAACACAAATAATTGTGCTGAGCAAGTTAAGAGGAGATGCTGTCTAATGGTAATGATGCGGATACACAGGAACCTAGTCAAACGACTAAGATTTTTTTTAAAGGTACAAAAAATGGAAGCAAGGGTTGGCGCTAGAGAATGATAACACAAATATGGCACAGCCCGTTACCTGTAGTGTCAGGAGCATTCAAGGTCAAAATGAGCTGAGGCTATGAATGAACGCTAATGACAACAAGTTTTTTTTTAAAAAAAAAAACACCCTTTTTTAGTAACATTAAATAAAAAAATAAAGGTCCAAAAGGAGATAGGATTACTGCTCTCGGTAGATGTGATAATGTAAGCAAATGATCAAATGAAATAACATATGTAAAACACTTTGCAGACCATTAAGTGCTATGTTAATAAATGTTAATAAGAGAAGACAGAACTACTCAAATCTCAGTTTAACAATCTTCAGATGGGGCGAGGGAGCTAAGGTGGCATTGTACTAGATAGAGTGCTGGGTAGAGTGCTGGAGCTAGAGTCAAGGAGAGCTGAGATCAAACTACTAACTGTGCGACCTTTGGTAAGTCACTTAACCCCTGTTTGCCTCAGTTTCCTCATCTGTAAAATATAGATAATTATGTCACCTATCTCCCAGGGTTATCATGGGGATAAAATAAGAGCCTGGCACATAGTAGATGCTATATAGCGATTGCTATTAAAATTATCATGTAGTAGTAGTAGTAGTAGTAGTAGTAGTAGTAGTAGTAGTAGTAGTAGTAGTAGTAGCTGCGAGATCCTGGACAAGTCATTCAATTTCCCTCAGTCTCTGTTTCCTCAGCTATAAAATGAGAATAATGATGCCTATGCTCCAGGGTTGTTGTGAAGATAAAATAAGATAATATTTGTAAGCATTAAATACTAGTTATAAATACTAGTTATTATTATTTTAATATTTTATTTTTTCCCAATCACATGTAAGAACAGTTTTAACCTCCATTGTTTACAATTTTGAGTTCTGAATTGTCTCTCACCTTTCCTCCCCTCTCATTGAGAAGGTGAGTAATTTATTATTAGTATTATTGTTAATTGTAATATTACTAATAATCATATCAATGATTAACAATCATATATTATTGTTGATGTGTTATTATTAACAATATATAAATGGCTCATAGAAAGTTTAAAACCAATATACATGAAGAGATTATAAGAAAGCACCTAACTTCCCTTAATGAGGAGTTCAAATCACTTTTGCCTGGGCCATCTATACCCTAGGGTCCTGAAATAAGTGGTTACTCAGCCAGAGTCAGGGGTTTTGAAAAACTAAGGAAAATAAAAGAGGTGTTGCAGGACTAGAGATGGGCAAATATTGTCTAAATTTAAAATGTTTTTTAAGGAAGACGCTGGATTCATCAAATAGGCCATTTGACCCCGACTTTAGTTGCTAAGGAGAATCTAGATTGTTACTAAAGGGATGGTTTGTGCGCATTTGGAAAGGAAGGCAGTGATCACTAAGGGCCAAAATGACTTCATCGTGAACATCATTCCAGACTCTCTTCATCTGCTTTTTTTGGCAAGGTGACAAAATTGGTAAATCAAAGAATGACAAATATGTAGATTATACCTAGTTATTATAAAGGCATTTCTCTAACACTTTTATGATAGATTTATTGAGCAGATAGAGAGACATGGACTAGATGAAAATACATTAAGTAGATTGATGTATCATTGAATATTGAGACCCAACAGGTAACGATTAATGAATATTTACTAGGAAGGAGATCTCAACTGGAATAGTACCCCCGTAGATCTGGCCTGGGTCTTGTTCTGCTCAGCTCCTTTATTGATAACTTGGAAGAAGGAATTAATGGGATGCTTATCTCATTTGCAAATGACACAAAGCTGAGAGCAGCAACAATCCCATTAGAGGACAGAGTTAGGATCCACAAAAGATCTACAAGTTAAAAGGATGGGGGACAAATAATAAGCTCAAATTTAATAGGTATAAATATAAAGTCTTGAGGTTGAGTTAAAAAATCAATTACCCAAATGCAGAATGGGCAAGGAATAGAAAATTATATATGGTATAGTTATATGAAAAAGATCTGAGGGTTTTAGTGGACTGCAAGTCAACATGAGTCAATAATATGACATGGCAACCAACCTAGGGAGGTGATAACATTGCTGTCTTCTTCTGCCCTGAAGAGACCCTAACTCAAATATTATATTCCGTTCTAGGCACTCCATTTTAGGAAGATAAGCATAATTAATGATGATGATCATGATCATGATGTTCATGATGGTGGCAACAAGCATATATTAAGTGCCAACTATGTGCCAGGCACTGTGCTAAGAAAGCACTTCACAAGTATCTTATTTAACAGGAGCATTTATGTAGTT
This sequence comes from Phalanger gymnotis, assembly GCA_028646595.1. Lineage (NCBI taxonomy): Eukaryota > Metazoa > Chordata > Mammalia > Diprotodontia > Phalangeridae > Phalanger > Phalanger gymnotis. Next base: position 245,406,610 of record CM053623.1, read on the forward strand.
CTTTAAGGTTTGTTTCACATGATATCTCATTTGATTCTCAAAACAACCCTGGGAGGTAGGTAGTCTTATTATTACCGTTTTCAGATGAGAAAACTGAGGCTGAGAAAGATTAAGTAGCTTGCCCAGGGTCACACAGCTAGTAAGTGTCTGAGGCATGATTTGAACTTAGGTGTTCCTGACTCTAAGTGCCATGTTTTGTTCTTTTAAGCTCTATGAGGGCAGGATTCCTTCCAAGTCTGAGATTTTAGCATGGAAAACAATGACCATGTAAATCTGGAATATATCACCTTAACTTTGGTCTATTCAACAAGCATTTATTTAGCACCTACTATGTGCTAAGTATTGAGGCTCAAAGACAAAGAAACTAGTCTTGTCCTCAAGAACCTCTTGGACAAAATAACACATAGATGGAAAAGTCTGTACAAAATAATTAGAGAATAAATACATTGTCATTTGGGCAGGGTGGGGGAAGAGAACACTAAGGTCTGGAGAATGAGGAATGCCTTTCTGGAGGAGATAGCTCCAGAGCTGGTCTTTAAAGAAATCAGGGGAATCCCTGAAACAGAAGGGAGTTTGTTTTCAGTTTTATTGGATTCCAACACTGGGTTGTGTTCACAGATGCTCAGTCTTCACACTTTGTTGCTCATGTATTGTGGTCATTTATTCACAACTTACATAATTTTAAAAATTTAAAAATCTAAGGCAACATTTTTCTCTCCATGAAAGGCAGCATGGTTGTAGTAGGATTGAAAGACAAGCCTTAGAGGCAGGAAACCTATTTTCAAATCCCTTTTAGAACACTGAATTGCTGCATAATCATAAGAAAGTCATTTAGCTTGTCTGAGCTTCCTGCAACTCTTTAGGGCTATAAGTTAAAGATAGGTTGCAACCTGAATAGGTAGAGAGTTCCCACAGCAAGAGTCCCTACATTAACTCAATCATGAATTCTTAACATGTTGGCTTTGTTCAGTTTTCACAGTTTGAAATGTGTATGTGTGTGTGTGTGTGTGTGTGTGTGTGTTCATGAGATGGGACTTTATTCACAATTCAAAGAATTCCTAATAATCAGAGGAATTCTTTTTTGGTGTTGTTAACCACAAATGGCACCATGAATAAGGTGATGGACTTGGAGTCAGGAAAACCTGGGTTCCAATCCTACCTCTGACACTTACTATGAATGTGAGGATGGGCAAGTCACTTACCCTCTGTGCGACTCAGATCCCTAAGGCTGGTCTACTAAATTCTAAACCGGTTGGAATCTTCAGTGGGGGAGAAGGGGTTCCTTATCACAAGGACGGAAACAGAGATCCTTGAGTGACATGTGTTCGATATATCATTAGCCATCTACTAGTGCCCTTATACTGAGAGATGAATCAGTTTTTGCTGAGGTTATGGATCAAGGTTAACTTTACTGATGACCAAAGCAGGAAACTGCCTGCAGCATGATAGAGGAAAATTCCTACTCCATCTGCCCATATTTTTGGAGGCACTGAGGTGGCGTAGTGGATTGAGTACTAGACTCAGAGTCTCAAAGACCTGAGTTCCAATTCTGCCTTAGTCACTTGCTAACCATGTGACCCTGGACAAGTGATGCCCTCTGCCTCAGTTTCCTCACCTGTAAAGTGAGAATAATAGCATCAGTTTAACAGGATTGTTTAGAGGATCAAATGAGATATAATATTTAAAAAGCTTTGCAAACCTTAAAAGCAGTGTAAAAGTTAGTTGTTAAAATAATAATTATAATCATTTTTCTTTATGGATTTACTGTCAATGGACAGTATCTTGCACACAGTAGGCAATTAAAAAGTGTTTGTTGAACTGAATTGTTGAATTGATGCTCCAAATTCTATCATTGGTTTCATTCCTTTAAGTTAAGGAACTGGACCCAAACTAAAATGCATTGAAAGAGATTTATGCTCATGGACTCCTACACTTAGAAGTCAGATTGACCTTAGAGGCCCTCAACTCCGATCTCTCCATTTTGCAGATGAGGAAACTGAGGCTCTGAGAGGTTAAATGACTACAGCTAGTAATTGTCAACGGCAGGATTTGAACCCAGGTCTTCTTAATTACAGATGCAACCCTATCCATTACATCTTGCTGGCTCTCATCAATAGCTTGGTGTGAACTTCTCTCTTTCTAATTTGTAAGTAATTAAATTTATATATTTGGAGAGATACCAAGCCTACTTTATAAAAATGCAAAGACCCTGCTCTTAGGGTTAAAGAATGCTATCAATTAATCATCCCTTAAGGTCATTTGGTTTAATGAGAATGTTGATGTGAGGGGGGAGAGAAGCAATTTTAGGGCATGCAATGGTACAGGGAAGGAAAGGTTTGGATGGAGTAAAATAATATAATATAACATAATGGTTTTTGTGGCATCTACAGAAACATTAGGAGTCAGGGGACAGAGAGACAAAGTCCAAAAAAGGAAGAAAATAGTGTGCAAAAGATGACTTCCTCTACTTGGAAAATTTTCCTAGACCTTGACCTGGAAAGTGAGCTTCATGACCCCCAAGAAGGTGCCAATCAAGTGGCCATGCCTGAAGCTGCTTTCCTACAGATGGTAGCAGAGTTTGTAATCTTCCTTCCCCTCCTCCATTCTCCCAAGCCATGTTATGGGGGAGACACAGAAGACAATTCACAGTACCAGATCTATAAGTCAGCAGCCATATTGTTCTCTTAGGTTTAATTAGTACACTAAAGATGTCTAAGTTCACAGGTCTAGAATCACCTAGTTCTTTGGATGTTCTGTGGATGCAGCAAAAACCTGTAGCATGATATAATGGAAAGAACCATGGATTTAGAGTCATCCAACCTGGATTTGAATCCTGGTTCTGCCAACTGCTACCTGTTTGTCCTTGGGCAAATCACTTAATCTCTCTGGGACTCAGTTTCCTCATCTATAAGCTGAGAGGATCGGACTAGTGAGCTCTAAGACTCCTTCCACCTTTCAAACTATTACCACATCATTAGGTACTGGTAAGTACCATAGTACCCTCCTCCTGCTATACCTGGGTAACTGCGTGGGGGTGGAGAAGCAGGAAGGAGTTTCTTTGTAAAGAACAAAGATGAACAGTGGTCAAGGAAAGAATGAGGGATGGAATGAAGGCTCAGGAGAGATATTTGGACTGATGTATTTTTAAGTTTTCAAGCTTCTAAATAATCTTGTTATGGTAATGGTGGTCCTGAAGTCAGGAAATGGAATTCCAGCTGCCCAACAGCAAATAGAAACCAAGGAGGAATAAATTGCACCCAGCGGGTTTTTGAGTTCAGAGCAGAAGCTATTTACAAGATCCTCTTTAAAGGAAGCAGGAAAAATAAAAAAAGAAAACTAATTGACTTTTTTTTCTTCTTTATACCTGTCTTATTTGGATTGCTAAACCAGTACTCTCCAAGCAGGAGTGCAACTTCCTCTACTTGCTAATGCTCTGAGTTCCAAAAATTCATACATTAAGCAACTCCATTTTTATAACCTAGCTCCACAAAGATACTTAGAATCTATGAATGTCAGTTAAATTTGGCATCATTGCTTCATCATGGGATCTTAAAGCTGGAAGGGGTTTGCACCTGCCTGAGCATGAAGCCCAGTCAAAGGTTCATCCAGACTTTCTCTAAAGGTCTCCAGTAAGGAGGAACTCACCATCTCCCGAGATAGCCCCTCCCATATTAGAGACTCTAACTGTCTTCATGGCCATTCATGGATCGAAAGAACTGGGACATGTAGTCTGGAGAAACCTTTGATGGAGTGGACCTGGATAAGGGTGAAATTCAGGGGTGAGGGGAGAGGAAGAATTACAGCTGATTTAAAATATTTGAAGGACTATCGGGTAGACGACAGATCACAGCTTTGTTCTGAGTGGCCCCAGAGAGCTTGAATTAGGAGTAATGGGTAGAAGATGGGGAGAGGGAGTGTAAGAAAGCATTTCTTAACCATTGGAGCTGTCCAAAAGTGGACTGGGCTGCCGTGGGAGATAGAGGCTTTCTTAACTCTCATCGGAGGTCTTAGAAGTTGTGACGGCCACTAGTGGGAGACACTGCAGATAGAATTCTTATTTAGGAAGAGCCTGGCATCTATGTTACCTTCCCAATTCTTTGACTTCCTGATTCAAAGAGCTACTGGTACAGACTGGCTCTTAACTTGCGCATTCTCTCCTTTGCCTGTCTTGACAAGGAAATCAAAGTTTGTTTTTAGCTTTTCACAGAGCCCTGAAGGAAGGCTGAGGTGAAGAGAGGCAACTTCAAAGAGATCTCTGCCTTCAGATCCTGCTCCAGGGACTCTCCCCTCTGGCAAGACAAAGAATGGGTAGGCCCAGAACAAAAGGGTAAACATTGAGATTGCTGTAGCAGGAGAAGCTTTCTTGTGCTGACAGGTTCTTTGGAAACAGCCTATCTCAACCTCCCTCGAGGGGAAAAACACCACTAGTAAAAGAAAGAGTTCAAATATAGGTATTATGCAAATACTTGTGTGACTTTAGGCAAGTCACTTAAACCCTCTGGGCATCATCAAGTGAAATCAACAAGCTTAATAAAGCACCTCTAAGGCCAGGCAGCCAGATGTTAAGCACTTCAGTTTCTTCATTTGTAAAATAAGGGGGTTGAACTAATGACTTTCAAGATCCCTCCCAGACTGAAGTCTAACAGGTTCTCCACCAAAGAGGAATTCTCTGATGATTTCACTAACCCTGAGATTGGTTCTCACTGTGTGACTTTATCCTAGATGAATATTTGTTATTAATAATAATTTCTATAGTATTTTGGGGTTTGCAAAGTGCTTTTCTCAAAATTCCTTGACATCATCTCCTACCTCCTCCTCATGGGATTATTTAGCCATGAGTTCTTGGTCCCAACCTCTTGTGTCTTTTCAAATGACTTGCCCATTCAAACATCTTTTCTCTCCATCTATTTTTCTCTGTCTCTTTCTCTCACTCTGTGCATCTCTCAGTTTCTATCTCTTCATCTCTTTCTCTGTTTCAGTTTCTCTTATGTTCCACCTTGACCTACTTGTTTCCTTTCCTTGAAACATGCCCAAGTCTCTACTCACCCTTTAAAAAAACCTTCTCCAAACCCTATCATCCCCTCAAATTATTGTCTTATATTTCTCCTCCCTTTCCCAGCCAAAAAAAAAGTTGTCTATACACTTTCTGCCTCCATATGCTCTCCTCTCACTCAGTCCTCAATGTTTTGCATTCTAGCTTCTGACCTCATTACTCATCTGAAGTCATTCCCTCCACAGTTAACAATTTCCTAACTGACAAATATGATGGTCTTTTCTTAATCCTCATTCTTTTTGACCTCTCTGCTCATTTCACATTGTAGATGACCTTCTCCTCCAAGACATTCTTCCTGGTTCTCCTCCTACCTGACATAGATCCTTCTCAGTCTCCTTTGCTGGCTCATTATCCATGTTACTCCCCCTAAGCATAGGTGTTTCCCAAGGTTCTGTCCTGAGGCCTATTCACTTTTCTTCCCACATAATCCCTTGGTGACCTCATCACTTTCATGGGTATAATTATTGCCTCTCTTCATGACACATCAATCTATTTACCCAACTTCAATCTCCTCCCTGAGCTTCGGTCCCATGTTACCAGTTCCTTTAAGGATACTTCAAATCAAATATCCTAGAGATATCTCAAACTCAAAATGTCCCCAAATATAGATCATCACCTCCCATCACCACCTCCAAAATCCCGCCCCTTATTCCAACATTTCCTATTTCTGTTAGAGGCTTCTTTGTCCATCCTTGTTATAGATTAGTCCCCATTTCAATACTCAGCAATTGAGGCAAATTGGCTTTGTCTCTCCAGTACTACTCACATATAGCAGCGCTTCATCCCCTATCCCCCTTTGTACAGAGACACAATTCTGTGCCTGGGTTCATTTGAACCTAGGAATTTCTGACTAAATCCAGCCTTCTCTCTACTCTCATTCTTTGTGTCCTTAGGCATACAGTTTAAGAGTCTAAGGAGGGATACACATCTTGTTAACCTGAAACAAGCACTCTAACCATTTCAAAAAGCAAGATCCCTTCACTATGGCACAAGATCCTATCAGTAATGAGGAGACAATGGATGTCTTTGAGTTGGGCATCATCAGAACCTGGCAGCATGGTAGGAATCAAAGAAATTAGGATTTGGAATCCAAAGACCTGCATTCAGATCCTAGCTTTGTTACAACCTTTGTAACTTTGGGCAAGTCACCAAAGTTCTAGAGACCTCAGTTTCCCCATCTGTAAAATGAAGTGGTTGGACCAGATGGCCACAGAAGCCCCTTCCAGCGTTAACACTCTGATCCCATGAACATGGTAGCACCATGGACAGAAGTAAGGCAGTGCCTGTGACAAAAGAGGAAGGATTATTTGCTTTGTTTTCTTCTAAAATGGAAATTATTCATGAGAAGGCTAATGTGTGAACATAATAGTATCAGAGGATTAGATTTAGAGCTGGAAGGGACCTTGAAAGTCATCTAGTACAAAATGAAATGAGGCCTAGAGAAGGAAAGGAAGGATGGAAACAAGCATTTAATAAGCACATACTATGTGCCGGGCACTGTGCTAAGTTCTTTACACATTATTATGCCATTTGATCCTTACAACAACCCTATTAGGTGCTATTATTATCCCCATTTTACAGTAAAGGAAACTGAGATAGAGGTTAAATGACTCGCCCAGGGTCACATAGCTAGTAAATGTCTGAGGAATCACTTGATCTTAGGTCTTCCTGAGTCAGTGGTATCAAGCTCAAAAAGATCCGGGGGGGGGGGGGGGCTGTATATTGACTTAGAAAACCACATATAAACATTATCTATGTTTTATTAGATATTTTTTATTTTGTCAAACATTTCCCAGTTACATTTAATCTGGTTTAGTCAGTACTCAGGAGGTTGGCATGCTGCCCACTGGTAAAGAATTTGACACCTTTGAGTCACCTAACTGCCTAGATAAAATTAAATGAAGGTCTGAGCCCAAGGTCACACCAATAATAAATAACAGAGTCAAGATCTGCACCACGGTTATTTAAAGGCTTCTAGGATCATAAAGTAAGAGTTAGGAGACCATTTTAGAGATGAGAAAGCAGAGGCACAGAAAGATGAAGCAACTTAGTCAGAGCCACACAACTTGTAACTGAAACAACCAGACCTGGAATCCCTGTCTTTCTACTCCAAATTCAATGCTCTTTCCACTACAACATCAAGTCAGTATATGATGCACCTGAGAACATAGAAGTAAGTAGAAGATTCTAGGACCAACAGTTTTTAAAACATTCAGTTGTCTTTAACCAAGCTTTAAAAAAGGGTTTCAGACCCATAGATCCTGCCCTGAGAGCTTTCCTTGGTATATTGCAATAGCTTTTTGGCTTAGGAAGAGGGAAGGGCCATTCTTACCAGGCATGAGTTATTATAAATGAGGTCCAGTGCATTCTGCTAAAGTGGATCAAGCCTGGGGTGCCACCCTATGATTTGTGGTAGAATAAAGGCAGAATAGTCCAAAGGAAGAATAGTGGATTTGGAGTTTGAGCATGAGGGTTCCAGTCCCAGTTCTTCTATTTACTATCTATGTAACCTTGGAGAAGTCATTGCCCTCATCTGGGCCTCTATTTCCTTATGTAAAATGGAGGATCTATACTCAGCCTCTGAGGTCCAATCCAATAAACATTTATTAAGTGCCTACAACAGGCCAGGCACTGTGCTAAGTGCTACAGTTTAAATAAGAGATACAGTTTAAAAAAAAAACCACTTCCTGCTGTAAAAGGCCCTACATGTGCAAAAATATTTATAGCAGCTCTTTTTGTGGTGGCAAAAAAAATGGAAATTGAGGGGATGCCCATCAATTGGGGAATGGCTAAACAAGTTGTGGTATGTGGATGTAATGGAATACTATATTGCTATAAGAAATGATAAGCAGGCAGATTTCAGAAAAAAAAACTGGAAAGATTTGTATGAACTGATGCAAAGTGAAATGAGTAGAACTAGGAAATCATTGTACACAGCAACAGCAACATTTTGTGATCATCAACTATGAATGACTTAGCTCTTCTCAGTAATACCAACACCTTACAAAGGACTCAATGTTTCCATCCATATTATCAACATCCAGATAAAGAACTGATGGATTCTCAATACAAATTGAAGCATACTATTTTCACTTACTTTGTTTTTTTTATGGTTTTTTTCTTTTGACCTGTTTTTTCTTTCACAACTGTGACTAATATGGAAATGTGTTTTCCATGATTGCATATATATAATCTGTATCAAATTGCTTACCATTTTAGGAAGAAGGGAGGGAGAAAAATGTATAGCTCAAAATCTTGTAAAAATGAATGCTAGGGCAGAGCCAAAATGGTAGAGTAAAGGCAGGGACTCACCTGAGCTCTCCCCCAAGAGACTCCAAAAAATGCTTTAAATAATGACTCTAAACAAACTCTAGAGTATCAGAACTTGCAAAAAGATGAAGTGAAACAATTTTTCAACCCAAGACAATTTAGACAGTGGGCAGAAAAGATTTGTTGCACCAGGATAAGAATGGAGCATAGTCTAGTGCAGACTGTGTCAGTGTAGACCGGGCCCCAGAAAACTGGGAGTATACCAAAGTTTGCAGACCTCTACACCCATAGATGGCAAAGGGGTCAGAAAACTGGTCAGGAGGAGATTTACAGGGGTCCCTTTGCTAGCACCAGGGGCAGGACTCTGTTGCATTGCCTATACTTGGAGCTAGGTCACAGTCCTGGGTCTTTATCCCAGGGAGAGGAGGAGCACTAGCACACCAATGCTTGCAGCCGCAGGAGAACTGGGACCCTGGTCACAGTTCCAGGGTGGAAAAGAGTGCTCATACACCAGTGCACAGTACAGGAGAGTAGTAAACACACATCTCTCTAAATCATATTGCCTTGGAAGATCTGAAAACTTACAGGTCCCCAGAATTACCTCTAAAAACAGCTACACAAAAAACCTGAAACTTGGGACAGTGCCCCTTCCACTCCAGAAGTAGAACCCCACTTTAGCATAGAGCTAAAAGTCAAGAAATGGGCTAGAACACAAGCAAACAGCAGAAAAAGATCTTTATTATAGAAAGTTACTATGGTGACAGGGAAGATTAAAACACAAACTTGAAAAAAGACAACAAAGTCAAAACTCCTACATCCAAAGCCTCAAAGAAAAATATGAATTGGCCCCAGGCCACAGAAGAGCTCAAAAAAGGATTTTTTAAATCAAGGAAGAAAGGTAGAGGGAAAATTGGGAAGAGAAATGCAAGAAAATTATGAAAAAAAGAGTCAACAACTTGATGTAATAGCAATTTAGATTTGAAGACCTTTCCCACCCATTGGTGGGGCATGTGACCTGCTTGCATCACAGGAAGCCTAAGTTACATATGTGGGAGGAGCTTCCTGACAGGAAAAGGAAGTTATGTCACAGGAAATGCTGAGAGAGAGCAGTTATGGCTGTTAATGGCTGCTAATGGCCACCATCATGATAGTTAGAACTGAACAGGCTGACTTAGCTGTGCCATGAATTTGTTTTGGGGAAGACCCCAGCAGGGGGTCAGAGAGATTTTGGGATGGTGAGTTTCTAGGTTGTGATATTGTGTGTGGAATGTTTTACTGCTATGGTAGACTAGATAAATGGCTTGTGGGATGTGGTTCTGAATAAATGGTTTACTTCTTCTACCTTCCATGTGAAGAGTCCCACATACTTTGCAATACAGAATCATACAGGCATTTTGACAATTATCATCTACATTGTTGTTATTGCCTTACATTTTGCATTTGGTAAATGTATTACATATTACATTACATATTGCATTTGGTAAAGGAGACACAAAAAAAATACTTAAGGAAAAAAAACCTTAAAAACAGACTAAACCAAATGATAAAAGAGGCACAAAAATCCAATGAAGAGAAGGATGCTTTGAAAAGCAGAATTGGCCAAATGTAAAACGAGGTACAAAAGCTCACTGAGGAAAATAATTCCTTAAAAATTAGAACTGGACAAGTGGAAGCTAATGACTTTATGAGACATCAAGAAACAATCAAATGAAATCAAAAGAATGAAAAAATAGAAGACAATGTGAAATATCATGTTGGAAAAACAACTCACCTGGAAAATAGAGCCTGTGGAAATAATTTAAAAATTATTGGACCACCTGAAAGCCATAATCAAAAAAAAAGAACCTAGACATCATCTTTTAGGAAATTATTAAGGAAAATTGCCCTGATATTTTAAAACCAGAGGGTAAAACAGAAATTTTAAAAAATTCACCAATTACCTCTTGAAAGAGATGCCAAAACAAAAACTCCTAGGAATATTATAGCCAAATTCCAGAATTCCCAGAGCAAGGAGAAAATACCACAAGAAGCCAAAAAGAAACAATTCAAATATTGTGGAGCCACAGTCAGAATAACACAAAATCTAGCAGTTTCTACATTAAAGGATTGGAGGGTTTGGAATATGATATTCCAGAGGGCAAAAGAGCTAGGATTACAACCAAGAATCACCTACCCAGAAAAACTGAGTATAATCCTTCAGGGGGAAAAATGGTCATTCAATGAAACAGAAGACTTTCAAACATTCCTGATGAGAAGGCCAGAGCTGAATAGAAAATTTGACTTTCAAACACAAGACTCAAGAGAAGCATAAAAAAAGTGAATGGGAAAGAGAAATCATAAAGGATTTAATAAAGTTAAATTGTTTACATTCCTACACGGGAAAATGATACTTGTAAAAACTTATTATTAGGACAGAAAAGGAAAATGACAAATGTTGGAGGAGATGTGGGAAAATTAAGACACTCATGTACTGTTGTATACTGATTCAATCATTCTGGAGAGCAATTTGGAACTATGCCCAGAGGGCTATAAAACTATGCATAGCCTTTTACAAAGTGATACCACTACTAGGTCAGTATCCCAAATAGATAAAAAACAAAAAGGCAAAGGACCTATAAGTACACTAATATGTGTAGCAGCTCTTTTTGTGGTGGCAAAGAATTGGAAATTGAGGGGATGCCCATCAATTGGGGAATGGCTGAACAAGTTGTTGTATATGATCGTGGTGGAATACTATTGCGCTATAAGAAATGATGAGCAGGATGCTCTAAGAAAAAACCTGGAAAGACTTACATGAACTGATGCAAAGTGAAATGAGCAGAACCAGGAGAACATTGTCGACAATAACAGCAACACTGTACAATGATCAACTTCAAATGACTTAGCCATTCTTAGCAATACAACAATCCAAGACTGAAGGACTTATGATGAAGAGTGCTGTCCATCTCCAGGGAAAGAACTGGTAGAACTTGAATGCAGATCGAAGATACTTTTTCTTTATTTTTCTTGGGGTTTTTTGCCTGTTTTCTTTCACAGCGTGGCTTCCATGGAAACGTGCTTTTCATGACTACATATGCATAACCTATGTCAAATTGCTTGCCTTCTAAATAAGGGGAGGTGAGGGAAAGAGAGAATTTGGAACTCAAAATTTGAAAAAAAAATTGTTAAAATTGTTTTAACATGTTATTGGGGGAAAATAAAATATTAAATTATTGAAAAAAGAATGCTAAAAATTGTCTTTACATGTAATTGGGAAAAAATAAAATACTATAAAAAAGAAAAATAGTCCCTACCCTCTGAAGCTTATAATCTAAAGAGGGAGACAGCACATAAAAGGAGGGAAGAAAGGGGAGGGGGCAGGCATCTCATTCTGGCAGAGTAGTAGATGAAAAGTGGAGTGAGCTAAGGTCCAGGTCCCTTCTAGATCTCTGATCTCATGATCTCCTGGGCTTCAGTTTCTTCATCTGTAAAATGGGGGGGGGGGAGGGTTGGACTAAATGTCCTCCTTTGACTACTAGAGCTTTGATTCTGAAAGAACAAAGTCTTGAACTTGCAAATACAGGCCCAGGACAGAAGGATCATTCCAAATGGAAGAAAGAAAAAAAATCTTTTATGAGGGAACACAATTAGCCTGAAGACATTCTTGGCAGGAGGAGAGACGCCATGCAGGGCAGCTGCTTGACCTCATGGAAAACCCATTCTGGAGCAAGGAGTCAGTTTCCAGAAGCACCTCAGTTCTACCAGGTGTCTGGGCTGGGTGGGTAATGGAAAATAGCAGAGGAAAGTCAACAGGAGTTTGGGAAAGGGGCTGAAGCTCGGGTGAGGCTTGCCAGTTGTCCCACCGAGACCTCTCCAAAGTACAAACTGGTAAATCCTGGAGAAGAGAAAATCTTTCTGTTAACTGATTTTGAGATCTAGGATCACAGGGCCTTCGATTTTAAAGGTGGAAAGGATGTCAGAGGTCATCTAGTCGACTCCCTTCATTTTAAAGATGAGGAAATGGAAGCCCAGGGAAGTCATGAGATTGAGAGATGGAAGGGGTCTTAGAAGTCATCCAGCCCAACCCCCTTTATTTGCCAGATGAGGAGACTGAGGACCAGAGAGGTCACAAGATGATAGGTTTGGAGCTGGAAGGGACATTAGAAGCCCTAGTTCCCTAATCCTTCATTTAATGATGATGAAACTATGCTCCAGATATCACAGAGATATTAAAGTGATAAAGACAGAATTTGACCCACATCCTCTGCCTCCAAAACCAATCTTCTTTAAAATATTTTTTTTAAGAATTGGAAACTTAATTTCTCTCTTGTTCATTGGCCAATGAACAAATGAAATAAAATTAAGTCACACAGAAGACTATCCCTTGGGATTCATTTTTTTCCCCATTTGTTTTGAAGACTTAAAAAAAAATAAATAAACTGAGAGGGAATCTTTTGGGTCCAGAGCATGCTCTTTGTGTGACATGGCCTTATGGAAATAAATCCTCGCAGCCATTTGGAAACAAAACCTGGGTGAGGTTGGATGGGGCCTGTTATCCATGACTTCTAGACAAAATGTCTGGGAAATCACATTAAACAGGCTACAAAGCCCTGGCAGAACCCCACGTCCAACTTTCTTCTCATGCTTGACTTAATTAAATTTGTGTTGATGGTCAGAGTTCCCTGTCCCCAGCGGTCTGCTACTGGGGAGAGTGCTCCAAACTTCATTTGGGTCAAAGGTCATGAGGAAGAGAACTGGCCAAGGATTTGATGAACATTTATGAGTCTCAGGAAAGCAGAGTGGCAGGGCAGAGAGAGAGGATCAAGGTTCAAATCCTGTGTCTAAAGCTTATGACCTAGGTGACCTTGGGAAAATTGCTTGACCTTCCTAAACCTGGGTTCCCTCATTTCTAAAATATGGAGTTTGGATTTAAATGAAGGTTCTTTACCTTTGTGTGCATGTGTGCATGTGTGTGTGTGTGTGTGTGTGTGTGTGTCTCTCCTGGACCACATTGGCCATTAGTCTGGTAAAACCTATGGACTCCTGCTAAGAATATTGTTAAATGCATAACATCAAATAAATAGGATTACAAAAAACAATTATATTGAAACCATTATCAAGACTTTTTTTTAATTCCCCTAGGACCCTAGGATGTCCTGCAGGGTCCTGGCCAGCTCTTAGTCTATGATCCTAGAATTACTGATAAAAAGGTTCAAATCTGCTTGTTTCTTCTTTTTTTTCCTTCTAGAAAGGAAAGGTCAATTTTGTTTAAAAAGCATTTCATTTGATAGAGCAAAAGGCTCATTTAAGGGCTCTCCTCCAAACAGATTTCTGACCTGGGTTTGAATCCTAGTTTTGCCAGTGACTAACTGGGTGACCTTGGCCAAGTCAGAACATCCTTGGGCCTTGTCCTTATCTCTAAAGTGAGAGGACTAGATTGGATGTTTCCTAAGGCCTCGCTCAGCTCGGCCACGCTCTGATGATCCAGGCACATGTCAAGATTCTTGGAAAAAGATGACAGAAGAGATGATCTTGTTGAATGACCCTCTGACTACTAATATAAAGCATGGATGTCTATGCTTACCAAAGCTATCTGTCACTATTAGGAAGGAAATGAGCATTTATTAAGCACCTACTACGTGCCAAGTACTATGCTAAGTGCTTTGCAAATATTATACAATGATAATTAATAATAATAGCAGTTAGCATTCATATAGTGCTATGTGCCAAGCACTGTGCCAAGCTCTTCACAAATATTATATAATAATAGCAGTTATTCATATAGTACTTACTATGTACCAGGCACTATGCCAAGCTCTTCACAAATATTATATAATAATAATAATAGCATTTATTTCCATAGTACTTACTATGTGTCAGACACTATGCTAAGCTCATTATTACATAATAATAATAAATAAATAATAAAAGCAGCTAGCATTGATATGGTGCAAGCACCTTACAAATATTATCTCATGTGATCTTCACAACAACCCTGGGTGGTTGGTGCTATTATTATCTCACTTTACAGATAAGGAAATTGAGGCAGACAAAGGTTAAGTGACTTGCTCATGGTCACGCAGTAAGTGTCTGAGGCTGAATTTGAAATCAGGTCTTTCTGACTCCAGGCTCAGTCCCATTGAGTTGCCTCTCCTGTAGAAGATGAAGGAGATAGAGTCCGAAGAGAAAAAATGTTCCCTATAGATCACGAGGCTGTCTGGATGCTCCTATTCACCCTCATGATGTCATTGGTCATCTTTAAGAATGAAGAATGAACAAAATCCCATTCCTTGGGCATCTCAAACTCAACCTGCCGAAAACAAAACTCATTATCTCTCTCCTAAAATCCTTCCCTTGCCTGAATTTCTCTATTACTATCCAGGGCACTACCAGCCAGGATCTATATCCCAAAAAGTCCCACATTCAATGCAATTCAGAGTCTGAGGGCTCAGATAAACTATTACTTTACTAAAAACAAACCCAATAATTCTCAGACTAAAAACAGCCCACAAGATTTTACAATCAGCCTCCTGCTTACTTCATACAGTAGTCCTTATATATTTCCTTTTCCAAAGGGCCCATAGATGAATTTCCAGTCAGTTCATCTGGGAGAAAAGTTAACTTAAACCATCCCAGGTCAGTGGCCCAGATTGGTAGCATGGGGGATAGTGATGGTGGGTCAAGTCAAGCTGCCCCAGATCTGCTAACATCCTGGGCCACAGCAACATCGCCTTCTACTCCTCACTCACACTTGCCTCACATAGCCTATCCTTTGCCAAAGGTTGTGATTTGACCTTCAAAACACTGCTCACACGTGTTCCCTTCTCTCTACTCATAGCCACAGCTACCAACCTGGTGCAGATCCCATTCATCACCTCTCATCTGGATCATTACAATAGCTTTCTCACTGGTCTCCCTACCCTGTCTTTAATCTATCCTCTGCTCATCTGCAATGTGATCTTCTTAAAGTGTGGGCTTGACTGCATCACTCTCTTATTCTATACATGGGAATGGCTCCCTATTACTTCTAGGATGAAATATAAGATCTTCTGTTTGGCATTTAAAATCCTTCAAAGACGGGCCCTTTTCTACCTTTCTAGTTTTCTTACACTTTATTCCTCTCCATACGATCTGTCTGCACTGGCTTACTTCCTGTTTCCCCTCACCCAACATTCCATCTCACATCTCGGCACACATTCCATCTCACACCTCGGCACTCTGTTTCTGGTGCATTGCCTGTCCCCCATACCTAGAGTATTGTTCCTTCCCACCTCTGTTTCCTGGCTTCCCTGGCTTCCTTTAAGACTCAGCTCATATCTAGACCTACTCAATCCTCCTAGCTACCAGTGCCTTCCTCTCTAAGATTACTTTCTCTCTGCTTTGTATATATTTTCTAGGTATCTAGCTATTTATATGTTGACTCCTCCATTACAGTGTAAGCTCTTTGAGGACAGGGACTGGTTTTGCCTTTGTGTCCCCAGCTCTCCCAGTGGCTGGTGCTTAATAAACGCTTTTTGACTTGAAATAATGACTGAAAGTCCAGTGGTTGTCTTTTCCATACCTAGCCAACTTGATCCAACAACAGCTAATATTTATATAATTCTTTAATGCTTACAAATTAATTTACATATGTTATCTCATTGGATCCTCAGAACAATCCTATGAGAGAAGTGCTATTATTGTCATCCCTATTTTAAGGATGAGGAAACTAAGGATGAAAAGAAGCTTGTGATTTTCCTAGGGTCAGATAGCTCATAAATGTGTCTGAGGCAGGATTTGAACTCAAGTCTTCTCAACACCAACTCTGGCACTCAAACCCATTAGCGTTTAGTAAGTACCTACTACAGAATATGCCAGGCACTTGACTAGACACTGGAGACACAAAGACAAAATGGAAAAAAATAGATCCGAACCTTAGGAAAATCACTTCTCTGGGCCTCAGTTTCTTCTGTCAAGTAAGCATATTGGACTAGATGATCCCTAAGCTCCCTCCTATCCCCTTAGCTGTCATCCCTTCTTCCATTTGAAGACTTCCTTTGGGGTGGCTCTGTTTGGAAAGTTTTCCCTAAATTGTCCTTTGAGGAGGGAGAAGAAAGTAACAACTAAACACACAAGGGAAGGTGTCCTGCAGGAGGGGATGCATAGGACCATAGTCATAGAACAAGGGCTCCTCACCTTTTCTTGTGTCAGAGACTCATTTAGCAGTCTGGAAGAACCTAGAGACGTCTCCTCGGCATGTTTTAAATGTGTCAAATAACACAGTGGGTTATAAAAGAAATACATTATATTGAAAAATATTTATCAAAATATTTTTACAAACAAGCTCATGGACTCCAGGTTGTTTTTGTTGTTTAGTCATTTCATTCATGTCCATTTCACTCATGACCCCATTTGGGGTTTTCTTGGCAGAGATACTAGAGTGGTTTGCCATTGCCTTCTCCAGCTCATTTGACAGATGAGGAAACTGAGGCCAACCGGGTGAAATGATTTGCCCAGGGTCACACAGCTAGTAAGAGTCTGAGGTTAGATTTGAAGTCAAGTCCTCCTCTGCATCCATTATGTCACCTAGCTGCCAGACTCCAGGTTAAAAGCCCCTTGTCTAGATCTAGAAGGGATCTCAGAGTTTTATTGAGTCCAATCCCCGGTTACTGGGTCCAATCTCTCATTTTCTAGATGAAGAAACTGAGGCAGAGAGAAGTTGAATAAATGCCTTACCCTGGATCAAATAAAGTTGTCAACAAGGATTTATTAAGTGCCTACAGCTAGATTCTGAAGCAGGATTTGAACCCAGATCTTATCTCCTCTACTAGACAGGAAGCCCTTCAGGTTGGGGACCCCATATGTTACATCTTGTATGTTGAGTCAGAAGGTCCCCAGGCCAGGAATCTGCACTTAAAGGAGGTGCTGGGTAAATGTTTACTGAGTGCCAAATGAGCCCAGCTTTGAGATTCTAAAGCAGGCCTGGATGGCTCACTCCAATTTAATTGTGTAGCTATCAGTCGGAGCCTGTGAGCAGAATTCTTAGCAGAATGCCTGCCTCTGGCAATTGAGAGAGGTATCCAAGGAGACTGACAGTAAATGGGAGCATTATAAATCACAATCTTACAGTCTCATTTGTAAGACCTGTTGTTATTTTTTCTCCTCTCTCTGAAAAGCTTGCTTTCCTCTCTTTTCAGCAGAATAGTGGGGAAATGTAACCAGAATCCACATTGTACCAGATTTAGACTTGAACCCTGTGGGATTCAAGCAGATTGGGGAATTCTCTTTATCTTAGAAACCCCAACCCAGTTCCATAATTTGCTCAAAGTCTTGTGGTTCAATGAGCATGGAGTGTAAGTCTTACACCTGGAAGAGATGCCATAGAGGTCATTTAGTCACAAGACCCTGGATCTAGAGCTGGAAAGGACCTTAGAGGTAATTCACCAATTCATTCATTCATTCATTTTACAGATGGGGAAACTGAGGCCTAAGGAGGTGAAGAGACTTATCCAAGGTCACACAGGTAGTTAGTCAAAGAGCAGTTTTTTTCCCAATGTAACATGTAATCCAAAGGCAAGCTTCATTTTTTAAACTTAAAAAAGTTTCATTAGTTTTTTTGTTTTCTATCACAGATATTTTGATATGCAATCCCTTCCCCCTCTCCATGTTCCTGAGCCTACCTCCACAGAAGTTTGAGGGGGTGGTCAAGGCGGTGATGGTTTGACTCACCTGGCAAGTGTCATTTTCTGTCTCTCCCTTGGATGCTTTACTATTTCAATTTATATGGAACAGTGAGTGCAACATTAAACATTCATAGGCCAAGGTCACACAGAGTAAATGGTCAAGTTGGGATTTGAACTCATGTCTTCTGACTCCAAGTCTAAAGCTCTTTCCACCATACTGTAACCTCTCCCAAAATCACATAGGCATATAGTCTTAATATAAAATTATATAATCATTCATATAACTCATATAATAATAAATAATGATTAATTCATATAATCATAGTAAAGATGAAATGAAAGCCCAAGTCTCCAACTCCAAATTCATTCAAATCCATTACCTTTTGTTCAGTTGTTTGGTCATTTCAGTCGTGTCTGACTCTCTATGACCCTATAGAGGGTTTTCTTGGCAGAGATCCTGGAGTGGTTTGCCATTTCCTTCTCCAGCTCACTTTACAGATGAGGAAACGGAGGCAAGCAAGGTGACATGACTTGCCCAGGGTCACATAGCTAGAAAGTATCTGAGGCTGGATTTGAACTCAGGAAGAGGTGTTTTCCTGACTCTAAGCCCAATGCTTTATCTATACCACCTAGCTGCCCTTTCTATTATTTAGGGAGATCCAGATATAATGCATCATCCTAGAATTCTACCTTTCACTAAGGGTACGTCCCCTCAAAGCAGTATCAAAGCACAACCAATCAATCACTCGGATTGAGTTGATTTTAGTGAATTTCTCTCTTTGTCATGAATTGTTTCAGGTTATGTTATATCTGACTTGGAAAAGACTTTTGAGGCCAACTTGTAACTGAACAACAATCCCTTCTATAATTATTTCCTGCAGCCTCATATGAAGATTCTAGTGTTGGGGGAACACACTCTCTCTCTCTCTCTCTCTCTCTCTCTCTCTCTCTCTCTCTCTCTGTCTCTCTCCCTCTCCCCATTCTAATTTCAAACAAACAAGTTTAATTGTTCAGAGGACATTCCTTACCTGAAGCCAAAATTTTTCTTTCAACCACTTTGACCCATCCCTCTAAATGGCCTTTGGGAACCAACAGGAGAAGTCTAATCCTTCTACCATATGACAGTCCTTCAAACACTTAAGTCAATCAACTAACATTTATTAAATTCCTACTGTATGCCAGGCATTATGTTAAAAGCTTGGGATATAAAGACAAAAAAATCCCTGCCCTCTAGCAGTTTATGTTCTATGAGAAAAATAACATTTACACGCAGAAGAAGATACAAGGCATGCACTGGTGTATGGGTGGACCAGGACTTAACACTCTCTGTCAGTGTTGGTCCCTCCCTGTTCCTTGATTTATGTAGTTAAATGATTTGCCCTGGGTCACACAGACAGTTTGAGTCAGAGAATAAACCTGAACTCTTGTCATTTTTCTGTCATCTTCATCTCTTTGTGACCCTATTTGGGGTTTTGTTGGCAAAGGCACTAGAGTGGTTTGTCATGTCCTTCTCTAGGTCTTTTTACACATGAGGAAACTGAAGCAGAGTTAAGTGATTTACCCAGGGTCACACAACTCGTAAGTGTCTTATGCCAGATTTGGACTCAGGTCTTCCTGACTCCAGGCCCAGTGGTCTATACAATGTGCCATCTAGCTGCTTCTAAGTCACCTAGTCCAAACAATAGATTTTATAAACGAATGGACTTACTTGCCTAAGGTCATAGAGAGTGAGTGCCAGACTTGGGGCTAGAACCCAGGTCTCCTGATTCCATCTAGCATTCTTTCCATTGCATCACCTTGTTCAATATAAGTTGTCTTCAGTCATCAGGACCTGGGCTCAAATATCATTCTCGATCAGTCTGATGGTAAATATTTAACAACCAGGTAAGGGAGCAAGTGGGTGGGGAATATCTGCACCACACACTTTTGTTTAATCTGTGTTACTGACATTTTCTCCATCACTTTATTATGTCTAGACAATCCACAAAATGATATTTCAAGCTGATTTGTAACACTGGCCCCTGGCAGATTTCTGAGGTATAAATGCTCACACTGAATGTTTAAAGACCAGCACTCTCCAGCTGGTTCAAGCTATCTCTGGCACATTGTTGCCTTTGATACTGACTACCTGTGTGTTCTTGGACAAGTTATTAACCATTCTGGACCTCAGTTTCCTCATCTATCAAATGAAGAAGTTGCTTTAAGTGGCCTCTGGGGTCTCTTCCAATACTAAATCTATGAACCTAAGTCATATCATTTCCCTGACCTTCAATTGCCTTGCCTATAAAATGAGAGATTACTAGATGTTTTCTAAAGCCCCTTCAAGTCCTAAATCTATAATTCTGTGCTCCTCCATGCCAGCATCAGTCTTTGAATCTGCAAGCTGTAAGATTTTCCAGTGCCTTTCCTATTTTTTCTTTATTGGCTCTAAGAAACGAGTGCTGCCCTCCACCATCTATATTTCATAGCTCCCTTTGTTGAGTGCTCAGCAGCTGCTGCCTGGAATTATTTCTATGGTTATGCAAACATCCATCAATGTTGTTTTGAATACATAAAGTGGTTTTTGACACTATATGGCACTGTCTTCTTACAGTAGTTATACAAAATAGACGTGTTAATTTCAACTCTCTCCAAAATTCATCAAAGAACAGAGGGCAAGTCAATTCTTTCTATGTATTAAAGAGAAAAACATAAGAGATATTTTTAAGGCTTTCAGCAGAGAACTTCAGTTGTGTGAAATCAAAAGATTTTTCTTTTTTTAAGGGAAAAACATATTATGGCCTTATGGTATACTAGAAACCGTTATAAAAGGGTTTTTTTTTTGTAAAGTTTCTTATAAAAGATAAATGACTATTGAAAATGTTGTCCAACATCAGGCAACACATGTTGATAACACTATTGTCTTGTTGCCTAGAGCTCTAGGTTACCCAATGCTCAAGAGGAGCTTCTAAGTGAAAGGAACCACCTTGAGGGCAGGTAGGTCACTTTGTTGTGTTTTGTCTTTGTAACCTAGCGCATTGCCTTGAATATTATATTATATAGATACTTAATCATTTTTTTTCCTTTTTGGACCAAAGCTATGACTTTGTGTGGGAACTCTCACTGAGGAGGCTCCCTCCAACAGAAACAGTTCTTCAACTTATATTTCAGAGAGTTTAAAGTTTAGTTGTTATGCCAATATGTCAAGGGGTTACAATTTCCTCTCTTTCTCGCTCTCTCTCTCTACTGATGTAGAGAGTTTTTATAAATAGGCTTCAGAAGTCACCATGGCTGACAAATTCCTTGCTCTGAACCCAAGCTGGTATTGACCCTCTAGAATTTGAACCAAACTTAGCCTGGCTGGTCCTCAGAAAATAGACACATTTTATCTCTGCTTCTTTCCTCGGTGCCCTCCCAACTTGGTAAGAACTGCCCAGAGTCTATACTGGCTTCACCTTCAGAAACCCTAATGAGGCATCAGATTAGGATTTCAGTAAATGCTAGTTAATGCATTGAAGGAAAACATAGTTATTGAATGAATTCAACTGAGCATCACAAAATGGTAGGGCTGGTAAGAGATCATCTCTCTCAACTCTCATATTACAGATGAGGAAACTGAGGTTTAGAGTATTCATATAGCTTGTTCAAGGTTACATAGCTAGTAAGTGCAGAGTCAGAACATGGACCCCTGCTCTCTGATCTCAAGTCCACAGCCCTCTCTCCACTATAATACCTTCTCTCTGTTGAGGAAGACAAACTAGACCAAGACATAAAAAGGAAATGCTTACAGGTGACTGTATAACATTCAACTGTATTGAAAGAAAGAAGAGGTTAGGAATACTCCTGGTATCTTGGAGAATTTTTTGCGATGATATATATTGTAAGAACAATAGACATCCTATACTCTGTGACTGTGACTGTCAGTCACTGGGTGAGGGGAGCGAGGGAGAGTTTCCTTCCACCTGACTTTGAAAGACATGGAGCCAAAAACTCTGAAGAATACGGCAACCAGAAAAAACCTCTAAGTTTCATGAACTATGGAACGTGAATTTCCCATACTTCCATCTTCTTAGAAGAGAAGTGGTGGTCCATAGATACAGAGATCCACAGATCTAGTCACTAACACTAACACTAACCCAAATTAAATACAGTATCAGATGCAATTCACTGCGATTGTTTTGCTCAAATGTTAAGCTGTTTTATTACAAGAAAGGGTTCTTTGCTAGAATGACCAAAATATAGGTCTAAAGCTAGAAGAATCCTGAGAGTTCATCTAGACCAATCTCCTTAATTTACAGATGAGAAAACTGAGGCTCAGAGGATTTAAGTGACTTGGCTAAGATCACAGAAGTAGAATCAGAGGTAGGTTTGAATCCAGATCCTCTAAGTACAGTCTTTTAGCTATGAGTTTTGGGGAAATGACAGTGGTATCTTCTTTTTAAAAAATCAGTAAAACATTAAACAAACCAACAACAAATATATATTTTGTAATGCTTAGCCAGAGTCATGCCCTACACCTTAGAAAGCTAAGCTACATAAATATCAAAAGTCTTTGGGAATGCTGTTGAGCCCAGCTTACATTTGCAAGAACACAAGCATTTGGGGGCGGAGCCAAGTTGGCGGCTGGGAAGCAGTAACTGGCGTGAGCTCCCCACCAAGTCCCTCCAAAAACCTATTAAAAATGGCTCTGAACCAATTCTAGAGCTGCAGAACCCACAAAGTGGCAGAGGGAAGCAGGGCTCCAGCCCAGGACAGCCTGGATGGTCTCTGGGTAAGGTCTGTCCCACATGGAGCTCCCAGCCCCCAGCTGAGGGGAGCAGAGCTGAGCCCAGCGCAGGCAGCGTGAACAGACTAGATGCAGACCTACCAGACCAGGAGACGAGCGGAGAGTGCCCTGGCATCCTGAATTGCTGAGCTGTGGCATCCACCAGACCTCTCAACCCACAA
>CM053623.1:245429999-245445167 GCA_028646595.1 Phalanger gymnotis
TGGAAAAGGAGGTCCAAAAGACCACTGAAGAAAATACTAGCTTAAAAATTAGATTGGAACAAGTGGAAGCTAGTGATTTGATGAGAAATCAAGATATTATCAAACAGAGCCAAAGAAATGAAAAAATGGAAGACAAAGAACACAAGCATTTTAGAGATATTTGCAAATGGCTTCCTATCTGTAATGGTTGAACAGGTCTTACTGAGCAAAAAACAACAGAGTAATTGTCCATAAAGACTCAAGAAAGCAAAGCTTCTGAAAATACTTAGAAACTGCTTGAGAACTGGAGGGCCAGGGGCATGATGGACTGAATCCAAAGCCAGTAAAGGGCCATTGTTCCCATCAAACCAAGAGCTGCCTCTTCCCCTAGTGGGAGTTTGTTTTTTGTTGGGTTTTTTTTTTGTCTTGGGGGAGAACGTAGATGGTCTGGGGGAACTCTCAACCCATCAAAGTAGCCCAAAGCCACAGGATGTCCCCTGATTGTAGTGAAGAGGTTCACCTGCTCTGATGTCTTCTGACCACTGGAAAGGCAGACATGAAGACAATAAGGTGTCCTGCTACACTTGGGTCAAGTTTGGAAACTTTATCCAATTGATAATAAGTAATTATCAAAAGTAATAATAATTTGTGTTTATAATATACAATTGATAACAATTGTCAAAAGTTATAACAATTACAATGTATGATTTAGGGGAAATAATTGTCAAAAATAATAATAATTTCTATTTATAAGTACAATTAATAGTAATTGTCAAAAGAGTACAGAGGGAACACACAATAAATACATTGCCAAAAGAGTCACGCGTGGGATTTCCTGCCAAGTTTTCCGTGGCTCTCAACTGCTGGGACGTTTAAAAACAGGATGGTCAGGATCAGGCTTGGAGTGTTGTCCAGAGATAGGGGCCTGATGTCGAAAATACAAGGATTCTAGTACTGCTTTTGTTGATAACTAATGGCTGTGGATGACTCCTTTGACCTAAGTCGCGGTTCCTTTCTCTATAAAGAGAAAGGATTGGAATTTTCAAAGACTTGATAATTCTGATTGATGCAATGACCAACTATGATTCCAGAGGACCAGAAACGAAGTATGCCTCCCATCTCCTGATGGAGAGGTGACAGGCTCAGAGTACGGAATGAGACATTTAGCTCCATTAATTCAACATACGTTTAGTCAGTGTGTGTTATGCATAAGGCATCTGGCTCCCAAGGTCAGAACAGATGGGCTCATGTTCTGCCATTGACATTATAAGCTGTGTGACTTTGAGCAAGTTAGCTAACCTCTCTGATCCTCAACCATAAAATGGGAATGATAATAGCAGCACATTCCACCTCATAGGTTATGATGGTCAACTAACCTAATGTGACATAATAAAATCTTACAGTGCTGTAAATGTCAAACATTGAAGTACAAGGATATTTACTCAGTAAGCATAACCACATACCTAGTTTACCTTAATAAGCCACACCTGCTACTGCACTAACGTAAATTATTTTGAAATGACCTTGAGCAAGAAAGAGATTTATACAGGGCATACCTAGACACATCGCCTAGTAATAAACAATACCAGAAGATACTTGTGTACATTTGGAGAGACATTGCCTAGTGGACAGAGGGCTCTCCTGGAAGCCAAAGATATTTGGATTCAACTTCCACTTGACACATATTGGCTGTGTGACCCTGGGGAATGTCACTTCACATCTATTTGGCAACTCTGGCTATAAGTTTCAGAGCAGGGGCTGACCAGCATTGGTGGAGAGACTTTCCTTACCTGGGAGTTCCCTGCTTCAATAAAGTCATGGTTCCCTTATCACTATATGCTAAGTATCCAATAAGGGGAATGGACAGTAAGTAGATTGCCAAAAGTGGGCAGGGGAAGGGGAGATTACTACCCTGAGCTCCAATATTCTGAACAGGGATGGCTCAGACATCCTTGCAAGGAGATGGAATGCGCATGTCTAGAGTTCATGCTTTTCTGTTCATAGAAAGCTAGAGTTGTTAGCATCTTAGTTTAATGGGATCACAGATTTAGAGCTGAAAGAGTCCTCCATAGCCTATCTACTCTGACCCCCTCATTTACAGCTGAAAAAACTGAGGCAAGGGAGAGGACAGGATCAGAGACCCAGGGCTATGAAGGAGTTCAGAACCCATTTATTTCCAAACCGCTCATTTTATAGATAAGGAAATGGAAGACCATAGGGAATAGGTGTCTTCTTGCTTGTGGTCACATAGCTAGTGAGAAAACTCCCAAGGCACCTAGCCCAGCCTTTACCCCATGCACAAATTCCTTCCAGAAGGGATTAAGGTAATATATCAGTAGTAGGGTATTAAAGAGTTGACTACCATGTTCCTTATTTTCTCTCCCCGTACTTGCTCTGTCCTGTGGTTTGGCAGCTGGCACTCACTTCTTATTTCACTTCATCCCCACAGCTTTGTGATTATTTACTTGTGTTTACATAAAGAGATTAGCAGAAAAAGGAAAGGATTAACCAAACTCTGCTCTATCCTTGATAATGCCTTGGATTTTTCCAAATAAGATACTTAAAGAGATCTTTCTTCATCCCCAAAAAGGTCTAATACAGTGCACAGTCAAACTGCCTCTCCTGGCTAGCAGAGCTAAGTGTAAATACTCCCTGCTCAAATCTTCCTGCCTCTCCCCAACCCCTGCTCTGCTCAAGATTGATTTCTCCCTGAAGGAGACATTAGGATGGAGTCACTTGGCTATTTTTCTGGCCCTGGATCCCTTTATAACACCTTAAAGATCCTTTTTAGAACACTTTCTAGTAACTCTCTTTAGAGAAAGAAAAATTAGAAAGGTAAATTGTCTTAATAGAGGTGCCATAATGAAGAACAGATAACGATCTGGCCACAGAACTAGGAACACCTGAGTGCAAGCCCAGTCTCTAACATATCCTTACTATGTGACTCTGGGCAAGTTACAACCTCTGAGTGCCCCCAGGCAGCTCTTAGAGACCCTAAGTTGCAGAGAAAGTGAAGACCTGTATTGGTAGAGGAAGTTTCCTACAGCTAGGAAACCACAGATCTAGTCACTAACACTAAAAGTAATCAAACAATACTCCTCCCCTCCATGAATTCCACACACAACCCTACCAGAGTCCCATTGGCTGCTCCCAGTATTCATCTCTCCTCCCATCACTGTGATTTTGCTCATGCTGTCTCTGGCTCCACTACCAATCATAGGTCTACAGCTGGAAAAGACCCAGAGGGCAACAGCCAAACCCCGTCATTTTACAGATAAGGAAACTGAGATCCAGAAAGGCTAGGTAACTTGCTTAAAGTCATACAGATTATAAATATTGGAGGCAGGAAGTGAACCAAGGTCGTTCTGACTTGGAAGCCGTGTCTTCATTTACAGTACCAAGCTTCCTTCTACATCATAGACACAATAAATGTTTGTTGACCCAAGTGCAACTAATAGATGAGTCTGGAAAAGAATCAGACTGGTTAAACAGGATACAGAAGTAACGCATCAGAGTCATCCTCAAAGAGTTTCACATCCTAGTTCCAGTGGTGTCTTCCTCTTTTAATTCCCAGTGTCCGATTTAACCATTCATAGGTGGTCTTGGTCTCTAGTATTGCACTGACCAAATGAATGAACACATGCATGAATGAATGCTACTTAGTTTCTCTAACATCGTACCAAACTCTGATTTACCACTATTATTTAACTATATTTCCTCTCTCCCCAGGCTGGATTATAAACTCCTCGCAGAAAAAAGATTCTCTCTTGTTCAGCATTAATCGCCCAGCATATCTTGCTCCTAAGAGCCAGTCTATGAATATTATTTGACAGTTATGTGAATTGTTGGGGGAGGCACCTTCAGTTGCAGTGAATAGAGAACTAGTCTCAGAGTCAGAAAGACCTGGGTTCTAATCCTCCTTCTGTCACAAAATGGTTTTATGGTCCTGGGCAAGTTCCTTAACATCTCAATGTCTCCAGATAACTCTATAGGCCTCTAAGTTACCCAGAAGATGGTAATGGACATAGGTAAAAGGTTTCCTCACTGGGAGATCTCAATACTAAGGAAATCATATGTCTAATCCCCCTTTAAAAAATTAACTGGTAATTGAACATATTCCCTTAAGCCCTGCGTTCAAATCCTGCCTCTGATATTTGCTAGTTCTGTGACCACAGGCAAGTTAATTGATAATAATAGCTAATAGCGAACATTTATATAGCAACTTCTATGTGGCAGACATTGTGCTAAGCACTTTACATATGTCACCTCATTTGATTGTCACCACAATCCCAAGAGGTAGGTGCTGTAGAGTTGAGGAAACTGAGGTAAATAGGTTAAGTGAGCTACCCAGGTTCACACAGCTAGTAAATATCTAAGTCAGGATTTGAATTCAGTTCTTCTTGACTCTAAGGCCCTACTCTGTCTGCTCTACCCCCTGTGCCACTTAGTTGCTTCTAACCTCTCAGACCATCAGTTTCTTCATCTCTTAAAAGGAAACAATACCCAGAGTAATTACATCACAAGGTTGTCGTGAGATTCAAAGTAAATATTGTATGTAATGCAAGTGCTATATAAATAATAATAATAATAAAAATCTGTAGTAATAGTAGTATTTTCTAACACATTCTTGCTGCTCACTGAATAGGTTGATGAAGAAACTCTGGGTTTAGTATCAGAAAACTTGGATTCTAGTCCTGGTCCTGCCACATTTGGTCTTATATAAATCATATAGACTTTCCAAACCTCAGTTTCCTCATCAGTAAAAAGGGATAGTAATAGCTGGGCCTCTAATTCCTCCTTAGTAAGATGAAGGGGTTGGACTAGATTTCTCAGACAACCCCCCCTCCAATTTAATATTTTTTGATTCTCTGACTCTCAGGAAGACTCAGGTTCAAATCCTGCCTTTGGTGTCAATTAGCTGTGTGACCATGGGCCTATCACTTCAAGCCGTGTTGCCACCTCTGTAAAATGAGGATAACAATACCAGCCAGACCCAGCACCCAGAGCTGTTGAACAAATGAAACAGCATTGATTAAGAGTTTATTATATGCCAAGCACCGCACTTAGCACTGAAGATATAAGTAGAAAAATTGAGATAGTCTTGACTCTCAAGAAGTTCACATTCTAATTGGAGGAGACAACAACATGAAAGAAAGCTCGGCTGCCTAATGGATGGAAAAACCCAAGAGTTCAAAGGGCACAGCAGGAGGGTAGATGGAAAGGCTAACCTTAAGAGTCCTTAGGGTACATCAGTAGATCAGATCACACAGGTTCTTAGTGTCAGAGTTGGGAAGTGAGTTTGGGACAGTGCTGTGGGTCTGGAGGGTGTGAAGGCAGGGCAGATAGTCAGGCATCTTGTTGTTGTAAAACTCAAATTCAATAACGTAGATAAAGTGCCTTGAAAATTTTAAAGCACCATATGTCAGAGAATATGGGGACAATTGTGAAAAACACTTTCAAAACTGTAGAACACTGCATAAACATAAGGCTTCTGTATTCCCATCTCCCTGCTGAGATGCCCATTGTCTATTTCTGCACAATGAACACTGCCTTGAATTACTTTGCCTCAGTAGTCAGCTAGGAAGGGAAAAAAAGCTGACCTTACTCCCCCTTGATCCTCCCCATCACCATCCCCACTGCTTCAGATGGAGAAGTACTGTAGTCGCTGATAGCTAGATGAAAGGAGATTCTTGTTTAATCTTCAAGCCTGGAACTCTAGAGATGTCAATATGTTTCCCAATCTCATTATTAACAAAGCTCAAGCAGATCTGTAGATAAATCCAATGGGTCCCTGCTCTCTGGCAAAAATAGAGAAGTTCGGTTTTCAGGTCTCCTCTGGGACTTTGTACTACATTTGCATGTGAAATATCACACATAGCAGGAAGAGAGTTATAACCAGCCTCCTCCCCCTACAAATCCTTGAACAGTACCCCAAAGCCCCAGGGATTCAGTGAAGCTATCTTCTAATTCTAGTACGTTGCTCATCCTTAATTTTCAAAGAAGACCAATGACATCATAGGGTGATATCTTGACTTTTGAGTAAACTGCATCTAAGTGAGGCAGAATTGCACAAAGTCGTCAGCTTCACTCTGTCTTCCAGAGTCATTGAAGTCCAGAGGCAGGACAAAAGTCAAGATGATGGGTAATATGGTTCATGACCCTGGTTATGGAAGGGCTTGAACCTGAAGGAGGTCCAGTTACGGAAGCTCAGCAGCTCACCAATGGGACAACACACCATTGGCCATTGGGTATACTATATGTGTGAGGATTCCATCCTTTCCCAGGAGTTTCTGCTGCTCTTAGATACAGTTTATGTCTTAGAACCAACTTTTCAGTCACAAATCTACTCTCAGAATAACCTGAAGTCAGTTCTCACCAATAGCTACAACATGCATGGAGGGCAGAGGATTGTCACGTCCATCTTGATCACTGTGCCTAGCACAGTGCCTGGCATTTGGCAGTCATTTAATGAATACTATATAGATGACTGATTGATTTATTGGCACATACCTGTCTCAGTAGTTGGAGCAGTCAAAAAGAGGCCCTTCCCATTACCAA
Source organism: Phalanger gymnotis (assembly GCA_028646595.1). Taxonomy (NCBI): domain Eukaryota; kingdom Metazoa; phylum Chordata; class Mammalia; order Diprotodontia; family Phalangeridae; genus Phalanger; species Phalanger gymnotis. The sequence goes on from CM053623.1 coordinate 245,436,537, forward strand.
AGAGTTAGTCTAAGAAAAAGGAAATCATTGGGGGGTGGAGGGAGAGAAATCTTTATATCATGTATGTCCGATAAAGGTCCGCTATCCAATGCATGCAGAGAATTAACACAAATATATTAAGTCAAGAACCATCAGGCAGCTGGTGGCATAGTGGATAAAATGCTGGATTTGGAATCATCAAGGCTTGAGTTTGACTTCTGCCTTAGACACTTAATTAACATGTGACCCTGGTAAGTCACTTAATCTGGAAGGTCAGCCTCAGCTAGCTCATGTGTAAAATGGGGATAATAATAGTACCTAAGTCATAGAGTTGCTTTGAGGATCAGAAGAGAAAACATATGTAAAATAATTTGCAAAGCTTAAAGAACTATATAAATACTAGCTATAATATGAATAATTATTACAAATATATTATATTAATATAATTAAATTATTATTGTTATTCATATTTCTCAATGAATATTAACAAACAGTTCTTGAAAGAATTGCAAACTATTAATAATCACATGAAAGAATGCCTTAAATTACTAATAACAAGAAAGGTGCAAATTGAAACCACTCTGAGATTTCACATTGTATCCAGCTAATTGGCAAAGATAACAAAAAATAAGATTAGTCTATGCTGGCAAGATATTTATACCACCAATACACTATCAAAAGGACCTGTGGAAAGAAAGTTAGAATTATCCTAGGAAAATGACTAAAATGTCTAATCCCTTTGATCTAGGGATCCTGCTGCTAGGCTTATACCCCAAGGAGGTCAAAGACAGAGTAAGAAGTCTTATGTATGCCAAAATATTTATAACATTAATGTTCATAGTAGCAAAAACTCAGGAGAAGGTAGATGCCCAGTAAGTGGAGAATGACTAAACATATTGTAGCACATGAATGGAATGGAATATACCTATAATGGAACAAATCTGTAAGAAACAGTGAGTAGAAATATAGAGAAGTATTGGAAGATTTACACATACTGCAGAGGGAAGTAAGCAAAACAAAGAATATAATATTCACAATGACTACAATGATGTATATGGAAAGAACTCTTCCCCCTCTCTCACAAAATAAAATAAAAGACTAAAAGCTTTGTAATTATGACCAAGCCTGACCTTGAAGAAGAGCTGTGAGAATGCATCTCCTTCCCTTCTTTGCAGAGGCAGAGGCCTATGGTATGGAATATTGCATGTGATATCAAGCTTGATTAGTGTGTTAATTAGTTTTGCTGAACTGTTTTTTTCTCTTTATTTTTTATTCTTTATTATAGGGCTATCTTACTGGGAGGAAGAGGGGAAGGGAAGGTGATGTAAAAACAAAAGATAATAAAAATTATTTTCAAAAAGATAGGTCAAAACCAAATTGAATGTTTTAAATGTCAAACAGAAGAATTTTTATTTTGTACTAGAGGCATAGGGATCCAAAGAAGCCTCTTGAGCAGGGGAGTAACATTGCCATTTTTGTTAAACTGCTCTTAGATGGGAAGAGGCATTGCTCTAACACTCAAATGAAAGTTAACACATCCCAGAAAGCAAAAGTGATCCAGTCTAGGAGCTGCTATTTCTGTCTTTGCCTGAACAGATGGGCTATATTGAATGCAAACACCTTATATTTATTCTTTGCACACTGAGCGCATTGATATTAATATGCAAATGCATTTTAATGACACTGGAACCAACTCGTCTAAATATTGTTTTTGTTTTTTGTTGAGCAATTAAAAAAATATGGGAATCGCTAGTCATTAAAATAAAAAAGTTGATAAATAACTGTCATAATTACCACATTTTCCTCTTCAGAGGAAACAGCAATACTGTATATGTAGCCATTTTCTATAAATACAGAAAATCAGCAATTATCACTGGATCTATTCATTATTTATCTCCAGCAACAATCTCACTTTTGGGAATGCCATTTATGGTTTTGAATAAGAATTTTGAAAGAGCGGGCCAAACTCCTCATTAGGCTAGGGATCTTCAGATCACCATGGAACAAAGATGAAGGCTGGATTGGGGAGTTCCCCACTTCACCCCCCAGAAAAAAAAGTGCAAAAACAAAAAAACCCATGTGGAAAAACCCAGCTTGTGCTTCTGCCTCTCAGCCAAGAACCAATGTCAGTTGGGAGATCTAATTAATAAACATGTCATTTATAGCCCGTCTGAAAGGTAATTTTTTTTTTTGCCTCTCAGACCACAGTACCCCTTTCATATCTAACCTGGATTGAACTGTAGACTTCTCAGAAAGCACAGCACAGTCAAATGGAAAACAAATTCCTCTGTATTAGAATGGGACCATTTGTGAAGCCTTATATTCCAAGCCCTGAACATTTATTTGCTTAAAAATGGATAAAGTTAGTCTCACATATAATACTAGCAAAGGGCATATCTTACCATGGGGCTAATGGGTACATCCTCACCAGCTATCTCTATCCATCTTTTCCACTGATCCTCTGGGATAGTGGAATCCTAATCCCAGTTAGTACAAGGAGGGGTGGCGCAGGGAGGAGAGAGCAAAGATGCTGACATTCTACCCTTCTCTGTAGTTGGGTATTAGTCAGCAAGTATCTATTAATCCTTTACTAAGTGCCATACAAGTAAAGTACAACCCTTGCCTTTGAGGAGATTATATTCTGATGGGAGAGATAACATGGGTACAAATAAATATACAAAAATATGTACAAAGTAACTTTTATATGTGGAAAGATATATGCAAAGTAACTTTTATATACACAAATATGTACAAAGTCATTTTTAGGGGAGAGAAATATACAAAGTAATTTATATACATAAATATATACAAAGTAACTTTTATATACACAAATATATGCAAAGTAACTTTTAGGGAGAGGAAATATACAAAGTAATTTATATATAAATATATACAAAATAACTTATAACAAATATATATAAAATAACTTATAACAAATGTATACAAAGTAACTTTTAGGTAGAGAAATATACAAAGTAATTTATATACATAAATATATACAAAGTAACCTTTATGTAAAAAGTTATTTTATGCAGGGTGATTAGGTTGTTATTCACTACCTTGCAGTAGAGAGTTGGCCTCCAAATCAATAAGTCCTGGGTTCAAGGACACAAGTTCAGACACTGGCAGTGGAGCTGTAGGCAAGTCATTTAATCTCCATTTGCCTCAGTTTCCTCATCTGTAAAGTGAGGACAAATAATAGTATCTACCTCCGAAGGTTGTTGTGAGGACCAAATGAGGTATCTGTGAAACACTTGGCAAAACTTAGCTGCTATTATCATCATCATTCAGGTAATTTCTAGAAATAACTCTAAGCATTCTATAATTGTGACACCTCTAGCAACCTGTACGCCAGACCTCAAAGGGATTTGTCCACTAAAAAGTTGTGTAACCAGGGAACAGATATTTTCCAAATGTCTGAGTGGCTTTGTCTTCTGGCTGTTGTCCATCTGAAGGTAAGGCTAGAAACCCTGATATTAGAAGGCTTTTCCATGGAAAACCCCTTTTAAAGAATTGGAAACAAACACCAGCAAAATTTTCTGTTGACTCAATTCAACTAGTATTTATTTAGTGTGTGGGCTGGCTCTTCTGGGGGGTTAATAATAACAAAAATAGCAATGTATAGTCCTTGTCAATCCATCCACCAACCCCGCCCCCCCCCCCGGAACTTTGGGTCCTGGGATTTGAAGGGCAGGATCAGTTCTGCGTTATACAATCTCTTTTGAGAATTACACCTGGAAGATTCAGGCTGAAACAGGTTTGTCACTAAGTCTTCGAAAGGAGGACAAAAGCTATCTCCCTCAAGCGGAGGAGGAATTTTAATTCAGTTTTTTTTTTAAAAGAAGGATGTTCATGTTAAGGAAACCCAGAACAAAATAAAAGAATTCAAAGACTTGGGTTTTTAAAAATCTCTTTGTACCTAAATACAACCGGGTTTTTTTTCCTCTCTCCACCCCACGATATTTGTGTTACTCTAAAAAGCATTCCTGTCTCCATTTCCAAATGAAATTGCCTAAGTCCCCAGAACTCTCTCTAGTAATGAAGAAAAAGTTAAAGAATACTGACAAAGGAACCCTAAGAGCATATGCAACATTCCACATTCATAGGCCCTCACCTCTCCATGGAGAGAAGAAAGGGATCCTCCATCCTTTGGAATAGACATTCATCCAGTTGGGATTCAAGAGGCTCTATTTCCTTAGGAATCCCTTGAGTTTTCTATTTAACTGCTTTACTAGTCCCTGAGATTCAACAGTGAGGAGTTGACCAAAGAGGCAAACGTCACCTCCCCTACACATGACAGGCAAACTGGAAGGTGGTGACCCAAGAAACCTGAGGCCCTAACACTGAGGAAGTCTAGAAGAGGCAGGGAAGAGCCCTGGATTTGCATTTGGAAGAGCTGGGTTTGAATCCCAAATCTCTATGGGATCTTGAGGTCTTGTGATTTTTTTTTTTAGCCCTCAGTATAACTAGAATAAGAAGTTGTCTAGGGTTCAAATCCTGCTCTTCACATTTACTAACTGTGACCATAGGTGAGTCACATGAGGTCCTTGTGTATCATCTGTAAAATGAGATGGTTAGACTCATAGCCTCCAAGATTCCTCCTAACTCTAGATGTGTGATTTAAGGGGCCATATTAGAAACTCTTCTGTTGTATTGAAATTTTGTTATATTGAATATTTCTTAGAAAAGAAAATACAAGGAATTTAGAGTCAGAGGGTCAGCTCTTCTAGAAGCCTAGGTCCAAATCGTATCCCTCCACCCCTTAGTTTTTTAAGTAGGGGTAAAAAATGGACGTAAAAGCAATTATAGCATGCACACATATACCCTTCTCATAGTGTATTTATGAATAACAAAGGAGATAACATATGGAAAGCACTCTATGACCCATATGGTACAATATAAACGTCAATCATCAAGTCAGTCAGTCCATATGCATTTATTAAACTCTTGCTGTGTGCCAGGCTCTGTGGTAAGCACTTAGGAATACAGAGAAGGGCAAATAGCTATCACTGTTATTTTAAGACTAGAAGTTGCATTGGGTGATGGATAGAGAGCAGACCTGGTGAAGGCGGGTAGGTCAGGAAGCTCAGTTATCCTCCCAGTGCCCCAGGGAACTCTCAAAATGAATCATCGGCAGAGCAGATACTAGCCTTCATTGGTAGAGGGAGCTTCCTTACCCTGAGCTCCCAATAAAAGAACAGTTCCATCAATAACAATAAAAACATGTGGCTCGGCAAGACTAAATAATTTGTTCTCTTAAGAATGTAAATAATTATTGTGTCATATTTATTATTATGATTATTCATATGCTCAGCAAGCCATTTCTTAAGTACATTTATGGTCCTCTGAGTTGGAAGTAAGCAACAGGCTTCAAACCTATCTGTGAGTTAGGGGAATGTCTACCCCAAGGAGGTGAAGAATAGACATGTGAAAACCATTGGTTCCAATGGCCCTGAAGGCAGGTGAAGCAGATGCAGGGCAGGCATCAAAGACAGCAAGGTCATCCAAAGTATCCTGAGCCATTGACACTCATCGTGACTTTTGTCTTGCCAATGGGCTTTGATGACTCTGGAAGAGACAGTGAGGCTGATGACTCCACATAACTCTGCCTCAATTAAATCCAATTCATGAGCAAGTCAAGAACACAAAACCCTGTTATGTCATTGGTTTTCTTCAAATATGAAAGATGAGCAACAAAGTTATGGTAAAGCAATATAGTGCTTGCTGCAATAATAATTCCAAAAAATCTATTGACTTAAGTCTGAGAGGATAGAAGTCAGCATGGAGTCATGAGTCAGTGAGGTCACTTCAGAGTCAAGAAGACCCAAGTTCAGGTTCTGTTTCTGACATAGAGAGACTGTGTGACTATAGGAGCAAGTCCCATAATCTCTCAGTTCATCAGGAAACTCTCTAGTAGAGGCAACATCTATCTGTTGTTGCTAGAGGAATTTCCCCATCAGTGTCACTCTTTGTATTTATATCCCCAGTGTAAGCACAGTGTCTGACACATAGTAGGACACTATTAATAAATGCTTATTGATTGATCAAAAAACTTAGGGAAACTCATTAAGAAGCAGCAAGCCTCCTATCTTCCAGGGAAGAGGTGGTAGACAGTAGGTTCTGAATGAGGCATTTGTTGTCAGAAATGGCCAATGTGTGGATTTGCTTTGCTACCCTCCTCTTCATTGGGAAGATCAGATAATCAATAAGCATATGCTGAGTGTTTACTATGTGCCAGGCATTGTGGGATACCAAGAAAAAGCAAAAACAGTCCCTGCCCTGAAGGAGTTGACATTCGAACATCATGCACATATTTCTACTCTTGTAGACAAGGGTTCTATGGTGAAAGGGGAAGGAGGAAGACATTGGAAAGTGAAATTAATTTTTTTTGAATTCCAGAGTATTCTTTGAAAAAAATTAAACAACCTGCTAAAAATGAGAAATGTGTTCCACTGATATTGGCATAATCAGACCTTGGAAAATTTCTTCTTAAAAAAAGCCAAGGAGAGATAGATTTATTTCTTCCTTTCTTCTTTCTTTTTCTCTATTTCCCATCTCTTCCTTCTCTCTGTCTCTGTCTGTCTCTCTCCCTCCGTGTCTCTTTCTCGCCTGTTCTAAAATTAAAGACTAGATTCCAAATAGTTCCTGTCATTTCTCCAGCCTCCCAAATCTGACCCCAATCCAATCTATCACAGCCCGACTCACCACTGCAGTGACCAGATAGGCATGAATAGAGAAAAATGGTCTGTTTCAGTATTAATACACTGGGGTCTTGAAGCTAACTTGGAGAAAACCACACCATGGGCTTTTCTAACCTGAAAACTGGAAGACAGAGGCCTGCCAACGGAATTCTGAACTCAGAGAACACTGTCCCCCCAAATTTCCACAGACAAGTACAGATGAAGGCAGCAGTGGGAGGGGGGAGAGGGGCAGGGAACAAACAGCCCATGTTTTGCTGCTCTGGACAGATATTTAACAAGTAATAGCAGAGAGCTTTCAAAAACACTGCAGTCAATGAGTATTTATTTTGGGGAACTAGATGGGGCAGTGGATAGAGCGCTGGGTCTGGAATCAGGAAGACCTGAGTTCAAATCCAGCCTCAGACACTTACTAGCTGTGCGACCCTGGGCAAGTCACTTAGCCCTGTTTGCCTCAGTTTCCTCATCTGTAAAATGAGCTGGAGAAGGAAATGGCAAACCACTCCAGTATCTCTGCCAAGAAAACCCCTAATGGGGCCATGAAGAGCTGAAAGCAACTGAATAACAACAACCAGAATGCACCAGGCATTAAGCTAAGCACTGAAAAAAATAGGAAGACAAAAGCAGCTCCTGCTCTCAAGAAGCTCACAGTCTCTCAGAAAAACTTGGAAAGACTTATATGAACTGTTTCAAAGTGAAGTGAGCAGAACTAGAAGAACATAGTATACAGTAACGGCAATACTGTATGATGATCAACTGGGAATAACTTAGCTTTTCTCAGCAATATAATGATCCAAGATGATTCTGAAGGACTTAGGATGAAAAATGCTATTCATCCCCAGAGAAAGAACCAGCAGACTTTTTCTTTCATTGTTTTTCTTGGGTTTTTTGTCTGTGTTTTCTTTCACAGCAGGACTTACATGGAAATATGTTTTGCATGACTACACATGTATCACCTACATCAAATTGCTTACCTTCTCAATAAAGGGGAGAGAATTTGCCAAAATTTGAGGGGGGAAAAGAATGTTAAAATTGTTTTTACATGTAATTGGGGGAAAAATAAAATACTATTTTTTTAAAAAAGAAGCTCACAGTCTAATACTGAGAGATTACACCGGATTAGAATAGACTGTAGGATTTGCTAAGAATTTAACCAAAAATGTTCCCAAATGGAATATGCTGCATCAGAAGGTAGTGAGTTCTCCAACGCTAGGAATTTCTTTCAAGCAGAGGCTGAATGATAATAGGTAGGGATGGACCATGGCATCATGGAAATAACATTAGATTTGGAGTCATTTCATCAAATCTGGACTCTGCTACTAACTACCCATGTGACCTTTGGCAAGGCAGCCTTCTCAGGGATCACTTTTCTCATCTGTAAAGTTAGATGCTAGACTAGATGCCTCCGAGTTTGCCTCCAGCTTTGGATCTATGAGCCCATTTGGGCAGAGGATTTGTGCTTCAGGTGTGGATGGGCTACAAGACCTCAGCATCCCCTCTGAGACTATTTTTAACTATATGTTCAATATCACTTTAAAGGCACTTGTTCATATCCTTGCCTTTCTTTTAAGAAAAAAAAATGTGTTGGCATATTTTGTTTTTACATCATCTTTATTTCCAAATATGCTTCTTCTTCCCTCCTCCCTTTTCCCAGGGTTGTTGAGAGGATTAAATGGAATAATATTTGTAAAATGCTTAGCATAGCATCTGGCACACAGTAGGTGCTATATTAATGCTTCTTCCCTTCTCTTGTAACAAAGGATAAAGACAAAGGAAGAGGAGGGGAGGGATAGAGAGAGAGGGAAAGAGGGAAGGGGAGAGGGGGAGGAAGAGAGAGGAGAGTAAAGGAGAAGAGAGGAGAGGAGAAGAGAAGAGAGGAGAGGAGAGGAGAGGAGAGGAGAGGAGAGGAGAGGAGAGGAGAGGAGAGGAGAGGAGAGGAGAGGAGAGGAGAGGA
>CM053623.1:245445267-245461735 GCA_028646595.1 Phalanger gymnotis
TAGGAGGGAAGGAGAGAAGAAGGGGAGAGAGAGGGAGGGCAGGAGGGAGATCGAGAGGAAAGGTGGAAGGACAGCTAGATGGTGCAGTGAATAGAGCACTAGCCCTGGAGTCAGGAGGACCTGAGTTCAAATCCGGCCTCAGACACTTGACACACTTACTAGCTATGTGACCTTGGGCAAGTCACTTAACCCCAATTGCCCTGCCCTCCCCGTTCCGAGGGGGGGGGTGGGGAGGAAAGGTGGGAGAAGGAGATTGGGAGAGATGATGCAGAGAGAGGTAGGCATGGAGGGAGGGAGGAAGGGAGGGAGGGCAAGTCAGAGAGAAGGGGAAAGAAGGGAGAAGGAAAGAAAAAGCGATGGAAGGAAAGAGAGGTAGAGGAAGGGTATCCTTAGATTTCATCAACAGCTCCTGAGCTTCAGTACTCTGACACTATTCTTCCAGGACTTACTCAGCTCTGCTGGCTTACACTATAAAATCATAGCTCTAGAAGGTACCTCAGAGACAATTGCATCCAACTCTCACATCATACAGATGAGGATGAGGAAACCAAGGAAATTTAAGTGATTAAGTGTCCAACTCTTTGTGACCCCTTTTGGGGATTTTCTTGGCAGAAATAGCGGAGTGGTTTGCCATTTCCTTCTCCAGTTTAGTTTATAGATAAGGAAACCAAGGCGAATAGGGTTAAGTGACTTGCCGAGGGTCACACAGCTAGTAAGTGTCTGAGGGCTGGATTTGAACTCAGGTTTTCCTGACTACAGGGCTGGTGTTCTATCCACCGCACCATCTAGCTACCCATGTGACCTAAACCTTGAAGGAAAACAAGGATTCCAATAGGTGGAAATGAAGAGGAAATGCATTCCAGGCAAGAGATTTGGTGTTGAATTTGAGTAACAGCTAGTCATCTTGTTTCGTTAAAATAAAGAATTCCTCCAGGTGTTATAAAAGCTATTTTAGAGTCAAATTGAGGAAAGCCTTCAATACCAAACTAAGGAGTTTCTATTTCATCCCATAGGCCAGGAAGAAATTTTGTTAGAGTGGTGATACACTCATGCACAGTGAGTGGGGAAGGGGAGGTGACACAATCAGATCTGGGCTTCGGGAAATTCACTTTGGTGGCTGAGCAGAAGATGAACTGGAGGGGGAAGAGGCTTGAGATAGAAGGCTCCAGAAAGAGGAGGAAGAGACAATGAGTCTACAGAAAGACTCATTTTGGCAGCCCTATGGAGGGTGGATTAGAGAGGAGACAGTCTAGGTTTTTGACTTTAAGGCACATCACTTTCTCTTTCTGAAACTGTTCTCTGATCTTACATGGTTAGAGCAGGGAGGATTGATTACATACAATCTCAGTTAGAAGGGGCCTCAGAGATCATACAGTCCAGCTATACAACAAGTTTCTAGCCATATGCGTTGGTAAGCAAAATGGGCTCTTAGCACTTAGTTGGCCATCGTTTCCTTTGAGTAATTCAGTGTATTTCATTGAGCCTTACTAGGTGCTAAGCCCCAGGCCCAAACCCCTATTAGGTGTGGAACCTATGTGGGTGTGGATTGGTGACTGGGGTGGGGCCCAAGGTGGGGCTGGCTAAGGAGAGGTGTTAACTCCAGAGCCATGCCCTATTAGGTGTTAACCTAACCTACGTGGATGTGAACCTCCCAGGGTCCTAAGGGGAGGGGCTAACTCAAGAACCAATCATAGTATCCTAAATTCTGGTCATTCAGATGAGGTTTGATGACATCTGAAGCCATATAAGAAGGGAGGACAGAGCTCTCGAGATGGTGTTGATGAGGAGACTCCCGGCAGCTGTAGCTAAGGAGCCCTCCAGCTTGTAAACGTGGATGCTGAGACTTTCTTGAACTCTGGTAACTATATATTGGGATTTGAATCAGACAAGGTCTGTCTGTCCATGTTTGTAACTTGTTTGTATTTTGTTCTGAAGTTCAGTGTGCTGGTCTTTTTCCCCTGAACTAAGTGGATGATATTTGTATGCTGAATTAAAGTAAGCTTGTCAACCCCTTAACCTTGCTTTCCTTAGTTAAGCAGATCAAAAGAACCTGTGCTGTTGGCAGCTTTCTGGGTGCTGGCTGTGGGTGGATCTTACACCCCCACAGAAGCTGCTAGCCAGATTGTTGAAACACCATACCATACCAATGGCCTCTTCTTGAAACACATGAGACTTTCCCCAGGAGCACCACTAATACATCTGGTAGGTACTTTGTTACATAGGTGGAAACTGAGAATATGATGTGATTCCCTGGACTCTTTCCTGCCTGTTCTCTATAACTGAGGGAGAAGAGAAAGACCTGCAATTTCACTGGCATACGGATCTGCCCAGTGAGGAAACTCCCTTTAACAGTGCATGTCAGCATCTCTTCCAGAATTCCCTAAATCACTGGGGTAAAACTGAAACAGAACCAGGGGCTACTACATAAGGATCCCTGCAGGCCACATATTGACTTGGAAAACCACATGTGTTTATGTATTTCTTTTTGTTTAATTAATACAACAACTTTGTAAAATCAGATAGAAACTACATTTTAATCTGGTTCAGGCTACACTCAGTGGTATTGTGGGCCACTGAGAGGTAAATTAATTTACCCAGAATCCTCCAGCTAGAATGAGTCAGAGGCAAAACTTGAACTAAGGTTTTCCTCACTTTGAGGCCAGCTCTCAGCTAACTCTCTTTCTCTTTCCCCTTTCCTCTCCCTCCTCCTCTTCTCTCTCTCTGTCTTTCTCTCTCTCTCTTCTTCTCTCTTGTCATCTTCTTCTTCTTTTCTCTCTCTCTCTCTCTTTCTCTCTCTCTCTCTCTCTCTCTCTCTCTCTATATATATATATATATATATATATATACACACACACACACAAATATACCCATACACATGTATATATGTATATATGTATATACACATACACACACATATAAATATATACACACACAAAGGTATGTGTGTCATTATAGCTAACTGATCCTGCCATTTCCTTAGCAAAAGATCAATCATCTCTTTCTCTCCTAACTCTAAGGCTTAAATACACACTGGAGCCCATTTTAGTAAATTTATACTAAGGTGTACATGCCTGACATCTAAGATCCCTTTCAGAGACCAGGTTTGAAAGGCATAGGTCCCCCAGGGCCCCAGGAGGCATGACAGGAGACAATGAATAATGTATCAGGTTATTTGAGCCCTATGACAGCCATTCAAGGTAAGTACTACCCAGTATTCTTATCACCCCCATTTTAATAGATGAAGACATGTAGCTGAAAGAGTATGAATGACTCACTGAGGAGCATACAGCCAGCAAGTATGGAAGGCAGGACTGGAACCCAGATTTCCCTTGTCTCTAAGCCTGGCACTTCCCCCCTGCCCCAAGATGTTACATTTCCTCTCAGGAAAAGGATGCTGGCAATGGAAAACTGTCAGAAAAGAGAAACTGAGTCAAGACAAGAGCAAGCCCCCATGGCTCACTTTTCCCTAGTCTATACTCTAGCTGACAAACTGCTTTATAAATGGAAGCATTATGGCATAATGACACTTGAGGGTCAGATGATCTGATGTTGGAACATCAAACATTTAGCTTCTTAGAGTCCTAGTTTCTTCAACTGTAGAATTAGGATAATAGCTTAGGTCAAATCCCGTTTCTGCCACTTACCACTTATATAACCTTGAGCAAGGTCACATAAAGCAGCTAAGTGGCACAGTGAATAGAGTGTTGGCCTGGTAAGCAGGAGGACCTGAACTCAAATCTGACTGTAAACACTTACTAGTTGTATGACCCTAGGCAAGTTATTAATCCTATTTGCCTAAGTTTCCTTATCTGTAAAATGAGCCGGAGAAGGAAATTGCAAACCATTCCAATATCTTTGCCAAGAAAACCCCAAATGGGGTCATGAAGAGACAGACAAGACTGACTAAACAATGCTAACAAAGGTCACGTAACCTCTAGACCTCAGTTTTCTCATCAGTAAATTGAGAGGTAACTGGTTCCTTCCTGCTACAAATGTCACCCTAAAATCTTGGGGGCTGCTTTTGTTGGTATTGCTGTTGACTGGTTTCTAACTCTTCAGGCCTCCACATGGGGTGGTTACCTTGCAGGAAAAGTAAGCCTTAAACTAATAGAGAAACACGAGCTGTTGGTATGGTTGAGATGGGAAGTGAAAGGTAGGAAGATGAATTACTACCACATCTACCATGTGGCCCCGCGAGTCCAGAGTCTCCACTGCAGCTACACGTGTTTTATCACGGTTCTAAATGCAGCTATGGGACAAACCCTATAGCCCTGGTTTACTAAAATACAGTAATTTGTTCAATCAAACTTTGGCCAACTCCACTAGACCGAGATTAAATGTACATTCTTAGCTCCACCTAGTGGTGACAGGTGAGCGCAGTGTTTAGTGCTAAGCCCATCTTTTCAGGTACTAGGGATAGCTGTTGTCTCCCCTGTTTCAAACTGATGCAGCAGTTTTTAACCAATCTGTATGTACATGTTATATCTTTCTAGTAGAATGTAAGCTCATCGAAGCCAGGATCTGTGTCTCATTTCAGCTTTGTATTTAGTATTCATCCATTGATTCAACTGGCATGTATTAAGTGCCTGCGGTATGCTCAAGATAAGGATAAGTGTCAGGGACCCAAACACAAAAAAAAATGAGACAGACTCTGCCCTCAAGGAGCTCACATTCTGTTGGGGGAGGGGAGAAATGTGGCAGGTACATGTATGAGTAAAAACAAAATATATGCAAAGAGAAGATACCATTTGGGGGTGGGGACCAGGAAAGGCCTCATGTAGGAAGAGGCATTTAAATGAGCTCTGAAGGAACCTAGGTGTCCTAAGAAGTGGGGCGGAGGGAGGGCATCCCGGGGAGACAGAAGAGCACTTACAAAGTAAGTTTCAATATGACTGAAATATGGGGTTGTCTCCTTTGAGTCTCAGCTAAAATCTCATCTTCTTCAGGGAGTCTTTCATAACCCCTCTTAATTCTAGTGTTTTCTCTCTTGGTTGATTAGTTCCTGTGTCTCCTGTCTATAACACACTTGTACGCAGACAATATATGACACGTAGTAGGCATTTAGTAAATGTTTATTGACTGAGTAACTGAGTAAAGGAGGTAATATGTGGTATGCCTAGAAAAGTAACCTAGAGTCAGATTGTAAGGGGATTTAAATGATAAATGGAGTTCATGCTAAAGGCAATAGGGAGTCACTGGAGCCTCACAAACAGGGGGATGACACACTTTTATCTGTGCTTTAGAAACACCACTTGGGCCACTAGGTGGAAGATAGAGCAGAGAGGGGAGAAACCCCACACAGAGTGAGTAATTAGACTGCTATTGCAATGGTCCAAGATGGAGGTGATGGGAGCCTGAACTACCACAGTGGCTATGGGAGCAGGGAGAAAGAAATGTAAGATGCTATGTTTAAACTCTTCTCACATAGAGTTATACTGTGATAGATAGATAGATGGATAGATAGATAGATAGATAGATAGATAGATAGAAGGAGGGATAGATGGATGGGTAGGTAGATAGATAGGTGGATGGATGGATGGATGGATAAATGGATAGATGGATGGAAGGACAGATGGATGGATAGGTAGGTAGATAGATAGATAGATAGATAGATAGATAGATAGATAGATAGATAGATAGATAGATAGATAGATGGATGGATGCATGGATGCATGGATGCATGGATGTATGGATGCGTGAATAGAGATATAGAGAGCCATAGATTTATGCACACATACATATGTGTGTCTTTGTCTGTCTGTGTATATATATGTCTGTGTGTATATGTGTGTGTGTGTGTGTGTTGTTTTGTCATTGTCAATAGTGTTTATCAACAAGACTTGGCAACTGATTGGACCTGGGAAGAAAGGAAGGAGGGAATAAATGTTTGTATCTCATCTGATCCTCACAACCCTGGGAGGTAGGTACTATTAAGAGTTCCATGTTACAGTTGAGAAAACTGAGGCAAACAGAAGTAAAGTGACTTGCCCAGAGTCACAGACCTGGAAAGTGTCTGAACCCAGATTTGAACCCAGGTCTTCCTGACTCCAGGCCCAGAGTTCTATGCATTGAGCCACCTAGCTGAATACAAACTGGCTAACATAGTTGTTAGCTATGTGCCATTGGGCACATCACTTTATGTCTGTGGGTCTCAGTTTCCTCCTTTGTAAAAAGAAGGAGTTGGACAGGATGCTTTCTGGGGAGCCTTCCAACTCTAAGTTCTTAGGTTCCTTCTAGATCTAACATTCAATGAGATGTTGTTGACAATTACAAGATAAGACGAACGCCTTGTCTCTACTCTTGGGCTATCCTTGATGCATGGAGACAATGCTTTTCCACCATCAATACGGGGCCTTGGTTTTTGAGTCTTGTCAAAGAAGGGTCATCTGTAGGCATGTAAAAGGCAAGGGATGGTATGATAATACAGATTGCAGATTTCTTCAAAGGCAGAAAATATTTATTATAATGAAGGAAGAGACCCAACAGGCTCAGATTAATAAGATGGAGAAGCTGGGAGCTTCTGAGGGCAGCTGAACAGTCCTCTGGCTAATAAACTGTGAAACCAGGGGAAATAGAAAATTAGAAATAAGGAAAATGGAATGTGATGTCCAATTTTTTTTTTACTTAACCTGTGATTTCATGAGTATAGGGAATTTCTAGTGAAGAACTCCCCAGGTGAATACAGACTTACAGCTTGTAGTCTTAGGAACTGTCTAGACCAGAGTATTAAGAAATAAAGGGACTTAGGATCAGCCAGTAATGTGTCAGAGGCAGGATTTGAACCCAGGTCTTCCAGTCTCTTTTGCCAGCTCTCTATCCAATATGGCACCCTGCCTCTTGTTGTCCCATTAGTAACCCAGAAATATCATCTGTCATATGGCCTGGGGGTGGGGGTGGGGTGGTCCCTATCCTTTAAGGCAGGGCAAATTTAAGACAAAATCAAGACATTTTTGTTAGTCACTCTCTTCCCCTTCTAGTGCCTTGTACTTGCTACTGGTCTCTGTCCCTCTTTCCTCTTTCACCCCATTCCTTCAGGAAACCAGTGCCCCAAGGCACATAACTATACAAATGGCTTCCTTGTTAGCAACCCAGCCACATGATTCATCCTCTGACATGACCCCATGCTACAGAACTTTCTCCTCTTGCCATAAAAAAAGCATCTTATTCTACAATCTCATTCTCTGATAATGCGGTCGAATAATTTCCATAGAATCCCAAAATGTTAGAGCCGAATGAAGTCAACCAACCAACATGAATTTCTGATGCACCTACTATGTGTCAGGGATTTAAAGAAAAACTGAGATAGTTCTTGCCCACAAAGAGCTTATATTCCATTAAATTGATATAAAGACATAAAAAATTGATATAAAGACAAAATGTACTTTTGCTCAGGCTTTGCCTTGTTGTTCACAAGAATAAACCCTAAAATCTAAAATGGTTTTAGAAAGAAATTTATTAAGACAGAAAGGAGGGGAAGGCTGGAAAGCTCCCTCTCTCCAGGTTCTGGAAGGTTTACCTTATTTAGGATTTTGAAAAAGATTTCTACATACAAGTCACATGTAAATTACATGAAGGGTACTCAAAACACAAGCTTGGGTGGATCTAAAATAAGACCTGAGTGTGGGAACCCACAATAAGAATATTTGAGGAGGATGCAGGACCTGAGGGGAACCCAGAATTTTTAGTTACCCATCTCTATTAATCCTAAAGAGTTACTGGGGTTAGGACAACATTCTGGGTACAATCTCTAGTTGGATTTAAACAGTATAATAATAAGTTTTCCAAACAATATTATAAATGATAAATAATCATCTATAATCCCCTCTTTTTGGACTTAAGCCCAACATTCTCATACTAGAAAAAGTACAATTATAGAAGCAGAAAAGTTGGGTTATGGTATCAAAGGGAATTTATTAAGATAAGCTGAATCAATGGATGTGTCCTCATCACACATCTCGTCTAAAGCTTGGTATAGTTCATTTAAGGAGGGGGAAGGGCCAGATTGGTTACAGACTTTTTCCAACGTCTCACAGTCAGAGGGATCAATCTGAGTAAGTCTCAGGGGTTGTAAGCCAGGGGGCTTAAATTTACATTAGGGAACAAGTGCACTGTGGCCATGAGCACCACAAAAATCATAATCCTCTGTTTCCTTTCATGTCATAAAAGTCAAACAAACTTAGCTCAATAGAGTCATAATCTCCCATATCCCTTAGGAAGACAAACCTCATTTAACAGACTCTAAAGGTAAATTAAGTCAGGTTATAGATTAATCTATATTTAGAAGGTTCACACTGGATTGAGACGGGAGATTTATGTATCATCAAGATAACCAAGAAAACTAGGGTGAGGGAAATCCTCCCTTGTACAGTTAGCTAGGGTGGCTGTTGTTTAGCTGGTTACAGTTGGGTTTGATTCTTCGTGATCCCACTCGGGTTTTCTTGGCAAAGATACCAGAGTGGTTTGCCATTTCCTTCTCTCCAGCTCATTTTACAGAGGGGGAAACTGAGGCAAAAAGGGTTAAGCGATTTGCCCAGGGTCACCAAAAAAAAATAACCGAATCACTTTAAGAAGCTCGCACTTCCCTTTGTCTTCTGAGGAAGGTCAAATGGTTAACATTATTCTTCCATAAGTCAAGTTTTGGTTAAGTGAGGTTAATATAAACAGAAGACTTTCAGTTAACCAAAAAATTGCAAGAGGAACAATCCTGACCCCTAAACAATAAATAAAAGGAATTAGGGGATACCTTTCTTCCAGGCAAATATAAACAACATGAAACCAAAAGGCCATGTGATACAATAACGACTATCTAGAACACAAAGTCTCCTTGTTTCTGGTAACCTCACCTGACCAAAACTTGACTTATTGAAGAATAACATAGCCAGTTCATTTAGTAAAATCAGTTCAAACCTTTGCTCACCTCCTCACATTTCTAAAGGGCTGAGACATGCTCTTTTCACAACTCTGCATGGTAATTTTGTTTGATTGTAGGGGTTCTGTGGGGTGGGGAGATCTGGATATGCAATTTTTATTAATCTATACAATGAGACTACTATGAACCCCATTTTATAGCAAAGGACTGTTCATCTCAAAGACATTAAGTGACTTGGAGTCATGGAGCTAGTTAGTGTTGGTGCTTGGATTTGGGCTTGGGTATACCCCAACACTAGCACTAAACATGGTGACTGATACACACTAAGAGCTGAATAAATGCTCGTTGACTTGACTGACTCCAGCTCCAACTCTTTCCGCCATCCCTCACTGCCTCTCCTATTGCTTCAGTAAGTGCTTATTAAACACCTCCTATGAACCAGACACTCTGCTAGGCTAGGAGATACAAAATTAATGCATGAAACAAATTCTACTTCACTCCAATGGGAGTAAGGGCAGGGATGAAAAAGGACAAGAGTAAGTCACAGATCACATGTCCTGTGGTCAGGCTTACTGTTGATCTCTGTTGATGCTAAAGGTGCTGTGGAGCCCAGGAAAGCTCTTTTAGAAGCTGAGGGGCCAACAAGAACATTTCAGCTAATCTCTTTGCTTTGCCTGATTTTTCAAACCAAACCTACACAAAACTCCATTTACCAATGAGGTCAGCACCCACTCTTTAACTGAGTACCAAGTGGGTTGCTCACTTGCCCCAGTTTAACCAGCGAACGTGGCCAAGGTCTTCCTGCCCCCAAAGCTGCCTAAGCCACAGTTGACCTCACCTCTCAGAGGTCAGGTCTCATACAGTGGAGCGAACATCACTGAGCTGGTCTCCCCTGGGCTTCTTTGCATGTCTCTTCCACTCTACTGCACCCCATGGCCTTGGGTTCCCACATACTGTTTTTACTCAGGGTTCAAGACTGAGACCAAGAGAATCCTGGGAAACCTGAGTTCCGTGACTATCCCTTGCTAATCAATCAACAAGTACATTGATTCATGCCCCTGGATGGTTCCCAGGGCTGAGGAAAAGGGTTCAAAGTAATTAGAAACCTGAATGACTAGATGGAATGGTTAATGATGGCTCTCACATCTCACAATGATGGTTCTCACATCTCACAATGATGGCTCTTCTTAAGCAAAAGTCCGACTTGTTTTGGGGGAGGGAGGGATCACTGATGATATCATTAGAAACCCATTTCCTTAATGAATAAATCAGGAAGCAGATATACATTGCTACGGAGTAGAAAAAGATTTAAGGGAGAGAGAATACTTCAGAGACTGGATGTCCATTTAACAGAGATGTGCCCAAGAGGATTCTAAATCAGATCTGTGTGAAACATGATGACCTCTGAGGTTTCTGCCCATCTTGAGGTTATGTGATCCTGAGTATTTGAGATGGAAGGCACCTTGGCAACCATGGAGTCCCACTGCTTCACAAATGAGGACACTGAGAACCAAAGAAGGATCTTGGCCCGGGTCTCTCAGCTTGGTATTGGCAGAGCTGAGGTACAGAAGCTAGGATGCTGACTCTCAGTATGGTGGTTTTTTTTTTTCCATTATACCTAGGAGTACTCAAATCAAAACTTAAAAAAATTTTTTTTTTAACTACGAAAGATAAAAACTGGTCAAAACATGATCCCTAAGGAAGAAATAACAGATTCCCGTGATAAAATAACTAGCCAAACCAGTCAAAAACTGGCCAGTCGACAACTCAAATTAAATCATGAACATTCCCCAGTGATATAACCTGAAAATTAGTAACTAGCTCCCTAAATGTGAAATGGTAGCGATGGCTTTCAGACCAACTTTAATATCTTCTAATTAAGAAGCTCCTATAGGATTTGCTTGTGTCACAGAATCTCAATCATCATAAGATTCAAGAATTCAATTCTGTATGTAGGATTAGATCTTTTTGTCTCCCCTCGGGTCCAGAGCCTTGCTGAAATCCAGGCATATTGTATATATGAAATCTCTTGTAATATGACCTGTTCTTGAAGAGCCCAAGTTGGCTCTTAGTGACCACCACTTACTTCCCTTTCTAAATGCTTATAAACCATCTCTTCAATAATACATAATTCTAAACTTTTGCCAGAAATTGAAATCCCATTGAGCACAGTGAAGTAGAAGAGACATCAAGAACAGAATAGAGGAGACTAGCTCAGGATGCAGAATGATTGAAAATAGACCTCTTTAAGGTAAGACTATTGCTTAGCCAGACTTGAAGTCAGGAAGGCACTCTATGCACAGGGTTCCAGTAAAATGTCTATCAGCATCGAAGCTATCTACAGAATCATGGGAGATTTCAGGTCTAATAATTGCCAGTAGCAGGTAAGGTTCCTGGAAGGATTTCAATCCTTGGTCAAATTTTAGAATGATCTATTATTAAAGGGCTAGTTTACAAGCATTTGGAAAGGAAGCAGTGATCACTAAGAGCCAGTATAGATTCTTCAAGTACGGGTTATATCAAAACTAAGGGAATGTCATGCATGACTTCGATTTTCAGCAAGGTTTTGGACAAAATTTCCCGCTAAATCCTTACAGGTAAATAGTGAGATATGGGCTAGTTTGGAGCTCCTCAAACTTTTTCTAATGGTGACTCCTTTTCTCATTTAGGCACTATTCCTTGGTGTTGTGTGGCCTGAGGGCATGTGTAGCGCAAAGTGTGCATGCTGTGTGTTCAGAGCCAAGGCTGCAGTGAAGTTGCATGATGCAACATGGGCAAGCACTGCCAGAAACACCTTGGATTCATTACACATTTGATTTTTAATTAATTTTTGATCATTTCACCTTTTTCTGTTACCCTTTATCCCACATCAGAGAAGGTGCTGTGCTCTATGAGCAAAGCAGAATTGAAACGGCTCAAAGGAAATGCAGAATGCACAAGTTTGGAGTATGTACCCCAAATGTTCATACAGACTGTTTGTGCCCCATCTGTAGTAGAGCATTCTGAGCTTGTGTTGGCTCCATCAGCCAGTCAGACACACTGAATCTTGACTCTAGCATAGTGATGTCATTTTAGTCCTCTTCAAGAATGAAGGACAACAACCAACCAACCGTTGCCCAACATTTCACAACCCCATATGGGGTCACAACCCACAGCTGAATAAGCACTGGGTTATATGACAGAGGAAGAGGAGGAACTGAGTAGCTTTGCCTTCTCTCTCATACATTATCATTGTCTCTGCCAGGATCTACAGTGATCCTATCCCTTCTTTGATGCTCTTGCTTCCAGCCTAGCAAAAAAAAGAAAAAAAGAAACATATTATGCCTCTTTTCCTCTGATTCTGCCATGGATCATGGCCCTTCCAAGACTCTTGTTTATTAAGTTCTGATTTGAGTAACCATAGGTATAATGGGGGAAATCACCATGGTGAGAGTCCGCCACATGGCTTCTAGACCTCAACTCTGGCAATCACTCTCTGTGAGACCTTGAGGAAGGTGATCAAGGCCCAGGTGATCATGTATAAAGTCACTACATGACTCCTGAGAGGCTTCATTACATAGCAGATAGAGTACTAGACAATTTTGAGTCAGGAGGATCTGGGTTCAAATTCTGTCTCAAACCCTTATTAGTTGTGTGACCGTGAACAAGTACTTAACTTCTCTGTGCTTCCATTTCCTCATCTGCAAAATTGGAGGAAAGGGAAGTCAGACTCACTGGCCTCTGTGGTACCTTCTAGTTCTAAATCCATGATTCCTGGCTTGACAGGGGTCCAGGAATACCACTGCTGTCCAAATTGTTGTGTTCACTGAGCACTACCTTCTATACATAGCCTTTCTTGATCTCTGGCAGCTAATTCCCTCCTTCTTCTCTCTTGTTTTTATTTTCTTTCTTTCTTTATTCTATATTAACTTGTGCATGTACCTGTTGTCCTCCATTAGAATGTAAACTCCTTGAGAGTAGGCATGATTTCATGCCTTACGTTTATGTTCCCAATACCTAAGATAGAGCTTAGCGCATCGTAGGTGCCTAATAAATGCTTGTTTACTGATTAATCTGAATTACTGTGTTAAAAGGATGCCTGAAGTCTGACAAAAGGAACATACTTAGTTGGTTTTCTTGCACAGGCTTTATGAAGGAAACATCAATATAGAAAAAAGTTTTCAGTCTACAGATGATACTTAAGCAATCAGGCCTGTTCCTCATGAATCCTCCGGCCAAGGGAAGGTCTTGACCCTTCCCCCATCCTTACCTCTCACTCCCATCACATATAATACCCAGTTCCAAGAATTTACTTTACACTATCAGTTCTCAAGCTTTTTGGTCTCAGGGACCTTTTGTACCCCTAAATATTATTGAGGACTCTTCCCCCAACAAGAGCTTTTGTTATCTATCGATCTTTGCCATTTCAGTTGTTTTTCAGTCATGTCTATCTCTTTGTGATGCCTTTTGGGATTTTCTTGGCATAGATACTGGAGTGGTTTGTCATTTCCTTCTCCAGCTCATTTTACAGATGAGGAAACTGAGGCAGACAGGGTTAAGTGACTTGACCAGGGTCAAGTAGTAAGACACAACTAGTAAGTGTCTGAGGCCAGATTTGAACTCAGTTTTTCCTAACTCCTGGCCCAGCACTCTATCTACTGAAGCATCTAGCTGCCTCCCAAAAGTTTACCATGTTGGAAATTAAAATATCTTAGTATTATTACAAAGATAGTAGAAAGGGTCTTGAGGACACATAGGCAACCACAGACCACCCTTTGAGAACAGTTGCTTTACATAGATCATAATATTTTTTTTTTAAGAAATGAGGAAACCAACCTTTTTGAGTTGAGTCTGTATGTAGAATGATGCTAGATGAAGGATCACCCACAGTGGGGGCCTGACTCAGGCACAGCCTGGTTCATTCAGCATTTATCCCTCAGAGTGATCCTTCACCCTAATATCAAGTAATGGGCAAGGTCCAAGGCTTGCACGATACATGCGGTCCCAAGTAAGCCATTATGGCCCTTGCTCTGGCTCTCCTTCCATGACAACCTCCCACAACCACATCCCCTTACCCCACCCCTTGTGCCTGAGTCTCTTGTTCACTCACCAACGGCATGTGTGAACAATCAAGTTCATTGCATGAAACCCAAAAGGGGCTGGGGGCATAAATACAATTCTTTCCTGATCGTCCTTTAGTATCAAAGCCAGAATTCCTTCCTTCTAACTTCTTGCCAGTATTCCAGCATTCTCCTCTACACCTCCAAGATCCAAAACTGACTAAGTAATTGTCTTTGCAGGGTGGAATTAACCTAAAACCTAACCACTGAGTGATGTGCGATGAGAACCACACAGGAGGAACTGGAAGAGAAAGGCTCTTTCATGTCACAGGTAAATGCTGAACTAAGGATTCGTCTTCAAGGCAGGAAAGATGGGAAAATCCTAAAGTGACCCCAGCCCAAACTTCAGAAGTCATTACAGCCAAGTTCTCACACGGGCCCACAGGATACAAGGCATCATAGTGGGCAACATGAGGGTAGAAATAGCAAATGAATATTATGGAGACTGTGTGATATAATGGATAGAGCACTAGATGTGGAGTTAAGAAGATCTGAGTTCAAATCTTACCTTCATGCCTTTAGTCGCTGTGTAACCTAGGGCAAATTATTTTACCCTCTCTGAACCTCAGTTTCTTCATCTGTGAAATGGGATAATATCATCTACCTCCCAGGGGCTATCTTGAGGTTCACGTGAAATGATGTATGTAGAGCGCTTTGCAAAACTTTAAGGTGCCACATAAATGTGAGTTGTTATTACAGCCTTCGGCATGCTGGATGCCCATCTTATTCTAAACTATCAAGCCCAGAACTGAACACAACACTCCAAATAGGGTCTGATGAGGACAAAGGACGGCAAGGAGTCTCATCTAATTCTATGCCTCTCAATGCAGGTTAAGATCCCATGAGCTTTTTCAGCATACTGCTGACTCATTATTCTTATGGTCCACCGAGACCCCCAGATCTTTTACAAACTGATGTCTAACTACATCTCTTCACCTTGAATTTGAACTCACATGGAAAACTTTAACTCTTCTCCCTACTGTCTCCTCTTTATATATTTAGTCCAGCCTATCTATCTATCTATCTATCTATCTATCTATCTATCTATCTATCTATCTATCTATCTACATTGAGAGAAATGATTATTAATAACTCATAGATTTGGGGAGATTCCATGTTCTCTTTCTTTTCTATTTTCAAGACATCAGTCTCTGAAGGTCAAGTTAAACTTCTCTTCTGTCTGACCCAACCCAACCAGGAATCTCTAGTCTCAGGTGAATTCCTTTCAATCAAGCTTAGAGACATATCCTTCTGTCTAGAATTGCCCAAGGCTAGGGGTGGTCTGAGTATAGAGATAGTTTCTCTGTCCAGGTGTGCCATGACGTCACTCTCAGCCTCTCATTCTAATATAGCCCACCTCCTATTGTGTAAACCAATCTAAGTTGATTGCTACTCCTCTTCCAAAAGAACATATAAGCTCTAAGCCCACTGCCATGATTGTCTTTGGTCTAAGAGAGCAGGCTAAATGACCGCCTTTTTATTAATAATGTGCTAGCCTTATTAATAAAATGATTAAATTACCCAGGAACTATATCTCTTGAACCTTTTTTATGGTCACAACACAAATAGTATACACACACACACACACACACACATATGTGAATATACATACACACACATAGCACTTCCATCCAGTGTGTTAGCTATGCATCCCAGCTCTTGTATGTGTCTGTCCACATCACTCATGAAAGTGTCAAGCAGCCCAGGACCAAACACACACGCTTGGCGCTCTAGTGAAGACCTATCAAGCTGATGTGGAATCATTAGTGACCATTCTTTGAGTCCAGCCATTCTTCTACTTCCAAATACATCTAATTGGATGACCACCTAGTCCACATCTCTCCATTTTCTCCATAAGAACAGTATGCTAGGGCAGAGCCAAGATGGCCGCATGAAAACAGCTTCTTACCGGAGCTCTCTCATAAGTTTTGTCAGATTCCTATAAAAAAAGTGAATTTGAGCAGATTTGAAAGAGTTAGGAACCGCAAGAAGTCTGAGTGGGGCAAATTTCCCAGCCAGGAGAGTCTAAAAGGCCGAAGGAATGAATCTGTGGGCTAGGAAAGCGCTCAGCGTGCAGAGCTGCTCCAGGCAGGACCAAAGCGGAAGCGGCTGGCCGGGAAACCCACATGGGAGACAGGCTAGGAGAAAGCCGGGCGCCCAAAACCAGCAGAGAACCCCAGGCCTTCCAACAAAGGACGGCACCCTGTGGAAGCGACAAGAGGCAGCGCAATGCCACCGACTGTGAGATACCAACTCCTGAGGCTTGCAGCCCAAGGTATGAAACTCGGCTTCTTGAACTTCTAGGAGACATAATGGCCAGGAGGGCTCTAAGCCCTCCCCTCCCCACCCAGAGAATTCCCTGGGGGAAAAAAGAAAAAAAAACAAAACGCTGGAATAGAGGAGACAAAAGTGGGGTTTCAGTGGCTGAGTAGTGGGAGTACCTGAGTCCCAGAGGGGCAGAGCCAGCAGGGGTCAACACCAAGAGCCCAGACATACTCTT
>CM053623.1:245462235-245489427 GCA_028646595.1 Phalanger gymnotis
TATGGATTCTGTGATGACTAACCCTGACAGACTTTGCTCTTCTCAGCAACGCGATATGCAGAGTCAGCTCCAAAGGACTCACAATGGAGAATGCTATCTACATCCAGAGAAAGAACTATGAAGTATGAATGCAGATTGAGGCACACTTCATGCTCGCCTTTTTCTCCCCCATTTTTTTCTCTCTTTTGTATTTGTTGTTGGGTTGTGGTTTTTTGGTTTTTGGGGTTTTTTTTGGTTCTGTTTCTTCTTTCTCATGATTCATTCCATTGGTCATAATTCTTCTCCACAATTTGACTAGTGTGTAAATTAATTCAATGCGAAGTTATACATGGAAGTTATATGTGATTCCATGCCATCTTGGGAAGGGAGGGGGGTAGGGAGGGAAGAAAATCTGGAACTCAAAATTATGTAGAACTGTGTGTTACAAACTAAAACTAAAAATAAAAAAAAAATTAAAAAAAAGCAGAAAACAAACAAAAAAAAAACAAGAACAGTATGCTATCCTTCATTAAATGCTCCAATAAAATCAAAGTACTCCATACATATGGCATTCTCAGCTTAGTAACCTCATCCAAAAAGGAAATAAGTTTAGTCTCACAGGGGCTGTTCTTGAGGAAGCCATACTGACTTTATAATCTCCACTTCTTTGTCTAGTTGTTCACCAATCATCTCCTTAAGGGCTCATCCTAGAAGTTTCCCAGGAACTGAATTATTGCAGACTACATGCTCTTCCCCTTCTCTGCTTCACCTTTTTGGGTTTTTTTGTGTTGTTTTTTTTTTTTTTTGGAAAACTGGGACATTTGCCCTTCTCCAGCCCCTTTCTCCATGACTATTCACCTTTCTTATTTTTTTAAATTTTATTTTAGACTAAAACACCAGAACACAAATACGGAAAAAAAGAAAACAAAAGCATATCATAAACTTAAATATTGGAACTCAAATACAAAGTAAGAAAGGGGGGGAAAAGCATGTCGTATGCATACAGAACATAAGAGAGGATTCAAAATATGCAACAATAAATTTTCATTTCAAGAAAAAACATATGATAAATACTACATGTTGAGTTGAGAGTATTCACCTTTCTAAAGAGAAGAGTTAGGAGGAACATAACCACCTTCAAGTGTCTGAAAAGCCGCTGTGGAAAAGAAAGATCAAACTCCATCTACCTGGCCCTCAAGGGCAGATCTAAGAAAATGAATGGAAGTCGAAAGAGAAGTGAATTTATACAAGTCTCACCCCCTTCCAGGCCTAGTTGTCTGGAAACAGAATAGTCAGCCTTAGGTAGGAGAGAATTCTCCCTGAAGGGAGGTCTTTAGGCAGACACTGGGTAGTCCCTTCCTTATTAATTGCATTGTCTGGGGATTGGGTATGAGGAGTTACAGATTGGATTGGAGAGCATCTGAGGTCCTTTCAATTTTGAGATTCTCTTATTCTAGAATTCCAGGTTGGCCAACCAAGTAAAATTTGTTTGAGGACCAAATGATGAACTCACCCTATTCTGATTGGCTTTTCAACATACTAATGTTCTGTCACTTCAGCCTAGTGTGGAAGATGCCCAATTTAACAATCTGCTCCAGCCACCCACCAAGATCTCTCTGGGTGATCTTATGTGAGGTTATAGAGGAAGGCCCCAGATAAAACCCCCAATTCCCCAAAGTAGGTAAACACCCAGAAACTGGCACAAGGTAAGCCCCAATCATGAAGTAATACCATCTTTGTCTGGGTCTTGGGGGCTCTCTTAGAGGCTATGATGATGGGCAAAATGTTTGCTCTCTGTGAACATTTGTCCATTTCTCCCAACCACAAGCCCATTCCTCAGGGAGGGGAGGATTGGGGGAAGGAAGCTGGAACAGCTGATGCGCTGTAAGTCAGGCTGGAGAGATGGTGACAGGGTTGCATTGAGAGTAGCCACAGAGGGAAAGAATTTGAGCCTGTCCGAACCACACAGGTATTGGCACCTTTGCACAAGCAAGGGACTACACACCCAGTTTATTTGTTTGCTCTCAAATTTAAAAAAAAATGAGAAAAAAGATTGGGACATAAAAGTTTGAAAAGCCCACTATGGGGTGTGAGCTCTCTTCAGCATTTCCATTGGCCTTGGAATTAGGTTTGGTTGTGTTGGGGAGGCTGGTCACACAGGGGAACTTTTTTTTTTCTTTTTATTGAGATGAGGTAGGTTTTGCCAAAAATAACATTGGTGGGACCAAAGGTAATTTCCACTGAGGGAAAAGCTGGGGAGGAAAGTTTTGGAAGCCCTGACCATAGGATTCTCTGGATCTTCATCTCTGGGTCTGAATAGACTGGAGAAGCTTTCTGATAATCCATTAATCTGATTAGAAAACACCCTGGATGTTCAAATACCCATGTTTTAAGCTGATTTATGTTTAAATTAAGAGTTCACAGTATCAAAGATTTAGATAGAGGAAACCAGAAGGATCACAGAATGTAACCATGTAATTTTACACGTAAGGAAATTGGGTGTGGTGAGGTTAGACTCCAGCAACCAAGGGAATGGGATTAAGGGTGAGAAGTAGCTGAAGGCTACCTGGAGATAACAGATCATGTAGGGCTAGGCTAGTTTAAGGGTAACAGATTTAGGCATAGACACTTTGATAGTATCAAGAGCAGAAACTAGCCAGACGACGGAGGGGTAGGTTAGGTTAGGAGTAACCTGGCCTAGAGATTTGGGCCTAGCCATAATGAAAGGCTTATGTCCTCAGACAAACACCTCATCTAGTAAGAGGATTCAAGAGGGCTCTGTGTTGGTAAGCAAAATGGGCTCCCTAGCACTTAGTTCAACAAGTGTCCTTGAAGAGTTTGGCTTTTGTTTTTGCTGAGTAATTCAGTGTATTTCATTGAGTCTTACTAAGTGCTAAGCCCCAGGCCCAAACCCCTATTAGGTGTAAAACCTATGTCGGTGTAGATTGGCAACTAAGGTGGGGCCCAAGGTGGGGCTAACTCCAGGGAGGGCCTAGTTTACATTTCTGGGACAGCAGAGGCTCTTAGACCATGTGGATTTAAGTCTGCCTCTTTGTGACGATTTTATGTCACATGGGTGAGTCGCATGTGTGACTCACCCCTGACGCTGACAAAGATATAAAAGCCAGCGGTTGGCCCTTCTTCCTTGGAGCTCTTTGCCGCAGCAGTGGTGGCATGTGACTCTGGGCCAGCCCTTGTTCTGAGCTCCCAGGCTGAACCTACATATTGGTAACTATGAATCTGTATCGGGTCTGTCTGTTGATGTTTGTAATTTGCTCTGAAGTTCAGGGTGCTGGCTTTTTCTCCTGAACTAAGTGAATGATATTTGTATGCTGAATTAAAGTAAGCTTGCCAACTCCTTACCCTTGCTTTCCTTATCAAGGCAGATCAAAAGAACCTGTGTTTTTGCAGCGTGCTGGCAGCTTTCTGGGTGCTGGTTGTGGGTGGATCTTATACCCCCACAGAAGCTTCTAGCCAGATTGTGAAAACAGGCTCCCACAATCTAAACCCCATCAAGCTGATTGGTTTTGGAATGTTATTGCCACAATATTGGAGGATTGAGGGCATTGGTCCTTGAGTCTGATCTTTTAGAGTCTAAATAAATGTTATATTTCCTCTGCCTTCTACCTAGAGCATTCATTATACTTTGCAATTCTGAACCATTCAGGCATGCTCATGGTCCTCTCTGAGGTCACGAATTTTGCCTTTCTGATATACAACCATCTTGCAGCTAGGTGGCCCAGTAGCTTGCTGGATTTTGAGTCAGGAAGACTTGAGTTCAAATCCTGCCTCAGAAATCTGCTAGCTATGTGACCTTGGGTAAGTCCCTTCATCTTTCTTAGTCTCAGTTTCCTCATTTGGAAAATGAGGATAGTAATAGATTCTATCTAATAGGGTTGTTGTGAGGATCCAATGAGATAGCATAAGGTGTTTTGTAAACCTTAAAGGGTCATAAAATGCTAATTATTTTTATTACTATTATCGTTATTCTTCTTGTTATAAATTTATGTCATTGGTCCAATGTGGCACCAGAAGACAGTGTGAATGATTCAGGGGAGATCTATCTGCTCAACATTTTTAGGAAAGACATTGATAAACTGGAAAGCAAACATGGGAGGGCCACCAGAATGCTCAAGGGCCTCAATTAGTTCAATTCAATAAGCATTTATTAAGCATCATCAATAGTCTGGCGCTAGAAATGTGAAGACAAAAATGAAAGTCCCTGCCCTCAAGGAGCTTATACTCTAATGGAACTAGAGGAATTTAGTGTGGAAAGGATAAACCTTGGTAGTAGAGGGAAGAGGAAGACACACCAGCTGCCACAGAATCAGAATTTTAGAGCTGGAAGGGGTCTCCAAAGACACTCCATCTTACCCATATGCAAAACGGATCTTCGCTCTAACATCTCCAACAAGGGTTCACCTGGTCACCAAGGAAGGGCAATGCTGTCTTCATGGGCTGAATTAAGCTTGTTCAGTTTGGCTCCAGAGGACAAAAGTAGGGGCAATGAAAGGACATTTCAGAGAGGCAGATTTAGGCTCAATGTCAGAGAAACTTCCTAATCATCGGAGATGCCCTGAATGCAATGGCCTACCACAGAAAGTAATGAGCTCTTCTCCTCAAAAGGAGGAAATTGGTTCAAGGGAGTTGGGTGACTTAGCTATGATCACACAGCTAATAAGTGTCAGAGAATGGATCTGAACACGTCTTCCTTACTCCCAAATCCAGCACTCTACCTACTATGCACTTACTAAGCCCAATGCTTAGGAGTTTCTGGCACATGGTAGATGCCCAAGAAATGTTTATTTTTATGAATATTTTATTTTTCCCAATTACATGTAAAAACAATTTTTAACATTTATTTCTTAATTTTGCATTCCAAATTCTCTCCTTCCCTCTCTCTCTTCTTTCTGAGACAGGAAAGCAATTTAATATAGGTTATACATGTGCAATCATACAGAACATATTTGCCTATTAGTCATGTTGTGAAGGAAAACACTGACCAAAACAAATTTAAAAATACAGAAAGTGAAAAATCATTTGCTTCGATCTGCATTCAGACTCCATTAGCTCTTTCGCTGAAGGTGGATAGCATTTTTCATCATGAGTCCTTCGGAATTGTCTTGGATCATTGTATCTCTAAGAAAAGTTAAGTAATTCACAGTTGGTCAACATACAATATTGCTGTGACTGTGTATGCTGTTCTCCTGGTTCTGCTCATTTCACTCTGCATCACTTTAACTCCAGGTTTTTCTGAAACCATCCAGCTCGTCATTTCTTGTAGCACCATTATATTTATGTACCACAACTTGTTCAGCCATTCCCCAATTGATGGGAATCACCTTCAATTTCCAGTTCTTTGCCACCACAAAAAGAGCTGCTAGAAATATTTTTGTACCAATAGGTCCTTTTCCCTTTTCCCACCATTTCTCATGGATCAATGATGACCAGAGAATCCAGAGCTGCACAGGCTCTTTCCTGACCTCCCACTTTCCCACCTCTAGTTACCAGTGTATCCTCCAGATTATTTTGTATATATTTCATTTGCTTGGAATCCTAGGTTTAAAGCTAGAAAGGACTTTAGAGGTTACCTAGTCCCATCCCTTTATTTTACAGATGAGGAAACTGAGTGTCCCGGAGAGGTTCAGTGAATTGTTCGAGTCATACATGTAAGAAATAACAGAGCTAAGCAGACCTTATATCCACTATGCCACTTAATGTGTAAGTGATATTTTCCCCAATAGAATGTAAGGACCTTGAGGGCAGGGACTATTTTGTTTTTGTCTCTACATCTACTGTGCCTGGCACATATTAAGTTCTTAGTAAACACTTGTCAAATTCATAAATGGTTGAATGAAAAGCAGTGATGTGCTGGTAGGATTTGGAGACAGGATACTTGGGTTCAAATCCTGACTCTGATACCTACTTGAGGAAGCCGGAGGAATGGATGGAGTTCTGGGCCAGGAGACCCGAGTTCAAATGCAGCCTCAGACACTAACTGTGTGACCCTGGTCAGATCATTTAACCTCTGTTTGCCTCAGTTTCCTCAACTGTAAAGTGAGGATATTAATAGCACCTACTTCCCAGGGCTGCTGTAAGAATTAAATGAACTGATATTTGTAAAAAGTGCTTAACAGTGCCTGACACACAGTAGGCTCTATCTACATGCTTATTGCCTTCCTTTATTCTCTTCCCCCTATTAGCTATGTAAGTTACTTGGTCTCTTGGGTCCCAGTTTTCTCATCTGTAAAATGAAGGTGACAGCTGCACCACCTACTTCCCACAATCGTTGTAAGAAAAGAGCTTTGCAAACCTTAAAAGGTTCCAACATAGCGTGCTACTTAGAAATAAGAGCCGTGACGAAAATCAGAGCTCTTAGCAAGGGATATGACCTACAAAGATCACCCAGCCTACAATCTTGCCTTTATTTATTATTCTCATTTTGCAAATGTGGCGGTAAAGGTTGGGAGTGGGTGGGTAGGGGTAGGGGGGCTATACAAGGGTAATTAACCCTTGTGCTCAAACCTAATCAAGTGGATATGGTGGGGGAGGAACAGCTCCCAAATTGGGAAAATGGAAATTTCTGACATGACTCAACTTTCCCAAGAGCTGGCTGAGTAACAAGACAGTTTGACAGGTTCCCCCAGGGTTCCTCTTCATCAGGAACCCAAACTAAAATGAAAACGTTTCAGTTTTGCTGTTGCTGTTTGATGATCATTTAAGCAGCCCAACATGCAATCAGCCTCTGTTAGCTCATGCTTTTTAAAATTTTTTAATTTTTTTTTAACCAGCATGCCTGCAGAAAATAGGAACTCAGAGATGGTGTTTGGGAACAGGAGCCTACTGCTTTGAATCTGGTCAATTATGCATTGGTTCCTGGGGGAGTTCTATCCATCCTTTCATTTGTTGAGTCTTGGACTCAACTCTTAGCCATTTTTAAGATTCTGATCACATAACATTCAATTCTAAAATCACCCCAAGTGGGGTCTGGAAGGCATGAAATGAAATGATTCTATTCATTGGATAAATTCTTAAAGGGACCCACAGAGGGCTTGAGATTAGGAACTTCCTTTGGACTCATCCAGCTAAAAGCTCAAAGATGTGTTTTTTTTTAAGTGACATCCAGCAAGTTGGCTATGGCTCAGGGTCATGGGGACTTCTTAGTTATGCTTCCAAAAATGTGTAAGGGAAAACTGGCTAAAAACTTCCTTAAATAACATTCCATCAACAAACATTTGTTGCATGTTGCCTATATGCCAAGCACTGTGCTAAGTGCTGGGGATACAAAGAAAAAGCACAAATAGTCCCCATCCTCAAGAAGCTTACATTCTAATGAAGAAAAGTGTATCTCCTAACTGTGAAGCAGTATATAAATGTGTTTTATTAGTATTATTTTTTTGGTTTCAGTATGGATCTATGATTTCATTGCTCTAGGGAGCTTCCAGTGATGAAATCCACTCTATGCAGGTCAGAAACTGTCTCCAAACTTACAATCTTAGATGACTGCTTGGGGCACTGAGAGGTTAAATGACTTAACCCAAAGTCTCACAGCTAGAATGTGTTAGAAATGAGACTGGAATCCAGGTCCTCCTGATTTCAATGTCTTCTCTCTGTCTACAATGTCATACTACCTCTCTTCAATCATTTTATTACTATATAGACACATTAATTATCCCATTTGGAGGTGGCAGTATGCTAATAAGTCCTGAAACACTGCAGAGTCTCCTAAACTAGATCCATAATCACTCTAAAGAGTACAGCCTAACTATCCACACAAGGAAAACCAAGTGGATGAACACTGTCTAGTATCCACATTATAATCTATTTGTAGTTGGATGGCCAACCCATGGAACTTATTCATTAGTACCGATAACTTGAACAGATACTACAAATGGGTACAACTAGACTCAGGACTGAAGAAGAGAAAGAGAGAAGTTTTTGGAAAACTGAACAATTCTTTTTAATGGCCCCAAGCTTCTCCTTGAAACAAAGATGATCTTTTCATATTTCTCCAGTGATTTTGTATAGAAATACTGTGGAATCTGGAGAACTGAAATTGAGGGTCAGCCAAAAAGCATTAGGGAAGCTCATGGTGGGTATAAGCAGTGAGCAACACATCAAAAAAAAAAAAAAAGGAATTGAATGCAAGTAGTACAAGAGATGTCAGAAATGTCACTGGTTGTTATCAAGATTGATTCAGTGGTGGAGAAGGGGTGAGAGGAAATCAATATTTTTTTAAGTATGACCAATTAAAACCCCCCCAAAATCATCCCATCACATTACAAGAGTGAGGGAAATCCAATAGGCAGCCTACATGCTACACTAAGATCCACACAATATCAAAAGGACTGGAGGAATGTCCTTTCCCCGCCTCCTCCCCCTCCCCCCAGACAATTCATGTGAAGACATGGACAAGAGTCTGATAGACTGGAAAGGAATGAATAAGCTGGTATCTGCATCATTAGAGAAAACAGCAATATCAATGAGACCAGTCAGTTTATAAGCACCTACTATGTGCCTAGCACCACACTAAGCACCAGGGATACAAAGAAAGGCAAAAATAGTCTCTGCTCTCAGGGAGCTCTTAGTCTGATGGGGAGACAACATGGAAACAATTATATGCAAACAACATACAGACAGGATAAACAGGAGAAAATCCATCTCATACCTACTAGCTGTGGAGCTGGACAAGTGATTTATCATCTTTGAACTTCAGTTTCTTCATCTACAAAATAGGAATAATAATAGAATTTCTCTCCCACAGTTGGGAATATATGTAAAGCCCTTTGGAACTCTTAAAGGACTTAATAAAAATCAGTATTATAATTATATGACCTTGGGTAAATCACAGTGTCTCTGAGCTTTAGTTTCATCACTGAGACATGGGGTAATAATACTTACAATTATCTCACAGGGGTATGGTGGGGATCCAATGAGATGCCATATACAAAGTACTTTGTAAGTCGATATCAATGTGAGTTGTAGTAATTGTTAAACCTATTAAAGTCTCGTGAAAGCTCAGAGATTATACTTTTTTCTTTCTACTGCTTAAGGGATTATTAAAGATAGAAAAATAAGGACCACGTTTGTAGCTATATTCAGATATTCACCATTTTCCCAGGAAAGCACTTTTTTTTTTTCCATCAATACATGCCTTTTCCACAGGTTCAATATATTTTACTTCATGTGCTGTGAAAACCCTATTTGGCCCACTTAGAAGGGAGAGGATATGGAAATAACCACAAGGGGGCAGCAAAAGAACAAGCTAGTCCTCTGATTCTTTCTCATATTTGTTTGACAGAGCCCTGCTCTGGTGTCTCCCTGTGGTATAGAAGCTATCATGAGTCCTTGAAGGCTAGCAGTCTAGCAGACTCAAGTACACTACTTCTCAGTCATTCAAGATTCAGCCTAGATGACTTTAGAAAGGTTCATCACCGGGCTGGGGGTCCAGAAAGATAGATATTTTATCCATGGCAACTCTCAAAGACTGCATACCAAGTCAGAGGAGGTGTGATCTCCCTCACTGGAGGAAATATCTGGACCAAAAAAAATTACCACTCTTAAGTATTGATGAAGTCTTTGTGAGATATCCTGGAAGACTTTTCTTCCAACTGGGATCATCGGCTTCCTTCAAACATCATTTCTGGAGGAGGTCCTTCCCGGTTCCCCTAGCTTTTAATGCCTTCTCTTACTAGGGTACCTTCCTTCTACTCCACATATGTTGCAGATGTACTTATTTATCTATATGTCATCTACCCCATTGGAATGTGAGATCCTAGAGAGCAGGATATATTTTGTGTTTTGTGTTTTTTTTTTTTATCTTCCAGTCCTTAGCACAATGCCTGGCACCCAATAGTACTTAATAAATACTTATTGGTTGATCAGGGTTAGGTTATTCCTAAGACACTGAAAACCATTTGTTTTACAACACTCCCACCTGACCCACCCTTTGTCCCTACCTAGTTTACTCCATTCATCATTCTCAGTACAGGAGAAATGTCTAAGAGGACTCTGAAAATGAAGTGGTGTTAAACCATTTCAAAGGGGCCCACAGGCAAAAGAATACAAACCTGGGCTGGAGGGGCTCCCTGCTATTACATTAGTAGAAAAAAATGTATCACTCTGTAGGTATTTGCAGGCAAGGACAGCTCTGCAAGTTAGAGTGGCCACACTGCAGATATGGAAAGGTTCATGACAAGCAGACATTCTCTAATCGTGGAAAGTAAATAGAGTGATTAAAAACAGTCACCATGCTGGAGCTATCAGTATTGCACAGAAGGGAGTAAGCATATCTACTCACTGAAAAATAAAATGTGGTCTGGATTATTATTCATTTGATCTATGATCTCCTTGATTCGAGTTCCTTTGAACACTGTAACCCATGCAGACCTGCCCTTCTTATATGACTTTTGTCTATGTCCTTTCAAAAGTTCACCACCCAACATTCTGAAAGCCTTCCTTGGTTTCTCCTGACTACAAGGGCACTTTGAATGTCCAGCTATCATCTTCTCCTCTTGCCACATTACCAACCCAAATTCATTTCCTTTCATATAATTCCTTGATGTTATCTCTTACTTCTGTTCTCGTTCAGAGTCTCTCATTGGTTATGGATTACAGCATGCTTAAGTCCACCATTATTCACCTCTCCATTGCCCTCTGGATGATAATCACCTTTAGCTCTTTGGAGGCAGCCATGGCTGGCCACTATATAGCATCTCAAGTAAAATGGTCGTCTTGAAAAGATGAGCTTTTAAACCATTTCAAAGGGATCCACAGGCAAAAGAATACACACCTGGACTGGGGTGGGAGGTGCTCCCTGCTATTACATTGGTAGAAAAAATATGTATCACTCTCTAAATATTTGCAACTTGGGGGCAGTAAAGCAGTTCTGCAATTTCTTGAAAATAATCCAGCCCATTCTTCTCCTCCTGTCCAACTCTGGGCCCAACTTGCTTTCTGTCTGTCCTGTTTCCTTATAGGTTTATGAGTATTGGACGAGATCTACACTGTCTTTTTTTTCTTTTTAAGGAAATACTAAATATTTTCTAAGGACCATTAATTAGATAACTCCAGTGATGGTTAATCCTAAGGCTATTTCCTAAGATGATATTGGAAACTGAGGAGCTCCAAGGCTGTGTTTTAGCTCTCTTGTCAGATGCTGTGAGACCTAGCACAGTTCACTTTCCTTCTTTTTCCCTTTTTCTGATTCGGCTTCAGTTAAAGGAAGTTGGGATCAACATCCCATGACCTCTGACAGGAGTATAAGCAATGCATGGATGAACAAACAAGCATTTAAATGCCTACTATGTGCTAGGTATTGTCTCACGGAGCTCCTGTCTTCAGGGAGCATATATTCCAATGGGAGATAAAACATATATTGGGGCATGGTGGCCAGGGAAAGGAATTTTTATCTGAAAATAGGGAGGAGGGGTTTTGAGTTGAACCATGGGCACTTGATTGCCCAGGTTCCCTCTTCTTGCCCACCATAAAAAAGGAGTAGTTTGTATATTGTCTTCCCTAATAGAATGTGAGCTACTTGAGGGCAGGACAGTGTTGCCTTTCATTGTATCGCCAGCACTCTGCACAGTGCCTAGAACCCTAAGCACTTGATACATTCTTGTTAACTAAAGAGAAAAAAAGAATGTTAAACAGATTTGGGGGAATGGGCAACGCAGAAATTTTTGTTTGCTTTTGCATATCTGTTACAACGTTTTTCTTTTTTTGTTGTTGTTTTAATGGAAGAAAGGAAAGATGAAAAGGAGAAAAAGTATTTTTGATAGCTATTATCATTATTATTAAATCAACCAATAAACATTTACTGACCTCAATCAAGTCATCTAATGCCTTTGGGCATTATTTATCATTAATAAAATGAGGGGGTTGAACTAGTTGGCTTCAAAGGCGTCTTCTAGCTGTAAATCTATGATCCTTTGGTCTGATGAATCTCTCTGTGCCTTAGCTTCTTTATCTGTAAAATGGAAAGGATGGACTAGGTGAACTCCAGGGTCCCCTCCAGCTCTAGCTATGTCACTGCATGGTCTTCATCCGACACAGCATCTTCTGATTCTCATTGTCTGGCCCTCTCTCCTTTGGGAGAAAGGAACCTTTAAGATGAACAAGAAACATCCCAGACCCAAGATGGAGTAAAGATAGACCAAGATCCCTCAGAACATCTTCCTCTGAAATTCCCAAGTTGAAGGCGAGGGCTGGAGGAACAGAGCAGGATTCCTCTGATTTTTTTTTGCAATGGTCAGCCTCCAAACACAACAGGCCTGGAAACCAACCCAGACAGGAGCTAAATTCAGATTGTTTACAAAATGTCGAATTTTTTCCCTCTGATGGCCCCAAATATAACACCACATACAGGCGTGAGCGTGGCACACATACACACACACACACACACACACACACACACACACACACACACACACACCACAACTGTCGCCGGAAGAGAGAAAAAAAGACCATAACGAGTCAATCATTCACTTGCATATACCACACCAGAAGTAAGGAAATCGTATTTCTAATCATTTTCCTGTCTCCTAATTTCACCATGAGAAATGCATTTCAATGACTTTAATGCGCAAAACCGTTGCAGCGTGAAGGGAGCCAGGGTGCATTCATAATGGAACTGATCACCACCAATAAATCATTACACTGAAACACGTTAGCGAGCCGAGGAGCTCCACTTTCTAAGAGCCTGTTTCTATGCCAAGAGATTGTGTTAATGCACGGCTTATTACCAGTGACATCACTTAGCAAAGGAGCTTCGAATGGAGAGAGGAAACCCGCAGACGGTTTGGAAGCTGCGTTATTCCCTCGGGCACTAAGATGGAGGGCTGCTTCACATGGTGGGAGGTGTAGGTGGGTCGGACAGTTAGGGGCACTTGGTTTTCTCCCTCACATTTCTTTTTTTGTTTTGCCTTTCCAGTTTTAGACAAGCCGGGGTCAAACCGTGTAGAATCAGGGGGAACATTCTCTGTCTGTCTGTCTGTCTCTGTCTCTGTCTCTCTCTCTCTCTCTGTGTCTCTGTCTCTGTCTCTCTCTCTCTCTCTCTCCCTCCCTTCCTCCCTCCCTCCTTTTCTCTGTTACCCCCTCTCTATCTCTCTCACTCTGTCTCTGTCTCTTTCTCCTTTCCTTTCCCCTCCTTTCTCCCTCCCTCCCTTTTCTCTCCCTCCTTTCCTTCCTCCTCCTCCTCTCTTCCTCCCCTTCTCTTTCCTCCTCTTTGCCTCCCTCTCCCCCATTTCTGTCTCTCCCCATCTCTTTCTTTCTGTCTCTCTCCCTTTTTCCCTCCCTCCCTTTATATCTCTCCCTCAATTCCATTCTCCTTCCTTCTCTTTCCCTCTCTCTTTTCCTCCCTTGCTCTCCCCATCTCTGTCTCTCTATGTGTGTCTCTTTCCGTCTCTCTCTTTACCTCCTCTCCCTCCATCCATCTTTTTCTGTGTATATCTATATTATCTCTGTATCTCTGTATCCCTTTCACTCCCTTCCTCTTCCCCATCTGTGTGTATGTGTGTCTGTCAGTCTGTCTGTCTCTGTCTCTCTGTCTCTCTGTCTCTGTCTCTCTCTGTCTCTCTGTCTCTGTCTCTGTCTCTGTCTCTCTCTCTCTCTCTCTCTCTCTCTCTCTCTCTCTCTCTCACACACACACACACACACACACACACACACACACACACACACACACACACACATTCCCTCTCACTACCAGCCCTCTTAATTCCTTGGATGGGTGCCTCAAGGCCATGAGGACTAATGCTGAAAACAGAAACTGATCATAGGCTCATAAATCCAGAGCTAAAAGGGAGCGCTGAGACCAACCAGGCTTTCATTCTACAGATGAGGAAACTGAGGCTAGGGCAGAGGCACTAAATGAGCTTCCTGACTCTGTGAAGCTTTGTTCTACTTCATTTCTGTCCCAGATACTCAAACTGCTTGCTCAAAGCCAAATGTTCTTGTCAAAGGGCTGGTCTAAGTTTGTCCAGATCAAGAGACTGGGAGAGGAACTTTACAGGTGTAGATAAAGGCAAACTCTAAAACAATCCAAGCCAGAGACCCTGCATGGCTGCACCAACGGCCTCCTCCGACGCATCCCCTTGTGGGGAGAAGGGCAGGGGAATATTTTCATCAGAGATGGTGGCAGGGAGCAGGGAGGTATGACTCAAGGGAGGAGAAAGAACTCTGAACTCAGACCTATAGGAAATGAGTTCAAATTCTGACATGTGACACTGGGCAAATCACTTAAGCACTGGTCCTCAGTTTCCTCACCTATTAAATGAAAGTGGACTATTGGTACATAATGGCCCTTCCAGCTCTAGAGCTATGATCTTGAACCAGAGAATTCCAGTGGTTTGGGATGTCCTGTCTTCACTCCATTGGCAATACAGTACAATGGCTCTAAAGCCAGAGGACCTGGCTTCAAATCCAACCTGTCATTCACCTCCTATGTGACCCTGGGCAAGTCACTTAACCACCTTGGGCCTCAGTTTCCTCATCTGTAAAGTGAAGGATTAGATTTATAATCTTGGGGAGCTGTATAGATTACTGCCTAGTAAAGTGACTCACCCAGGGTCACACAGCTTGTAATAATCAAAGGCAGATCTTGAAACCAGGTTTCTTTTATTCTAAGGCTAGCTGTCCATCTGCTACACCAAAGTTAAAAATGTTATCTATTGTTATTATTAACTGACATCTTCCTCCATGCAACTTTTCCAGATTGCTTCTCATTCTTTCCTTAAAGGCTGAGAGGTAAACAAGAGTAATCCATTTTTCATAAGCTGCAGATCTCAATGCATCAAGAACATGTGATTGTCTCTGCATGGAAGCTCCCTCCACCAACATCATCTGTCTATAACATTTAGTCTTAGATACAGACTGTTGTCTAGACCTCAGAGAGGTAAATTAACTTGCCCAGGGTCACACAGCTAGCAAATCTCAGAGGTAGGATTAGAACCCAAGACCTCCTACTCCAAGTCCCCAATTCTGTCTTTTATGCCCCACTTTCACATTTGAAACTAGACAGCCCTTCACTTAACCCAAAATTTACTCTATGCACGGTAGTGCTATATATACTGAAAAGTTCTGGAAAAAAACAAAGCATTACAATATTTTAGGTGCTTAAAACTTATCCATTTTAGCATAGTTGCTCAACAAATTTCATTGCATTTGTGTTCAATTTTAAGTTTCTAATAAAACATTCATTTTAAAAAAAGATAAGGTATAGTCCTTGACTACTAGGAACTTAGTCTGAGAAGGCAGATTAAAAAATGTTTGTAATACATTAAGGAGAAGCTGCAGCCACTGCCAGGTCTCAAAAATGTCAACTATAGTTACTGTCAATCCATCATTTGGAAAGGGCTGTGGATGTGACTCAGATCGTAATGGCACAAAGACTGGACTTGGAGTCAGGAAAACTGCATCCCTCTCAGCCGCTTAAAAGCTGTGTGACCTCGGGAAAGTCACTTTCCTGGGCCCGGTTTCCTCATCTTCAAAAGGAAAGGATCAGACTAGATGATTTCCCAAATCTCTTCTAGCTTCTTCTATAAACTAACCCTCTACACACTTACCTTCCAAGAGGAAGAAAAGCGAGTGCCAGGATACCAACAGGAAAAGGAGAAATGGTCCTTTGTGTCTTATTAAAAAATTGAACTGTGGCTTTTGTGAAGTTAACAAGAAAAAGAAATTCAAAGCTGAAGATATTATGTGAGTTGGGTTATTGGACTAGCATTCAATTGAATATTTATTAAGCAGCTGCTAAATGCAAGGCACGACCACTAGGGGGCGTCACAGTGCATACCACGCTAGCCCCGGAGTCAGAAAGACTCATCACCCTGAGTTCAAATGTGACATAACTATATGTGTGTCCCAGGGCAAGTCACTTAACCCTATTTGCCTCAGTTTCCTAATCTGTAAAATGAGCCGGAGAAGGAAATGGTAAATTACTCAAATATCTTTGCCAAGAAAACCCCAAAATGGGGTCGTGAAGAGTCAGACACCACAGAAATGATTCAACAGCAACAACGAACAAATGTCAGACCCCCCCTAGGGTTTGGAAATGCAAAGAAAAACAGAAATAGGTTCTGTCCTCTGAGAGTTTATGTTCTACTGAGGGTGGAGTTGGTGGGAGAGAAGAGGGTGTAAGCATAGGTAAGCTATAGGAGCCAAGGACAGATTCAGGCAGAATTTGTGCTCAGTTCATGGTCCCTCCTGAAATTTTGGAAATTCAGGCAGATTGTGTTCCCTCTCTCCTCAGATTCTGAGAATTCAGGGCTCCCTGATATAAGGAGAGAGGGAGCACATGTGGATGGGAGAGAAATTAGGGAGGTTTTGTTCATAGAAAAAACCAAATTAAAAATTTCAAAGAAGTTTCACAAGAATGCTAGTGCTGGCCTGGCCCCAAAGAAGAAATATTTGAGGTGCTCCCTCTCTCCTCAAGGGAGCACAAACAACTGGCATGAGGGTAGGGGTGGGGGAGGAGTCAGGAAAACTTCACAGAAGATAGTGGAAAGCTGGAAGGGACCTGGGTCTAGCCAGTCTAACATGTAGATTTTTATTGGCATCTTCAGTTTTTGTGGAGGTAGCTAGGTAAAGCGCCGTGCCCAGAGTCAGGAAGACCTGAGTTCAAATTGACCTCAGACATTTAATAGGTATGTGGCCTTGGGCAAGTCACGTAACCTCGGTTAAGTAGCAATAACAACCACAGAGATTTCCTGGGAATCCTTCCTCCTCTTCCTCCCAGAAAGCCATCCTTGGTAACAAAGAATTTCTTTTAGAAAACGAAAAATGGAAGAAAGGCAAGACCAACGAATTCATCAAAAGGAAAACCCTCTTCCAATATACCCGCCCTTTTATCAGTCCCCCCTCCCCCTTCTTCATAGAGTAAGATAGATTTCTATATCCAGTTGAATGTGTATGTTATTCCCTCTTTGAGCCACTCTTGATAAGAGTGAAGTTTAAGCTCCCACTGCAGTGAGACAGACCTCTCCTGCCCGGCTGGTAAGCTGTCTCCCCGCTCCTAGATCCATTCCGAAGCTGTTTTCTGGTTATTTGGGAGGAGAATTTGGGAGGGCTTCAGAGGGTTCCTTCTTCACTCCTCCTCCTTGGTACCCGAAGTCTCCCCATTCTGCCCCTCCCTTCTCCCCTCTGTAAAATGAGTTAGTTGAATTAGATGCTCCTTGAGGTCTTTCCTAGCTCTAGAGCTATGATCCTATGGATCCTGGGACAGATTAAATCATTGCAGGTGGCACTTCATGACCCTGTGCCTCCTGTCCACTCTATGGGTCTCAGTTTCCTCATCTGTAAAGTGAGGTTGACCTGGATTCTGAGGCCTCTGCTAGCTCTAAATCTATGACCTTGCAACCTCCGAGGACCTCAGTGTTCCCTATAAAATGGCAGGGGCCTCTTCCAGCTTTGACATCCTGTGATTTATAATGCGTACGGTCATGGAAAATGTTATCTTGAATGGACTTTTGCCTGGAACATTCCTGGTAATTTGACCACCTCCTGGATTAGGAGACCCAAGGGATATTCTCTTTTTCTAGTCTGTTGGATTTTTCTAAGTGGTAAGTCTGTTAAATGCCGCAGGTGGTTTAAACCGCAATGCCAAGATGGATCCTGGGCTTCAGAAGGCTGCAGAGTGTTGCCAATCACGGCCTGCATGTGAGAAGTGGTGTCGAAGATATCACCCAAACATTAGTGATGGGCTGATCATAGGGGAATGGGGGGGGAGGGGCGGTGTGTGTGGAATGCTCAGTTTGGGAGACGATAGGTAATTTTGGCTGGAAATAATAAACATTTA
Organism: Phalanger gymnotis; assembly: GCA_028646595.1. Lineage (NCBI taxonomy): Eukaryota > Metazoa > Chordata > Mammalia > Diprotodontia > Phalangeridae > Phalanger > Phalanger gymnotis. Next base: position 245,480,009 of record CM053623.1, read on the forward strand.
TTAAGTGCCTACTATGTGCCAGACACTGTGATAAGCACTTTAAAAAAGAGTATATAGAATAGTATAAGTAAAACGGAGAGACTGGAATGGGTAGATATAGATAGATATAAAAGCAAATATATATAGAATGAATATAGAACGAATATATAAAGTATATATATGTAAAGTATATATCAAATATATGTGTCTATATACATACATGCACACACACACACACATCTAAAAGAAGGCTGGAAAGGTAGGTTGGAGCCAAATTGTGGAGAGCTTTAAACATCAGATTGAGTGGAATGTATTTTTGTAATAAGGTTAAAATGGGGAGCCACTGAAGATGTTTGTGCAGGTGAGGAATATGGTGAGACCTATGCTTTGGGAAGACTATTGTGTCAGCCGTGTGGATGCTGGACTACAAAGAAGAAAGAGGAGGTGCATTTAGGGTTAGGGTTAGGGTTAGAGTTAGGGTTAGAGGAAGCAAAGGCACCAGAGAGAAGGCTGTCACAATAGTGCAGTCAATATACATCCAAATATACATCTTTCGCCCAGGAATATCACTCCTAAGCTGGGGCCCAAAAAAGAGACGAAAGGAAAATAAGAGGAAAGAGAGTTGTCTAGACAGAACTGAAGCACGATGAAGATGAAGTGCCAGCTCACCAGTCCCATAAAGTGTCTCATGTTGGATGCTGTGAGCTCAACTTCCTGGAAAAGCATAATAGGAACCAAGGGTTACAGTTTCACAAATTAAATGTTTGTAAATGCATGTTTATGAATCTTGATGTTTTAAAAATAGCTGTCCTATATCTGATCTGCTTTGTACATTGAGTACCTTTCTAGAAGGAACATGGATTATCATTATCATTTTTAGGAAGACCTTAGACATGAGCCATACCTAAGCATTAAGTAATTTTCCCTGGGAGTCTGAGTCAAAGTATAAAGAGAGATACAATGAGACAGAGACAGAGAGAGAGACAAAAATGGAGACAGAGAGACAGAGATGGAGACAGAGAGAGAGAGAGAGGAGGGAGAGAGAGAGAGAACACAACTTAACCTCTCTCTTTAGAAATGAAGCTCTCCTAGGACTGAACATGGTCCTTATTTCCCAGAGCTTAGGCTTCTTAGTGAAAAAGTGTTCTCCAATCCCCCCTGGGCCAATGGGTCCTAATTCTTCTTTCTCCTCTGCATCAGTTCCTATAAATCTTCCCTTGCTTCTCTAAATTCCTCATAGTGGTCATTTCTTCCTGTGAGGTGGGCCTACTTGGGCCCGGGGTTTTTTGGTCAAGATGTTGGAATGGGGAGGCTGGTTCGCTAGTTTGTTGCTCTGGGGCCTAAATAAATGTTTTGATGCTTTCTACTTAGAGAATCCCTCATACCTTGTGATTTCGAACCATTCAAACATATACATGATTATATTTGAGATTATAAATTCGGCCTTCCTACTACAGTATATATTAGTGTATTATATATAACACAACATATTAGAATATAATAATATGCTACAACATATAATATATAACATATGATGTTATTCTGTATGTGTATATACATATATATATATATATAGTGTAAATTAGAGGTATTCTCAGAGGGAAGGCATTTGCATTGAGGGACCAGGATTGTTTTTATATATAATTAAGGAAAAAATAAAATATTAAATCATAACAGAAAAAAAGAGGGACCAGGCAAGGTCTCTTACAGAAGGTAGTATTTGCGCTTAACCGGAGATACCAAAAGGTAGAGATGAGCAGAGAGATCATTCCAGGCATGGGGGACAGCCAGAGAAAAGCTATGGAGTTGTATCTTATATAGTATATGTACATGCTGTTTTTCCCAGTACAATGTAAGCCCCTTAAGGACAAAGGTTATTTCATTCTTTGTCTTTCTACCCCTGATATCTAGGGCTTAACACATGGTAAACAAATGCCTGTTAACTAGCTGATTCTGATTCAAACTCTAATAGAATTAGAATCGAGGAAAACAGTACATAAATATAGAATTTTGCTTCATGAACAGCATTACAGGAAAGAGAAAGCTGCTGAGATACTACTCAAACTCAGCTCCTCTGCCTTCTCCCACGGGGTGAGTGCCAAATATTGGCCAAACACTTGCTAATGTTTCTTCTTGTGGGTTTGAGTGCTAAATAGACTGACAATCATTATCGTTAAGTGACAGACATGTGGTGGCCTAGATCTCTAATTTCTTGGGCTCTTACTCCCAGGATGAGCTAGCTAGAAAGGAAATCAAGCAACGCTGGGACATGCAAAGATCGAGAGGCAAGTGTCAGTGAAGAGTTAGGAGAAAAACAGCCAGTACGAAAGGAAGCCGATAAGAGACTGGGAATCACCGTGGCCAGCTCAGACCAAGTCTAGAGGTTGACAGACACTAGGATTCACTAGGGTTCCATCCACTAAGGAAAAATATAGTCATTATAGTGTTTTTCAGACCTCTTCTTATGGCTTTGGGCAAAGCAAGTTAGACAGAGACCACGCCGTTCAAAAAAAAATGCGCTGATTCAGTTGCCCACTGCTGTCAACCTATTTATTTATTTGCACATTAGATTAGAGCTTCTTGTTGGGCAAGGACTGTTCTTGCAAGTTATATGAGTCTCTGTCCTCTCTCTAGTACTGCTGGGAGGCTATCAGCTTGTTTGATTGCATCGGTATTTGCTGGTTTTGCTGATGCCTCCCTTTACTAAAACAGGCTGACCTTTTGTGCAGTTCTGAGGTGGAAGAAGTCACTTATTGTAATTTCTCATTGGATTTTTAATTAATTTTTAATTCTCATTAGTGGGTCTGATGTGAATTTCCAGTTTTTGTGGGAGTAGCAATGTGGGAGTTGGGCTGACAATCTACCTCCATTCAAGTCGCCATGTTGGCCAGAAGGGGCTGGCCAATTGATTTATTGAATAAAAAGGAGAGGGGGATCTTAGTCAATTCTCAGTATGGGACAACAGTACGATAGGGCAGCCCACAATTTTAACTCAATCTTGAGCTGCATTAAGAGAAGCATTTCCCTATACCTTATGAGACCATATCAAAGGTATTGTACTCAAAGCTGGCTTTGACATTTTAGAAAGGATACCTGCCCATCCAGATAAGACCAACCAAGATGGGAAGACCACTAGAAGCTGTAGAATATAAGGATCCATAGAAGGACCTGGTGATATTTTGCCTAGAGATGAGCAGACTTGTTGGAAAGTGAGAGAATCATCACCATCTTCAAGTATTTGAAAGGTTGGTGTTATATGGAGACTCAATCCATCAATGAGCATTTATTAAGAATTTACCAGGTGCCAGGCACCATGCTAAGTATCAAAGATATGAAGAAAGGCAAAAACAGTCTCTGCCCTCAAGGAACTTATATTCTAATAGAAGAGGTGATTTGTAGATACAAGGGCTATAGAAAATGCACATAGAGTAGGCTGAAGGTAATCTTTAATTGGAGTTGCTCCACTTGACCCCAGAGGGCAGACTAGGAAAAATAGAAGGAAGTTTCGGAGGAAGATTAAGGCTCAGTGTCAAGAGCAAAGCAACTTCTTAGCAATGATTGTTGTATACAAGTGGAATGTACTGCCTCCAACTGGAGGCTGGATCACCACTTGGGGACAGTGCCAGTTACCATTCACACATGGGCTGAGGTTCCTTCTAATGTTGAGCCGGCTCTCTTTTTGTCTCAGATAAACTGAGACCCGCTAAAGACTTTAGCTTAAAAAGGCCAAGGTTTCCCACTGCATCTAGTGCCATCTTGACCTATGTCTTGCCACTAGACCCAGATGGAGGAAAGAGTGAGGCTGATGACTTTGCACAGCTCTGCGTCACTTAAATCCAATTCACTTGCAAGTCAAGATATCACCCTCCTGATGTCATTCATCCTCATCAAGAGGAAGGACAAACAACATCTTTCCTCGACCTAAGCATCCACCAGGGGAAAAAGTTTCCCTCCACACTGGCCAGATTCCATTTCGTTAAAGGGACTTACTGCCTGCAGTATCCAAATCAATTTTGCTAACAGACAGGTGACTTAGTGAATAGAGAACTGAGCCTAGAGTCCAGAAGACCTGAGTTCAAATCCAGCTTCAGACTTTGAGCAAGTCACTTAATCACCACTTGCCTCAGTTTCCTCATCTGTAAAAAGGGGATGACAATAGAATCTACCTCCCAGAAATGGGACGATCAAATGAAATACCATTTGTAAAGCACTTGGCATGGCACCTGGCATGCAGTAGACACTATGTAGGTTCTGGCTATTATCGCTGTTCTTATTATCAGCACCCGTAGGCAAGAGTGAGGTTTTAATCAGATAGGCCACATCATTGGGAAAACCCATCGTTCCACTGGGATGATTCAAGCCTCTTTCCTTGGGCAAGGTTCTTCCTGTGTCAGATCCCTCCCTAAGTTCCCTGGGTTGATCATAGCTATATACTCATCCCTCATATAATCCCTGGGTTGATTTTAGCCATTAAAGGTGTAATTTAGCCATTAAAGGAGAATGAAATGCCTGGATGCAGGTTTGTCTGAAATCCATAAAATAAATTTTCAGTCACCCACCAAATGGATCAATGTTAGATATTCTTGGATAATAGAAGATTCACATTGTCCAGATACTGTGTAAACTTTGAAGTCCTTTAATGATAGGGGTCGTTAGGATCCTATATCATAGATGGTGAGAAGCAACATGGAAGAGAGGGCAGAAAGTTGGCCTTAGGAGCCAGAAAAACTTAGGGTTCAAGTCCTTCCTCTGACACATACTGGCTGTGACACTGAGCACATCACTCAACCTCTCAGTGACCCTAGGCAACTCTCTGAAACCCTAAGTTGCACAGAAGGTGCTTACCTACATTGGGAAAAGGTTTTCCTCATTGGGAGTTCCCTATGCCAATGAAACTACAGCTCTGGTCCAAATATAAATTAACATAGTAAAGCATGATAATGATGACATATCACATTATATTACATAGAAATTATATATTACACATCAAATAATTATATCTTATAAGTATGTAAAAATAATAAACCGATATATTAAATCATATATTGTTACAGTATAAAATATATTATATGAACCATGTGTTATGTGCTATAAAATGTTATGTGAACCATGTGTTATATGCTATAAAATGTTATGTGAATATATACTATATATAGCATATATATATGCTATAAATATATTGTATTAATACATTTGATATATAAATATGTATACTTTAATGTATTAATATAATAATGGACACTGTGCCTCTGGTAATGACAGAGTACTAAGGTTCAGGATTAGAAACCAATCAATACAGAAACACTGAGGCAGAGTTGGGGAGGGAGCTCCAAGCATAAGGGACTGTATGAGCAAATGCACGAAGGTGGGAGAAGGTGGGAGTACCAAGTTAAGGAACAGCTGGCAGACCATTTTGAGTAGGATTGAGAAATGTTTCATTTTGAAAGAGATTGATGCATGATCATAGCGTTCAACAGACAATATAACAAGACAAGAGAGAATATGACTGTCCAACAAACCTGACAATGACATTTTTGACAACTTGGTAAAAGTTCTCGAACAATCAGGCTCTGGGGAGAGAAAGCTTCACTTTGATCCTGGGTTTTAACAGGCTGTTGTAAGACAAAACCTCCCATGTCAGAATCGATAGCCTGTATGCTAAGATGTTCATAGATTTATAGCAGGAAAGGACCTGGGAGGCCATCTAGTCCAACCTAGACCCAGAGAGCTTTATAGGGTCAGTCAATAAGCATTAATTATGCACCTACTATGTGCCAGGCACTGTACTGAGTGCTAGGGATACAAAGAAAAGAAAAAGATCATGCTTGCTTTTAAGGAACCCATATTTGAATGGGGGAGATAACAGGCAAATGACTATGTGCAAACAAAATAGATACAGGATAAATTGGAAATCATCAACAAAAGGATGGCACCAGCATTGAGGGGGTCCAGAAAGGCTTCTTAGAGAAGGTGGAACTTTAGCTGGAACTTGAAGGAAGTGAAGGAAGCAGGGAGGCAAAGATGAGGAGAGAGTGTTCTGGGCATGGGAGCAGCCAGAGAAAATGGCATCACTGCCTTGAAGAGTATGTGGGTGGAGGTGGGAAAGACTGGGGAGGGGGAAGGGGGGAGCCAGAGGACACAATCCTGGAGGGTCTCAAGGGTTGGAAGGAGCCCCATCCGCCTTCAAGGACAAGTACCAGAAAAAGGATCCCTACTCCAATCTCCCCAAGCAGAGGTTGCCCATCATTGGCTTAAAGAGCCAAGTCAAGGGGATACCTCACACAATCTACTTTGCTTCTAGTCAGCTCTAATCATTAGGAAGTTTCTGCAGACCTCAAGTCAAAATTGCCTACTTTGCAACGTTCACCCATTGCTGCTATTCCTGCCATCTGGGGCCAAGCAGAACAAAGCTAATGCCTCATCTAGGTAGCAACCCTTCAGACTCTGGAAGACATCTCTTCTCCAAGACTCAACCTCCCCAATCCATTTATCTTCATATGGTGCGGTCTTGAGGCTTTTTCACCATCTTAGTTGTATTCCAGTATGACTAAGGCAACCAAGTGCCACAGTGGAGAGACCACTGGGCTTGGAGTCAGGAAGAGCTGAGTTCAAATCTCAACTCGGGCACTTACTAGCTGGGTCACTCTGGACTTAACTTTTGTCTGCTTCGGTTTCCTCCAGTGCAAAGTAGGGATTATAATGTCACCTACCTCAAGGGAGTTGTGAGGTTACTAATATTTGTAAATAGTATTAAGTTATAATTGCATGTATAAATATACATGTAATGCTATATTATATTAATATCACTATATTATACAACAATAATATAATTTATATTAATCACATATACTATAAATAGGATAACATATAATACAACATGGAGCCAAATATATTGTTGTGTATATTATATTAATATAGCAGTAGTAATTGTTATATTATGCATTAATATAGTACTAATTATTTTATTAATAATGCAATCTCCTCCAGCTCTTGCAGGGCTAGAACTCCGGAACTGAGCTTCTCCAAAAGCTGGTGGGGTACGGGACAAACAGACTCCTGCCACCCGCCCCTGGTTTATAACCGAAAATCAGTCTGATGATTTATGATGAGAAACCTCTCTGGAAGCTGAGCAAAATTATGAACAGAAGGTTTTTCTGTGAGTCTATGGAGTCGGCCCAAGAAAAGGTGTTTATAGGAGCAGGACCACCCAAATGCTTTTCTCAGTTGGGCTGGGCAGCCTCTCTCTCCCTTAGCTGGTGTTGGGGACCTGCTCTTGCCACTCCCTCCACCTCCACCTAGCCCACCAAATGGCCCTTTCTACATGACAGAAGAAGGAACAGAAAGGTTTCTAGCAAACCTTTGTGAATCAGAAAATTCCATTTATCCAAATAAATACCTCAATGTCCCCAAAGAGTCTAATTTAAGGTTATACTTTTGTCAATTGTTTGAGGGCCAGGCTGAGGTCATCCTCAGGTTGGCAAATTCTTCCCCCACGGAATAAATGTTAAATTACAGATGTACCACTATTTATATTGGTAGTATTAGTAGAAGTAGTAGCGATGGTAGTAGTGGTGGTGGTGGGGTAGTAGTAGTAGTAGTAGTAGTAGTAGTAGTAGTAGTGGTGGTGGTAGTGGTGGTAGTAGTGGTAGGGTAGGAGTAGTAGAGATAATAGTGGTGGTGGTGGTGGTGGTAGTAGTAGTGAAAAAAATTAAAAAATAAAAAAGATGTAGTGGTGGTAGTAGTAATAGAGGTAGTAATAGTTGTAGTGGTAGTAGTAGTAGTGGTAGTAATACTTAATAACAGTAGCAATAGCTAGCATTTATCCCTTAAGGTTTGTATAGTGCCTTACAAACGTCATCTAAATCTATCCTTACAACAACCCTGAGAGGTAGGTGCTATTATTACAGCTGAGGCAGAGGTTAAGTAATTTGCTAAGGGTCACATGGCTAGGAAGTGTCTGAGGCTGGATTTGAATTCAGGCCTTCCTGACTCTAGGTCCAGTGCTCCATTCACCAGGTTATGTGGCTGGCCATTTAAGAAAATTAAGAGAAAAGGCACCTCTCTCCTTTTGTTTCAGAAGCCCCTAGGGGATTATGGGTGGGGGATGCTATATTCACTTTCAGAGTCAAGTGAGGGCCAGTTACTGTTGCTTCTAATTTTGTTACGACCAATAGCCCTGTGGATAGGGGAGGGGAGAGAGGATATAAATTCGGAAATAAAGGTGCTACAAAAACAAAACCTCAATTAAAATTTCTTAAACGAAGGCCCTAATCCCAACATGTCAGCCTCCATACACCAGAACGTTGGCAGAAAATTCTGCTTTCAGGGGAAGACAGTTGGGCAGAGAGGCATCAATCACAGCTGGGATTACTAGGGCTGCTCCGAGACGGCAAGGAGTCAAATCGGGACCACGCTCGAGAATTCTGACTTTAAAAAATAATCAAATATTTAAAAATGTAAAGACCAGCAGGTAGGGCGAAACTCACTAATTAGGATTGAGAGCCAGAAGGGACTGTAGAGTCAATATGGTCCAAACCCTTTGTTTTATGGATGAGGAAACCAAACCTGGAGAGGTGGCGTTGTGTGGTCTTCGGGCCCAAGGTCAGATCAGCTTCAGTGGCACAGATGAGGCTAAAAGCCAGGTCTGCAGATGCAGGCAAGGGCTCTCTGGATCAATGTACTCTGCTGAAACTTGGCAAAGGTCTGAATCACAGAGCAAGAGACCAGCAAGTCTGAGCACTTTGTTTACAGGTCAAGCCAGTAGGCGTTTATTAAGCGCCTCTAGTGTGCTGGGCACTGTGCTAAGCCCAAGATCCAAGACTGAGAGGGAGGACAGGATCTCAGTGGCTATCTAGTCTGACTCAGACCTGAATGCAAATCCCGTCTACACTATATGCAATGAGTGGTCAACCAGCCTTTGCCTGAAGATGTCTGTGCAGATTTAAAAAAGAAAATTCTTTTTCGGGGATGGCTTTCTGGGAAGGGGAAAGGAAGGGATCCCCTGGAAAATGTAAGTGTGTTTTTTTTATATTTATATAGGCTCGTATCTAGAGCTGGACAAGATCTAAGTAGTCACTTGACGACCTCATCATTTTACAGATGAGTAAACTGAGGAACAAGAGAGATTAAGAGATTTTCCCGGGGCATGCATTTAGGGTTAGGGTTACCTACCACCAAGTAGTAAAGGAAAGAACTCTGGTCAAGTTCTCCAAAAGGAATACTAAAGAACACACACATACACATACACGTACAAGATGAATATAAATATTATTTAATGTTTCACATTATCAAGTTTTTTCTTCCAAAATGATCATAAACAACAAAAAAGATTAGTTTGATAAGAGGTCCAATTGGGGAAAACCAAATAAGGCCAACTCTTCAGATGAGATTCCTTCTTTTACCAGGGGTCTTCTAGACACACCAAGGAGAGAGAATGGGAA
>CM053623.1:245489927-245506860 GCA_028646595.1 Phalanger gymnotis
TGATTCACATAGCTCATTGGAAGGCAGAGCTGAAATTCAAACCCAGTTCTAGAGCATGGGTTCTTTCCCTGGCACCATATTATCTAAAATGAGGAGGAGGTGGGTGGGAAGGACCCTTACCTCTATGTTTTCTTCTCCAAACCTCTCAATGGCTTTCTCTTCAGAGAGGCCACAAGCCCCATATTCCAAGGGAGTAAACACAGTGGTGGGGACATTGTCGTAGTCACACTGTGCACAAAGAGAAAGGAGGAACAATCAGTTGAGGCTTGTCACGTTGAAAGGATGTGAACTCAAAGGCATTTCCAAAAACCCTGGGACTACCCACCTCCAGACAGAAAGGTGGTGGACTCAGGGTGCTGAATGAGACACACGTTTTGGACACGGCCAATGAGGGGTATTTGTTTAGCTTAACTATACATAAATGGCACAAACATTGGGGTTTTTTTTCTTTTCTCAATAGGGCAAAGGACAGAGTAGAGAAAAATTCATTTTTGTCTGTTGAAAAAAAAAATCAACATTTTTAAAAAGAGAGGGATGATATATGGAATCTGAAGTCCCTTTAACTATAAATCTATGACCCTTTAAGTCAATTAACCTCTTTGAGCATCAAATCCCTCATCTGCAAAATGGAGGCAATAACATGCATTCATACTTTTCTTCTAGGTACAATGGAACAAAATCAAATACAGCCTTTCAGGTGAACTCTAAGGCCTTAACTTTGGGGTAAGGCACAGACCCAAGTGGCTTGATTTAGGGAGTGTCTAAACAAAGTTAGGCAACATCGAGGGCAGGCTGGGACCTGGTCTATTCCAAGACCTAAATGAAAGTGTTTTCACCAACACCTGCCTGGCAAATTAAAGGATTGAGGCCCTCCAGGGAGGCTGGACCAATTCCAACCTGCCAGCTACAACACAGACACAAGCTTGTGTCTTCCCCTTTACTGCCTACACCCAAGAAATGAGGGAAGAGTCAAATGGAAGAGTCCCACAGAGGTGCCCAAAGTCACACAGGGAGCAAGAGAGACAAGATTTGAACTCAGGTCCTCCTCCATCCAAATCCATGGTTCTGTGTGCTGGATTTATGGAACATGGGATTTAGAACTGGGAGAGACTTAGGGCTCCTCTGGTCCAATCGCCCAGTTGTATGGATAGGAGACATAAAGACTTAGGGAAGACTGGTGACTTGATCAGGGTCACAGAGGTAATAAGTGGCCAGGCTGAAAACTGGACCCAATAATCCAAGTTCAAACTGTTTCTCCCATGCACCATCTGTGTGATCTTGAGACAAATTACCCCATCTCTCTAGGCCTCTCTCAAAAAAAGAGGTGGGACTGAACGAGAATCTTTTGAATCCAAATCCAATTGTCTTCCCATGGCACCATGTTGCCTCTCAAGAGTCAAGAGTACTTTACGGGAGTTCAAGCCTACAACTGTGAATGAGACTATCCTCAGGCCCTCATTGCTAAGGCAAAGTCTCATCCTGAGTCCTCACACCCTTCTGAATGTCCTTTCTTGCTCATCACCTACTCATTTAAGAAAAAACAAAGCACCAATTATTAAAATCCAAAAAGTTTTGTGGCTCAGTCAAAATCATAATATGGAGCAACGATTTCCTAGGGAACTGGATACCCTATGGTTATAGCGTGAAAATATCTGACTATCTGAACAAAGTCCATTTCAACTCTACTTTCCCGATTTATGTGAATTCCAACTTGGGGAGGTTTTAATAGACCAGACCACAAATCAAAAGGGCCTCTGGATACCAATTTATAAAGATTGGCTATTGTCATGTTAGGGTACTGACATTACTCTTCTAGGTTTCCAATACCTGGGAATGTAGAAAGGAAACCCACAGTGAACTATACTCAAGATGCTGTCGATATATTCCAACAGAAAAGAATGTAAGAGCCAAGGAAGGTTTCAAGAAGTTCTCTGCATTATTAGTATCACCTCTTAGATCACCAAGTCCTTTTATGGCCTATTTAGAGCCCGCAAAAGGATTTAGAAAATTACATGTAAATTGGAGATAATGAAACTGATGCAATGCAGCTATTATGAAGATTTATGTGGAATGAAGAGTGCTAAGGCTTCGTTAACCGAACTGAGCTCATCTCATTGTTCCTGCAATCTTAAGAAGGAAAAAAAACACATTTCCTACTAGATAAAAAATCATGAATTTACAGCATCTGTAATTCTGTCTGGCTCTGAAGGCAGTTAATACAGCCCACCTGCTAGACCCTCTGAGGCCCCCCCCCCACCCCGCCCAGAAAAAAAGCAGATTTGGAAAGCTGCCCCTCCAAGATGGGAGGCCGCCTGATTTCAGGAAACAGAATCCCAGCAGATGATGGCCAAATGCTTACCTTTACATTAGAACCTCCATAAAGTCGCCGAGCCAACAGTCTGCCTGCCTGGATTGCCACTGGAGTCAATTCCAGTTTGTCTTCTAAGATATCCCCGATGGCATAGATGTAAGGTACATTGGTCTGTTCCTCATCATTGACGGGTATTTTCCCTGTCCTATAAATTCAAAGAAGAGGAAGGAAGGAAGGAAGGAAGGAAGGAAGGAAGGAAGGAAGGAAGGAAGGAAGGAAGGAAGGAAGGAAGGAAGGAAGGGCAAGAGGGAAGATAAAGCAAAGAAAAAATGAAGAGAAAAAAGAGAAAATAAAGAAGAAGAAAGCAATGAAATTACAAAAAATTTCCAGTAGAAATTATGAGGATACAATTTTACCAGCTGAGGGAAACTTTAACTTATAACCTTGGCTGAAGGACACACAAAATATGCTGCTTCAATGGATTCCTGGATCACTGTAGGATCATAGCTCTAGAAAGTCAAAAGGGGGCTCTGAGGCCATCTAGTCCAATCCCCAGAGGAGGAAACCAAGGCCCAGAGAGAGTAGGGACTGGGCCAATGGGAAGCAGGATGGGTGAGAGGGAGGAGGAAAAAGAAAAAACATGCCAAAGCCTTCTTCTCTTGAATAAGACAGCAATGGGAGGAAAAATAATCTGTTACACTCTTCAGGGCAATTTATAATTTTCTTCATGCCTGTATTTACTGGAATGTTAAAAGGGCAACATCTAACCCAGGCTATTGAGAAAAACCGGTCCCACTTCCATGTCTACTCCTGTGCCCCAGCCATCTGGCTGAAGAATCTCCATGTTCCTTAATGAGTCAATATTTTAGGTACATGAAAGATGGTGGTGATCCCCAAGAGACAATACTTGAAACGGCTGTACAATCACAAAGTGTTGCCCAGGTTACTCAACAAATAGAAACCGACCTTCCCACCTCAGTGAACTCCCTTCCTGACTGGGAAAACTCCCCCATTCCCCACCCGCCCACCCCATTCCTGAACACACGTGCAGAGCCCACTGGTGTCCCGCAGTCAGAGCACCATCAAAAAGTGGATGACCATGGCGCTTAAAGACAAAACTAACTCTGATGAGTTACATTATGGGTCAATGCTACATAGCAAAGCAATATTTAGACCGGGCTAGAACGGAAGCTTTTCTTACTTTTCGTTGATCTTCACCCCGACGGTTTCCAAGCCGATTTTTCTTGTGCATGAATCTCGTCCTATTGCCAGCAGCACCTGAAATCCATTGAGGAACAAGCATTTATTAAGCATTGACTGTGTGCCAGGCACCGCATTAAGCAATGAAAAGGCAAAGAAAAGGAAGAATGCTCTCTTGACCTCAGAGAGCTTATAGGATAATATGGGAATAACATATACAACTGCTAACATCTAAGATACATAATAACCAGCATTTATACAGAGCTTTAAGGTTTCCAAAGCACTTTACGAATGTCATCTTGTCTCATCCTCACAACTACCTTGGGAGGTGGTTATTTTATCTCCATCTTACAGATGAGGAAGTTGAGGCTGATGGACCCATACTACTCTGCCTCATGGAAGCATGGTGCCTGGAAGTCACTGGGTCAAATCATTGCATTGGTTTTCAAGGTTTGACAGGCAATGGTCAGAAATCTAAATTCTCCAGTTTGTATTTATTTCTATTCTCATAGTCTCAATCCCTTGGTGAGGAAAAAACATCCAAGTTGCAGAGTGATCAGCTATATTAAAAAGAGAGCATGGAATTGGGGTGTCAGGAATATCTGGGGTCAAGGGTGGCCTCTTTCACATATGGGCTGTGTGACTCTTCAGTGTCCTACGCCACTCTGTTCTAGGGGTCCTTAACCTATTTTGGGTCCTAGACTACCCAATCCCCACTTTGGCAGTTTGGTGAGGTCTATGGACCCTTTCCAAAGAATTATGTTTTTAAATGGATTTTTAAAAATGCGCAGGATGACAAGCGAACCCCTTCTCAGAATGTTTTCAAATGCATTTTAAAAAATGCATCTACAAAGAAAACCAACTACACTGAAACAGTTACCAAAATGTACGTATTTCCAAAGTTCATGGATCTCACTTTAAGACTAAACATCATAGGGTCATAGACTTCAAGGTGGAAGGGACCTTGAGAATCACTGAAACTAACTCTTATTTTATGGATGAACAAATGAGCACAGAGTGGTTGGTTAAGTGACTTGTCCAGGGTCACATTGTAAGGTTTTTTCTGACTCCAAGGCTGCTAGCACCCTATCCATTATGCCATACCGACACCTCCAAAGATGTAGATTATGAGCACAGGTTTGGGGGAGCTGAGGAAGGATTCTAGGACCCCCAAAGGGCACGACACGTGCACTGGACTGCCCCGGAGAAGGAGTTTCTCAGGAACCACCATCAGGGCTACGTATGAACACTTTGTAAACTTTCTTGGCGCTCCACAAACATCAGGCTAGAATACAATCCATGTCTGCCAAGACAGCTCGGGGGTGGTGATGACTCACCGTATTATACTCGCCCTCAATGGTCTCCTGGCCATTGGTAGACTGAGCCACCACCTTCAGTTTGCCAGGCATGCCTTCTTCAATCTGTTCGATCTAAAATGACAAGCACAGTGATAATTACAGCAGATGGTATATGGTGCAAAATGCATCAATAAGCCTTGTTAAGGACCTATTACGTGCCAAGCGCTGGGCATCTTCGCAGTGAGAGGCATTTGGAGTTATCATGATTTTACAGAGCAGGAGGACCATGTTCAGAGATTCACAGCTGGTATTTCTATACTGCTTTACACTTTGCAAAGCACTTTGATTCTCCACAACTATGTTAGGTATGTTGCTGTTATAATTTCCATTTTATAGATAGGGAAACTAAGGCCCAGAGAAGTGACCATATCTTAGGTAGAAGTAAAATGAACCTTAGAGGTCAATGAGTTCAAAAGCCTCATTTTACGGATGAGAAAAATGAAATCAGGGTCTCACCCTGGATATTCCTGACTCCAATCCCAGCATTCTATCTACTCTGTGACAATGCCCCATCACAGACCATCCCTTCCTTTCTTTATTATTTCGGAGGCAATCAGGGTTAAGTGCCTTGCCCTTCCTTCCTTTATTATTTTGGAGGCAGAGTTAAGTGACTTGCCCAGGGTCACACAGCTAGCAAGTGTCTTGAGGCAGGATTTGAATTCAGGTCCTCCTGACTCCAGGGCCCGTGGTAGGGGATCCTTTTAAACACGAATTCTTAACTTTTTCATGTCTCAGATCCCTCTGGCAGTCTGGTGAAGTCTCTGAAATCCTCAAAATATATATTTTTTAAAATTCATAATGGAAGGAAATATCCTATTTCAGTTAGAAGCAAAAATCAAGATGTAATTTTTTCCCCCCTTCCAAGTTCTCTGGCCTCCTAAGACCTATATTTGAGTTATAACTCAAGGTTAAGAATCCTTGGTTTAGAAACATAAAACAAAGACACAACCACACCAGGACTAGCTTCCATTCCAAAAACACACGTTTCCAGACTTTCATCATTAGCCACCTCCCAAGGACGACGTTCTCCTATTACTCCTCCCACGTACCTCAAAGACTTTCTCTGATTAAGTAATGACATCGCCAAAGTTCAGGATTCCTGATTAAGTAACTAAGGACGAGATTCTGCCTCACATCTTAGCTGATTATCCCAACAGCCTCTCAATCAGAGGCTAATGTTTGACAGTTTACACACACACACATACAACGAGACATCACTTCTCTTAATCAAACTCTCAAGGGCTTGATAAAGAGACACTCACATACTTAAATTGTCTTCATACGTCTCAAAACTCTCAAGACCAGCCTGATTGAGTTTTGTTGTATTTTTTCACGGAGGAGGAGGTAGGGAGAGGGTGAAGAGAAACGCTCAGGGGAATCATCAAATCAAAGAAAAGCCTTGGATGATGAATACCGCAAAAGCACAATGCTGTACCGACGTACCTAGGACCCCAGGACCCCTCTCATTTCATCCCCCATCTGCTTATTTCTGCTGGCAATGCTCCATCATATCAAGCTATTGTTGTTGGTCAATACACTAATGCTGTCCGTGGGGTTTCCTTGGCAAAGATACTGAAGTCGTCTACCATTTTTTTCTCCGGTGGATTAAGGCAAACAGAGGTTAAGTTACTTGTTCAGGATCACACAACTAGGAAGTGTCAAGTGTCGAGAGCGAATTTGAACTCAGGTCCTCCTGACTCCAGGCCCCTCACTCTATCCACTGCCTCCTGAGGCAGCAAACTCTTAACTGATATTGTTTTACCATAGGGTTGGGTTGGGAGTTAGAAGAGCCAGATTCAAATCTTGGTTCTGCCATTTTGGTGGAGCTAGCCTCCTCACCTCCCACGGGTCAAGTTCCCTTCAAGCTGTAAGCCTATGACCCTTCGTACCTCTGTGACCCCGGTTGTCATATACCTTTCTGGGACCCAAGATGAGAGAGGAAAACTAGACGGCCTTGGAGGCCCTAAACTAATTCTCCATCTGTGAATCTCTGACCTTGTCTGTGGGAGTGAAAGTGGGCCAGACAACTGACCTTCCAGGGCCTCAGTTTCAACATCGAGAAAAAACAGTTGGATTAATTGGTGTCCGGGCTGGTTGGTGCAGGACCTGTCAGGATATGTCGAGCTGCCTTAGACCTTACTTAGTAAGAGCAAACATTTAGAGACATTCTGAGAAGTGCAAAGCACTCCATTAGGGCCAGGGATTTGGGGCTTACCGGGACCTCAGAGGTCACCCCCTCATTTTACAGATAGGGAAATTTTCCTTCTAAATCTCTGAGCCCATGACCTTTCCTCAATGGAGCCTTTCTCCAACTTGGGAGGTGTGAGTTTGAAAAATCCCACTGGATCAGCTGTTTCCCTTGAGCAATGCAAGCTCACTTGGGGAGATTTTCACAAGCCCCAGGCAGAAACTGACCCTTCTAAATGTTATTTAAAAAAAAAAAGTGCTGCAAGAGTAAAAATCTATCAGCCCAAATTTTAAGGAATAACAAAAGCAAACAGCTTACAGGAAAGCAGCAGCTAATTCTCACTAATTAATTAGATTGTGCTGAGGGAAGTCTCCAAAAGAAACATCAGCCCACATCTGCCCTTGTATTTCAGCCTTAGTTAACAGGTGAGACTCACAGATGAAGAAAAGGAAGGGACCTTAAAAGTCACCCACTTACAGGATGAGGGGTCACAGTTTCTATGCATCAGAGCCCTGACTTCAAATAGTGAAGAGAGCTTTGGGTCTTGACACATATAGCCCTGAGTTCAAACCCAAGCCTCCTAGCTGTGTGACCCTGGGCAAGTGGCTTACCCTGTCTGCCTCAGTTTCTTCAACTGTAAACCAGAGATAACAGCACCTACTCATTTTTATTACCATTATCATTACTGGGGAGAATGAGGCTGGCACATCTCTTGAGCTAAGGATTTCTGAGCTTTGGTAGCTCAATTGTATGTCCTTATTAAGTCTGGCATCAGTAAGCTAATTCCCCTGGAGTGGGGACCCCCCAGACTTCCCAAGAAGGGGCAAAATGCCCGAGGTTGAGAACAGAGTGGGTCAAAGCTTCTGCGCTTCCTTCTTGCCTCCCTACTTCCTTCCTCTCTTCTTCACTCCCCTTTTCCTTTCTTCCTTCCTTCCAACTCAGTATCCCCTCCTCTGCACTACACATCCTGAAAAGAAAACTTCAAAGAAGACAGTAACACAGAGCTCACAAAGCAAGGAGTTAATCACCCATGAAGGGAGCTGGAATCAGAGCAAAGGGGATGAGGGGGGAGAGTCTGATGCATCTCCCCACCAGGAGGGGAAGGAAGCTCCCAGCTCCTGCTGAAGGAGCCTGAGATCCTTCCACGCCTCCTGCCTCCACCACCTGGCACAAACCCAGGGACATAAAGCAAATACCCATCACTTACTTTAACAGGAACAAACTGCTTAATAAATTTGATGCCATGTTCTTCCATGTGGTCCCCAATCTTGTTGGCCATGTCTTGATCAAACCCTCTCAAGAGAATGGACCGAACCATCACGGTGACGTCCAAACCAATGCCTGCCAGAAACCCAGCACATT
Source organism: Phalanger gymnotis (assembly GCA_028646595.1). Taxonomy (NCBI): domain Eukaryota; kingdom Metazoa; phylum Chordata; class Mammalia; order Diprotodontia; family Phalangeridae; genus Phalanger; species Phalanger gymnotis. The sequence continues at coordinate 245,498,347 of CM053623.1, forward strand.
CAAGGGCTACGTAAGAAGCCCCAACCACCAGTGTCTTTCCTGGGCAGTAAGGCAAGGAGAAAAGATCGTCGCTGGAAATGAGTTTTCAAAGGAGAAAAAAAAGTTAGACCCACGAAGTAATGACCAAATAAAGCAATTATTTTGTTTTAGTGTGTTTTTTGGACTGAAAAATGTTTAGTTACTAATTATCCACATGTTAATTACACATGGCGGTTTTATGAAATTATATCCTAAGTTTTCTTTGCACCCCACCCCCCAATAATTTCCATCATAGTCAGGCAGTGAATGATCAGGACGCAAACAAAATTGGAATTTAAATTATATAAATAATATAGTTATGAAGGCAAAAATCAGATTTAAGAATTAGAAAACATTCTAAAGCCAAAGAAAAATGCTAAAGAAAACCCACTTATTTTGGATCACCCATATTACTTTTCCATCATGCCAAGTACCTCCAATTTCATGTATGTGAACAAATGTATTCCCAGCATGGAATCTGCTCCACCAAAGCAGACTGTAACCCACACCAAACAATAACAATAATAAAAACCAACAGTTATAGAGAGCCATAGGATTTGCAAAGTGCTTTCCAAAAAGGATCTCCTTTGAGATTGATCAAAGATTCATAGGTTTAGAGCTGAAAGGGTCTTCTGGGTCATCTAAATGACCCCTATAATTTTACAGATGTGGAAACTCTGGCCCAGAGAAGTTGATTTCCCAATATCATATACTGACACAGGTAAAATCTTAAGGAAGTCCTTACAAAGAGATTAAGGGATTGGGGCCTGGCCTTGCAGCCACGCTGCCACTAGGGTATTTGAGACAGTGCATTGGGGGTGATTTCCCACCTCCACTGGGGTATTTGAGACAGTGCATTGGGGGTGATTTCCCACCTCCACTGGGGTATTTGAGACAATGCATTGAGGTTAATTTCCCACCTCCATTGGGGTGTTGGAGATGATGCATTAGGGTTAATCTCCCAGCTGACTCTGACTTAGTAAACCTTGGTCAGCCACAATGTCCCTATGTGAGAATTTCTCCATTCTTATAAATACAGAGGAGGTTTAGATGATAAATTATACTGACTCCCCAAGAAGCCACAAAAAAGGTAAGATACTACAGAGGCCCCATTACATAAAGTATGATTTTTTTTTCAATGAATTGGTCAGTTTTGCTGATTTTTTTTGCTGATTCTGTTCTCTTTCTTTCAAGAGAATTCTATTTAAAAGACTTAAAGACAATGCAATGCCCAATCCCTATTCCAAAGGACCAATGATGAAGTATGCTACCTACAACTTGCCAAAGACATGAAGTAGGATTGTACATGTATAACCTGTAACAGATTGCTTGCTGTCTCAGGGAGGGAGAAAAATTTGGAACTTGAAGTTTTACAAAAATGAATGTTCAAAACTATCTTTACATGTAATTGGCAAAAAAAAATATCATTAAGAAAAAAAAACCAAAGAAATGAAATACTCGAAGAAAAAGATGAGACCTGCTTTTGGACATGGCCAATGAGGGAATTTGTTTTGCCCAACTACGTGTATTTGCTAAAAGGGTTTTCTTTTTCTTTTTCAGTTGTGGAGCAGGAGAAAGAAATAGATTTGTCCATTAAACAAAATTATATCAAAATTTAATAATGTTATTATTATTATTTTAAAGACTGGCTCTCCCTATCTCACCCAGGACTGGATATGCAGCAGTCATTCATGGGCCTGATCCCAAAACTTACTGGCGCAGAAGCTTTGACCCACTCTATTCTCAACCTCGGGCATTTTGTCCCTTCTTGGGAAGTCTGGGGGGTCCCCACTCCAGGGGAATTAGCTTACTGATGCCAGACTTAATAAGGACATACAATTGAGCTACCAAAGCTCAGAAATCCTTAGCTCAAGAGATATGCCAGCCTCATTCTCCCCAGTAATGATAACAGTAATAAAACTGATAACAGATGATGATGATAATGATATTAATAAATAGCTAACATTTATATAGCGCTTCCTATGTGCTAGGCACTGTACTACGTGCTTCACAGTTACTGTCTTATTTGATCACTATAATTAGCAGACATTACAGACACATATTACCATGCCAAGGAAAAAAAATATGCTATAAGGGAAAGCTCTTGGACAGGGATGGTGGGCACATAGGGAGAGAGGGAGAAATCTACATAAAAGGAAAATAATTAACTAAAATCTATGTTACAGAGGTCCCAAATGGGAAAAATGCCTCACCCAAAGTACGATGCTTTATTTATGTTTTCATTTATTTCTTTTTGTAACCAGAAAAATCTAAAGAATGTATCTCAAATGCCTCTAAAAAAGATTTTCGTGGCCCCATGATACAAGCATGACTTACATTGTATAGTCATTATAAGCTACAGCCCAGAGAGCCCCAGTATCAGTGGCATCTGCGCTAATACCAATCCCTAGCCCTACTGTATCCCTCCAGTGATGATCAGCCCCCTTGAACCCAAGGAGAAAGAAGGCCTGTGGCCTCAGGGCCAGGAATAAGTGGGTGGTGCAACCACCAAACATATCTGGTCATAATTAAATTGAAAAGCTGAAAATAGGAGCAGATAGGTGGTGCAATGAGTAGAGCATTGGTCCTGGAGTCTGGAGGACCTGAGTTCAAATCCTGCCTCAGATACTCGACACACTTCACTAGCTGTGTGACCTTGAGAAAGTCACTTAACCTCACTTGCCCAGCCTTTCTCCCTCGAAAAGCTAGAAACAGGAGAGCTAAAGGGGAGTGGGAGGGGGTGGGGCATGGGGGATGACAATGTGACCTGGGAGAGAAGCCAAGAAAACTCACCTGCTGATACAATATTCTTTGTCCCCTGGGATGCCCAGGTAGCGCGGCCTTTCTCCAGTGGCAATGAGAAATCTCTCTGCCGTATAGAACTTTTCTTTACCTTTGTTGTTGGTTGCCTGCGGAGAAATTGACCATTTAAAGATGGTTTCCAACTAAAACCTCATGAGATCCATCAGTAAGCCACCACCCATACACAGGAAGTCAGTCTGACTTTTATTTCACCATCATGCAAGGCAACCCTTCCACAGACAAAGGCAGATCCCATCGGCCAAGCTGGTTTTTACCTTAATCCTGTGGGGGCCCACAAATTCTCCATAAGCATTCTCGTAGGTGACCTTGTTCTCCCGTAAGGATACCCGGTAACCCCAGTTCAGAGAGCCAATGTAATTCTGAACTGCTTCTGTCATACTTTCCCAATTATGTTGGACTGTGGGTGAAACAAGGCATAGGATAATTGGCTTTTTTAATCCAGCAACTCTAGATTCATCTGAAATAATAATGGCCACTAGCATTTATATAACAATATACTGTAAAAGTGCTTTTCACATATCATCTCATATCATCACATATATCATATCAACTCATTCAATCTGCAACAACCCTGAGAAGTGTTATCACTACCCCCATTTCACAGATGAGGAAACTGAAGCTAAGTATTTAAGAATTCAGATTTTCTGGACTCCAAGCTCCGCCTTTCTATTGCCTGGGTCCCCTAGTGACCACAAAGACCGGGAGCTTTCCAGTTTAAAATAACAGAGTACTAAGATTTATAGCTATTTTTGAACTAAGACCATTTTTTCCCCCTAGACTGGTATTTTGATCATTTGGAACTACCCTTTATCTTTATTAGATTTTCCTTTTCCAAAAAAATGGCAGAATGGATCCAGAGCTAGCCCCAAAGATCTGGATTCAAGTCTCCCCTCTGATACATACTGGTACAGTGTTGACCCAAACAGGTAGAAGGAATTTCCCTCATCTGGGAGGTTTCGGTGGCAATGAAAGCACAGGTCCAGTCCCTTTCTAAAGTAAGCCTGAGTGTAGGAGCCGATAACCTGCATTTTAAGAGTAAGCTCCCTGAGGGCAAGCTCACTCCTTCCCTGACCACCCAGAAATAGGCTTTCTCCACACCAGGAGCTGTGCAGTTACTTGTCAATTAAAAAGAAGCAAACAAAAGAATGCTTTATTGATAAGTGACATCGGGGCAGCTAGGTGGCCCTGGAGTCAGGAGGACCTGAGTTCAAATACAGCCTCAGACACTTGATACTGTGTGACCTTGGGCACTTAACCCTGATTGCCTCACCTTCCCCCTCCAAAAAAAAAGAAAAAGAAAAAAATGATAAATGACATTTATTTTGTAAGGAAGAGGAGACTGATCCAAGACTCACAGTCAATTTCTCTTATGATGTAACTCTTTGAGCAACAACTACCCCCATTTTAGTAAGAGTCAGAGGAGGGATTTGAACCCAGTTCATTCTGACCGAAAGTCGAACATTCTGGCCACTACGCTGAACTGTCTCTGGCTTAGAGGTTGAGTTGATTGACAACTAACCAAATATTTATTGTAGAAATTTGGTTTGTTTTTTGTTTTTAAAAAGGGGAAAACTGAGTCATTTGCTTCATCAAAACAAATCAGGCTTATGTCTCTTTTGTTGATAACGGATCATTGATTACTTATTCCTTCCGTTGTGCTCCCATAATTTATCATTCTAAGACAAATCCTTGGTGGATAGCTACCTGAAACACACCCAGCTGAGCCATGCCTTCAGCCTGTAATTTTTAACAGCAGATGGCACTGTTCTGAGTCCCTCGCCAAGTCTAATGGTTAGTTCAAAGAAACTATCAAAAGTTATCACTCAAAACTACTGACAAAATAGGCTTTTTCAAAGCAAATTATCTATTTCCTGCTTACAGAAAAAGAGATGTTAAAAATATACACACACCCCATCTTCTCTTTCCTTGGTCCACTGATCTGGGGATATTACAGATTGAATGCCCGAGTGAGGATGACCAAGTCTACCTCAAAAATCACAACTGAATATGATGGAAGTGTATATGACAAATAATGACTATAAAGAATTCAGAGAAACACAGGATGCTTTAGGATCACAGATTTAGAGCTGGGTGGGACATCCCTATTCAACATATGAGGAAAAAGAAAATGATGATGAGTCCATGGTCACAGAGGTAACAAACAGCCAGAGTTGGGACCTGAACCCAAGTACTCCGAACTCCAGAGCCAGGGATCTGTTGACAATACCAGTCTGCCCCCAACAAGTCACTTGGTGTTTTGGATCCTCAGTTTTCTCAGCTGTGAAATGGGCATAGTATTCCGTACACTAACCCAATTCACACAAAGGTCATGAGAAAAGCAACCAGAAAATTTTAAAGTGATATATAAATGGGTATTATTTTTAATTTGGAATGGCAATCCTGGCACATAGTAAACACTTGCTCATATGTTCCATCTATCTATCTACTGGAAGAATCTGGTCTATGAGGATCAACTGTGCCATATGATCCTCCAAACCCCTCTCGAACATGCAGTTTTCAAATGAAAGAAGTTAGAATGGTTTGGTTTATAAAAGCATCGGCTAACTCTGAGGCAGACTCAGAATTACAAGGAAGAAATCATTTAGCAATCAGATTAAACACCTTCATCTGCAGACGGATCAATTTCATCCAATTTATGTAAGGAAGCTATAAATGGCTTAAAAGATCTTCAGACTTTAAATGCTGCTGATTTGAATCTTTACTTAAAAAGAAAAAAGAAGATAAATTAGCTTTCTTTCTTTAGGGAGGGGAAATGCATGGGTGGCAGGGTAAGGGGTGTTATGGGGTGAACTGAAGGACATGAGACTTCATTTGTGACAAATTCTGTGTTTAATGTGCTTCATGCGCACGCACGCACACACACACACACACACACACACACACACACACACACACACACACACAAAATGGTGGAGGGTCAGCAAACACTATAGCTGAATGTAGACCCCACTCCCTCTCCCAAATATCCGGTTCCCCAGACTTATTTAAGATGATCAAAAACAGAAAATCTACATTTTATAAAAAATATTTTTAACATGAAAAAAAATACTTATAAGAAAAGAGCTTTCACAAGCTGTCTAGCTCAGCTCCTTCATTTTACAGATAAGGGAACTGAGGGATCATTGATTTGGAGTTGGGAGGTATTGGGCAGACCATTTGACAAATGAGGAAACTGAGTCCAGAAAAGTTAAGAGATTTAGAGCCAGAAAGGTCTTTGAAGGTCATAGAATACGACTCCATCATTTTACAGTTGAAGATATCGAGGACCACGGAAGGGAATGACTGCTTTTGCTGACAAGGAAAAAAAATACTGTATTTCACCTCAACTCTAGGAAGAAGGGGAAGTGGATAAGAGGCCAGGATGTGTGATTTGGGGTAACTTTGGAGTTTATCTCCTTAGCTGTAAAATGAGAAACCTCATCTTGATTTTGTCAAAGGTCCCTTTCTGCTCCAAATTCTGTGACTAGAACTAAGTTACATAGGGATGAAGCTCACGATTTTATCAGGATAGGAAACTTTCTGATGAAGAAACTCTCTTTACCAATGCAGGAGGGGACCTTCTTCTCTGCTTGGTATAGTCTTAAGAGAGTTTTCAGGGCAGTGAGAGAGTCACCCTGTCAATATGTGTCAGAAGCTCCACTGAGCCACACTGCCTTCCAACAGAAGGCAGTAAAAAAACCAAAGGAATTCAACGAGTCTCTCCCTGTGCACAAACATTTGCCCAGCTGCAAAAGACCACTAACTCCTGCTTTATTTCATAGAATTAGCATTGCAAAGGAATCCAGAGCCATCTGGTCCAATCCTTATACCTGGAAGACGTCCCACAACAGTGAAGCCAAGGAGTTGTCATGGGCTCTGGTTCAAACCCTAAGGATCTCTCCCCTGCACTCCTAACCAGGCTCCTAACCACCATCACCCCCATCTAGAGAGGCTACCGCAATCACATTCCCACAGGGCAGATTTAACATTGTCATTTCCCTATTCTATCTTCCCTATAGCCTCAGGGACAAAAAATAAACCACCTCCTTTTGGTATTTAAAGTCCTTCTCTACCTGGCCCCAAACTCTAGCCTTAGCACACACTACTCATCCCAAGCACCTTAATCTAGTGATTCTGCCTTTGTATGGCTCTGCATACACTGGCCAGAAGGCTCTCTCCTCACATCTGCATCAGCTTCAGCCCCTGTAGCTGACTGGATCTGACCTCCCCAGCTGCTAAGACCCTCTCCCTGCCAAGCTAACAGGCACTGTATTTAACTATATCCTATTTATTCCCTTTATTTACTCCATATGTATCTATTTGGGTTCTTTCACCTCTTTAAAAAAAAAAAAGACATTTTAAAGATATTAAAACCAGCGTCTCAAAAAACGTCTGAGGGAAATCTTGGTTTGGGAATGTTTTTCATAAGAGCTGTGGGTTCAGAGGACATCAAATGAGGCTGAATGTAAACTGGAGTCTTAGATCACTGCATCGCTGAATAAACAGTTTACCAGCTGTGTTCTCTCTTTGTGACACCATTATCACCTAGATTTAAGAGTCTGTGACATACACCGGGGAGCAGACGGTCTAGGGGACTTAGGAGTTCCATCAATTGATCAAAAATTCCTCCTACTCCCTTCCTTTTTCAAGACTTTCTATTCTAGAAAGCCACTGGGGAGTTAAGAGTCTTTCTGAATGCCTTCCTCCCCTGCAGAGTGGAAGGCTCACTTCAGCTCAATGTGCTTGGATACACACACACACCCTCTCTTAACTTACTTTGCTGGGCAAACCTCACCTCAAATCTAGGAAGGGGGAAAATTTTTCTCATCTGAAAAGACAAACAGTTGGCCTTCATGGTATCTAAATATCCCTCCTGTTTTAAAATTCTATTCCTGAGCTAAGATGTAAGGCTCTCCCATCGAGGACTTATATACAAGATCACCTTTCCTTCTTCTACTGAAGCTTATTAATTGTATAACATCTCATGTTCCCAGGTGTTAGCCAGATAATTTGATCATTAATCCCTGCTAATGAGAGCTCTGATAACAGTGCTAATGACTGACCTGCCTTCCAGCTACATAATGTGTGTGTCTCAACAGTGGCAAGGTGGCGCAGTGGATAGAGCACTGGCCCTGGAGTCAGGAGGATCTGAGTTCAAATATGACCTCGAACATTTAATAGCTGCATGACCCTGGGCAGGTCACTTAACCCTGACTGCCTCAAAACAAAAACGAAGAAAAAAAGGGTCTTCTGGAGAAAGGGAGGTATAGTGAATAAAGAATTGGCAATACAGCCAGGATTGTGCCTCTGACAAATAATGGCTGTGTGACCCTGGGCTAGTCACTTACTCTCCTAATATTCCAGATAACTGTCTAATATGATAATTGCAGAGAAAGTGCCAACCTGATTGGGGGGGGCGGTGTTCTCTATACCCATGAAATCAGTTCCTATCCCTCTCTCTGAAACAAAAAAAATACCTGGATAAGGGTCATTAAAGCATCTTTTAAAAAAGAAAGAAAAAGACAGCCGAAAGAAGCACAGCTAAGTAGGATAGCTTTGAAAGCTACATTAGCCTTAAATTAAGGCAAGTGCCTAACACCACCCAGGTAGTAAATGAAAGAGGAGGGATTTGAACCAGGTAACTGGATCTTACATTTAGAGATACAAGAGGGA
>CM053623.1:245507360-245544592 GCA_028646595.1 Phalanger gymnotis
ACACATGTCCCTCCCAGACCTGCAAGGATGGTTTAAAAAGAAATACTTTTAGCACAGCTGATGGCCCAAATCATGCCCACAAAGTCAATGGCCAGAATTTTGATGATTCTCCTCCACAAATTCTTAGGAATGGCGTTCCAGTTCATCTAAAGACTGATTTATCTGACATGCTTAAATCAACAATTAGTAACAATCTCTTTATTCAATTTAATATTAATTCATCCTTTCAACAAGCATAATAAGCACCTACTGTGTGCAAAGCACTGGCCTGGGCCATGAGGGAATAAAGACAAAAATGCAAGTCCCTGCCCTCAAGGAGGTTACATTTTACTTTATATTTATCTAATTATGTACATTTATAATTAGAGACATATGTAGCTCTATAATTATATTGGTGACAATTTAAAAACAATAGAAATCACAAAGTTGGTTCCTGATGAACATAAGCTCCTTGAGGGCAGTGTCAGTCTTATTGTGGATCTATAGCTTAAGTGCCTAGAGTTTTTATTTTGTGATTTCATCACCATAGGGAACTCCCAGTTTGTAAATTCCCTTCACCAAAGTAGGCCCCCACCTGCTCTGCAGCTTGTGGTCATAAGAGGTTGCCTGGAACTTGGGAGAGATTTGATAGGCACTTAGTTGATTGATTTATCATGTCGGGTCATGATGGGTCAATGAAGACTTAGAACAAGGGATCCTCCCTAGTTCTGCCCAATGGGTAAAAAAACACAGATTTACAATCATAGGATTCCAGAATGAGAGCTGGAAGGAACCTCAGGGGTCATCTGGTCTGATCTCTTCATGTCACACAAGGGGAAACTGAAGTTCGGGAATTGGTTGGTCCAAGGGCAAACACTTAATAAGCAAGCAGAGACGGGAGTGTGGCCCTCCGGGCAACATTCATATAAAACCAAAAAGTCATCTTCCTGAGAAGGAAAAACCTGAGCCCGGACACTGTGCCCCCTCATTACCCTCAGAGTAAAGCAAACCACAGGGTATGATACAAGAGGCCAAGAGAAGGAGGCACCCCAAGGGAGGAGTCATTTAGTTTCCCCATTTTGCAATTATGGAGGCATGAAAAAATGGAATTGGCTTCCTCCCCGTAAACGTTGTTCATGATTAAAGATATAAAGCCCCTATCTACCACAGCAGGCTGAAAGCTAATTAAGCTAGTCTATTTCCCCATCGAGAATGAAATGTGTTATGATTAAACGTCTATTCTGCGAGTCAGGGTGGTCCAGGAAACCCCCTGGCCAAATCTATCATTCCATTCCTCAACGCTGACCCCTTTTTCATCTACCGGCCAATCTACTCAAGAATCTTGGTAGTTTCTCTGAGCCACAAAGAATCATGGCCTGGGTTTGGGGAGTGATGATAAGCATCCAAATTCAGCCCCGTCTCTACCGCTTACCTGCCTCGTAACCTTGGGCAGAGCTCTTAATCCCTCCCAACATTAGGTGGTAGTAATAACATGTTTCAGACTTCTGCAAAGGCTTTCATGAACATAACCTCATTTGATCCTCATAATAAACTTTTAAGGCACGGCTGGGCAAGAAATGATATCCCTGTTTTTATAGTTGAAATCATTAGGGTTGGAGAGCCTTCAATTTTGCCTACCATTTTTTGGTTAATTTTTTAAAAGCTTTTTTTTTAATCAATGCCTTTTATTTTTATGTCAGTTATTTCCATCAATATCAGACACAATATCCTTCCTACCCCATCTAATGAACCTTCCCTTGTAACAAATTAAAACAGCCCAACAAAATTAACTGGCATTCTATATCTGACAGCACGTGCAACATTCCACCCCGTACCCATCACCCATCACCTCCCTACTGAAAGTTGGGGTTCTTAACCTGTTTGGGGTTCTGGTCCCCTTTGGCAAAGTGATCAGAGCTAGACCCCTCTCAGAATCATGCCTTCAAATGCATAAAATATGCAGGTTTGTAAAGGAAACTTTATTATAATTTAACTTTATATGATTTTTTAAATTATAAAAATAAAGTTAACCAAAATATTAAAAAATAAAAAAAAACAAGTTCATCAAATTTAGTTTAAGAACCTTTAACCTAAAGGAAGCTCATTTCTTCAATACTTCTCTAGAACCAAGATTGATCATTACAAGGATGTTCTTTTCATCTACATTTTCTCTCTCTAGTATAATTTGAATAAGTGGTATTTAAATTGTGCTCTAGGGTTTGCAAAAAAGGCTTTACAAATATTTTTCCATCTGATCTTCACAACAACCCAGGGAGGTAGGTGCTATCATTACTATTAATTAATCCCATTCTGCACATTTGGAAACTGGAATAGATTGAGGTTAAGGGACAAATGTTCATGGTCACCCAGCTGTAATTAGCTCTTCTTGATCCCAAGTCCAGCAAGCTATCTACTAGTCCCCAACTTCCTCTAATTGTCACATGCTCCAGAACTTCAAGGTTAATTTAGGATGAGAGATAGATGTCAGAGACTTAGGCTTCCGATTTCTCAAAAACAAATCTTGAAGCACTTTGGATCATAGCTCTGAGGTCATTGAGTTCAATCCTATCATTTAATAGATAAGGAAATTTAAGCACAGAGAGATTTAGTCCAAGGTCAGGTGGGTAGGAATAGAAAGAACAAGGATTTGAACCCAGTTCCTCTGACTGAAAATCCGGGGTTCCTTAACATGTGTAAAACACCAGGTCTGCCACTTTACTGATATACAAAGTTACTGTGATGAAAAGAACAGCCCCTTTTAGATACCTCTCTGTATTAGCACTCTTAACAGGAGGGTCCTAAATAAAGACAAAATGGTATTAGACTGAATGATGAAAAATTATAATGATTCATCTTGTCTCTGGAAAAAGATACTGAAGTGTCTCCTTCCACCTGATAGAAAGGCAGAGGGCGTGACGTCGCACACAGAGCCAGAGGAAGGTTGGTTTTGTTTAACTGGTTTGCTTTGTTAAAGAAACTCTATCCCAAAGGGTTCATAATGAAAATTGTTATTCGCTCCCCTGACAGAGAAGTGATGAACTCTGAATGCAAAAACTGAAGCAAGATTTTCTCGCTTTCTATATTTTTCTTGCTGTTTTGGTAACATGGCTAATATGGAAATATGTTCTGCATGATTTCATATGTATAGTTGATATCGTACTGTTTGCTTTCTCAGTAGGTGGGGAAGGGCCTGAGGGAGGGAGAGAATTTGGAACTTGAAATTTAAAAAAAAAAAAAAGGAGTGTTAAAAAAATAATTTTTTTCCCCAAAAAGGAAACATTCAAAATAACTACATAACGCATAAATATTTGGGAATCTATTTGCATGCAAATAATGAGCCTTTACTCCAGTGGTTAATATCTGTGTACGTATCAAAATACATATACATATATGAATATATATATTACCTTTACATATACATGTGTATATAGCTAAATAGGCATGCATATATGCAATATTACTATTAATAAAGAACACTTTAAAGGTTTTTTTTTGGAGATGGAAGGCAGGGCAATTGGGGTTAAGTGACTTGCCCAAGGTCACACCACTAGCAAATGTGTTAAGTGCCTGAGGCCCAATTTGAACTCAGGTGCTCCTGACTCCAGGGCCAGTGCTCTACTCATGGTGCCACCTAGCTGCCCCAATAAAGGACACTTTCAAAAGAGAAAGAAACCCTCTCCATTGGGTTCTGGTGGGGGAAGGAGCATAGCCAGAGCTGACCACTAGGCAAAAAACAAAGGTGTAAATAAAACTTCTTCAAATGCCAAGGGACAGTAAATGGCCTCTTTGATGAGAATACCAGCAGAGAAGTCAATGAGCTGTAATGACCTTGGCAATGAGAGCGTTGGTTTTATGGGAACCAGATGAAGAGAGGATACTATTCAGGTTTCATGCTTTTATAACTGTGGAATAAGTGGGGAGAGATTTGAAGCAAGATCATGCAGACCTCCCTCAACTCTTGTGTAAACCAAGTTGCCCTTAAGGCTTGACCCAAAGTCACAGGCTTGCTTGTGGCAACAGATTCCTTGATATTCTAAGCTAGCAAAAGTCAAGCTGGCAGTACTTAATAAAATTGAATGCCAATGAAAAACTCCAACCCAATTCAGCTTGGCCCAACTGCTAGATGAGACCAGCATCTGCCTAATTTCGTTAATAGGTTTCATAAGCAAATGACTTCATAGCTTAAAAAAATAAAATAAAATAAACCTCATCCCTACAGATCTGCATCTGAGGTATTAAGAAAAACTTACCCCATCTATTTCCAAGAGGAGTTGGAGTGACAAAATCCAATACCATGACCTTCTTGCCATATTTGGCTGCCTCCTGGGGAACAAATTTAATAAAATTAATATCCAAAAACGAGGCTGGAAAGTGTCTTATAGTTAAAGGGCCGTGTTGTTTTTCATTAAGCCATAATGACTGAAGCATGACCAGTTATTAATCCCAGCAAAACTTCATATACCATAACTGGGATGAAAATGAAAAGCTATATAGAAGGGGCAGTCTTAAAATGTGCAATGAAATTTCACCCTAGAAAATTATTGCCTAAGTCAGACATCTTGGGCACTCCATTTAATAATTAAGCAATAACAAGAAAAGGTCAGGCCTTTTCCAAAAAACTTAAGCGACCAAGGATAATAGATATGCTAATTTCCAAGAGTCTTTGTCTCTATGTGTTCATTACAAAGAGATCAGAAATTGAATTGACCATATCCAACAAATAAACCACATTTAGTTAAGGCTGAATGGGAGAGGTTTTTCTTATGAAACTGTCAAGCACCATTCTTCCTATGTAAAGGCTACTTCTCAAGTGTGGTCTGTCCCATCTGCAGCATCTCCAACTCATAGGATCATAGATTAGATTAAAAGGCACTTCCAACTTCATAGAGTCTAACTTTCTCAGGCCCAGGAAGGTGATAAGTCGCCCAAGGTCACACCAGTAACAGACATCAGAGGTAGTATTTGAACCCAGAGGCTCTGACTCCAGAACCAGGGTCCTTTCCAATGAACCTGAAGAATTTGATGTGTTTCTCAAAAGGTTTATTCTTCTGCGGAACCATTACCTCTGTGTTGAAAATAATCTCTATGTGAGAGGAAGCCTGGCAGCAAGGAGAGAGGAAGGTTGGTCTTGAAATCAGGAAGACCTTTGAATCTGACACATCATAGCTGTGTGACCCTGGGCAAATCATTTACCCTCTCAATGAACTAGCCAGCTGTCTAAAAACGTGAAGTTATGGGTGAAACGATTATCTGCTGTACATTGGTGGGGGGCCAGCAGGTACTTACTAAATACTTACTCATTCTTTTATTCATTTTTGACTCTATATGCCTGGCATCCAACATGGTGCTAGGCGCATATGGCAGATACAATAAATATTTATCAACCTGACCTAAACCCAGGCCCTGGTGTTAGTAGGGCAATGGGCACTTAAATCTTAACTTTAAAACACAAGAGAAATTTTTTTGCCTATCTTGGCTTCATTTTAATCCTCCGTCCCTGACCACCGCTTCATTTGCCTTGGGCAGATGTTACAACAGATGGTCCGAGACTGTGATCCTCCTCAAATGTACAAGCTCACCTTCACTAGGGCCCTTAGATGGAGCAGCAGCGGCACATTCAGCCCCAACCTCTCAGGGCTGGGTCCCTCCACTTCTAAATTTCCCTGAATAATCTCATTCCCTTTTTCCATCACCTAATGGGAGACTCACAGGATCACAGCTGTTGGATGTCAAGTGCATGGAGCCTTTGGCTGCTCGAATGGGGTGATTCAGGGTGGAAAAATCTAATGAATGACTGAGAGGACAGCAGGTGGCCTTGAGGAGATACATCTTTCCTCTCCCACCTAGGACATGAGGAAACACTCTATCACCTCCACCTGATTTTCTTTGAGGCACATCACGCAGTAGGTGATTAATAAATGCTTACTGATTAAAACTACCAGAGGCCTTGTGTCCCGTCCCTCTCCCCCCCCCCCCCCCCCCCCCCCCCCCCCCCCCCCCCCCCCCCCCCCCCCCCCCCCCCCCCCCCCCCCCCCCCCCCCCCCCCCGCTGCCAGTGCCTGCCCCTCCCACTTAGCTTATAGAAATATTTTTTGTATACACTTTTATACACTCAAGTGGCCTCTCCTATTAGAACATAAGCTCCTTGAGGACAGGGACTATCTCATTTTGTCTCTGTAGTCCCAGCCCTTAGCATGTGCTTGCAAAATGGTAGATGGGTAATAGACTGCATAGCGCTCTAGTTTTGGAGTCAGGAATACCCAAGTTCAAATCCCTGGGCAAGTTTTTCTCAACTTCAGTATTTGTTGGTCAGTCGTACTCGACTCTACGTGACCCCACTTGAGGTTTTCTTGGCAGAGATCCTGCAGTGGTTTACCATTTCGTTCTGCAGCTTATTTTACAGATTAGGAAACTGAGGCAAACAGGGTTAAGTGACTTGCCCAGGGTCACACAGCTAGGATGTGTCTGAGGCTGGATTTAAACTCAGGAAAATGAGTCCTCCTGACTCTAGGCCTAGCGTTCTGTGCACTATGGCACCACCTAGCTGCCCTTAGTACATTCACCTGTGAAAAAGGTGTAAGACTAGCACATACCTCCCTAAGGATTAAATGAGATAATCGTGGAAAGTGTTATATAAGTGCTAGTGAATATTAATTAATGCTTATTGACTGACTGATCAAACAGAGAAGGGAAAGAGCAGGGCCATCAGTATTGCCCCTAAAGTGGAAAATATTGCTTCCAGATCGATAGTTCAGTTACATAGACAGAGATTTCTCTCTTCCTGGTCCCCAGCAGTTTTACATATTTGTTTATCCAGTAACAGAAATCCACATGGTGTAGTGGATAGAGCCTGCCTCATTTTCCCCATGAAATATAAAGTGAATAGACAAGAAGGCTTCTGAGGTCCCTCTGAGCTCTAAATCTCTGGTCCCATAATCTTGGATGAGTTTTGGGTTCTTTTTTTTTTTGTTTAATTTCCTGAGACTCAGTTTCCTCTTCCGTATGATGGTCTCTTAAGACTCCTCCGATCATCCCTTTCACCCACAGACGACCCATTCACTGTCGGATTAGGAACATCACTCCAAACGCACATACCTTGGAAGCAGCCAGGCCTCCAGAACCCCCTCCAATGATAATTAGGTCATAGTCATAGGATTCGGGGGTCTCATCTGACCCATTCATTCTGCACAGATTTTGAGGTGTGTCTTCCTTATTGACCTGAAGGAAAAAACAAAAAGGGAAAACGTTTCACTCCAAAGCGGTCCCCTCGCCAGGGACTCCAGGAAACCCACTGTTTGGAAAAAGTGACCAAAAGTCACAAAATTTTTCTGCATGTTCTTCTTGGCTCCCAATGCCAGAATACAAGTGTAAACTCTTGCTCAGAGATCATCAGCAGACCCCTTTGGATTTAGGGAGAAGAGTTTTCTCACATCTCCCTAGGAGCTTTATACATACTCCACTGACCCTCCAGTGAAAGGCAATGTTGCATAGTGGATAGAGAAGCAGGCTTGGTTTCATGAAGACCCAAGTTCAAATCCTGCCTCCAACCCACACCAGCTGCATGACTCTGGGTGAGTAACTTCTCTGTGCACCAGATAGCTTTCTAAGATTATAAGCTGCACAACAATTGTCAAAAAATTAAAGTTGAGGTGAATTTATTGAATGTAAAATAAGCAGATTTGTGAATATATAGCAAAGTAAAAGTACAGAATATAAACTCCATTCCGCTGTATAATTATCATCGCCAAGCTCATTCCCAAAGACAAGAGAAGGAAATGTTACTTCCCTCTCTTCTTTGTAGAGGTGGGAATCTACAGGTGCAGAAGAAGTCATACATTGTCAGACCTGGCTGATGTGTTGGTTAGTTGTGCTTAAATGCTTTTTCTGCCCCATTTTTAAAAAGTCTCCCTTACAAACTGGAGCCAAACCAAACCTGCTTGAAAGCCAGATAGTGAGAGTCAAGCCAAGTGTTGAGATTTTCAGGGTGAGCATTTATTCCCCTTGAAATTGGCAAATGCTATAAATCAGGGCTTGATTCATTGTTTTCACTGCTTTCTAGATTTGTGAAAAGAATGAATAAAATGTTAAAGCAGATTAAACTTAAACATGTGTCAAGTATGCATTTTCCCCTCCAGAGAGCTGGTTGTTAAACATTTTCCAGTACATCACTGCCTACAAAGGGATGCCTCTCTGAGAGACAGGGTAGAGGAAAGGGATTTAAAAAACAAGAGACCAATACATTTGGGGTTTTAGATTTTTTTTTTAATTGCCAACTAGCACTGGAAGGACTTTTCTTATACCAGGAGTTCTCCAGACCAAGGTCCCTTGAACTCAAAAGTCCAGACCAAACATTGGAAGAAATGCCTGCTAACATCTCCTAGCCATGTAGATACCGGGCAAGAAACAGAGATACTCTCTGAGCCAAAGTCCTCGTTTATAAAATAAAGACAACAGCAGTACCTACCACACAGGGTTGTTGCAAGATCAAGAGACATACTATAAAGGCATCACATGAATCTTAAGATACTGTAAAATGACAGCTGCTATCCCCTACCAGGGGTGGGGGACCTGCAGCCTCGAGGTTACACACGACCCTCTAGGTCCTCAATTGCGGCCCTTTGACTGAATCCAAACCTATGGCAGTCCACAGGTGCAGAAAGAGGTATACACAGTCAGACATGTCCTAACTGCATACATGAACATCTCCATTACAACAGAAGGCACTAATGTGGGAACCACTGGAAACTAACATTGGTATAAAAAATGTATATAAAAAATTGACATAGTAAAAATGATAAAAATTGATATAGAAACTTTTTTTAAAATTCATTTACTTTAAAAGAACCTAGACTGGGTCTCTGGAAATATCACAACAGCAGGCATAAAGACAATTGCTTTCTTCCTGGAGCCCTTTTAAATCAACAGGTTGTCAAAAGAAGCCACGTTTGCCCTGGGTGAGTCCAGGGTAGATCCACTCACCAGGCAGAGGGCAGCCAAAGATGGGTCAAAGCTGCACGGAATGGAAGGCTGAGCTAGGGAAGGCACAGTACCAGGAGGCCAGCCCCACCAGAACAAAAGATAGGGTGCCAAGCACTATGACTGTACTATTCAAAGATATTCAGAGACTATTTTTAGGACTCTTTACAGGTCCTTTATGGTGAAGCAAAAAAAAAAAAAGAAAAGAAACCATTCGAATTTCACCTTTCCTGTGGGTTAATATTCTAGATGACGCTGCTGCAATCCATTTTGACAGAGGCAATTTGCAAAGTGGATTTCTTTTGCTTCTATGCCCGGTTAAGTCCTTTGTATTAGATTTAGGATGGGCAAATCCATACTCTTTGCATATTAAGGTTTCCAGTCCTAAAGAATTACCGTTTTAATTAAATGGGGGAGCTCAGAAGAAATCACTCTGTAATTCTTCTCCACATTTGGCCCCATTTCACCCTGGCTGGTGAAAACGACTTTGGGGATGTAATCTAATTTAAGAGTCTGCTCTTTATAACTCAGACTCTAGAGGAATGTGCAATGATATTGGGTTGCGCAAAATTTTTCATCTGTGTTTCTTTATTGTAAAGGAAAATGCTATATTGTTGTGAAAAACTGGATGATTTTACTGTAAGAGACAATGAGGACAAGAAAAAGAGCTCTGTGATTGCAGGCAGAAGACCCAGGTTTGAATCATGGCTCCCTGGCCCTGTTTCCTCCTGTGTCAAAGGGTGAGATGATTCCAAGGTCCTTTTCAGGACTATGCTGATAGTCCTATGGAAAGAGAAATAGGACCAGAAGGAAAGGCGACAAGGAGGAAAGGGACAGCCCCTCCACTTACCGGCTCAGGCTGAACGGTTCTCCTGCTACCAGATGGAGGGGGAGGCAGGCAGGAGTTGGGATCGGCAGGAGGGGGCTGGAGTATGGACAGGAGACAGGGGGCAGCTTGGGGAGGAGGTAAGGCACTAGGGCAGCGCCTCTGTCTCCTTCTTGAGGGCATTGGTGGGGAGTGTTCAGGGGACAACGTGAAAGCTCCAGGGACCCAGCAATGCTCGTACCAGACACAGGAAAACCTGGCAGACGTAAAGTCAAAGGTGGGTAAGCACAACCAATATCCAAAGGGCATTATGACTGATGCTCCTCCTTTAACACAAGACACTGTGGAAGGAAAAGAGAATTCAGTATCGAAGGCTGGCAATATGGAAGGCAGTGGAGTACAGTGGGAAAGACCCTTGGGCTCTAGAGTCAGATCCTGTCACGCTTAGACCTTTGCGACCTTGGGCAAATCAGATCCTCCCTGGGCCTCAGTTTACTCATCTGTACAGATGGCCCGCCTCTCATCTCATACCACTCACTGGGTTGGCCAGCAGGAATCTGAACTTAGCACAGAAAGTCAACATGTCTGAGTTTTTTTTTTAATCCTTCCAATGAGTATGAAGGGGAAACAGTAGTTTTTACGATACATAACTCAGGAAAACCAAAGGACATCCTGTGTCTGGCAAACACAGACACACCAACAAAGCTAAGCTCCAGCCATTGTCTGCCTACCATTCTCCCTCCTTCCCACCCTCAGAGGAGGAAAGATTTTAAGTATGATCACAAAGTCATTTCATTTATGCCCAGAAGCCCAGTCATTCTGACCAAGAGATTGTAGAAGACTGTTACCAGGGGAAAGAAAAACCCAAACCACCCCCCATGGGCATGAAACCTCCCCTAAGGTTGGCTATAAGGCGCCTCCTGGGGAAATGCCTCGTCATGCTGACTACAACTAACAGAGAAGTCCCATAAAGACAACATTTAACATTCTTTCTCAAGGTCAAATAGCAGCCAACTTAACAAGAACAAGTAATAGAGAATGGCCCCACCTCAAAGCTTCTTCCCTTGGGGAGATGGAGAGGGGAACAGAACAAAAAGACAGTGGACAACCAGAGGGTCTGAGCAGCTGGGAAGACAAATCGGAAGCTCCCCAGATCAAGGGCCATGATTTGTCTCTGGTTCCTTAGCACAGACCCTGGTACATAAGAGACATTTAATACATGC
Source organism: Phalanger gymnotis (assembly GCA_028646595.1). NCBI lineage: Eukaryota > Metazoa > Chordata > Mammalia > Diprotodontia > Phalangeridae > Phalanger > Phalanger gymnotis. The sequence continues at coordinate 245,518,364 of CM053623.1, forward strand.
CCGTTAGACTGTGAGGTCTTTGAGGGCAGAGACTTTCTCTTTCTTTGAGAACATTTAGCACAGAACCTGGCACACAGTAGGTGACGTGGGTGCAAACAGTGCCCTAAGGACTAAACTGCCTTTTTCCTGGAGATGCCCTAATACCTGTTAATACGAAGGTACCCTAAGGGATGCGTTTCTCTCCCTGGCACCCCAAAGTCTCCTCCCCTTATCTTTTGTCCAGGTCCAGACTCCCTTATCTTGTCCTTACCCTGTAAGACTTATCCTATGCCTAAATCTCCAACCCCCATTAAGAAATCCTAAAATCACCTTACAGGCTGTATAGCTTTCTGTCTATATAAGTCTGGTCCCTTCCCTACATCAGTGCCTTTGTTTAGCTCCTTGCTAAATCTCAGGCCCACTGCTTTTGTGTCAATAAAGCTCCCAATGGCTACAGAGAAGGTCTAAGTGAATTCTTTCACATTTGATGAACCAGCTCTCCCAACTCTGACCTCAGTAGGCACTTAATAAATAAACACTAGGACTAAATTCCAGCAGTGGTATGAAATAAATACTTGCTTGATTGATCGATTACCATGCTTCAGCCTCAGGAACTAAGAGCTGATGCATTATCTTCCTCCAAGAGGCTTGACAAATAAAAACCCTTCTCTATGCATGCAAATTGACCCACATCGGCCCTGTGTAAATCATTGTCCCAGCCCACAGACAGCTCACCTGTTACCACTAGGTCACTCAGCCATATTCTATTTCCAAGTCATATTTCCTTCTACCAAACGGGATCACACCTTCCATCACCTGAGTCTGACTAAAAAAGAATCCTCCTTCGGGCGTGCCCAAGGGAACAAAAAAGGAGGATCCCTATGGAAAGAGACAGCTGCTTAAGCAAAGTCTGCCACTTGGTTTGCTATTTGGGCTTTAATTTTAACTTAGAATCATGTCCATACTGAACAAATTGTGCTGTGACTGTGATGGAATTTTCTTGTGCTATAAGAAATAGTGAGCAGGATGCTCTCAGAAAAAACCTGGAAAGACTTGCACGGGCTGATGCAAAGTGAAATACACTGTGTACAAAGTAACAGCAATATTGTAAGATGACCAGCTGTGAATGACTTAGCCATTCTCAGCAATACAATGATCCAAGACAACTCTGAAGGACTTAGATGAAAAATACCCCCAGAGAAAGAACCGATGGTGCCTGAATATAGACTGAAGCATACTTTTACTTGTTTTATTTTTCTTGAGTTTTCCTCGTCTATGTTTTCTCTCACAACATGACTAATATGGAAATATGTTTTGCATGACTACACGTGTATAACCTATATCGAATTGCTTGCCTTCTCAATGAGGGGGTGGGGAAGAAGGAAGGGAGAGGATTTGGAATTCAAAGTTTTAAAAAGGAATGTTAAAAACTGTTTTTTACATGTAACTGGGGAAAATAAAATAAAATAATAATTTTTTTAATCACATCCATACTGTCTCCTTGATTTCTGTTTCAGTATTTGAATGACTGGATAGATCAATGAAGTTCAAATAAAACTTAGCAAGAAAAAGTTATTTTTTTTAAAGCAGATACTGCATCATCTGACCAAAACACTATTGCTTCTCCTTCTCTGCCTTCATTTCTTGAAATTTTTCTTTTTTTAACCTAAACTTGACAAATCTCAACAAATATAAACATTTCCCTATATACAGGCTAACTGCTGTAAATTTCTCATTGAAGGTGGGAGGGAACTCCCACACTTTTTGGCTGTGGTCGATGGCCCCTTTTGAACTTCCTTCTTCCCCTCCTTTTGTGGATTTTTGCTAAGGATTCACTGTCTGTCTTTTCAACAATCGCTTTTACTCCCCTCCTGATCAGGCTCCCCCCACCAGGGAAAAAAAAAGATCTCTACCATCAAATGTGCTCAGGTTCCCCATTTAACCTCCCCGCCCCCTGCACACACCCAAACAACCAACTTCCTCTTCCCAGATGGGTTATCTCTTCTGGTTCCAGGCAAAACACCCATATTATTAATTTATGCAAATTACTTGCATTTCCTCTTCACTAACTTAATCCAATCAGGTTTCTGCCTCTGCCCTTACGGTAAGGTCTTACTTAACCCAGGCAATGAGTCCCGAGGCCCAGTTCAATAGCCTCCAAGGGCTTATCTTTTCTTTCAAAAAGATCATGCCACCATTTCCTCCTTGGGCTTATCGTCAAATTTCAATTTCTATCCAATCCAATATTGAACACCTACTGTGTGTAAGGTAACATGCCACGTGCTGGCAACCAAGCAGCCTACCACTACCTCCCCTCTGACCCACCTCCAGATCTCAATTTCAAATGAATTCAAAGGACACCCCATAACAAATGGAGGACACAAAGGGAAAATGACCTGGTCCCAGACCCTAAGGAGTTTATAAACTGACAGAAATAGTAGAATAAAAAGAATCTCGAATCGAGAGTCAGAGGAGGCAGGTTTGAAACCTACCGCTGATATTTATACTGCCCTGTGACTTCAGGCAAGTGGTTTTTAATCTGTACATGCAGGATCATTGAACCACATGACTTCCATGGTTTCTTCTAGCACTAAATCTACGATTTGAGGAATCGGAATTTTATTGTTTCTATTAGAAGGTAAACTCCCTGAGGGGAGCTAGGTGGCACAGTGGAGTCAGGAAGACTCCTCTTCCTGAGTTCAAATCTAGCCTGACAATGTGTGACCCTGGACATGTCACTTAACCCTGTTTGCCTCAGGTTCCTCAGTTGTAAAATGAGCCAGAGAAGGAAATGGCAAATCACTCTAGTATCTTTGCCAAGAAAACCCCAAAGGGGGTCACAGAGAGTTGGCATGACTGAAATGACTGAATGATAACAGACTAGATGGCCTCTGAGGTCCTTTCTAGCTCTAGAGCTACGATCCAATGACCATTCCACGAAACACTCTAGTATCAAATCAAATGAGTGAGCCAGCGGGCATTTATTCAGCGCTTTCGCTATACCAGGAATTGAGCCAAGTAAGTGCTGGAGATAGGAAGAAAGGCAAAAACATGCTTCCCTACCTTCAAGGGGTATACATTTGAATGGGAAAAAGAAAGATGAAAATAACTAGGAATTTTGTTGCTGTAGTCATGTCTGGCTCTTCATGGCCTCATTTGGGGTTTTCTTGGCAGAGATACTGGAGTGGGTTTGCCATTTCCTTCTCTGGCTCATTTTACAGCTGAGGAAAATGAGGCACACAGGGTGAAGTGGCATGTCCAGGGTCACACAGCTAGTAAATGTCAAGCTGATTTGAACCTAGGAAGATGAGTCTTCCCAAGTCCAGGCCTGGCGCTCTATGCACTATGGCGCAGTAACTAGGTACATATAGGAGATGCAGAACCAGGAAAGAAACGTTAACATTCCAACTACACATTAAAAACAAAATTGTACGCTCTGCACCCAGAAGGAACCTAATCTCGATCACAGGACCAAAGACTTAGAGATAGCAAGGGACCTTAAAAGTCATTCAAGTCCAACCCCCTAATTTTACAAATGAGGAAACTGAGGGTCTGTGAGAGAAAGCTGATTTGCCCAGGGTCACAAACATAGCAAATAGCAATGCCAGGATTTTAACTGAGCCTCCCTGACTCCAAATCCAGCACTATTATCATTGCACTCTACTAATAATAATAATTTGTTATTCACATTACAAGCAAGATGGTCATTTTGAAAGAAAAAAGCTCCCCCCCTTGACTACATAATCAGTCACTGACTGACAATCCTTCCTAGGATGTAGATAACTAGGCTTTTCAGAGGGTGGAGGCTCTCAGACACATGTACTCACCCTGACGTCACACAGGGGAACAGCTCAATCATTCAGTCACTTCTACCTATATATAACTAGTCATTCATCTTTACTAAGTAGTCATTGGGCAGGCAGAATTCTTTGGAAATTGGAAACCTGAAGCAAAGAGATAGAACTCTGCTCCTTATTACATTACTCTCAGGGTTATCAAGCCTCAGTCCTGACTGATCCTCCCCAAGCTGGACTAGGAGGAAGAAGCCGTGGAGCCAGGCTCACCAGGTGTGAAAGAAAACAGTTGCCAACTGTTTATTTAAACTCTAAATAGCACTGAGACAGAGCCTGGGTATCAGGAAACCTCAGGAAACGAGGCGTGGAACTGGCAGCCAGGTGTTTACCAAACAAACGGGAAGTGGGAAAAAGAGATGTCACACAAAGAGAAATCCAAACAACTGACATAGCTGGGGTGTACCCAAGCCACCGGAACAATGGCTAGGGATCATTACTGTGTTCCCTGCAGTCCTTCCATGCCTAAAAGTCACCCTCTTGCTGCATGTTTATAAACTGGGTCATTTCCAAACAGGTGAACGTTCCCCAGCTTCCTGGATGTGTCACCTAGATGGATGCCTGAAATCTCTAGAAAGAATGATGTCCAACTCAAGGAAGACCAGGCCAATACATGGATGAAGTCATCAAGAGCCATGGCATTTACAGAATTTCAGCTCACCAGTGTCTAGTCCTTGTCCCTTTTCTGGGATCAGCACTTAATAAATGCTTTTGCCACTTATTTATTATAGAAATGAACTGCAGAATCAAAATCAATCAACCAATATTTATTTATTAAGCACCCACTCACCCGCTATGTGCCAGGCATTTGCACTAGGTGCTGGAATTGATAGATTGGAAAGGACAAAATTCTGGATTCTCTCCCTCTTTTTTTTTTTAATCTGCTTGTTATTTTGTATGTAACCTCGAAAAGAAAATAAGCTCCCTGAGGGCAAGGACTATTTAATTTTTGTATCCTTAGCACCTAAAACGGTGCATGGCTTAGGTGTGATATCTCGTCAACATATGCTTGTTGGTTGATTGATTTCTACTGTTGCTGAGTCGTTTCAGTCGTGTCCGAATCTACATGACCCAATTTAGAGTTTTCTCAGCAGAGATACTGGAGTGGACTGCCATTTCCTTCCCCAGCTCATTTTACAGATGAGGAAACTGAGGCAAACAGGATTAAGTGACATAGCTAGGGTCACATAGCTAGGAAGTTTCTGAGTCCAGATTTGAACTCAGGTCTTCCTGACTCCAGGCCTGACACACTATCCACTGTACTACCCAGCTGCCAAATTATAATGAAATATAGCTATATAATTTATTTTTTAAAAATAAGTTCACTGATTCCAGGTTAAGAATATTTTTACATATGTACTTTTTGCCTACCCATAGGGAGAGAAGCTCTTTACGAGTAGGGGTTGTTTTATTCTTTGTATGTGCCTCCCTGGCTAGCACCTTCAACATAGTAGGACCTTAATAAATGCATGTTGATTGATAAGACCACCTACTCCAAATTTGGAAACATAACTCTGTAAACCCTAAAATACTACAGGACTGGTTATCAGATGGCTGTGTGGTTCAGCTGGCATGGGGTTTGCTCAGCCATCCCTTTTCTCTTTTTCAGTCTGTATTTGTTGTCCATCATTTTTTGAAGAGGTCCAAAGTCATCACAAGGGTGAGGTACTGATGGGTATGATTTGGATTTAAGTAAGGCAAAGCTACACAAAGTTGTCAGCCCAGTATCTCCTCCAGGGATGGCTCTCCAGAGAGGGAGATGAAAACATCTGGAAATGATAGAGGTGTAAAAACAAAATAAATAAGGGAAAATGTGCCCTAACTGCAGAGGCCACTATGCAAATGGAAGATATTTCTCTGATTGTTTACTGGCCAATGCTCCCTACTTCTCTAACCTAGGCACAAAGGGAATAAACAAGCAAAGGAAACACCTGTGCATAGAAGATCTCAAATGGGACCCCAGAAGAAACCCCTCAATGCAGGGGTTCCTAACTGGAGTTCCTAAACTTCTTTCAAAAATATTTTGTTAACTGTAATTGTTTTCTTTTATATTTGTGTGTGTGTGTGTGTGTACACACACACACACACACATATATATATATTTTTTATGCATTAACAAATATGTTTCTGAGAACAGGGTTCAATGGCTTCAGCAGAATCACTGTTCCAGGGTTCCAGGACACAAGATACGTTTAAAATCCTCTGATCTAAGCTCGCCAACAGAAAGTGAGAAACTGAGGCCCAGAACAACATGCCTGAGATCACGCAGCTATTAAGATTTGAACGCCTGCCTGCTTGCCTTGTCCAGAGCTCTATCTACTACTTCCTTTTACAGGGGTGGGGTCTATATGTCGGAAACACTGCATATGCTTTTGGGCTCGACTGATTGATTGTTAATATTGCCAAATTCTTTTTTCCTCCCCCTTTCTTTTTAATTCGTGGTTACAAGGATTGGGCAGCTCAGTGGCAAAGCAGACAGAGTGCAGGGGCTGGAGTCCGGAAGAACTGAGTTCAAATCCAGTCTCAGATACTTACTTGGCTGTGTGACCCTGCTTGCCTCAGTTTCTTCATCTGTAAAATGAGATGGAGAAAAAAATGGCAAACCAAGCCAGGATCTTTGCCAAGAAAACACCAAATGAAGCCATAGAGAATTGGACATGACTGAACAGCTGAACAATACAACAGACAGCGAATGGTTCACCAGGTAGGGGACAGGGGAAAGATGTACAGAGTGTCCAAAAGCCTTGGCATAATTTTAAGACTTTCCAGATACCCTGTATTTGGAAAAAAAGTAACACTAAAATCAAAAACTAGAAATATTTTTAATAGCCACTATTCCTCAGTTACAAGGAAATTCAAGAATAGGTCAAAGGACCAAGCTGCATCCATTGATGCAGTGCATTTTTCTATCCATAAGGCAAAAGATAGTACGATGAAAATTTTCATTTCAAAATAAAACTATAAAAGCTACTTGTAGTTATTTATATTTAAAGTAGCCTGTGCACAGATTGGAGAAATTATAGTAAAATATAACAAAAATGCATCAATTGATGGCCCTGGCCCTTGTGGTATTGACCCAAACCCAGAGACATCCTTCCCCTCCCCCCAGTCTTGCCATTACTTTTCTGCCCTTTCTTATATGTACTATGATATTTTTCAAAGTTGTATCATTACTTACTATTTCATGCATAAAATACTTAAAATTACTCAAGATACTAAGTATCTCATGGCAAAATTCTACAGGCTCCCCTACCTTGAGATGCTTCAGAGACAGAAAAAAAGACACCACTTAAATCTCCACTTTGGATTTCTTCAAGATGCTTGCTCTCTTAATGACCCACATTCTTGGCAGTATTCCCCCAAACAAGGCAGGTAATGAATCACCACATGCTAGACAGTTACAAGTACTAACAAGCTTGAGCCTTCCCATGGCTTCCATCCAAGGAGCCGGCCCAGCAACGGTCTGCCCTGTGATCTGATTTAAGAGTGTACCAGTATTGGGATAAAACACTGTGGCGGGGAAATTCTCAATCAACCCAGGAAAGGGGTCTGTACCTGAGCCAAGAGACAGAGGGGCAGAGAAGGGAGGATGGTCTTGGATAGAAGGAAACACCTATCAGACAACTGTGAATCTCAAGATGCAGCAGCAACAAGAGTATCTGCAGAGGCAGAGTGGAAATACCACGGCACCAGGAGTCAGAAGAACCTGGGTTCAAGTCCTGATGGCCACTAACTAGCTCGGTGATCTCCCCCCCGCCAGGAGTCAATTCCCTGATATCTTTTTTTAAGAAAATGAGTTTAACTAGAAAACAAGAATAATAATATTTGGCATTTATATAGGGCTTTAAGATTTGCACAACATTTTATTTATGTTATTTGATTTGACAGAGGGCCATTGAGGTCCCTTCCAGCTCTCAATCTATTATCCTAAAAGGAGAGCATTAGACTAAATCAGTTTTTTTGTCTCAGAAGCTCTTTACACTCTAAAAAAATCAAGGACTCCCAAAAAGCTTTTGTTTATGTGGATATCTATTGAGATTTACCATATGAGAAATTAAAAGGCCTTAGCATTATTGCAAAAATAGTTCTGACCTTGCAAACTCCCTGTCAGGGTCTTGGGGACCCTCAGCAGTCTCCTGACCACCCTTTGTGAAGCAATGACTACACAGGCAGGGAACCTGTAGCCTCAAGGCCACATGAGGTCTTCTAGGCCCTCGGGTGTGGCCTTTTGACTGAGCCCAAGTTTTATAGAACAAATCTTTTTATTAAAGGGATTTGTTCTGTGAAGTTTGAATTCAGTTAAAGGGCCTCATAGGTTAAGTTACTACCTTTCTGAACCTCACAGACCTCATCTGTAAAATGGGGTGATACATATAGTACCAACGTTTTTAATAGTGTGATCACGAGGTTCAGAGGGGATCATGTACATAAACCTCTCCATAAACCTTAAAAGTACTAAATACACGTCGTCTTCATCATTATTTTTATTTTAGGCTCTCAGATACTGGAATGACTCAAAACCTGTAGCAATGACTAGATACTACTGTGGCCTAAGTATAGTATAAAAGCATGATGATTTTGTCACATAATCTAATCCATGAGAGACACAGGCGTCTGCCTGAGAGGCATGACGTCACTTCCCCATGATCATCCAACTACTGACTGGCAGGGGTGGAATTTGGGCCCAGGACTTCCTGCCTCCAAACTCAGTACTCCATTATACCAGTGTGTTAAGAGCTACAGGCTCAACAGAACATGGAATCTGTTTCAGAAACTTCAAGTACAAGGAAACTCAAATGTTCATTTTGCTACGTTTTCTGTGACCTATTCCAGTAATGTTGATAGAGGACTTTACTCTCTTTTGCATTCTATCCAAAAACACTTTGTGATTATCTTCCCAAAAAGTATAAACTGCAATTCCAAATGGATTGTAAACTCCTAGAGAGGGCAGATAAAAGAGTAACCCCTTAAGGAAGTCAATGTGGTCAACCAGATTGAATTTGCCCATAGAAACAATGTTACACATGTCATTTGGTTCCCAGGATAGTCCAAGGAAACCTTTTTTAACAAAGGCCTGTTTGAGCTCTGTAACAACAGTATTTTGTGAAGGACACCTGTTCCCACACCCACGGTGGCCCAGCATCAGGAGAATAATATTTATCCTACCTAATAACACCCTCCCTACCTCCCAGGGCTGGTCTGAGATAACAAGAAAGTAACTTTGACATTGTAAGTCAACCTCTAAATGGAAATTATTATTCCTACATCAGTAACGATCCTCTTCGGGCTACATGTTACAGGTTAGCACCCACTAACCTAAAGCAGGGCTGCCCAACCTTAGGTTTTTATTGAAGCAACAGACAATATATTTTGGGTTGCCATTTTAGTGAGAGCTCTTCCTTAGCTCAGCTTCAGCTTAGTTTACTAAAGCATTTATGTAAATTTCTATGCTTGTAGGTAGACCACATAAAGGACAGCCCTGACCTAAAGGATGTAGCTATTTAATTCTAAAAAGAATTCTCAAAACAGAAATTCAACTTTGCTGGCTACAATTTATCTTAAATGAAGTTATGTGGCTGTAATTGATTTTAGTCAAAAGGCCAAGAAATTCTCAATTTAATTTGAAGACTATCTATGGCAAGATACTGCTGCACTCCAAAAATGATTAAAATGAGAATTCTGCCATCAATTTACTAGCTCAACACATATGTATGAAGTACCCAATATCCCATCCATTGTGCTAAGTGTCTGAGAGACAAAGACAAAAAATGAAATAATCCCTGACCTCAAGGTGGTTATATGCTATGAGAAGGGACAACACGTACAAGTCGATCAAAGGGTGTATGAAGTGCCTACTACATGCAGACAGGGCTGGGTGGTGGGGATCACAGGGCAAATGAGGTAGACCCTGCCCCTCAGGGAGCATACAGTCTATAAAAGGAAAGAACACATACATATTAACCAATCAGTACTAGGGAGGCAAAGAAAAAGAAATTAGCCCCTGCCCTCAAGGAGCTTACATTCTATTGTGGAGAAACATACACAGGTGGTCGTTAATTTCAACAAGAACATTAACCAAGAAGAAAAACCCTTTGTGAATGTTGTGTCGTTCAGTTCTGTTTCATTCTAGCACTGTATTTCGAAAGGTCAGGTCAATTACAAGGTTAATAATTCATAAATAATTTGAATTGGGAGGGACCCCAGAGGCCATGGAGTTCAATGCCCTGCTTCCCCCCTCCCCCACTCTCCTACAGGTGATATGGCTTTGGCCACACCTCTTTTTAAATGTTTAAATAAAACTTATGATTACATCTCCATTAATTACTGGGGGGAGGGGGTGGAATGGAGGGAAAATGCCTATCATAGCAATAATTATGAGCCTGCCCCACAGTATACTTAAGTGACTGGGCTCATATCTCAAGGAAAATGTAACTATGTCAACCTCCACAGCTGGTGACATTTGGAGAAAACAATGGGATGGTGGGAGGAGGAAGATCTGTAGTTTTAGTCAAAGTCCCAGTGTGGACTCTCCATCCACTGTAGCGATTGGCCACTCCTTGATAATTTCCATTCTTAGAAAAAAAAGATACCTGGGGAAAGGAGGGGGACACTAAGAATTTAAGGGGTTAATGGTAACAGTTACCAAGCTTAATGTGGTACTTCAAATTCTACAAAGTGTTCTCTTTTCACTGGATCCTCAGAACAGCCAACTCATTTTGAGGAAGGATGGTTTCATGTTTTGTCTTTGTATCTCCAGTCTGAGGCATACAGTAGGCACTTGATAAATGCTTATAAATACATGCTTGTTGACTGAGTGATTAATTGTCCCCCCACACACACACACATATCCAGTTTTCAACTCTTTTATGTGTAGTCTTTCACCATTAGAATATAAGTTTCTTGTTTGCATTTGTATTAGGAGCTTAGTACAGTGTCTGGCATATAATAACTGATTATTGGTGGACTGATAAGGCACGTAATACTAATTAATAATAATAAGCTAACATTTACATAGCATTTAATATATGCAAATAGTAAGGATAATTAGCTGACATTTACATCACACTTAATATGTGCAAACAATAGTTATTATGTATATATTACATATTATATATATTAGTTGACATTTACATAGTGCTTAACATGTTCCAGGCACTGTGTTAAGTGATTTAAAATTATCATCTCACTGGATAGTCCAAACAACTCTAGGAGGTAGGTGCTCTTCTTATCCCTTACAGATGAAGAAACTGAGGCAGACATGGGTAAACTGACTTGCTCAGGGTCACACAGCTGGTAAGTATCAAATATAAGATCCGAATCCTTCCAACTTCCAAAAAGCCACCTGCATCTAGCAAACACCACATCAGAAAAGCTCAGGAAGGATAAGCCAACATTCCTGCCCCATGGCATCTATTTTCCCCTGGCTTAGAGAACACAAGGCAGCAATAATACTAATTAGCTTCGAACAGAGCCTTTCATCTGAAGATCTCAAAACTCCTTAGGAAATCAATTAATCCCGGCTACATCCTTATAAAGTATTAGTAATCTCACTTTACAGGGGACTCTCAGGAGACCAGCTGCCTATCCATCTAGCCCAAAGCTACTGAACCAGCCAGGACGTGTCTGGATTCCAAACCTAATTCTGGCCTGAAAACAGCCTGTGCTTTCTGTTCCTGTCTACAGTGGCCCTAATGAAGTATGAGAATCATTGTGGAGGCACTCTTAAAAAGGGGGGGAAAGCCCCTTGAAATTAAGGACACTCAGGTGGTAGGGGGATGAGGACAACAGCTACCCCCCTCATTACCCTCCCCACAAAAAAAACAAGGGGAGTGCCTAGCTGGTGGGACCCTCCAACATCACTGTGGCATAGATGGAGTGCTGGACTTGGAATCAAGAGATGAAGGTCCAAATTCTGCTTCAGATGCAGGAATCTTTTGTGGCCTCAGTGCCTTCAACAATAAAATGGGAACAAAAATGACAGTGCTTTGCTTATAACCTGTGAGGAAAGCATGTGGCCAACCAAAAAGTGCCATGGAATTAATATCATGGGTGGATGGAAGCCCCCATTCATATCCGGATCACAGATTTAAAGTTGAAAGGCCCTTTCTTGTTGTTGAGCCATTTTTATGTCATGTCCGACTCTTCCATGATCCCATTTGAGATTTTCTTTCCTTCCCCAGACCATTTTACAGATGAGGAAACTCAGGCAAATAGAGCTAAGTGACTTGGCCAGGGTCACACAGCTAGTAAGCGTCTGAGGCTGGATCTGATGTCTTCCTGACTCCAGGCCTGGACACTTTATCCACTGTACCACCTAGCTGCTCTCAGAAGGGCCAGTAGCCAATACTTAATGAATAAACATCTATAAATTCCTACCTACAATGTGCCAGGCACTGTGCTAAAGGCTAGGGATACAAGTAAGAAAAAGAAAGCTAGTCCTTGCCCTCGATCTAAGGAAGCTGAAGTGGGGGGAGGGGCGGAAGTGTCATCAAATGGGAGCCACTATGTGTCTGGAGTTGAAACCAAACTGTCCTACCGCGCAGCTAGTCTAAACTCCTGGGGAAACTGAGACCCAGATAATTTAAGAGGTTTGTTGAAGGTCCCACTGGTAATAATAACTAGCATTCAAATAGCACTTTCAAAATACTTTTCACATATCATTTCATTTGCTCCTCATAACAACCCTATGAAGTAGGCACTGTTCTGCTAATTTTACAGATGAGGTTAAGTGACTTGCCCAAGGTCACACAGGTAACAAAAATAATAGATAACAATGATATAGCACTTTACATGTGTTGAAAAAGAGGTGGTTTTTTTTTTAAGAGCTAAAAGTGGTCTGTGAAGAGTTGACAGGTGTCAACAGGTGGTGGCAGCCAGGTGTCACAGTGGACAGAGCAGTGGCCCTGGAGTCAGGAGGACCGGAGTTCAAATCTGGCCTCATACACTTACTATCTGTGTGACCCTGGGCAAGTCACTTAAGCTCCAAAACAAACAAAAAATGAGTGTGTGTGTGTGTGTGTGTGTGTGTGTGTGTGTGAGAGACAGAGAGAGAGAGAGAGAGAGAGAGAGAGACAGAGAGAGACAGAGACAGAGACAGACAGACAGACAAGGCGGGGGTAACAGGGAGGGAGGGAAGAGACAGAGAGAGATCTTCCCAGTTGAGGCACAAGTGTCCATCACCTAACTGATGTGATATCTTGGGTGAATAAACTGCACTTTGTTCATGTGTCTCTCTGTCTCCTATGCTGGTTTATCTGGGCAGCAGCTAGTTAGGGACTCTGCAAATTCTCATAACACAGGCTTGGAAATTGTTTTACATATATTTTCTCATTTGATCTTTAGAGGCTTAGGATACAATTATCATCATCCGCCTTTTACAGATGGAAAAACTGAGATGATCCACTCATGATCACAAAGCTTGAAAGACTTTGAATCTGAAGCCGGATTCAAACTTGGGTCCTTCCTGACTCCATGTTCAGAGCCCAACCACTACCTCATCAAGCAGAGTCAAGATCTGAACTGGGGTTCTATAACTGGGAGTTTCAGGGCTGTTTTTACTATACCACACTGTTTTCCTTGGTGTTGTGACTCCAAATTCAGAGCTCCTTCCACTACATCATGGGACTGGATCTTACTCTTGCAAACAAAAGACTTCTTCCAAGGGACGGTGACTCAGGACTACATAAAAATCAGGAGGTGGGAGTCTCCCTCCCTTCTTTTTTCAACCTGTCACTTGGAATCCATGATCAGAGAAGCCTAATTAATCCAGTGTCAGGTTTACTAATGGGCCATGTGACCTTTGATCAAGAACAGACCACCGCCATTCCTGAGAATCTTGTAATCTCTCTCTGGCTCCATCACCCAGACCATAAACGCCTACCTCTGCATTTTTATCTCTCAATCAATAGGCGTCTTCGTTGACAAGGGGAAAAAAAAGCAATAAGAAGGCCACCTTCCAATAAGATGAAAAGATTAAAATGGCTTTTTAAATAAGAACACGATGCTATTTCGTAATGTGGGCATCCTCACTTATTGTATGGTAAGGAAGGAGAGTCAAGGAGTTCAAAGGGGGTGGGGAAGGAGAGGATTTGCAATGGGAGCGCCTGGGTTTGAGCCCTCCCTCTGCCAAGTACTAGCTGGGAGACCCTGGCAAAGTCACTTTACCTGAGTGAGTCTCAGTTTTCTCCTCTGAAAAATGTGAGGAATGGATTAGATGGCCCCTGAGGTGCCCTCTAGCCTTCAATCTCCAATCACAGGACATTATGGGCAAGGCATCGTGTGGGGGATAAAGAGAAAAGGATCAGTCATAAAACGAGCATCTGATGACAGACGAAAAACACATTGCCTGCCCTTGAGAAACGCATACTCTTATGCAACACAGACAGATAAATACAATATAGTTGGAGGAGGGGGAAAGCAGTACCCACTAGGGAATGGAAGGAGGAGGAAGCTCCAGAACTGAGCCTTGCAATGTCCCAGATTTGGGAATATGCTAAGTATGATGATGCTCAGGAGCTGGAAAGAGAGGACACTGAGTCCAGGGGCATGCAGGTGAAGTGACTGGTCCAAGGTCACACAACTAATAAGTGAGACAGACAAGAACTGAACCGTGGTCCTTACACTCTAAATCAAAGACCCTTTCCATGACTTTTCTCCTTTTCTAATCTCCTTTCCAGCTTCGGTCGAGGTGTCTCCATTCAGTGTGGAAGCTTCATCCCACAAAGACAGAGAATGGGCATGATCTTGGTGAGTTCCTGTATCCAGGTGTCCTGCAGAGATGGAAGGCTGAATAACTGGGGGGAGTTGCGGTGGGCAGGGGAGAGAATAATCCTTAATAGGATGGGAAGGACTTGGACCAATGCCTAAAGTGGTAGCATAAGCCTGGTCATATTCTTTTTTCCCCTGGAAACTCAAGGCCTGAGCTGCCTACTTCTGCAAAAGTACTGATCCAAAGGCAATTTTTCTCTAGCCTAAAGCCCCCACCAATCGGAAAATACGTGTGTCAAAGTGGTCTGCAAAGCATTCATTTTCAGGAGCAGTTCCAGCAATAAAAAAGTATGTTTGGGTCTTTGTCCTCTAACATGTATCCTTTGATCCAGTGACACTGGCTTCCTAGATGCTCCGTGACCTAGACACTCCCATCTTCTCTGCTCCAGCCATTCTCTCTGGCTGTCCCTCACACCTGGAATGATCCTCCCTCCTCCACTCCAACTACTGACCTCTCTGGCTTCCTTCAGTTCTAACCAAAATCCCACCTTCTACAGGAGGTCTTCTCCAGCCCCTCTTAATTCTAATGCCTAAGATGGGAGACATTAAGGGGATTGGTAGTGGCCTGTAAAGGCCTCTGCTAATTATCTCCTATTTATCCTGCATACAGCTTGTTTTGTACATATATGTTTGCAAGTTGTCTCCCTCGTTAGACTGTAAGTTCCTTGAAGCCAGGTACTATTTTTTTTGCCTCTTTTTGTATCCCCCAACACTTCACCCAGTGCCTGACACATACTAAGGCATTTAATAAATAGCTTTAGAGATGACTGAGGCCAACAAATTTCATTTTATAGGTGAGGAAGCTGGCTCAAAGTCACAGAGCTCCTAAAGCTCCTTCCAAATGAATCAATGAGTAAATAAAATAAATTTAAAAAATAAAGCTCCTTCCAGTTCTAAAATCTCGGATCCAACAATTGTCTCTATTCAGATCCATGGCTTGGTATTCTGTTAGACCTCAGGCTTTCCATTACACTCCAGCCAATCTAATTAAAAATCCACTTTACAGCAGATACTTTCTTTAAGAAAGGCAGTGTTGTATGGCTTCAGAACCAAGAAGGCTTGTGTTCCAGCCTTGTCTTTGAATAGGTCTACTGCCTATGGAACTCTGGGCTGGCTAATTCACTTCCTAAGTCTCTGCAGGGTAATTCGGAGAATATAAATTTTAGAGAAGATACCAACCTACATTAGTAAAAAGAGTACTCTCAGGGGCAGCTAGGTGGTGCTGTGAGTAGAGCAATGGCCCTGGAGTCAAGAGGACCTGAGTTCAAATCTGGCCTGAGACACTTGACACACGTACTAGCTGTGTGACCTTGGGCAAGTCACTTAACCCCAATTGCCCTGCCTTCCCCCCTGCAAAAAAAGGGAAAAATACTCTCAATCAGTGAAATCACAGGTGTGGCTGCTATCCCTTTTCCTATACTACTTTCTTAAAGCCCCCTTTAAAAAAAAATTCTGAACTACTGCTCATTCCCCAATTAAGCCCAAAAAGTAGGCCTTTACAATCCACTAACAATACCCCTGTAAAGCTAGGTGATGAAGTGGATAGACCCTGGACAAATCACCAAACCCTGTTTGCCTCAGTTTCCTTATCTGTAAAATGAGCTGGAGAAAGAAATAGTAAACAACTGCAGAATCTCTGCCAAGAAAACCCCAAAAAGGTCATGAAGAGTTGTATGTGACTGAAAAAATGACTGAAGGACTTGTTTGCTCTGGGATGCTCCTATATATGTGACCATAGGCAAGTCCCTTTAACTCTCTGGGCTTCAGCTCACTCCTGAGTAAAATGAGTGGACTGACTGAAAAAGGACTGAACAACAACTAAATCGATTCCCTTAATCTCCCCCATCTTATTTCTCCTTTGATTTTTTTTGGTGGGGGAAGGAATTCATATTTTTGACTTTAAAATTAGCAGCTCTCTAATTTTTTCTTTTTATTTAAAGATAACAAAAGTTAAAAACTACACCTAGTTGGAGAAGGGGGATAAGCCTTTTCATTGGGGTTTAATGAATCAGTCTGCTGGCATTTATCAAGTGCTTAATATGTGTCAAGCACTGTGCTAAGGGGAAGCAAGCTGTACTAGAAACATCACTGGATTGTGGGTCAGAAGACTCAGGTTCAAATTCCTGCTTTACTACCTGGAAGGTGATCAATTGCCGGTGTGATTTGGGGCCCCATCACTTCACCTGTGTCTCAGGCTTCCAGAGGTCCAGCTCGTTCTTCCAGCTCTAAATTCTATGATCTGTGATCCCAGGGAGTTTAAATGGCACAAATAACCCTGGTTCCCACGCTCTTAACTCAATGTGACTTTTCACTGATGCTCTGAATCAAACTGGAGATGAATGGAATTCCAGGCAGATCAAAAGCATGTATTGACTCCATACATAAACATTTATGACCAAGCTGGGGATTGTTATTATATTAATCAGAGGATTAGAAATTTTATAGGAAAGTGAGGTCCAGAAGTTAAATGATTTGTCTGAGGCAGGATTCAAAACCAGGCTTTCTGGACTCGAGCTCAAAAACAATCTACTACCTTAAGCTACCTCAAAAGGGAAGGAAAAATCCATTCATTCAACAAGCTTGTGTTTGTGGTGAAAAGTGCTATGGCCAAGATAAAAGGCTTAAGAAAAAGGATGGCTGATTTCGAGCTGGGAGGGGCCAGAGTGTTAGCTAGTCCTTCAGGCCGCCTTATTTTACAAGATCAGGAAACTAAGGTTGGTAGTTGTCCATCCTTCATTCGCTGTGGCCCAGGGCCACACAAGCAGTGACAGAGATGGGATTCGTACCCCAAATCAGCTGTTTCCGAGGTACCGCATACTTGCTATCCCTTAAAACAGTTACACAGATAACAGTGTTAATAGAGAATACATACACGTTTTTAGACAGGTACAGAGGGTTTGTCGTAAGGGTTCCGGGGGAAATTTAAACCAATAAGAGTCTATTTTGCCGCCAGTCAGACAAAGAACATTTATGTCACCCTTTCAATGCACCAGGTACTGTGCTAAGCAACAGGGACATGTAGAGAAGGCCCACTTACTAGATGCTAAATACACAATATTATACAAGCACAGTAAGGAAGCAGACCCTGCCCTCAGGCAGTTCTATCCTACTGGAATATCAACTGAGTTCACAGACTCAAGAGCAGGAAGGGACCTCAGAGATCATCTAGTCCAAATCATTTTATAGATGAGGAAACTGAGGCACATAGAAGGAAGTAACTTGTTAAGGGGGTCATACATTCATAGACTTTGACAGAAGGAAGTAACCTGTAAAGGGGGTCATACACTCATAGACTTTGACAGAAGGAAATAACTTGTAAAGGGGGTCATACACTCATAGACTTTGACAGAAGGAAATAACTTGTAAAGGGGTCATACACTCATAGACTTTGACAGAAGGAAATAACTTGTAAAGGGGGTCATGTGCGCAGCAGGAAGAGACCTCAAAGGTCATCTAGTTTTAACTCCCTCATATTACAGATGAGGAAACCAGTTCAGAGAGGTTAAATAACCTGCCTTAATCATTGGGAAGTAGGATTTGAATCCAAGTCCTCTTACTACAATGTACCACACTCCCTTCTTCCTCGTCCCATGTTATACTTTGGATTCTTGGGGGTTACTAAAAACCTTTCTATCCCCCCCTGTAGGATTCAGGACAGAGCTGAGGACTTCAGAGTAGGTTTAGCTCAGGAGTTCTTAACCTGAGATATATAAGCAGATAAACAGATAGATAATAATTAGTTTCATTTATAATTCTATGTGTTTTATTTTATGTATTTTTTTAAATCATTTTCCTGAGGTGTCCATGACCAACAAATAAACAAAAAAAGGTAAAAAGAAAAAAAAACCTCCTGATCTCATCCGGTCCTCTCATTTTACAGGAAGCTGAGCTGAGGCCCAGAAAAGCTGAGTAACTTGTCCCAGCAGAGACACTAATTTACTGGAGTGGTATTTTGAACATGACCCCCTGACTCCAAAGCCAGGGCTTTCCATGCCTGGCTTAACTCTTTCCTAAATCCTGTACTGGTTGCTTCTGAGTTATAGTCATATTCCTTTGCTCTGGGTCTCTAAAATGTAAAAGTTAGGTTTGGTTTGGTTTTAGTTTTTTTATTCTTTTTTTCTAAACACAGAAGGCTTAGGCTGCAAAATGAGACTGTGCACATGTACCTGGCAGCCGAGAGATTTAACGTGAGTCTCCACACACTTAAACAAAGAGATAAGCCCCATGGGCAGAGGAGCCAGTCCGAGTGAAATTTTAGTAGTTAAAGCTACTTGGGGTGTGGGGTTGCTTCTACCCTTACAGAACTAGGGATACTTGGTTTTTTTTAAAGCAGCTCTACTTGGAAGAACTCCAGAACACTAACTTCAAGATTTAGTTAAAAACCAAGAGCCCTTAATAAATAGTAAATACTAGCACTAACCTCGTCTCACCCCCGCCGGCCCCCTCCTCTGAGCTGTAGGAAATGGGTCACCATAATCCTAGGGAAATCTAAACCTAAATCTAAAACTAAATCTAAAGGCTAGGCTAGAAGATCCCTAAGCTGGATGCTCCAAGGGATCCAGAAAAAACAGGAGTTTGTTCTTTAAATCTAGAAATGGGGGAGGGGCTCAGAGTCCTGGCCAGAGGAGGCGGGAAAAGACTTTAGGCTAAGCTTCCTACCAGATCTCCTCCTGTTCCTCCTCTTCCCTCACCAGGCACACCAGCATCCCCATCCCAGCATCTCTTCCCACAGCCTGACTGCCCTGCTCACCTCTTTTTCCGTAGCTGGGGGATTGTTATCTGCCATGCCCCTGGTGCAGGCTATTTCTTCCTCCTCGGCTACCACCAGCTCCCTCCCGACAGGCTCTGAGCTACCGAGGGGCCTGATGGGAAACGGATTTCTTCAAAGAGCTTTGCATTTTCCCCCCATCACCAGGCTCAGAGAGGCTGGTCCCTCCCCCACCCAACCCAGGGCCTTTGGACTAGTATTTTTAACAATTAAAAAAAAAAAAAGAAAGTAAACTAACAGTCCTTAGCTTTAACAGACTGGTTTTAGACCACTGAGGCTATAATTATGTAAACAAATCCATGTTTCCTGATTTTCACTTCCAGTGCTTTCTTTACATTGCCATTGATTCAAAGTCCCGTTTGCTGAATTAAACTCTAAAGTTCACATTCACGTACTCTATTTAGCAGCAAGCCATAGGGGAAAAAATTAAGCTTATTTTTTATAAAAAATGAAAACCTTCTTACAGCTCCATTTCATAAGAGGAAAGGAAGCTCAGCAGCCCAATCAGCTGTCTGACACAATTTTAAGGCACACGTGTTTTGCTACAAGCATCAAAAGAACCTGCCCCATAGACATCTAAGAGACAGCTTTGTTTCCTGAATGAAATTCACTAAGTCTGACCCAGGCGAATTGATCAAGGGGGCAGGGCTGAATTGGCTAGGCTTAGCTAGCCAGGGAACCTTCTCCGGTTTCCTACCTTCAGCTGCTCATAGCCTCCTATGTTCCTCAGTCAGGAGGGCTGTTTCTGGGTGAGGTTAATTCCACCTCAGCTCCTTGAAGGCTCTGACCATCCTCCAGCACACAAAGTTAGGGGAGCCCAAAGTCCGTGGCTCCTTCCTTTATGAAGACAGCAGCAGCCTGGGAAAGCCAGTCACCAGGGGGAGGGGCTTGGGTAGGTAGTGACTCTCCTACCCTCCCCGGTGTGTGACCTTCCGTAACTTAACCCAGGGATTTATAATACAGCATTGCCTGGAGCTATAGGATACCGATGACTCAGTCTGCAAGTAAGCATGAGTCTCAACCTTTGTGCCAAAAGCTTGCTTAACCTTTCCCCCTAAAAAACCCCCAGGACTAGATCAAGATTTAACCATTAAGTTAAGTGTCAGAAGGCAGTATGGATACCAGAGATTTGACCATGGACTGAAACCATCCAGAATTTTAACTTAAGAAGAAATTAATTTTCCTTTCTAGGTTCCATCCCATCCCTCAAACACATTTCAAGAAAGCCTAGAATAAGAAACTTGAGTCTGCACTACAAAAGTCTTCCAGAAATAGAACAGAGGTAGCCCTTGGTAGCAAAAGAAATCTGGTTAAATGAACGGTCAGGTGTTCCTTTGAGAAGTCACACTTGGTGTTAAATAAATTTTTATACCTTCAGGGCACTTCCATCTTGAGAACTTTTATTATTATTATTATTATTAATAGTATTTACCTAATGATTAAGCACTTTCTTTGCAAGTGGCATTAACCCCCATTCTACAGATGAGAAAATTGAGGCTCTGATAATTAACTGCCCTAAATGCCTTGAAATCCCAGATTTAGCGCTGGAAGGAACATCAAAGGTCATCCCAGTCCAACTCTCTCTTTTTACAAATGTGGAAGCTGAGGCTAAGAATGGTGTAAGGCAATTTATTAGTGGGCTCCCTTAATCCTCCACCATTCTCCTTCCTTTCAGGTGAGAGTGAAAATACAAAACAGCTCTTTTCATAAACTGCTAGATGGTGCCCAGAGGGGTTCTATTACATGCCCAAAGTCATCTGGCCAGGTCCCCTGCCATACTGCCACTTGGAATGAGACAGCAACTAATAATCCTAATTTACAGATAAGTAAAGTCCAACAAGGCAACATGACAAAGCAAAGGATAAACTGTTCTAAGGAATACCTTAAAATCCGGGTGGCCAAACACAAAGCCAACACTAGGGTAAGTCATCCTAGACCAGCTGGGATTTGTCATTAGCCAGTATGCATAACAATGTAATAGCTGATATTTATATAAAGTTTAAAAACCCCTTGATCTCACTCAACAACCCTATGAAGGAGGTGATGTTATTATTCGCATTTTACAGATGAAGAAAAATGAAGCCTAGAGTCACCTGGCGCCAAGATTCCAACCGAGCTCTTTCTGGATTTCAAGATCATTTTTCACTTGCCGCCCTTCCAACACAGGCTTTATAGTCACAGAAAAAGAGGTGGTCTTCACCCACAGACACACTCCCAAGAGAAGGGTGCAGACATCATTAGGTTGTTCTGTCCAAGTCTCACCCTCCAATACTGTACCATATGGCATATCCTTCACTCAAACAGGTGGGTAACGATGTTTCTGAAGATTGGCCAAAGCCCTCCATAAGCTAACAGTATCCCACCCTTCCTGGCATGGCTAGCCATTCCTGATTCCCCCTCCCCTCCTAACCTAACCCAGCATATAGTCATGCTTAGCCTTGAATTGGTTTCAAGCGACCCATCCAAGACCGGGTTAAGAGACTCAAGTTAGAAGGCCAGGAGCCAGATCCTGAAACACAACCATGCTCAGAGAGGGTGGAGAAGGCTGAAGTCTTACAGTCTTACATGGGTGGGCTCAGTCTCTTCATCCGAGGTCCTGGGCTTCCTTTCTTCCTAGGCCAGTCTAACAGTAGATAGTTTCCCCGGGTTACTTTAAGTTACCAGAAGCCACTCCCTCCTTTTCCCCACAGTGTCAGAATGACAAAGCAAAAAATCTAGCTTGCTCATACAGAGAGGCAGCTGATCGGCTACAAACTGGAATCTTCTCACTGGTCTCGAGAAGCAGAGAAATCTTCTCCTTGAGGTGCCCCTTGGACTCTTCCACACACTTAGCCCACCCTCAAAAGCCCTGTTCCCCACACTAAGGGGAGAGGGAAAAAGGGCATCCTAGGACCTGGGACAAAACACCAGCCAGGTCTTTCTATAAACAGAGCTAGATCATGCCCTTATGCACTGTTCTCCGGTAATTCCCCTAATCCTAGATGGTCTTTTTTGGCAATTTGGGGTTCCCCTTGGGGGGGGGAGGCGGGCAGGGAATGGCAGAAGAGAAGGGTCTGAAGAGGGATATAAACTGCCCACCTCACACCAACATCTGACTTCCCATGTGAAGCTTGATTCCTAATACTGAGGGAGGGAGGAGGGTGGAAATCCAACTCAAGATCACCTTGAGAGAGATTTGGGGGGGAAAGGCGGAAAGGAAGAGAGATAAAAGCAGGAAACATGAGCCATAGGGAAGGGAAAGCTTCTCACTCCAGAATGTGCCCAGCCCTGAGGACAAAGAGCGGTGAGCCTTTAAATCTGGAGCCTGGCACCAGCTGGCAAGGTTAGGTACCAAGCACAAGTGATAAGGATCTAAGACTTAAGAAGAATTTTTAAAAATAAGAAAAATAACTGGTGTCCCCAGAGGACTCTGGAGAGGCTGGAGGTAAGCTAGAACACCCCAGATGCCTCAGGAATAAGAATTGTTTGTATTTGATCATCCCTTGATTCACATGTATAACTGGAGAGCATACTGCCTGCCTTCTTGAGGGGTAGTGGATAGGCAGGAGGAAGGAGAGAATCTGGAACTCTGAATTTTTAAAAATGAACGTTTAAATGTTTTAAAATGTAACTGGGAAATATTTAACGAAATAAATTAAAAAAAAATTTTTTAAAGATCTACTTATATGTGAAAAGTACCTTAAATGACAGCACTGAGAAAGAGATGGGTGGCTGGTATAGGAGTGTGAAGGATTCTGCATCTCAGAATTAAAACAGAGCTCTGGAAACTAAGGGCCTGGGTTCGAATCTTGCCTTTGACACTTACTAGCTGCATGACCTTTGGCAAGTCACTTTAACCTGTATGGGCCTCAGTTTCCAAATCTGTAAAATAGAGGAGAAAGAGAGAGGGGAAGGGGTTAGCCTCAATGGCCTCTTCAGTCCCACCCACCTTTAGAAGTAAAAGTATAGAATATGGGAATAACAATTAATCACAGTTAAATATGGCATTTTCAGGTATAACGTATGCAAGAATGGCCATGAAGAATCAGTGAAGGAATTAAAAAAAAACTGAGTTTTTACTATGTGCTAGGAGAAAGACTGAGACAGTCCCTGCTCTCAAGGAAATCAAATTCTTAATTGGAGAAAACAACACAGAAACCTGTCTCATAGCATGTAAAAAACTTACCCAAGAGCTGAAGCCAGAGGAAGAATCTCCACTGTCTCTGAATGTTTGGTAACACAGGAGTCCTCTTCAGTCCTGTATTGTCAACCTTCTAAATGCAGTTTAATCTGTAACCTGACATAGTTTACTTTGTTTTGACAAAGTTTGTTTCCTTGCAGAGGTGGGGAACCTGCGGCCTCACTGCACTTGAGGACCTAGAGGTCCACACGTGGCCTCGAGTCCCCAGGTTCCCCACCCCTGGCTAAGGAATGTATGAGATTATGACTCTGTTTAACTAAATTTGTTCAATTCCTATGACACTGAAGGAGATACAGGATTATGGGTCTATCTTCTGTTTAATTTTTACGTCTTAAGTGGAGCGTACAGGATTGCAATATGTAACAATTGTGTCTCTGTCACTCTGACGTAATTTTTTTTTGTAAGAAGGCTTGTTAGAACCCTAACAATAGTTCAGGTTTTGTCTGAGGCCTGAACATAATAATAAAGTCCAGGTTTTTACCTCCATAATTTCTACATCTTGGTAAATATATATTTGGAGCAGTTACCTACCAAGTGAACTCAGAAAGGAGATAGTTCTCTCATAACAAGACCAAGAGAATTCTAGGAGAATTATTTTTATATACATATATACTCATTTATTTGGAATATATATTTATATTCCATATATATATAATTTCCCCAATTACAAGTTAAAACAATTTTTAAATGTTTAAAAAACAGTTTTGAGTTCCAAATTCTACCCCTCCTCCCCTTTCCCTCTCTTCACCCCTCCCCTCCCTGAGACAGTAAGCAATTAGATTTAGGTTATACATGTTTACACAACTTTTTAAATCAGAAGTCTAGAGTTGGAGATAACACTGTAGTAGGAGGTATATTTCTATTTTCTTTGAATGACTCTCTTGAATTCTAGGAGAATTATAAGATGCATCCAGGACTCTGGGTAGGTCCTCCAAGAAGGACTGATGGGAGGGAGGTGAACAAGGATTATACTAGGAAAAGAAGGTGTGGATGGGGTGTAATCTGCACTGATGAAGGGAACAGCCATGCCAATTAGATCACAAATCTGCCAAACGCATTAAAAGACAATGTACTTGACACAGCTCTCTAGGGGTCTCAAAGGACTTTGCAAACCTTAAGAGAGAGCATCTAGGAATAGTGGGTGGAGAATGGCCTGGGAGTTGGAAAGCCCTGGGTTCAAATCCTGCTTACTAATGCACCCCCTTCTCTCCATTCCCCACAAATTATAGGCATCTCCCGCCCTCCCTAGTCTTTGGACTAGTCATCCCTCGTACCTTGACCACAGTCCTTCATTGCCTTCCCGTCAGGAAATTCCTCTTTTCCCAAAAATAAACTCTGTCATTTAGTATCCAGGCAACTTTACACAATCCACCTTTTCCCCAGACCTTGGTTTCTACATCTGTATAAAGCAGGAGTTTAGACTTAGGTGGCCTTTCAAATCCTGCCAGCTCTGGATCTATCTGCAAGATGCTTGTAAAGATGCTTGTAAAGCTCCCTTCCAACTTCCCAAAGAGCTGTGTTCCCTCTCCAGAATCTTCTAGGGCTTGGTAAACCTCCAAAGGTTATCTAAGTGTCAGATATTTTAAATTAAATTATATCACATTTATTACATTATACTACATTACACATAGTATACTATATTATACTATATATCGTATTCTATTCTATTACGTTATATTACATTTTATCATAGCATTATTTCCATTTCTCCCTTTCCACTATTCCCCTTCCTTTCAAATATTCCTAAGTCTCCTCCACTGTAAAACCCTCAAGTAACTTTTCATTGTTCCTTCTGGATCACAATGTCCTCTGTATGTCTTGGGGAGAAAAAGCAAGATGTAACTGGTTTGTAAATCTAAATCCAACAAGAAAATAACTAGATTTCCCTGCTTATGTCCCCTCCTGAAATACTTTTTTTCTTCTGTGTATTTTGTTTTGTTTTTGTTTTTGGAAGCAATAGGGTTAAGTGACTTGTCCGGGGTCACACAGCTAGTAAGTATCTGGGTACACATTTGAACTCGGATCCTCCTGATTTCAGGGTTGATGCTCTACCCACTGTGCCACCTAGATGCTCCTCTTCTGTGTATTTTTAAAATAGAGCTCATAGTTGTCAATCACTGTGGATGACTGAGAGATTCTAGGGGACAGACCCCCCTCCAAAGACTCTCACCAAGTTCTCCCTTATCGCCACTTCCCAGCTTCCCTGGCTTCTTTCAAGTCCCAGCTAAAATCCTGCAAAATTCTACAAGAATCTTTCTCTCTTCCCTCCGTTAATTATCTCCAATTATCCTGAATATAGGTAATTTGTTGGTTGGAATGGTTGGAAATCATTTCTCCAATTTACCCCCTGTAGATCTTGTTTTTACAGAGCTGTTGACATATTGTCGCCTCCATTAGACAGAGAGTCTTTGTTTTTTTGTTTGCCTGCTTTTCTTTGTATGTCTAGCCCTTAGCACAGTGCCTGGCAAATAGAAGGTGCTTAATAAATGCTTACTGACTTGATTCGACATGGCCTGATCATGGGGAAATCATTCAGAGTGAGCCTGGGGCTCCTAATCTGAACCAAGGCTTCTGACTCTGGAGCTCATTCTACTACTATGACAACACCTTCCCAACCCCCCATAATCCTCTGTGACAAAAGAGAAAGATTCGAGAATTGCCAGGTGGAATGATGCTTGGGGAGA
>CM053623.1:245545092-245568286 GCA_028646595.1 Phalanger gymnotis
AAAAAAAAAAAGAGAAAGGGCTGAGGTTAACTCTGGACATGTAATCTAAATGTAATCTTTACTTATAATCAGGTCCTGAATGTAATCCAAGGAGGGTCAGCAAGAGAACAGCAGACAAGGATGTGCTGGTATCAAGGTAGAATTTTTAGGCAGCATGAAAAGTAAAGGAAGCAATTTCATCCAATGTCATGGCAAGTAACTTGGCAATTCTTTGAGAGCCCTGATGGGTCTGCTATTTCCAATAAGGCTAGAATCAAGACTAGTGTCCTAGGCAGAACCAACTACCAGAGGCTGGGAGAAGAAAGAATCTGTGGAAGGGTAAGTCTCACCAAATACATTATTATACATTCCTGTCTCACTCTCTTTGTCCCCTAAAACTCACCATTCCTATCCGGGTGGTTTATTGCACAAAATTCTGGTTTCGAGTTAGCAGAGATTCACCAAAAAAGTCTTTGCCCCAAGGCTGGAGTCTTTACCATGGCAAATAAAACCAGGCAGCAACAGCTGTTCTAGCATTCAGACAGGATTCTCAAGGGCACGTGTGGTGTTTCATGCTTCTTTTGTGTTCCCTGGGAGGTTCAGCACAGTGTTGGGCAGTATTTCCTATAAGCTGCCTGTTTGTGTGATCTAAAGTACCTTTTCCAATATGCTTGAGTGGTGAACCCTAGGCCTAACTTCCCAAAGTTAAGAAGAAGCTTAGAATTCAAGTTCGACCCACTCATTTTACAAATGAGTAAACCCAGGCCCAGAGAGTTAAAGGGACTTGCCTGTGGTCACATAGACAGGACCATTCTAGAGCTGGAAGGAGCCTGGGAAGCTATTTGTTCAGTTTACAGAGGAATAAACTGAGGTCCATGGAGGTCAAATGACTTGAAAGCCTTCTCTTCCTTCAAAGCTTAGCTAAGGTACCACCCCCTCCATGAAGCCTTCCTTGATTCCTGGCCAAAAATGATCTTTCTTTCCCCAAATTTTTCTGACCTCCTCTAATGCCACTATCACATTCGGCCTGTATCACATTTATTTATATATAAATAGATCTAGAGCTAGAAGGGACCCCAGAAGCATTCTAGTCTTTCCTGGATTCACACAGGCTATCCAAATGCCACAATTACATCCTTTATCATTGCCAACTATTAGGACCATAGGCCACAGGATCATAGATTTCGATCTGGAAGGGACCTCAAAGGCCACCTAGTCCACTTCCCTCCTTTTACAAATGAGGAAACTGAGACCCAGGCAGTTGTGGCAACATGCCCAAGGCAATACAGCCAGTAAATACCAGAGGTAGGATTTGAATCCAGACCTCTGACTCCAGAGTCAATGTTCTGCCACTGTACCGTGATGTTGTATCCCTTTCCAAGGTCAGCATCTTGAGGGCAGGGAGTGCGTAAATTTTCCCTCTTTGTATTCCCACTGGCCAGGACTGTCCCTTGCATACAGTAGGCATTTAATAAATGTATGCTAAACTGAATTAAATGACAAATGATACTACCCCAAGGCAATAACATCACCATTCACTGGACATAAGTGGGTATTGTGCATATGTGTATTTTTTACTTTCTCCAATAAAGTGCTATTCAAACCTTAAAGCACTATATATATGTGAATTATTATTTACATCATTTGTAAAAGAAATAACTGAAAGGATACTTGATGTTGCCAACTCAAAAGATACTGGAAAAATATTTACCCATTGACTGGCTCATGTAGTTTGTCTGCTCGATAACCAAAAATCTGAGGTCAGTTTTAGCATAGTAATAGCTACAGGCCCACCAACCACCCTCTTTGTGTGTGGCCCTAGAAAACCACTCTCAAGACAGTTGGCTTCCAGACAATGGCCCTTCTAATCTCACCAAAAAAAACTCTGAAGCTTTCATCTCCTTACACACCAACCGGCATCCCCACCCTCTCCTTCCATGAACCTTGGCCTCCACCCCTGAAAACTTCCTGGGCTCCAGGCCTCCATATAACTTTCAAACTGTCTACACCATGCCACCCCCAGTGCCACCTGCCCACTCTTTCGGCACCCGTTTATGAATCATCTTTCCCCCATCAGAATGTTAGCTCAACCACGATTCCCAAAGGACCAAGGATTCCATTAGACCAATGATGAGAATTAGACCCGCCTCATGATGGAGAAGAGATGGATCAAATGCACAGAATCGAGACACACATTTTTGGACATGGGCAATATGGTGATCTGTTTTGCTTGAATAGGCATATTTGTTACAAGGGTTTTCTTTTTTTAAGGGGGTGGAGAAGAAAAAAATTGATAAGAAGAATCTATACATACATACACATGTATGTACATAACTCCTTGAAAGTAGAAGCTACCTTGCTTATATTGTACTTGTAAATATAGTGACAAGCACACAATAAGCATTTAATAAATGCCTTATTTATCTATATGTCCCTTAAATATACCACGAAAGCTCCTGAGATTCTTTGAAACTATTTCAAGACTCACTTGGCAGTAACTAGGAGACCACCTAGGAAGAATGTTTCCGTTCCTATGCAATCCTAGAATACTTTAGCACCCCAAAGTCCCCAAACTTAAACTGTAGGAGTGAAAGAGGAAGTCTGATTTTAAAAATCCCAAACACTTCAGGTAAAACAAAAGCTGAAAAGTAGGAAGGGGTAGCAGAAATCAGCATTTAACCTCCTAGGGAGTGTCTTGGCCTCAAGCCAATGCAGACCATTTGCGTCAACAGGTGTCATCTAGATGTTATTATAGTTTCTGCTTGGTCAAGTTCAAAGTAAATAAGGAAGATTCAGAGCAAGCCAAGGAGTTAATCACATCAAATTTTTTTTTTTTTTACAAATTCACCTACTAAGAATTCGCTCCAAATACTGCCACTAAAGTCATGGTCCATCTTTCTCCCCTTGGTCCTGCCCCCTTTCTCTCAGGTGGAGCTTCTCACCTGAAAAACTTTCTCATTCACCTTTATTTGGTGTCCAAGATTCTCTTGGTGATCCAGAATGTGACTTTTCTAAGTAATAAAAATAGAGTCCCTTCTCCCTCTCCCTCTCCCATCCTCATGACTCATTTGGGTAGCTTCAAATAATCTATGGCAAACTTGAGTGACTCAGTATGCCCCCTCTAAAATGGACTTCATGTTTACGGGCACCTTTCTAACTATGGTAGACTTAATTAGTATTTACGAACATTAGGGGACCTGCAGAGAAAACTCACAATCTAGGGAGTGTAAGGAATTATTATCGGCCTACTCAGTATCAGTTACATAAATCACATGCCCAAATGTAAACTCAACTCAAGCAAATAAACAGACAGTGAAGCACAGAATTTGTAGTCTCTAGAGGCAAGCAAGTTAAGATTCTCCAGCCCATTAAGACTCACCAGTTATTCATAGAATATGACTCAAGTATTTAAAAAGTTTAAAGTTTTTATTACAGCTTTCATTATAGACCATAGAGACTGGGCTAGAGACTGAATCTGTTCACCTGCATGGGGAACTTCCAGATGCCAACACGCTCTCTTCCAGTGGAAGTCGGCACCTCAGTAACTTCTCATGAGAGTCGCCTAAGGAACTGGGTCATAGAGCCAGGATGTGGCAGAACTAGAACTCCCCTAACTACAACGCCAGTTCTTTAGAGATCCCCTATGTATGCTATGCTCCCTTATAGAAAGAACATATTTTATCCATCCAGCCACAACTGTTATTTCTTCCTACAGAAGGCAAACTACATGAGGGCAGGGGCTGTTTTGTTTTTGTCTCTATGTTCTCTGGGCCTGATACATAGTAAGCCCTTAACAAATAACTGTTGATTGATCTACCATGGACAGTCTTGTGCTCTATGACTATAAAAAGATGAATTCAGATGCTTTTCATATCTTAAACCTTTTTATACAAGTCTATCATCATGGGAGTCTGGATCCATATTCCTACACCTTGAAAAAATTATGACTCAAAGAAGCCAAAAAGTTAAATGCCAAAGCAACATGAGTCAAGAGCATGACCCTTAGGATTCCACAGTTGGCAGTGACAGGGAGCTTTGTTAGCTACCACACTGAGAAAAAAGAGTAAGAGAGAGAGAATGGACAGAAATGCAACAGGAGTTCAAAGACCTTGCTGACTGGACATGTTGCCACAACTGCCTGGGTCTCAGTTTCCTCATTTGTAAAAGGAGGGGATTAGACTAGGTGGCCTTTGAGGTCCCTTCCCAATCATTTTCCCTCTCTGGGCCTCAGTATACCCATCAGTAAAATGAGAGAATTGGATTAGATACGCCCTAAGGTCCCTTCCCCTCTAACTCTTGATCCTAACTGAGGCCGCTTCACAGAGTTAGAAACTACAGACTAATCACAATAATCTCTAAGTTCTTTATACATCTTTTCTTATTTGATAACATCACCTCAAAGTCCTTATTAAAATTTGACTGAATAGTGATTAATCTTGAGGATGTGATAAGACAGTTTTCTAGGTTTCCAGAGACGACATCATCCAATCCCTAGAAAAGCTTTAGGCTAGGCTGATGCAGCATTTATTTTCATTATGACACTGAAGATCCCTATCCGAGATACTGGAGATGCTGGCTTTCCCACAGGCCAAGTATAAAACCTTATACTTCAAAGGGTCTGTGACAGTCTCAGAAGAATAAAAACTCCTGGAAGGCAATGACTTTGAATTGTTCCTTTTTTTCCTGGGGCCAAGCCCTGGTTTCCTTCACTGGAAGGGATCTGGCTCCGCTAAGGAGCCCTTCAGCTACAGACCCAGGATCCATCTGAGTTCAGTTGCGTTTGAATGTTATTAGCTTCCTTCATTAGCCTCCTCATGGCTCTCTCAATTTTTCTTATGGTTTGATAAGAGTCCATTCTATTCCTATACTGGTGTGTGTAGTCCTCCGCCAATTCATGGGTACTTACTTTGCAAATGAAAAAAAAAACAACCAAAAACCCAATTAGACATAATTTGTTGCTACTATAAATACTCTGGTATATGTGGGATCTTTCTCCATAACTGACCTCCTTGGAGTATATGCTCAGAAAAGGGACTGTTAGGCCAGGGTCCAAATGGTTTAGTGGTTTTTCAGGAATCATTACAAATTGCCTTCCAGAATGGTAGGAAATCTCTCTCCAATTTGCCCCATATACACCTCAATTCTAAGTTGTTTGTATGTTTGTCTCTATTTAGATCAGCTCCTTGAGGGCAGGGACTGGTTTTGCTTTTCTTTGTCTCCTAAGCTCTTAACACCATGCCTGTAACATAGAAGGCACTTAATAAATGCTTACTGACTTGACCCAATTTACAATTCCAGAAATCATATATTAGAAAGTTTGCAAGAGGCCCAGGTCATGGAGTATGGCTTTAAACTACTTCCTTTTAATGTGTTTGATCTCCATTAGATCTAAATTTCCAAAAAAAGGCACCTGTGTTTGCTCATAACAGTTGTGCTTTGTTGAACTTTGATAACTCAGCTGAGGATAAAACTTGCTTTGTTCCAGCAAGATCCTGAGGTTTCCTGGGCATGGATCCTCCTTCCACTGACCACCAGCCCAGATCTCAACTAATCTAAAACTCTGGTGATCTTATGGAACTGTGGAAAGAGTGCCAGATTTGAGAACAAAGAATCCAGGTTCGACTCTAAGCTCTGCCAAACCTTGAGGAAGTCACTTAACCTCTGGGCCTCAGTTATTCATCTGTAATGTCAGGGAGCTGAACTTAATACCTCTGAGGAACTCATCAGCTCCAGTTCAGTGATGATGATGATGATAATGATGATGATGGTATCAGCTATATTTATATAGCATAAGCATTTTATAAGTAATATCTCATTTTATCATCACAACAACCTGGGGAGGTAGGTGATATTCTTAACACCATTTTACACATTAGGAAACTGAGGCAGAGAGTAGTTAAGTGGCTTGCCCTGGGTCACATAACTAGATCCTATGACCCAAAAGTTGTTTTGGTTGAAAAATACATCACACTGACAATTAGTTTGTCCAAATTAGTTAAATAATGTTGTATGACAAAATCTGTTGACAGACCTAACTATATTTCAAAAGGAAGAATTATTCCCACCACTAAAAAAAATCCACCCCACCTCTTTAGAGGTGTTATATAATCAATGGGTAGCTAGCTACACAGAGGACATGTTATATAACCAATGGGAAACCAGCCTAGAATAAAAGTTCATTTATTCATGGGTATTTCCCAACTTGAACTGATGAAAATGATATTACTCACCCCAGAAAGAAAACC
Source organism: Phalanger gymnotis (assembly GCA_028646595.1). Taxonomy (NCBI): domain Eukaryota; kingdom Metazoa; phylum Chordata; class Mammalia; order Diprotodontia; family Phalangeridae; genus Phalanger; species Phalanger gymnotis. Next base: position 245,551,317 of record CM053623.1, read on the forward strand.
TTCCATTAATTAACACCAGTGTTAACAGGAGAAACAAAGTTGTCCCACTCTACTTTTCTCACAGGCTAAATTAAATAAAATTATAATTATTAAATGAGTCAATAAGATCAAAATGAAGGGGAAATGGAGAGCAGAAATTAGATTTCGAAACAATTGAAGAACATGAACAACAACATTGGAGGCACAGACACCACCCAAGAACACAAGACACCAACCTACCTCTCATAAGTAATGCTTAACTCTCAGGACCCAGTATAACTAATTTTCATGTTCAGGAGGTCAGAATCTGAGAAGTTTTGGGTGTGTTTTGAGACGCTATTGTGCCCATTTGCCAAGATATGAGCATTCCTATAGGAAAAGGGCTGTTGTATCCCTACTTGTTGGTACCTTGTAGAAAGGTACCCCAAGCTACACCATCAAGGTTTCTTTTTTTGACCTCTTGAATTGGAGGTCCCATGCCTATCACTCCACTAAAACGACCCACTCCCCAGTGACTTCCATATCACCAGATCCAATGGCCTCTGCCTGGTGCTTGTCCTCTCTGACCTCTATGAATCACGTCACTCCTTCATTTTACCATGATGCTCACTGTGTCCTGTGTGACCTCAAGAAGTCACTTCACTGGCAGGTTCCTTACTAGATAGGCCACAAGACACAATTTTTTACTGTTCCATGAAGGGTCCTACCACAGAGACAACAGGAATCAAAAAAAAAAAAACCAACCCAATCCTTCCTCTAGTCTAGATGACTCTCTGGACAGTACCCAGTGGGACGTCAGCCTCCTCCTCTGTAAAATGGCCCCCATGGGCCTTTCTAACTTCATAAGACCCTGGCCTGTCAAGATGTTGGTTTTAGAGCATATTGGTTTTAGAGCAATGGAGATAGTTCTTATCCAGGCTTCAGCCTCATCAATAAAATAGAGAGATTGGACTAGGTGGTCTCTAGACCTTCCAGCTCTAGACCTTCCAGTAAGATTGGACAGATCTCCAAATCATGTTATTCTATGTATTATTGCATAATTCGATCTCCGAATCATGTTATTCTATGTATTATTGCATAATTCACACTACATACCCCTCAGCCTAAAGAGAAATCCCGTGATTTATACTCGAGAAAACAAGACTGTCAGATCTTAATCCCAGAGGACTCATGGTGAAATAAACCTCTCTCCTTTCAAGACAGAGGTAGTGGGTTATAGGTAAGAAATAAGGTGTAGACCCTCCTATAGACATAGCTAGTGTGTTGTTCTTGCTTACTTTACTTGACTGCTTTGTGAGAAGGGGTTTGAGGCCAAACAGAAGGCAAGTGATAGATAGCACATGGCTTTTCCTAAGAATTTCAAAAAACCAAAAGCCTGATTGTTGGGACAGATTTACTTAATTTGGCTCAATGAAGCTAGCTAGGGTATTTCATTCTGTGGAGCTAATCAGTTATAAATATCCTCCTAGTCCCTCATTTTCTACACCTGAGACTTGAGGTCAGGCTGTAGGACCCAAGGAGAAGTATAATCTCTTCTCTGAGATGAAGCAATCAATTTCCCAGCTAGTTTGGCCAAATGATTCTTTCTATAGAAGAGGTTAAAAAAACAAAAAACCAAACAACTGATCTTCAAAAATAATGCCTACTTTCCCCCTCCCTGAATACCAACCTAGGAAATTCCAAGGTTACTCAAGCAATATTCAGTTCCCTCAAGTGGCCAATTCCTGGATTACTGAACATAAATAGGTCACACACACACACACCCCAGCCTGCAGAGAAATCCAATTATTTATCCTCGAGAAAACAGACCTAGTATCAGGTCCCTCAATCTACAGATGGAAGGGAACTCAGCTGTTATATAGTTCAGTCTCCTTACACATAAGGAAACTAAGACCCATGAACTGATTTTGCCCAAGGTCATATGGGTAACATGTGGAAGCTTGGGTTCGAACCCCACCCTCAGATTCAACCCAATCCAGGGAGATTCCCACTGCACCACACTTGAGACTCCATTACCCCTCCCCCTGTGGAAGTTCTAACCTTACCTTTGCTGAGAGAGGGTTCAAAGCACTGGGAAAGACCACAGCAGAGCTGGCATCGATGAAGGCTTGCCACCCCTTACTCTTCAGCTTTGTGTTGACAGTGTTAGGAAGGGGTGCTGAGGTATCTCTTGTGCTGTTGGTAATCACTGCTGTGTTCCTGTTTTCTACCTGAGTGCCATTGTGGTGATGAGCCCTCACTGAGACAAAAGGAAGCAAAGAAGGTAATTACCAGAAAGGAAAATACTGGATGAGTGGGGTGCTAATATTAGGTTTCCCTGGGAAAAAAAAACCCTGTCATTTTAGCCCCAAAGGGGTTTATTAGGAAGGGAAGAAGAGACATAAATAGGATACATGGGAGATCTGTGAGGATGGACTATCTAGGTTTTATATTTAGTTCTAAAAACGGACTGGATGCTGCTCATCAGTGGTGACTCACTTTATAACCTTGAAATTGGGGTGCCATAACTCTGAGGCCAGGGCTCAAACCAGGACAGGCACGAAAGGGTTGGTTCTAGCTCTAAGAATGCCTTGCTTTCTTCAAGGCTTACTCAGGGTACCGTTTTGAAAGCTTTCTTAACCTGGGGTTCACGAACTTATTTTTTAAAATATTCTGATGACTCTATCTTGATATAATTGGTTTTCTCAGTAATTCTTTCCATTTTGTATCATGCATTTAAGAATATCGTTCTGAGACAGGGTCCCCAGGCTCCCTTAGACAGGCAAAGAGGACCAGAGCACAAAAATGGCTAAGAACCCGTGGTCTAGCCCAACTCTCTCACTGTACAGATGAGGAAACTGAGCCCCTGACAGATGAAGATTTGCCCAAGGTCACAAGCAATGAAGAGCAGAACAAAGAATTGAATCTCAATCCTTAGATTTCAAAGTCAGTCCTCTTTCTAGTATATCACACTGTACGTATATAGTTACCTGCTATGTATACAGTGTTGGACACAAGCAGGGGTGTGCCAGTAAATGGTTACAACCAGCTTTCCAGAAGAAAAAAAATGTACACAGGCACAATTTTAAGTTTAAACTGTTGTTAATATTTTCTCCATCACTTTCTGGAGTCTAAACAATCAGCAAAATAATAAATGAAGCTCTGATTTGTAGCGTTTGCTGATTTTTCTGGGGTGTAAATGCTCACACTGAAAATTTAACAAAGCAAGCCAGTTGCATATGGCTCCAGCACACCCTTAAATGTGAGAAGCAAACTTCTTTTTTTTTAACAAGTTAATTTATTTATTTTTAGTTTTCAATATTCACTTCCATAAGTTTTAAATTTTCTCTTCCTCCTTCCCCAAGACAGCATGCAATCCAATATAGGCTCTACATATACATTCCTATTAAACATATTTTCACATTGGTCATGCTGTATAGAAGAATCAGAAGGAATGGAGAAAGAAAAACATAAACAGAACAAAACAAAAAAAGAAAATAGTCTGCTTCGATCTGCATTCAGATTCTCTAGCTCTTTCTCTGGATGTGGATGGCATTTTCCATCATGAGTCTTTTGGAATTATTTTAGATTCTTGCATTGCTGAGAAGAGCTAAGTCTGTCAAAGTCAGTTGTAGCACGATGTCGCTGTTTCTGTGTACAATGTTCTCCTGGTTCTGCTCACTTCGATCAGCATCAGTTCATACATGTCTTTCCAGGGTTTTCTGAAATCTGCCTATTCATCATTTCTTATAACACAATAGTATTCCATTGCATTCATATACCACAACTTGTCCAGCCATTCCCCAATCAATGGGCATCCCCTCAATTTCCAGTTCTTGGCCACCACAAAAAGAACTGCTATAAATATTTTTGTATATGTGGGTCCTTTTCCCATTTTTATGACCTCTTTGGGATACAGCCCTAGCAGTGGTATTGCTGGGTCAAAGGGTAGGCTTTGGGCATAGTTCAAAATTGGAGCAAACTTCTTGACTATCAGATCTACACCTAAGGAGAACGAGATACTGTGGGAGGCAATGGGTCTGTACCTAACAAGAGGTCTTCAAGAAAAAGATGGATACACTTACTAAGGAGGGATGAGAAGGAGGTGCTATATAGGATTTGGAGAGGATTTCATCATTGAAGAAGCTCCAGGGAAACAACTTCTACTACCAATGTATATGAGCATCTGCTTAGCTCCTGCTTGGTCATCTCTGAGGTCACGGAGAGGAGAGGAGAGAAGAGGAAGAGAAGAGAGGACAGGATGGGAGAGAGAGAGGAGGGGAGGAAGGAGGGAAGAAGAGAGATTTCCCAAGAATTAAACTGTTTTGTTTTAGTTATCCATTCAGGCATATTCGAACTCTAGGCCAATTTCACCCAACTAACGTCACCCAACTGGATACGGCCATCAGAAAAACACTAGAAATTATTTCCACCCTCTAGTATGAGACTGAAAAAAAGACGTCATGAACAATTAAAGGGCAGGGCCATCAGAGGCCCCAAGAACAATGAAGAGAGACGAGCTATGAGTAAACAGACCATGGCATATTTCTAATGGTGACTTGCACGTAAGAAGTGACATTATCAAGAATATCAACGCCTGAAAAAGGAAGTGGGCCAGTCACACGGGGGCAGCTGATGAACGATCCAAGCACTGCACTGACAACCACAACACGCTCCAAGTCCCAGACAGAGGAAGCCGAGCTAGCTTGAGCACTGGGAAGATCCCCTCTGGAAGATTTCTAGAAGCACAGGATGAGAAAGGGCGGAGGAGGAAGGTTGAGTTCCACTGGTGAAAGAAAGGCTCACTGGAGAACACAGATCCATTCAAGTCAACAGCTGACGCAGTACCTTCCCCACCCTGCCAGATACCCTGCGTGTTCATCACCAAGGGGACGACGAGGTACAGTCAGCAGCGGAGAGTAAGGGTGATGAGGTACAAGACAGCCGCTTTACCTGTGAGATCCCGCCTGGACAGCAGACTCGCCAAAGGACCCCAAAAGAGCAAAGGTGAGCAGGGGAGCTGTTATGAGGTATTAGTGACTGCTCCACTAACGGCCCCCACCCTCCACAGACTGGCTTTAATATAACATGACACACCCACATCATTCATGAACGGCACCCTGACATCTCAGACCCAGACCGACCCAGAAATTGGGGCAGAGTTGGAGTCTCATTCTACTGGAGAATTAGAATAAAAACATTTATAAGTGGAAAGGGACCCTCGAGCCTATACTACATGAAAGGAATTCCCAGTATAACATAGCCAACAAGGGGTCATCCACCCTCCACTTGAAAGCCTCCAAGGAGGGAAAAGCCATCATTTCTCAAGGCAATGCATTCTGTTTTTGGAGTGGCCACCTCTGACGCTAATTGTATGACTGTGTCTAGACACTTGACCCCTTTGAATCTTAGCTGCCTCTTCTATAAAATGGGTATATTACCTGTGTAATGGCAGGGTTACTGTAAGGTTCAGATGAGATTGCTTACATAAAGTGTTTTTCAAACTATAAAATGTTATACTATATGCTACATATATCACAGACTCCACACAGCTATTACAGTCCTTATAAGAGATTATGTTGCAAAATAGAACTGCCCTCAAATCCAGGAAGCCCTAGGTCCAAATTCCACTGCTGAAACAGGTTGCTTGTGTGACCCCTGGTGAGTCACTTGATCTTGGACATTCTCAGTCAACATTTTAAAGATAGTAAGTAGTAAAAAAGTGCTGATCAGAATTGGCAAATTGAAATTCTTTCTTGGGACATGCCTTCACCAATAAAATCACAAAAGATTATACATATCATTATACACACACACACCCCTTTAATCTTCTCAAAGGTCAGCAAATTCCCTCCAGAAAACACCCTCAGGTCAGACAACACTGTGCTAGAATTGATGGGGAATAATACCAAAGAAAGACAAAGGCTCTAACTTGAGGAGCATATAGTCTTATAGCCCAGAAAGGTTGCTTGCTGTTTGTCCTTCCTTCTGAAGAGGACCATGACATTGGGGAGGTGATGCCACAACATGCAAGGGAATTAGATTTAAGTGAGGCAGGGCTGTGCAAGGTCACCAGCCTCACTTTCTCCTCCAGAGCCATTTGGGTCCAGTGGCCAGATATAGATCAGGAGGACTGGAGATGGGCCAGGATGCAGTGGGGCCTAGCCCAGAAAACACAACAACCTTTTACAATGTCTCAACCTGTACCCAACTATTTAGAACCCTTGACTAATCAGAATGATGTTTCGAGGAGAAAGAGATTAATTAACAGGCAGGAAACCAGTTCATCATACACCTCCCTGGAAGATGATGCTTTCAGGTCTGTAAAGTGATGATGTCCCCCTCATCTCCCCTTTTCCAGTATGATCCTCATGGAAGGAGGAGGACATAGCAACATTATTCAAGTGAGTTCAGATTTTCTAGTAATAATAGTATTAATAACCAAAATTCAGACAATGCTTTAAAGTTGACAATGTACTTTATATACAGAGTACCATTTGATCTCAGGAACTTTATGTATTAATATCACCTTTTTTACAGATGGAAAAACTTGAAAGCAGTTTGCTAGGTGCCAATGACCTGCTCAGGGTCCTATATCTGGTCAGTGTCAATGGTGGAATTTGAACCCAGGACTTCCTGACAAGCAACCCATATATTAGGCCATGGTGCTTCATTATTTGGGATTTGCTTCAAGCTTATAGCACCTGCTTTAAATCACTCAAAGGGTCATTTAGAATGATTAGAAAAGCTCACTATTTATGAAGTCAGTGCTTCAAGAACAGCTCCAAACCACAGCTGGATGGAAAGGGAAGCTGTCTCCGTTTTGGCTCTGGTTCTCTCCCCTCCCAAGCCCAGTGAGAATATTTTGATGGATTTTTCTCTAGACTCCTGGAAACATTCCAAGAGAAACATCACTGGGAAAACCATGTTATAATCTGCCTCTATTGCCTGAAAATGTCAACAAAGTCTTTTTTACTGTCAACATTACAACAAAAGTTTTGAGTCCCCCCCTCGGCGGAGCAAATAACCAAGTAAAATTAGTGAGTAATCAGTTGGTCGGTCAACGAAAGCTTATAAAGTGCCTACTATGTGCCAGGAACAATGCTAAGGATACAAAGAGAAGCAAAAAAACAGTCCCTGCCTGTTGCAAAAGGCAAGATGCTTTGATCTGTGTGGTTTAATGGGAAGATCAGGATTTTTTCCTCCCCTGCTTAATTTTGCTAGCTTTAGTTTTCTCACTTTTTTTTTTTTAAGTCAAATTCCAGAACATTTTCTCTCTACTCCCAACATAAGAGTTACCAGTGGGGGCCATCTGCAGTCATCCTGATCTATATCTGACCAATACACCCAGGGAGGTCCGAGGACTTTGCACAGCCTCACTGAAATCCAGTTCATTTGCAAGTCATGACATCAGCTTCGTGATATCATGGTCCTCTTCCAGAACAAAGGACAAACAACATACTGCTTACCAGTATGTGCAACCTACTTTAAAGAGACTTCCGGGTCTATGACTTCTTCCTCTTGTCTCCATGCCTTGGCCCAGGCTGCCCCCCACTCACTAGCCCAGAATGCTCTGCCTCTAAGACTCAGCTCCACTAAGGCTTGTCCCTATCTCCTCCCACTATTATGCTTTCTGGGACCATCACCAGCCATCTTGACTTTTGTCTTGCCACTGGACTTCTATGACTATGGAGAAGAGAGGGAGGCTGAAGACTCTGCCTCACTTAAATCTGTCTCTGCCTCACTGAAATCCAATTCACCCACAAGTCAAGACACTCACCCTTGCGATGGCTGCTGGGCCTCTCCAAGAACCAAGGCCAAACAGCAAACAATGCTGCTTTCCACTCTCACCAAAGTCCTTTGTATTTCTTTTGTTTATATTTACTTATCTACCTACATGTCGCCCTTCAACCTCAATTAGGGGTCAGGTCTCTGGCTGCATGAAATCTAGCTAAGATTTTCAACTCAGTACCCTGGGCAATTCTCTAATACTCACTCATACAGAAGATGCCAACCTGCATTGGTAGAGGGACTATCCGCATCTGGGAGTTCACTATACTAATGAAATTAAAGGTCAAATTTTTATCTATTCATCCCCAGCATCTAGCACACAGTAGGTGATAATAGATACTTGTTCAAATTAAACAAACTTATGATACAGAAATGGAACAGTGAGAACCCAGCTATGAAGAAACCTGGTTCCAGAATTCTGAGATCAGAGGTGGGGAACCAGGGATATAGAATACTATGTACACCAGGGTTACACAAGGTCACTTATCTAGTTTGGTTTAACTATTTTTCTTCATTATAAGGAAGAGTCAACAATGAAAAGACTACAGCATGAAATGGCTAATTTTTCTGAGCATCAATATATACACACATACACATATGTATATAACTACATGTATGTATGTATATACACATATATACATGTATACACACATCTACATATTTGTATACATATATGTGTATATACGTGTATATGTATATACACATATGTACATGTACATACACATACACATACACACACACATATATATTTTCCCACACACACAAGAGAACAATCTGGCCAGGACCCACTTTTCCATTCATTATGAAATAAATCGTCACATCCACCCAAAAAAAGCAGGAGATGTAGCTAGAACATTCATTTATTTATTCATTCATTCCAAAAGCATTCAACATACATATTAAAACTATTCCCTGTGCCTTCCCTGGTGAATGGCATATCTCCACCTTGTTTACAGAGCCATGCAAATGGTCTTTATCTCATCAGCGAGAAGTTAGATCAATCCCAATTACGTACCTGCAGGAAAATCCCCTATTTGGCACCCCAGAAAAGAAGGAGCACTCCAGGGACCCAAATGTCATTATCAGGGTGTAACTGGGGGATGTAGGACCTATCTTGAATATTTCCCAACTGACACTTCCTAAGGAACCAGGAAACAGAAAGAGGCAGATGACAGAATGGGATTGAGTCAGGTAAAAAATACCAAAGGTAAATAATGGAGCACCCCATATGTCCAGAGGGCTAAAACACAGCCAGTATACCATTGGGGGTTACCTGGCCTTCTGACTAAGGCATGAATGGCCCCTTTGAACTTTGCTCATTTGCAGAATGAGTGGTTTGGGATCAAGAGCATTTCCTAAATCAATCTGGACTTGACACAGGTTAACAATACTCACAAATGCTATTCTGGGATAAGAGATAGCAGCCTTCTCTCTGTTTGGCCCAAAAGGCCAGAAGGATCAGCTGGCTGGAAGAGGTACAGAGGCAGATTCAAGCTTGAAAAATAAAAATAAAATCTTGCTAATCAGAGCTACCCAAAAGTGGAATGAAGAAGCAATGGGTTCTCCATAACCCAAAGGTCTTAGTACAAGAGAGAGAATTCTGGCTTTGCAGTCAGAAGGGCTAGATTCAAAACCCAGCTGTGCCATTACTACATGGGTGACCTTGATCAAGTCAGAACCTCTTCAGGCATCAGGTTCTTCCTGATCTAAATGGAGGCAGCTCTAAATCCTATGATCTCATGACTATTAAGTGCTCTTAGATTCAAAGGTAAATGTGAGAGAATTGTTGAAATGGCTAACTGATGGCAGAGAGAGCCAAGGAGGTCAAGGATCTTGGGATGTGGAGGTCTGTGGTTAGAACAGGGGTAAAAGAACAAGAAAACAGGAAGGGGAATCAGGATTTTCAGGCTTCTACGAGGCACTCCTTAGAATCCTTTGGTAATGCTAACTGCCATGTTTTATTTGTATTTATTCTAACAACACAAGTCCTGCACCAGTTGACCCATAACCTGGGGTTAGGGTTACAGGTCAGAAGTGTTTCTAAACCTCAGAAACCTATAAAGCCACTAGGGTTCTATGATCACCCAACCACAGAGGGAAGGAAGTGTTTGAGATGACTCTACTCTTCCCTGTTCACCGGACAGATTCCTAATTAGGAAAGTAGTGAACCCATCCTTACTGCCATAATGGGTAGGATAGCCAGAAATGGAAGAAATTTCCTTAAAGACCCAGTGAACTTTATACAAAGGTAAGTTCCTGGAGGAAAAAAGGGAAATAAACAGACACAAAGTCTCGAAGACTTCCAAACCTGATACTGTTGATTTATACAAATAATTCACTAAAATACTAGTATGGTTAAAGCTAGGACTCGCTATTTCATTGGTAGAAGGAACTCCCAGAAGAAGAAACTCCCTCTACCAATGAAGGTCTGCATCCTCTCTATAACTTGAGGTCTTAGAATTGCCTGGACTCTAGGCCCTAAAGCAACAATAAATAGTGATTTATCCATAGTCGCACAGCCAGTGTATGTCAGGACTTGAACCCAAGTGTTCCTTTCAAAGCTAATTCTCTATCTACTATGCTACGCTGCCTAATAGGGCATACAAGATTTAGGAGCATGGATTTAGAGTTGGGAGGGCTTCCCCCTCATTTTACAGATAAGTAAACTGAGGCCCAGGGAGGTTAAGTTGACCTTCCCATAGTAGTAAGCAATGGAGGTGACATTTGAACTCTGGTCCTTTTACTCCAAATGTGGTGAAATGATATTTAATTATTATGAATATAAACAAAATTATGTTATATAGTACTACAAATATATTACATTATTTATTATTATAAGCTTGGATAAAAAGAAAAAGGCAGTCCCTACCTTTAAGGAATTTATATTGTAACATATTTATTGATGGGATAGAAATTTCAATGGCAGGCCCACCCATTCACCTCGGGCAAAATATTGCCCAGTGGTCTCCTTGTCTCTCTCTCTCTCTGTCCATCCCTGTCCCTCTCCCTCCCCTCCCCTTCTCTTCTCTTCTCTCTCTCTTTCCCCCCCCGCCCCAGGAATTGGTTCACTCAGTTTGGTATTTTCTTTCTAGGATACTCAGCACTAAATCGAGCTGCCTGGCCAGCAGCTATGACCACACCCAGGTGTAGATCACATGGCAGAGGAAACTCACTCAACCCAGCAATTATGAGTTGCCTTGTCTACATTTTGCAGATATGAGAGGGTTTCCAGGTTCTCTGTCTGTGAAGGACAGGGATAAAAGAATCCACATACTTCAAAAAATTCAATTCAGAGACTGAAAATCCAATTCCACCCAAAGAAATCAAAATGGCAAATGGGTGACCCTAGTGGGTGTGGTTCCCAAACAGCCCTATAAAGACTTTAAATATCACTAGTTGGGACTTGACATTTTGCTGTTCCTAAGTAGCGTGGGTCATTCCAAATGGGATTATTAAAAAAAATGTCTAGCACTCTACTGTGGGAGGAGACAGTACCCACACCTCTCATCAAAGCTTCTCCTATTTACAGGCCGGTCATGTGGATGCCTTACCTCAATAGAACATCTCAAAAATGAAAGGGAACAGCCAAGATTAAAGGTATCTGAAGGACAAGAGTTCAAAGTAAGTCCACGACCTGTGGGATCTTCACATTTTGGGGGTCACAGACCCCTCTGGCAGTCATCTGGTACAGCCTACAGATCCTTTCTCAGAATCGTATTTGTAAATAATGAAAGGAAACGCTAAATCTCAGTTATGAGTAAATAAAAATAAAGATGTCACTTTTTTTCCCATCCAAATTCACGGACCCCTTGAAATCTACCCACAGACTTCTTGTGGTGGGACCCTCGATGAAATACCCCGGTTTGGAGTAGTCATTGCAAAACCTATGTTAATTGTTGTTAGGTGAAGTGGTGAGAGTCAGGTAGTCAGACTGGTGCTACTCACAGGTAAATGAGAAAAGGAGTCACACCCAAGATTTCTTTTTAAAATTAGCATCAACTTTTGGGGGTGAAAAAAATAAACAAACCAAAAGCAACCTAAATATTCAGTAATTGGGAAATGTGATTAAATCAACTGGAGTAGAGTCATGTAATGGGATTCAAAAATGCCTTTAAAATGGGCATGTGTGAGGTATGCAAATGTTGTAAAAGAATTCCAATTTTAAAAAGCTGATTCAGAAGAATGGGGGGGGGCACTGCTAACTACAATCACACAAGCAAAAGGGAATGAGATGGAGGAGATAAAGATATGAACTATGAACCACAACTGAGGCTTAGAAAACGGGTTAAACCTTATGGGTTGAAATTAACTTGAAGGCAAATCATTATCAAATGAGCTGGGCTGTCAGAACCCATGCTTCATGTTAAATTTCTAGTAAAATACTTAATTTTATTTTAAATTAGCACTATCTTTTTAGTGTTTTATTTTTTTATTAACCCATAGGACAATTAAAAATGTCAACTTGTGATTTAGTATACCAGCAAGCAACATGCCCAGTCAAAGCCCAGAGAATTTGGAGGAGAGGCAGATAAACCTGATGTTGCCTGAGGGGGCGTAGCTCTGATAGGATCAGGGCATTTAGAGCTGGAAGAAGCCCTTATCCGACTCCCTCAATTTACAGATGAGGAAACTAGGGAACAAAGCCAAGGAATGACTTGTCCAAAGTCACAGGGTCAGAGTCAGGGTCAAGATTCAAAGTCAGGGCCTCTGGCTCAATATCAACACTGTGTTGAAGAACGCTGGAATCTATTTACCTACTCTAATGGTATAGTAAGATATTATATAGTAATATACAGTAATATATAGTAATATAGTAATATAGCATATAGTGTATAGTAATATATATTATATAGTACAGTAATATAATATATACTATAGTAATATGATACAATAATATAGTATATAGTAATATTATATAGTATATAGTATAGTAATATAAAAGTATATAGTAATATAGTATATAGTATAGTAATATAGTATAGTATAGTAATGTAATACAGTATATAATATATAATATAGTATAGTGATATAATATAGTAATATAGTATAGTAATGTATAACATAGTATAGTGATATAGTATTAGTGATATATATTATACAGGGTGTCCCTAAAGTCTGGACACATAGGAAATCTCATTAATATCTCATAAACCATTTCATCAAAGACTATGTTGTTCAGCGACTTCTTTTTCTGGGGTATGCTAAAGGAGAAAGTGTACTCAAAATCACAGATGCAACACACTTGATAGAAAGCATAAATGCATCAAGAGTGAATATGCTAAAACTGAGGGCAACATGGCATTATTTCATCAAGTTCATGTGAATCTTGCAAAGCACATCAACTTTTGCATCACGGATGATGGAAATCATATTGAAGATGTTATTTGTTAATATTCCAATTAAATAAAATGTTGAAAATTTCATTCATTTCATTTCTTGAAAATATGCATTTTTGCCTATGTGTCCAGACTTTAGGAACACCCTGTATACTACAGTAATACAATATAGTATATAGTATAGTAATATTATATAGTATATAGTGTTATATACTATATAGTATAGTAATATAATATAGTAATATAGTGTATAGTATAGTAATATAATATAGCATATAGTAATACATAATATAACATAGTAATATAATATAGTATAGTAATATAGTATATAGTAATATATAATACAGTATAGTAATATAGTATATAATATATAGCATTATATATTGTATAGTATAGTAATATAGTATATAGTATAGTAATATTATATATTATAGTAATATAATATAGTACATAGTATAGTAATATAGTATACAGTAATATATAATACTTTTGTATAGTATAGTGTGTATATATATATACTATATATATAGTATATAGTAATTGTATAGTATAGTAATATAGTATATAGCATAGTATATATATAATAATATAACATAACAATATATTATATATTATATATAGCATATATAATTATATATAGTACAGTAATATATATTACAGTAATATAATATAGAATATAGCGGAGTAATATAGTATATAGTAATATATAATACAGCATAGTAATATAGTATATAGTACATAGTGTTATATATTATATAGTATAGTAATATAGCATATTAGTAATATTATATATTATAGTATATAGTAATATATAATACAGCCTAGTAATGTAGTATATAGTGTTATATATTGTATAGTATAGTAATAAAATATAGTATATAGTATAGTTATATAATATAGTATATAGTAATATATAATACAGCATAGTAATATAGTATGTAGTGTTATGTATCGTATAGTAATAAAATAAAGTGTATGTAATATAACATAGTAATATAATATAGTATTTAGTATAGTAATGTAGCCTAGTATAGTAATATATAATAGTATATATTATATAGCACGTGTAATATAATATAGTATATATAACATAGTAGTATATGGTACAGTCTAATACTAGTAATAGCAATAACATTTATACAGTATCTGCTATGTGCTAGGCACTGTGCTAAGCCTTTTACAAATGTTATCTCACTTGATCTTCACTAGTGTCCTGGAAGGGATGGGCTGTTATTCTCCCATTTTAAGGTGGAGAAACTGAGGCAGGCAGTGGTGAAGTGACTTGCCTAGGGTCATCCAGCTAGGAAAGCTGGATTTGAACTCAGGTCTTCAAACCCCATACTGTATCAACAGCACGACCAGCTGCCCACAAGATAATCTACAGGAACAACACTAAAAATAAAAAGTCATTAACATAAGAAAACTTTAATTCTCTCAAGAATTGAAGTGCATGATAGCAATATAGAAATTTTATAGGGAATCACAAGATTAATTCTACATTTATTTAGATTAAATATGCCTTTTAATCTTTAAAGGAGCACAAAGAGTTCATTTCTTTAACAAATCGCAACATTTGGCAGTTGTGCTAACTTTAGCCATGAAAACTTTTAATGCAATTCTATCACTAAATGGCTGAGTGACCTTGGATAGGTCATTTCATGATTCCGATGCCCACCTGCCTCATCTATAAAATGAGGAGCTTCAATGAGATGAATTCTAAGCTCCCTCCCAGCTCTAACATTCTCAGTTCTAGCTCTGAGTTCTGACCCATGTTCTAAGGTCCTTCCCAGCTCTGACATTCTTCTAGTTCTGACATTCCCTGTTCTAAGGCCCTCCTCAGTTCTGACATTGCATGTTCAAAGGCCCCTTCCAAATTTGACATTCTCTGTTCAAAGATGCCTCCCAGCTCTGCCAACCCATGTTCTAAGGTCCCTCTCAGTGCTGACATTCCCTGTTCTAAGGCTCCTCCCAGCCCTGAGATTCCCTGTTCTAAAAGCCCTCCCAGCTGAGATTCCCTGTTCTAAGAGCCCTCCCAGCTCTGACATGATAAGTTCTAGCTCTGATATTCCCTGTTCAAAGGCCCCCTCCAGCTCTGACATGCTCAGTTCTAGCTCTGACATTCCCTGTTCTAAGAGCCCTCCCAGCTCTGACATTCCTTGTTTCAAGATCCCTTCCACTCTGATATTCCATGTTCTAAGGCCCTTTCTGGCTCTGACATTCCCTGTTCTAAGATCCAAAGTCCTTGAGAAAATGCCAGCTTCTATCATCTGAAGCTGTGGTATAAAAGTACAAATCTGGGTTTTACTCCCAAAATACTAAGGGGAATGTTCTAGCTGTGAAATATATTTTAAAACAGTACATAATCCTTGAGAATTGCCATCATAAAGCCCTCTCACTGACCCCTTCCCTTTTTACCCCCACAGGCTCGCTGGTCCTGGGGCCTCTAATCCCACGGATGGGGACCCATAGCTGCATTTTTCACGTGGTCTCCATGCACACAATGAATAATGAATGTTAACTGTGGCCCACAGGTGGAACAGACAGTGGCCGGGCCACTCCAGCGGCCGCAGTGGGAGCAACTGCTCGTCTCAGCAGCCTGACCATAAACAGTTAAAGATGTCAAGACCTGGAGAACCTTAGAATAACAAGAACCAACATTTCCCACTACTTCACGGTTTGCAGAACACATTTCATTTTACATTCATAAGAATTCTGCACAGTAACTGTGGGAACAGGACTGAATCTGGAGTCAGAATACGCCCTTAACAATCTTCGTGGCCTCGGGCAACTTACTTCCCTTTTTGGGGCTTCAGTTTTCTGATCTGTAAAAATAAGAGGGCCAAACTAGATTCTCTGTGAGGCCCTTTCGAGCTCCATTTTACAGATCAGGGAACTGAGGCCCAAAGAAGCTAAATTACTTGCCCAGGGTCACAAATACAGCTAGGTGGCGCAATGGTTACAGCGCTGGGCCTGGAGTCAGGAGTTCAAATCTAGCCTTAGACACTTAGTAGCTGTGTGACCCTGGGCAAGTCATTTCACCCTGCTTGCCTCAGTTTCCTTATCTGTAAAATGAGCTGGAGAAGGTAATGGCAAGCCACTCTAGGAAACCCCAAAGGGGTTCACGAAGACTCAGACACGTCTGAAAGTAACTAAACAAAGAGGGTCACAGACCTAATAAATAATAGGGGAAGGAATTCTATAAAAATAATAATAATAGGGGGCAGAGCCAAGATGGCAGCTGGAAAGCAGGGACTGGCATGAGCTCCCCACCAAGTCTGTCCCAAAACCTATAAAAAATGGCTCTGAACCAATTCTAGAACTGCAGAACCCACAAAATAGTATAAGGAAGCAGGGCTCCAGGCCAGGACAGCCTGGATGGTTGCTGGGTGAGGTCTTTTGCGCATGGAGCTGGGAGCAGAGGGGAGCAGAGCAGAGCCCAGCGTGGGCGACATGGACCAGCCAGACCAGGAGCCGGTCTGAGCAGGCCCTAGCACCCTGAATCAGTGAGCTGTGGCAGTTACCAGACTTCTCAACCCACAAACACCAAAGACAACAGAGAAGGTTAAAGGGAAAAGCTGCTGGGGACAGAGTGAAAAAAGGAGTTCGAAGTTCAGCCACCACCCCTGGGGGCAGCGGAGGTGGGGCAGCTATAGAACTACAGTTGCAGTTGCTTCTGGCCCCAGGCCCACCTGGTAGGAGGAATTAAGTGGCTGATCAGAGCAGGAGTGAAGAGCCTGCTGAAGATCTAAGTCCAGTCCAGGTTGAGGGTTCTTGGGGAAGGAGGAGTGCTGGTGTGGCAGAGCTGGCACATCCCCCCAGGCTTGGAACATAGAACTCTTTAGTCTACAAGCAGTCATACCCCGCTGAAAAACTCAAGGGTCAAGT
>CM053623.1:245568786-245641035 GCA_028646595.1 Phalanger gymnotis
CTCCTCTCTTCTCTATCTCCTTTCTTTCCTATTCCTCTCTGTGTCAAGTCCCTAGGCCTCCTAGACCCAATAGGAAGTATTGACAGAAATGTAGAGACACAACACTAAGACAATGGGTGGGATAGTCTCAGGGATGTGCTGGTAAATATTTAATAACTGACTCTCAGAAACAATGCACCTCTGGCATACTTTTAAATTTAATCTGCATTATTACTAATTTCTCCATCATTCTATTAAACCTAGACAATTTTTAAAAAATCAAATAAATCAAGCCCTAATTTGTAGCGTTTTCTGATTTCTAAGGTATAAATGTTCACACGAAAACTTTCACAACTGCCTCTCTGACCCTCTGGAGCTCTGTGACCTGGCTCCAATAAGATCCTAGAAGCCACTGTGAGCATAAAAGGAATTGGGGGGAGGGAGAGACAGAGAGAGAAACAGAGAAATACAGAGAGACATTCACTTATAAAGTGCCAGGGGCAATGGTTTCTCTGGTCCACCAGGGACAACTTTTATATGTGAAGCCTGGATCCATGGAAATTGCATGTAAAAGGTTTCAGAAAAGGGGGGCACTCTGGTCTGGAGGTGTGTCTTACACTACAAATTCTCCTAAGCCAGTCAAATACCAGAGAATTCTCCCTCTCGGGTCTAGTTACTAGAGAAACTAGTCCCCTGGAAAAGGGAACAAGCTCCATCTGCTGGAGGATGAGGTAAAGTCCAGGAAGCCAGTTGGTTGGTTGGTTAATTGTTGTCCTTCATTCTGGAAGAGGATCAAAATTATATCACTATGTTGAGTCAAGGCACAGTGTGTCCGACTGTGGCTGATCAGACAAGCTCAGAAAGCTCTACCGCAGGTCACGTACAATAGTCCACATGAACATCTGAAGTAGAGATGTCTCTCTTTGTATATCTCATGCTTCTTTTGAGCTACTGCAATTCTGCTTTGCCCAGAGCACAGAACCTTCTTTGATGAAGGCATGCCACACTAGGCGGTCTTGTGCCAGTGTCTCCCATGACACACAATCAATTCCAAAGTTCTTTAGAGAGCCTTGAGAGCATCCTTGTAGTGCTTCTTCTGACCACGATGTGAGCACTTGCCTTGTGAGAGTTCTCTGTAAAATGATCTTTTAGGCAAATGTACTTTTGGTAATTGAACAATGTGGCCAGCCCGTATGAGTTGTGCTCTCTGAAGCAGAGTTCGAATGCTTGGCAGTTTAGTTGAGTAAGGACCTCAGTGTCTGGTACCTTATCCTGCCAGGTGACCTTAAGAATCTTCCTAAGATAGTTTAAATGGAAGCAATTCAGTTTCCTGGCATGGCGCTGGTAGACTGTCCAGGTTTCACAGGCATACAACAATGAGGTCAGCTTTGTAGACCTTAGTCTAATACTTCTTCTCTCCTACACTTTCCTTTGGAGCCTCCCAAACATTGAGCTAGCTCTGGCAATGTGTGCATCAACCTCATTGTCAATGTATACATTCCTGAAAAGTACACCACCAAGGTAAGTGAACTCATCCACAGCATTCAAAACTCCTCCATTTGCTGTAACTGATGGTTCCACATATGAATGGCATGGTGCTGGCTGGTGGAGAACCTCTGTTTTCTTGATGTTAATTGTTAGGCCAAAATTAGCACAAGCAGCAGAGAATCAATCCATTTTTTGTTGCCTCTCAGCTTCAGAGGCTACATTGAGGGCATAATCATCTCTGAGCAGAGAAATCATGCACCAACTTTTCCTCCACTTTGGTCTTGACTTGTAACCTTTTCAAGTTAAAAAATTTACCATTAGTGTGATAGCTGACCTTGATGCTGGTGAGAATGCTTATGCCTGCTCTGATGTGGAGAGCTGGACTCCTCCCCCAACCTTGTCACAAACTTCCAGAAGCAGATTCACCAAAGTCACCTGGACCTTCTGCCCCTACTCCCAGGATGGAGGAATTTTCACTGGGCAGTCTGCTTTTACATTATTAAGATACCCAACAGCCATGGAGAAACACAGACAATACAAAGAAACATAAGGAAGAGGACTGTATAAAAAATCATGAACTCTCTCACGTCATTTGCTCTACTAAAATGTATTTAACAAGACAGTAGCAAAATTTTCCTGTCTCCTGCTATATTTTGGGGGGTTTTCTGTATATTCTTTAATGTAGTATTAATGCTTTTTTTCTTTCTTTATCCCTCTTTCCTTTTCTCTTCCTTTCTTCTTTTCATTTTTATTTTTCCTCTATTCTTATTTTCATTTCTTTTTCTTCCTTTTCTTCTTCCTTCCTTCCTTCCCTTCCTTCCTTCCTTCCTTTCCTTCCTTTCCTTCCTTTCCTTCCTTTCCTTCCTTTCCTTCCTTTCCTTCCTTTCCTTCCTTCCTTCCTTCCTTCCTTCCTTCCTTCCTTCCTTCCTTCCTTCCTTCCTTCCTTCCTTCCTTCCTTCCTTCCCTTTATCTCTAGGCTTTCCTATATTAGTCTTCTTTTCTTACAGTCTCATAACTTCAGGTTCAGTTACTCACCAAGCTCCAATACTGTTTTGCATCCACAGGGTACCATCTGTACTCTCGCAAAGGCTACTGGAGACTCAGAACCACACCGATCAGCCATTCTAATTGCTGGGCCAGGTCTTTGTCATCACAGCTCCCAAAGGACTGAGATTGCTCCTAGGAATCCGTGTTGGGACTCAGGACCTCTTCATTCAGCTATAATGGTGGGGAGTGTCTGCCTTTGCCTGATTTGCTTCCCAAATACCCAAAACAGGGTCAGTTCTTCAGAACTAGCCTATCTCCCTCACACTTATCCCTCAGTATTCAGCACCATCTTTGCTGTCTCTCTCTCCCTCTTTCTTTTCTCTCTGTCTCTCTCTGATTCTCTCTCTCTCTCTTCCCTCCCTCTCTCTCTCTCTCTCTCTCTCTCTCTCTCTCTCTCTCTCTCTCCCTCTCTCCTCTCTGTCTCTCTTCTCTTTCTCTCTCTTTTTCTCTCTCCATCTCTACTAAACTCAGGTCTTCCTGATTTTAGATCCAGTGTTCAATCTCCTATGCCACATAGCCGTTCAACAACTTCTGTAACCACAAAAAGTGTCAATAATTTTTAAATGCAATCTGTTGCATACATTGGGCTGCTGGATGGTGCCATAATGCACAGAGCACCCAGAATGGAATCAGGAAGACTCATCTCCCTGAGTTCAAATCTGACCTCAGACACATACTTACTGTGTGACCCTGGACAAGGCATTTAACCTGTTTGCCTCAGTTTCCTCATTTGTAAAATGAGCTGCAGAAGAAAATGGCAAACCACTATAGGATCTTTGCCAAGAAAACACCAAATGGGGTCACGAAGGACAATTGAAACAACTGAACACTGCATACATTAAGTCATTAGAGCTTCACAATAGTCCTGCAAAGTGGTCATGACAGGTATCATTATCATTCCCATTACTAAGGCACAGAGAAGAGGACACAGTGAAAACATCATTATCTTTTGCAAATGTTTATTGAATGCTAAAAGGATAGGATGGCTTAGTGGCTAGAGAGCCAGCCTCGATCTCAGGATGGCCTGGGTTCAAGTCCTGCCTCTGACACAGACTGGCTGTGTCACCTTGGGTAAGTCAATTAACTTCTCTCAGTGCTCTAGATGACTGAACATGGCCAGAAAGGAAGAAATACCTGGAGTAAAAGAACAGGAGAAACTGGAGAAGGAACGATAAGCTGGGTTTTCCACCTTCTATCTGCATTGGGGGCGGGGCAGGGGCGGGGTGGGGTGGGGCTTTGTAGAGACTCATTGTTGAGAAACTAGTGGATTATAAATTACAGGGGTGCATAGATTTTTAAAGGAAGGAGGAGGGGAGTGAGAAACTCGCTGATATCCCCTGTCACTCTGGTAGGCAGGGAGCCAAGGCCAAGGCCAGACCAGGCTTGGAGGGCGGAGCACACCCCCAGCCCAGTCCTCCGGCTCTGGTCTACAAGTGACTTGGTGGATCAGAATCTGATAGACACTAGCCTCAAACGAATTCTGAGCTGTACAGATAATGAATATGAGTCCTCCTTTCACTTCTCCTTAGTTAACCTCCCTTTGATAAAACTTTTAGGGCTCTGGATTATTGCAAATGATGTGTCTGCACTTAGGATGTGGGTCCCAGTGCTGAAGGGGGCACACACACCTCTGTTTACCCAGGTTTCCTGGGGGGGTGCGGTATGAACGAAATAAGTGAGAAAGACTCCAAGCAAAGGACACTTGGGCCAAAATGGTTAAAGGTGGCACAGCTTAGTGGACAGAAAGCTGGCCTCAATCCCAGGAAAACCTGGGTTCAAGTCTGCCTCTGCCACAGACTGGCTGTGTGACCCCAGTCACTGCTGTCAGTGTCCTGAGCAGCTCTCTGAGGAGAGTCTCAAAAGATGCCTGGGCCAGAGCTACAATTAGTCTTTGCCAAGGGATGTAAACATGGGGGAGGGCGGATTTACAACCCTTGGCGACCTCCTAACTTACCTCGAAGGGCTTAATTTGGAGTTGGAAGTTCTGAGTTCGCTTCCCCACTATTTCTGCCTGTCAGACCTCAGATGAGAGGCTTACATTCTCTGGGTCTCGGCTTTCTCACCTGTATTTCTCGCCGCTGGGGTTTATTCCAGCTTTAAACCCCTGATCCCATGACCTGGGTTCAGATCCTGCTTCTGGCACTTGCTACCTATCGATATGTCCTTGGGCTAGCATTTATATAGTGCTCTAAGGCAGCTAGCTGGTGTGGCAGACAGAGTCAGGAAGAATCTGGACCAATCATTTATGTTCTGATTGCCTCAGTCTCCCCAGTTGTAAATGGGGATTAGAATAGCACCTATATCCCAAGGTTGTTGTGAGGATAAAATGAGATGATATTTGTAAAGCACCTGGCAAACCTTAAATATATAAATGCTAACTGCTATCATCATCATCGATCATCTCTGTCACCACCATCACCACCATCACCACCATCCTAGGTAGCACAGTGGATAGAGTTCTGGGCCTGGAAGACTCATCTCCCTGAGTTCAAATCCAGCCTCAGACACTTATTAGCTGTGTGGCCCTGGACAAGTCACTTACCTCTGCTTGCCTCAGTTTCCTCATCTGTAAAATGAGCTGGAAAAGGAAATAGCAAACCATTCCAGTATCTTTGTCAAGAAAACCCCAAACAGGGTCATCAAGAGTCAGACACAAGTGAAAAACGACTGACCAACAACAAAATTATTACTATTATACAAGTCATTTAACTACTCTGGATCTTACTTTAGACTAGATGTCCTCTACCAGCTCTTATGATCTTCTACCAGCTTACTACCTCTCCATTTTACTGGTTTTTTTCCCAGAGGAAAATATTAAAAATATTCCTAGTTATAGCTCTGACCTGAGACCTTCACATCCTAGAAGAACGTTTCAAACAAGGGTTACAAGTATTACTAGTATTATAAAAGTGAATTACCATCCAAGGAAGCCTATGCCAAGTGCCCAGTGAAGAGTGTATGACCAGGAGTTCAAAAAAGGGAGCACTCAGGGGTAAGTGAGTGGGAGAAAGCTTCAGAAAGAGGGGAGACTTGGGTAAGTCCTTAAGGAGGTGACTTAGATTAGTAGAGACTTCTGAGTCTTAACAAATGGGGAGAACAAGCTAGCCAAAGACCATGGACCATGCTTCCAATCCCACTCAATTATCCAATAACCAGGAAATCCAGGTGTACTGGGGCACCTTGCCACCTGATATGCAGCTGCACCTTTCTCAACATCTGGAAAAACACTCTCAGGACTAGGTGTCCAGGAACCCTGTACCTCTCCCTGGCTCTGTACTCCCTGGCTCCCATATGGCTCTGTACCTTCACCAGGGAACTCAACTATCCTCAGTGGTGATGGGGTGAGTGTAAACTTCCTTAATCCATAGAATCTAGCTGGTCCCAGATCCTACTTCACTGGGAGTAGTGAGCCACACACTGATCTCGTGCACTGAGGTTGATTTATTTAGATGGTGTTGGGCTACCCAAAGTGCCAGGCAGTGCGGAGGGCTTATAGCCGGCATCATTGACTCTCACTTTCTCAGGAAGCTCAGTCTCTATAATTGCTTTTCTTCACTTCACTGCTCTAGCTTCATTTAACTAACTCATGCAAATTAGCAGGTGCTGCTCAATGAAAAGCCCCTGAGAAAGTGAAGATAGAATCTGAGGGATAGCAAAATTAGAGGTCACCAGTCCAACTCCTAATTTTACTGAGAAGAAAATTGAAGCCTGCAAAAGTGTAAGTGACTCATCCAAGGATAGAGTGCTATTCCTCAAGTCAGGAAGACTTGAGTTCAAACACGTATTAGTTATGTAACCCTGGGCAAGTCACTTAATGTCTGCCTCAGTTTCCTCAAATGTGAAGCTGGGATGATAACTGCACCCACCTCCCAAGGTTCTTGTAAGGATCAAGTGAGACAATATTTGTAAAGTGCTTAGCACAGTGCCTGGCACATAGTAGGTACTTAATAAATGCCCCACTTTAGTAAAAGCCTAAAGCCAGATTCAGACCTCAGTCTTCCTAAGCCCAGAGCTTTATCCATTTCAATGACTCTCAGATACTTTGTGCCACTATCTGCATCCATACCTGAGTGGGCCATTGCCAGTCATCTTGACTTACGTCTTCCCACCAGACCTCTGGAGGAGAAAGTGAAGCTGGTGACTTTGCACAGCCCCACCTCACTTAAATCCAATTCACTCAAAAGTCAAGACATCACCCTCCTGATGTCACTGGTCCTCTTCGAGAACAAAGGACAAAAGCAACAAGCAAGCATCCATACCTGGCATGGTATATATTGGCTATATTATCATCATCATTATTATTTCTTTTCAGTGTTTTAGAGATTTGTACCTTTAAGTTTTTTCCCTTGACCTGCTATGATTCCTTGGATTAAATTCAATCACAGGTGAAGGCTTGTTCAGCTCTCGATAGAAGACTTATTCTGGTGACAAGGATTAAAACACCTTCTGAAAGTCAAGTCAGGTCAACAAGCATTTTATTAAGCACTTACTAGGTGCTGGGCATTGTACTAAACAGTACTAAACACTAAACATTGTACTAAACATTGTACTAAACAGGAAACAAAGGCAAACAATAGTCCCTGCCCTCTTAGTTGCTTAGAGTTTAATGAAAGAGAAAACGTGTCAAGAACTATCTCTAAACGATGTATACAGGCTACATTGGGGATAATCTCGGAAGGAAGACACTCAGATTAAGGGGATCAGGCAAACGCTTCTTGTAGAAGGTATGACTTTAGCAAGGACAGAAAGTGTAATTCTGCTTAAGTGCCCCCTGTAGCAGCTGACTCAATTCTTCATCTTCCGGCACAGGAAAGAGTACCCAGATTCAAATCCCAGCTAAGCTGCTTTCTAACAATGCAATAGAACAAATCAATTAGCCTTTCTGCACTTCGGTTTCCTTTGCTGTAAGGAGAGAGTGTGACTAAATGATCGGTACCAAATCAGAAGATTCCATGAACCTGAGAAGCCATGTTTGATATGGCTAATTTTGATTTTTTGGAGGCAATCAGGGTTGAGTGACTTGTCCAAAGTCACACAGCCTGAATTTGTCTGAGGCTGCATTTGAACTCAGGTCCCCCTGATTCCAGGGCTGGTGCTCTATCTACTGTGCCACCTAGCTGTCCTGAATATGGCTGATTTAGGGGATATTGAAGTATTCAGTGTTATCTAGCCCCTTTCCTGGGATTCTCATACAGAAATCTACTATTCTTGCTGTTTAATCATTTTTAGTTGCGTCCAACTCTTCTTGACTTCATTTTGGGTTTTCTTGGCAAAGATCCTGGAGTGGTTTGCCATTTCCTTCTCCAGCTCATTTTACAGATGAGGAAACTGAGGCAAACAGGGTGAAGTGACTCACCCAGGGTCACACAGGCAGTATCTGAGGCTGGATTTGAACTCATGAAGATGAGTCTTCCTGATTCCAAGTCCACTGAGCCACCTAGCTCCCTTTACCTTATATTATTTTAGAACCCAAGCATATCAGCAAATAAGAGAGCTCTGGAGCCTGGTCATATGCCAGATAAGGTCCCCCACATCCCTTGCTTTTTTAAACCAAAATATGTGACAAGCTTGTGAGATGACTGAAAACTTCATTTTCTCCTGCAATTTATTTTTCGCCATGACGTCTTGCTTATAGAAGGTGCCTAAAAATGTATTTGGATTCAACGTGGGTGGTTGATTCATTCCATAATTCTTTGCCTAATTAGATAGCATTTGTGAATTTCTGTGAATAACAAAACCATCACCAGGTGGCCAGCCTTCTGTTGATGGGGACGTACCTAGTCTGATCCATGAACAAAAGACACATAAGACTGTGGTCTGACTCAACGTCTTTCCTGACTGGTAGGATCTGCTAGAGCTTGTACTCTGGTAGAATAGCTATTGAGATCCCAGAGTCATTTCCACATCATAGAGACATAAAAGGTGACTTTGCATGGGAGTTCACTAGCAATATCTAGCATTATTTCAGGATTTAAATTTCACTAAAGGTATCAACACTCCGGGCAACAATGCCCAGTAAAGAACATTGCTAATTCTATTGACGATCTGAGCCATGTGTCTCATCACTGAAATTGGGGGGAATTTTTAGGTGAAAGGGAATTCACTTTTTATGTAGATTTTACAATAAATAATATTCAATACACATTTATTATTTGCCTGCTGTGTGTATTAGATGCTGGGGGGAAGGGGCACAAATAAAAGATTGTTAGCTAAGGGGAAAGGGGAGATATATACAAACATTCATTTATGTGTGTGTGTGATACAAATTGCAATATCATCACCTTTGAGATCTTGAAGAGATTTGTATCTTTTTGATACCTTTTCTTGGTTCTCCTTCTAAGACCAGACCAGACTTGTGATTTCATTGGCAGAAGGAGTTCTTGGAGGGAAAACTTTAGCAAAGCAGATTGGTACCAACTCCGCAATTTAGGATGTCAGAGACTTGTCTACAGTACCAAGAGGCAATTAGAAGTAACTGAGGGGCTGAGTAAATCGCCCAGGGTCACATATTCAATATGTATCAGAGGTGAATCTGGAGCCCATGTCTTTCTGGACAAATCTGTATCTATTATGTCACACTATCCAAGTGGCTTCTAATTTTAGATTAATTCTTCTATAGTAAGCTTCTGCCATATAAGCATGTGTCCTCCCTGTCAAGAAGCAGTAAGATGCAGGGAGTCAGGAAGAGCTGGTGGCTAGGTGGTGCAGTGAATAGAGAGCCCAACATGGAGTAAGGAGAACCTGAGTTAAAATCCAGCCTCAGACATTTTACTGGCTATGTCACCCTGGGCAAGTCACTTAAGCTCAGCTTTTCCTTATCTGTAAAATGAAGATAAGAATAGCCAAGGTTGTTGAGAGGAACAAATAGATAATCATTGAAAAGCACTTAGCAGGGTGCCTGGAACGTTGTTGTTTAGTCCTGTCTGACCCTTCCTGACCCCTTTTGGGGACTTCTTAGCTGAGTTGGAGTGGTTTGACATTTCCTTCTCCAGCTCACTCTACAGATAGGAAACTGAGGCAAACAGAGTGGAGTGACTTGTCCAGGTTCACACAGCTAGTAAGTGTCTGAGACTGGATTGGAACTCATGAAAGATGAGTCTTCCTGACTCCAAGCTCAGTGCTTTATGCACTATGATGCCACCTAGCTACCCATAATAAGCACCACATAAGTATTAACTTATTGTTCCTTTGACATTTTTGAGCTGTGTGATCCTGGGTAAATCAATCAACCTCTGAGAGCCTTGGTTTCTTAATCTATTAAGTGGAGATAATATCTATAGCCCCCGCCTCTTAGGATTACTGTGAAGGAAAGGAACTTTTCTGACCTCACATCCCCATGGACTTGTGAACTGTATCTTTGCAAGGATGGAAGGGAAGTCAGAGGTCATCCAGACCAACCTGAAGTTGACCAACAGTTCTATTTGAAATATCCTGGGCAATGGATCATTGCACCTCTGCTTGAAAGCCACCAGAGGGGAACCCAACACCCTCTGACATAGCTCATTCCACTTTCAGATACAAGGTCATAGATCTAGAGCAAACAGGGACCTCGGAGGACAGCTGGTCCAACCCCCTCATATTACAGAGGAGAAGCTGAGGCCTAGAGATGGTGTGTGATTTGCCCAGAGTCACACAGCTGGTAACGTCCAAGGCAGATTTTGAACCCAGGTCTCCGGGTGGCTGGGTATTGCAGTGAATAGACTTGGAATAGGCTTGGAATCAGAAAGATGCATCCAAAAAGCCTTGAACACCGGGCAAGTCACTTAATCCTGTTTGCCTCAGTTTCCTCATCTGTAAAATGAGCTGGAAAAGAAAATTGCAAACCACTCCAGTATTTTTGCCAAGAAAACCCCAGATGGGGTCACAGAGAATCAGACACAACTGAACAACTTCCTGACTCCAAATCCAGCAATCTCTTCACTGCCGTGACAACTCTATTTTGTTTGATGTTAAAATGCTTTAGTGATGCTTTTTCCCCCTTTTTTTATGTCAGTCTCTTCCCATTGACACCTCCTGCCGCCCCCTCTCCTTATACCAAATTAAGTCAGAAAGTTCCAGTAACTAAGATGCTTTTTCTTACATGACACCTTGACTTACCTCGGCAGCCTCCATCTATCCTTTGACACCAAGCGTGTCCTTCTTCCAGGGGACAGCCCTTTACACATTGAAGTCAATTTTCATGGCCTTCCTTAAATCTTCTCTTCTCTTGACCTTTTCCTTTGGTATTTTACTGATGCTTCACTTTACAACAATTTCCTCAAAATCATTCTCCACTGGCAAAATGACACACCGATCATATCTGAGAGAGTATGCTTTATTCCACACCTGTAGCCCACCACATCCTAGCTAGAGGAAAGAGGTAAATTTCATCCACAGTTATCTGGAGTAAAAATTGATCTGAGAAGCTACTGGAGGGCAGCAACTGTTACAGCTTCACAGCCTCATCCCCCAAAGGTTTGGCCCATAGTAGGTGCTTAATGATTTTTTTTGATTGATCGATGTTTTTCCAGCATTGGTTTCCTATACAATATTGTGGCCACAGTGTCTGCTGTTCTATCGCTCATGTTTCCTTCATTCTGTGTCACCTCCCAAGTGGTTTGGCATGCTCTGATCCTTCCCTTCCCCAAATCTCCAGCAAAATTTGCCCTTCTTCAATTTCCATCCCTCAAGGCTGTGCTAATCCCAATGCAATCCTTCAACAGTGGGTGCTAATTCCAAGCAACTTTGAAATGACTCATTGCAGCTGTTTTACATGTTTCTATAATGAAGAAGTATTTATTAGCCCTCAATATAATGAAATAAAATGATCAGTCTTTGTTCTCTGTTAATCACAGGCTTCCTTTCTTTTGAGTCTTGGATATAATTCAAATCTGTTACTATGAATGAGAGAGAAGAGAGGAGAGAAGACGTTCTTCTCTCCTCTTTAAGGCCAAGTCTCTCCAAAGGACTGGGCCTGGCCACATTACAAAAATCATCAAGTTGCTTCTTCAGAATTCTCAATCAGTTCTGTGCATTTATTCACCCACAGAGGGGACAAAGAGATATTTTTAAAGATTGCTTTGTTAATATTTCAACAATCTTTAATGAGCTCATTAACGATACGCCTCTGTGGAGAAGGTGAAATATCCATTTGGGGCAGGTATTTCCTGGACCGTTTATAGCAGTTATATGTGAGGAGCTCAAAATCTTGATTTTTCTGATTTCATCAGACCTGGGTTTACATCTTTGTTCTGCCACTTATCTTCTTTCTGGGCCTTAGTTTCTTGCCTTGTAAAATGAAGGGGCTGGACTTGGTGATTTCTAAGGTCTCCTTCAAGGCCAAGTCCCATGATCCAGGCTTACTCCTCTAAGTCTAACTCATACTGGCATGTTGAGTCTCCAGAAAAGTAACATTCTCTAGTTCTAAAGATAAACCTGTAAGTGACTAATACTAAAACTTTTAGCTCATGAGCCCCCACTGGTGTACTTTCTGTTAACAATCAACCAATAGACAATGGACTAGGTGAGCTAGGTGGCCCAGTGGATAGAGTGCCATGCCTGAAGTCAGGAAGACTTTCTCCCTGAGTTCAAATCTGGCCTCACACACTTACTAGCTATGTAACTCGGGGCAAGTAACTTCACCCTGATTGCTTCAGTTTCCTCAACTGTAAAATGATCTGGAGAAAGAAATGGCAAACCACTCCAGTATCTTTCAAGAGTCAAATACACACACACACACACACACACACACACACACACACACACACACACACACACACACACAGAGGAGTTGAGAGGTACAGGCTCTCCTGTGTACCAATTCTTCTCAGTTGAGAGCTGGATTTCCTTAATGAGGGACTCCACTTTACCTAATAGTGATAATCTTGTCACTCTTCTCAGATTCTTATTGGGTCTTATACAAAATGAGTTGCTGGAGTCTATACCCTAGGGCAAGTTCACTGTCTTTTCCAGGACATTCATTTGGAATTGGGTTACTCAAAGCCACATAATCCCTCCTAAGGTATGAAATGGTTCATTTATATCTGAAAGACCTGTGTTGTTTGTGCTTCATTCCCAAAGAGGACAATGACATCAGGAAGGAGACATCATGACTTGCAAATTAATTGGATTTAAGTGAGGGAGGTTTGTGCAAAGTCATTGGCCTCACTTTCTTCTCCAGAGCCATCTGGGTCCAGTGGCTAGATATCGATCAGGGTGACTGAAGATGGCCCTGGATTCAGTGGGAGATCTTGCCTTCTTTAGGCTAAGGTCTTTCCCAGGTCTCAGTTTGTCTGAGGCAACACCTATCTACTGATTAAGGCTATGTAAGGAATCTCTACCTTTGCTAAAATCTAACTGGAGCACACTTTTTCCACAGATAATAATCATAAAATGATAGATTCTGAACTGGAAGGAAACAAATTCAAAACTTGCATCTTATAGATGAGAAAAATTGAGGCCCATTTTGTGATATGACTTGCCAAGGTCACAGAGACAGTAAATGGAATTATAAACCAAATCATTTGACTCCAAATATAGTACCCTTTCCAAACCACTTTGCTATTACATATGGTGCATGGCGATGCTAGGAGGCTTCATTAAATAAACAAGACAGAACCCTATTATCAAATGCTTCCCAGTCACTTGTTATAGCAGTAGCAGGCACAGTGAAGAGAACAATGGACTTTTGTTCAAGATTTTTATATCATTTCCAGAAACACAAACTGGAAGTAGTCAGAGATCTGAGACCAACAGCCTTCATCATGACAAAGTAACCTCAACCCAGGCAATGAATTTCAGAGTGTTCCAATAATAGGGAAACATGAAGAAATTCTTTAGTAAAGATCTATCTCTGGTCATTAGGCTCCTTCAGTTATAGAATCACAAGCCAGTTAGGGCATAAAACTCAAGCTATTATGTCAAGGGGGGAAAGGGGAAGAGAATAAGCATTTATATAGGACCTACTACATGCCAGTAAATCAACATTTATTAAGTGCCAATTATGTGCCAGGCACTAAGCTAAGCACCCAAGACACAAAAAAAAGCGAAAGACAAACCTTGCCTTCAGGGAGCTCACAATCTAATGGGGGGAGACAAGAAGTAAACAAATATGTTTAAACAAACTATATACAGGAAAAATAGGAAATAATTAAGAGAAGGATTATTGTTGGTTTTCAGTCCCATTAGAATCTTCACCACCCCATTTGGGATTTTCTCAGCAAAGATGCTGGAATGATTTGACATTTCTTTCTCCATACAGCATGGTGGGTGCCATTCCAAATTGTCACAGGAATGCAGAGGTTCTGGGTTCAAGAAAGGGAAGGCACTAGATTTAAGAAGGGTAGAGAAGACTTCCTGAGGGAGATGGGATTTCAGTTAGGAGTTAAAGGAAGCCAGGGAAACAAGTAGGTGGAGATGAGGAGGGAAAGCATTCCGGGAATGGGGGAAGAGCCAGAGAGAACACCTGGAGCAGAGAAATGGAATGTCTTATTCATGGAACAGCCAGGAGGCTAGTGTCACTGGATCAAAGAGTATGTGTCAGGTGTCAGAAGACTGGAAAGGTAGCAGGAGAGCTATGTTATGAAGGGCTTTGAACATCAGAGGGTTTTGTTTTTCATCCTGGAGGCGATAATAAGCTGCTGGAGTTTGCTAAGTCGGGAATGATGAGCTTTAAGAAAATTAACTTGGTGGCTGACTCCAGGGTGGGTCTGAGTGGGGAGAGACCTGAGGTGGGCAGGCCCACCAGCAGCTCCTGCAATGGTCCAGGTGGGAGTGGGGAAAAGCGGGGGAGTCTTATCTGGACCAGATGTAAGATGGAAAAAACAAGGAAGGAACAATTCTAGGAGTTGGAAATGGGAACTTATGAGTGAAGGTGGGTTGTCAAGACACCCAGATGGTCTGTGAAAAGCAAATCACATAAGTGATATAGATCGATAACAGCCAGGTCTTCTGAATGGCTGTGACGTGTCACCAACAGCCTCTAATATGCTTGGCACAGCCCCTGGCACATAGTAGGCACTTAATAAGTAATAAGCCAGGAGAACCTGAGTTCAAATTCAACCTCAGACATGTAATAGCTATGTAACCCTGGGCAAGTCACTTCATCTTGTTTACCTCAAATGAGTTAGAGAAGGAAATGGCAAACTATTCCAGTATCTCTGCCAAGAAAACCCCAAATGGGGTCATGAAAAGTTGTATACAACTGAACACTAACAACAACAACTCTGCCTAGTGAGTGTTTTACTATGAAAATCCCAATTTGTAGACAAGGAAAGGCAGAAGAAATACATTAAGATGATAATAATGGACAGATTGTAAACTTCTGAAGGGCAGAGACTGTCTTCTACTTTTCTTGGAACCCCAGCTCTTCTTATAGTACCTGGCACATAGTAGGTGCTTAATAAATGTTTATTCATGGTCACAGAGGCCAGCAGAGACAGTAATTCAGATCAGTCAAGATGCCCAGCTTTCCAGTTGAGAATGGGAAGGAGGCAGATAATGGACATGGAAAATTAATTAATCAATCAATTAATTAATTCTGGAGCATTCACAACGCTGAGATACCCTGGTCACTCAAGTCATAGCATCATAGGACCACAGAAATAAAGCTGGAAAGGACCTTGGAAGTCATCTAGTCTAATTAATTCCTTTTTCAGGTGAGGAAACTGAGGCCCAGAGAGATCAAGGAATTTGTCCAACACCACACAAGGAATGCTTGGCAGAGGTAGGATTTAAACTCAGGAGCTAAAACTAAATTCATGCTTTTTTTCCCCGTTGTATAAAAACTATCTCCCTATCTCCCATGCCCTCTCTGGATATGCCCTGGCCACATGGATTGATGATGTCTACACAAATGTTCCCTGTTTACATGCATTCTCTACATGTGTGCCTTCTCCACTGGGTAATACGGTAACTGGTGAGGAGACAGCCCATTTGGGTGTGGGTGGATCACTTCCTATCACTGTATTTGCTATGCTATTTAATTAAATGTTTTTTAAAATGTGTCCTCTGCCAGTAAAACAGATAAGCCATTGGCTAATTTGATTTTTAAAAAGAAAGAAGAAAACCAAATTACCAGTAACCAAAATGAAAAGGGTGAATTCACCACCAATGAAGAGGAAATTAAAGCAATTATTAGGAGCTATTTTGCCCAATTATATGCCAATAAATCTAACAATCTAAGTGAAATGGGTGAATAGTTACAAAAATATAAATTGCCCAGATTAGCAAAAGAGGAAATACAACACTTAAATAACCCTATCTTAGAAAAAGAAATTGAACAAGCCATAAACGAGCTCCCTAAGAAAAAAATCCCTAGGACCAGATGAATTCACATGAATTCTACCAAATATTTAAAGAATAATTAATTCCAATACTATATAAACTATTTGGAAAAATAGGCCAAAAAGGAGTTTTATCAAATTCTTTTTATGACACAAACATGGCATTAATACCTAAAACAGAGAAAGAAAACTATAGACCAATTGCCCCAGTGAATATTGATGCTAAAATTTTAAATAAAACACTAGCAAGGAAGTTACAGCAATATATCACAAAGGTTATATACTATGACCAGGTGAGGTGGATACTAGGAATACAGGGCTCATTCAATATTAGGAAGCTATCAATAACAAGGCCAAAAAAATCATATGATTACCTCAAAAGATACAGAAAAAACTCTTGACAAAATACAATGCTCATTCCTATTAAAGAGACTAGAAAGTATAGAAATAAATGGAGCTTTCCTGAAAATGGTAAGTAGTATCTATCTAAAACCATCCATAGGCATTATCTATAATGGGGATAAGCTAGAAGCCTTCCCAATAAGATCAGGGGTGAAACAAGAATGCCCAATATCACCACTATTATTCAATATTGTGCTAGAAATAGCAATAAGTAAATGGAAGGAAACAGGATAGGCATTAAGGAAACAAAATGATCACTCTTTGAAGATATGATGTTAGACTTAGAGAATTCTAGAAAATCAACTAGAAAGCTAGTTGAAATAATTTAAAACCAGCAAAGTAGCAAGATATAAAGTAAACCCACAAAAATCATCAGTATTTCTATATATTACCAATGAAACCCACCAGGAAAAGACAGAAAGAGAAATTCCATTTAAAATATCTGTAGACGATATAAAATATTTGGGAGTCTATCTGCCAAGACAAATCCAGGAACTATATGAACACAATTACAAAACACTTTTCACACAAATAAAGTCAGATCTAAACAATTAGAGAAACATTCATTGCTCATGGGTAGGCCAAGAGAATATAATAAAAATAACAATTCTACCTAAATTAATTTACTTATTCAGTGTCATGCCAGTTAAACTAGCAAAAAATCATTTTCCAGAGCTAGAAAAAGAATAACAATTCATCTGGAAAAACAAAAGGTCAAGAATATCAAGAAAATCAATGAAAAAAAAATGTGAAAGAAGGTTGCCTAATAGTACCAGATGTCAAACTATATTACAAAGCAGTAATCATCAAAACAATACAGTACTGGGTAAGAAATAAGTGGTGCATCGGTGGAATAGATTAGGTACACAAAACTCAGTAGTAAATGACCATAGAAACCTAGTATTTAACAAACCCAACGTTCCAAGCTTTTAGGACAAGAAGTCACTATTTGACAAAAACTGCTTAGAAAACTGGAAAGCAATTTGGCAGATACTAAGTATAGACTATCATCTCACACTATATACCAAGATAAGGTAAAAATGGGTACATGATTTAGATATAAAAGGTGATATCATAAGCAAATTTGGGTAGCATGGGATATTTTACCTGTCAGATCTATGGATAAGGAAAGAATTTATAATGAAAGAGGAGGTATAGAGCATTATGGGATATAAAATGGATAATTCTGAGTACATTAAATTTAAAAGTTTTTTCATAAACAAAACCGATGCAACCAAGATTAGAAGAAAAGCCAAAAATTGTGGGAAAAAAATTTGTAGCAAATTTCTCTAATAAAGGCCTCATTTCTCAAGTATATAGAGAATTGAGAATATGAGTCATTCCCCAAATGATAAATGGTCAAAGGATATGAATAGGCAATTTTCAGATGAAGAAATCAAAGCTCCACATGAAAAAAATGCTCTAAATTACTACTGTTTAGAGAAATTCAAATTAAGACCCCTCTCAGGTACCACTTCATACCTATCAGATTGGCTAATATAACAGAAAAGGAAAATGACAAATACTGGAGGGGATGTGGGAAAATTGGGACACTAATGTACTAGTGGAGGAATTGGGAACTGATTCAACCATTCTGGAGAATAATTTGGAACTATGCCCAAAGGGCTATAAAACTGTGCATACCTGTTGACCCAGCACTACTACTAGGTGGTACTAAAGAGATTTAAAAAAAAAAAGGCAAAAAGGACCCAAATGTACAAAAATATTTATAGCAGCTCTTCTTGTGGTGGCAAAGAATTGGAAATTGAGGGTATGCTCATTAAGTGGGGAATGGCTGAACAAGTTGTGCTAAAGAAATGATGAGCAAAACAGTTTCAGAAAAACCTGAGAAGACTTATATGAACTGATACAAAGTGAAATAAGCAGAATCAGGAGAACATGGCACACAGTAACAGTCATATCGTATGATGATCAAGTATGGTTTAACTGCTCTCAGCAATACAATGATCCAAGACAATTCTGAAGGACTTATAATAAAAAATGCTACTCATCCCCAGAGAAAGAACTGATGAAGTCTGAACATACTCTTTTGGAGATTGAAGCATACTTTTTTTTAAACCTTCTTCATTTATTTAGGGGGAGGGGGTTGTTTGGGTTTCTTCTACAACATGGCTAATATGGAAATGTGTTTTGCATGACTGCACATGTATAATTTATATCAAATTTGCTGGCCTTCTCATTGAGGGTGGAGCGGGAGGAGGGAGAGAATTTGGAACTCAAAATTTTTAAAAAATGAATGTTAAAATTGTTTTTATATGTAATTGGAATATACACGTATACATACGCATATACACATACACACATACATATATAAAAAAAAAATAAAATGTGTCTTACAAACTGGGCCCCCAGAGATAATCCATTCACTCAGCTCTACACTGCTCCCCCCCCACCTAATTTTAAATGTACTGGTCAGACTACCTCCCTTGCCCACCCCTCTCCACCTCTTATTCTGAGAACTCTAATCAAATCACCATTAACATAGCCTAGGGGCGGGGAAGGTATTAATTGATTGATTGACTGCTCCACTCACTATCTTTAAGGCTTTTCAGACCATTGCCATCATTGCCCTACTGTTGTTTTTAGGGCCATCTGGTGAAGCAGTGGATAGAGATCTGGGCTTAGAGTCAGAAAGACAGAAGTTCAAACCTGACTTTAGACACTTAGTAGTTTTGTGACTGGGTAAGTCACTTCACCATTGTTGGCCTCAGTTTCCACAACTGTAAAATGGGGATAATAACAGAACTTACTTCCCAGGGTTTTTATGAGAATCAGATGAGACAGTATTTGTAAAATGTTCAGTATGTGGCATACAGTAGGCATTATATAAATGCTCATTCTCTCTTTCCTCCCTCTCTCTTTCCCATTAGAATATAAGCTTCTTGAGGTCCCCTTGTCCCCTTTTTG
Organism: Phalanger gymnotis; assembly: GCA_028646595.1. Lineage (NCBI taxonomy): Eukaryota > Metazoa > Chordata > Mammalia > Diprotodontia > Phalangeridae > Phalanger > Phalanger gymnotis. The sequence goes on from CM053623.1 coordinate 245,587,893, forward strand.
TATTTGTGTCCTCAGCACAACGTCTGGCGCATAATAATTCCTTAAATTCTTTTCATTCATTAATTTTGATTGATGGGTAAAAGGAAACAAAAGAGGTAGGGAACCTGTGGCCTTGAGGTCACATAGGTCCTTGGGTGTGGCCTTTTGACTGAGTCCAAGTTTTACGGAACAAATCCTGAACAATTAAGGGGATTTGTTCAGTGAAGTTTGAATTCAGTCAAAGGGCCACACTTGAGGACCTAGAAGGCTACATGTGGCCCCGAGGCCCCAGGTTCCCACCTCTGTATTAGTACATCGATCTATAAGCATTTAAATATCTATTATTTTCTAGGCCAGGGCTGTCCAAAATGCAGCCAGCCTACAAGCACAGAAATTTACACAAATGATTTAGTAAAGGAAGCCAAGCTACTGTAGAGCTCTCACTAAAATGGCAAATCAAAATATATTGTCTATTGTTTCAATAAAATCCTAAGGTTGGACAGCCCTATTCTAGGCCTTGGTTTAAGGGAACTCTCTGATGAGAGAACTCCATTACCAGTGCAGGTCAGCATTTTCTCTGAAAACCTACAGAACTGCCTAGGACATTAAGAAGGTAAGTGATTAGCCCAGGGTGACTCAGCCAGGATTTGTCCAAGCTGACTTGAGTTCCACAATTCAGGGTCAGCTCTCTATCAGCTTACACAACCACTGCCCATGCCCTCAAGGAGCATCCCTCCAAGACTTCCATACACTGGTTTTGCATGGTCTGAACCTCTAACTGGCCTCAGGTTTGGAGCAGCTTTCTGGGGGCCCATATATGACAGGTACAGAGAAATGGCAGGTTGGCCAAGATAACCCCTAAGCTCCTTCCACCTCTAAACTTCCATTTCATGCGTCTTACCTGGTTTCACCTCTCCTATTCTGCTCTTTTTCAGTTAAACGATGCTCCTTCTTCTCCTAAATTTTATTTATATTCCAGGACAAAATTGAGCCCAGCCCCCTCTGTGAAATCCAGCCCATGCTGTTCCTCCAGGAATTCTAGCTGCGTTTATAGTTATTACATCATTTTGTATTCAATTGTTTTCTGATTGTATCACCAGAATTACTTTCTTCTGTCAGATGAGGTCAAGGAGTGTCTTCAACAGCCAATCAGTCAACAAGCCAATAAGCATTTTATTAAGTGCCAAGCTCTATGCTCAGTGCTGGAGAAGAAAGGAATAAAAAAACAAAACGGGCCCTGACCTGGGACTTATATTCTATTTGGAGAAAAACTTGTAAATAACTTAGATACAAACGAAGTATGTGGGAAGTAGGTGGGAAGGCAACTAGCCTTCTTTCTCCCACAATGACTAACATAACAGTAAGTTCTAAATAAAGATTGAAAGGGGGTTGGAAAAAGAGAAACATCCATAGGTGACTCCCAGATCTGTATTTCTAGCCCTGACTTCTCTTCTGAGCTCCAGACTTTCACTTTTAATTGTCCTCAGGACATCCACCAAACTAAATGTGCTGACTCTCACCTCCACCCATCCTTCCTTTTGACTTTGCTAAGTCTGATGGTGTTGCATTGACTCTCCAGCTTTCTAACTCTGGGAGTGGCCAGCTTTGACCCTTCCTTCTTCCTCTCTTAGCCAATCTCTTCTCTCCCCACCTCTTCTCCCTCCTCCCACACCTTGCTGACCTTACTCACCCAAAGGCTCTTAATGTTACCTGCTGGGGACTGTTTCAGTAGTATCCAACAGGATCCTGATTGTTTCCCTTCAACCTCTGGCATAATACTCTTCATAGGTGACAGTACAGGAAAGATCACTGAATTGGGAGTCATAGAACCGAATTTTGATTTTCCTACCTGTGTGACCTTGGTTGAGTCAATTTCCCTCTTGGCCTCTGTTTCCTCATCCGTAATATGAAAGGGTAGGACTAGCTGGCCTTTAAATCTCCTAGTTCTACATCTATGATCCAATTGATGGAATATTCTAACTTATGAGCTCCACTGAACAGCAGGCAGGTTCTGATTTAACCACATAAGCAGGCTTTAACCACACCACAGGCCCCCAGACTTAATACAGCCACTGCTCCTAGCCAACCACTGCCCCCAGATCCAATTCATGTATTTGAACAGGTGTGTTCCGGTACACAATCACATCATCCATTTAGCCCAAGACAGGCCCACAATGCCTAACTATCCATCTTGACCAGGCAAGAACACAACAGCTAGCCAAATCAGAGGACAGCACAACCAGGATGTTTGACCACTGAACCATAGAAGGGACCCCTCTCCTATTACCTAATCCTTCAACAAATTCCTCTTGCCTTTTCAACACTCATAATTTCTGTTGTGTAATCAGCATCTTTACCCTATAAAAATCCATCTTTCTTTCTCTGAAGTTGCTGGTTCCTCTTGGAACCTAGTCCATCTCATCAGAGGTGTCAGTCTCAATAAATGCCTATACTTGGATTAGATATGGTCTGACTCTGAATTCTTTGAGGTAGTGCCACCACAACACACCATGAAACTACCACAGGTTTTGGCATCCCTGGGTGGGCCAAGTCTCTGAATCTGACCCTCCATTTCACATGGAGTAAAATCTCTGATACAGTGCCACCACAACATACCACAAAATGGCAACACAATGATCCTATGACATCTCCAACCTCAGTTTCTTCATCTGTAAAGTGGGATAGTTAGACTAGTTGATCTCTAAGTTTCTATCTGTGTTCCTATGATCTTATGAGAGGCAGTTGGATGTGGTGGTTAAGAATACAAGACTTGGAATTTGGAAGATTTTGTTTAGTCATTTTCAGTTGTGTCTAATTCTTCAAGACCCCATTTGGGGTTTTCTTGGCAGAGATAGATGGACGGATAGATGGATGGATGGATGGATGGATGGATGGATGGATAGGTAGATAGACATAAATAGATGGATGGATGGACAGAGAGACAGAAAGATGGATGGATGGATAGATGGATGGGCAGATAATCAAACAGACAGACAAAGAGATAGAAAGATAGATGATGGATGAATGGATGGATGGATGGATGGATGGTAAATGGGAAGTAATCTCCAAAGGAAAGCACAAGCATTAAGGGAGGTACAAAGGCATCTTGCAGAAAGTAAGATGTGAACTGAGACTTGGAGGCCATGAAAGCCAGGAGGCAGAGATGAAGAAGCACCCCATTCCTAGCATGGGGAGCAACCATCAAAAAGACATAGAGTGAAGAGATGGAACACCATATCCATGGAACAGCAAGAAAGTCAAGAGTTTCTAGACTGTAGAGTGGGGTGGGGGGGAGGAGGGGGAGGAGGGGGAGGTAAGAGAGAGTGAGGAATAGGCCACCAGTCTAGGTGACTGAGATGGTGGTGCCTTGACAAAAATATGAAAGTTCAAAAGAGGGGAAGGTTTGGATGAGAGCTGTTGAAGGTGCCTGTGGGACATCCAATACAAGATGTTCTCTTTGCAGTTAGAGATGTGAGATCAGAGGTCAGGAGAGAAGTTAAGGCGGGACAAACAGATCCAAGCATCATCTTCAGAGAGATGATCACTGAATTCATGGAAGCCGGATAGAGAGAGTGTAGAGGGAGGACAGAAGAGGGCCCAGGAAAGAGTCTCAGGAGATACTCATGGTTATGTGGCATGACCTGGGTGAAGATCCTGCAAGAACCAGGAGGAAGAAGTCAGGCATGTAGGAAGAGATTCTGGGGAGAGAGCAGTGCTGAGGAAAAAAAAAACACGTAGAAGAGGAGGGAAGTATCAAGAAGGGGGAGATCACAAGATTAAAGTCTTTGGAGAGGTCAAGAAGTATGAGGATTAGATTTGGCAAATAATAGGAGAAGAAATTCAAGAATATCCAGAAGGATCAAGTTGCATCAATTGATACAGTACATTTGCAACATATCAGAGATAGGATAAAAATGTTTATTTCATGGTATTTGCCTTAATTATTTTTATTCAAAATGTATTTGCACAGATGGCAGAAATTATTGTATGGTAAAATTATTTTTTTGAGTTATTTTTAAATTCTGTTAATTGATAGCCTGATCCTTCTAGTGATTTAAAAGATCATTGGTAACAATGTAGCTGTAGCAACTAGCAAAGCACCTGATACTATAATAAATGCTAATTGATTGATTGCCCTTGAGAGGAAATAAAATACTAACTCAGGCCTGAATCAATCAAGTAAGCATGTTTCATTGTTCTCACTACATACTCAGCCCTGTGCTAATTGTCAGGGTTAAAGAGAGAGAAGAAAAATAAAAACCCAGTTCCTGCCCTCAAGGAGCTTATATCCTAAGGGTTGGGAGAAGACAAAATGTGCACAATTAGGCATATGGGACACATACAAAACCACATACAAAAACAGGTAACTTTGGATGGGAAGGCTGGGAAAAATCAGGAAAGGTCCCCAGAAGGAGGTAATATCAGGGCTGAGTCTTGAAGAAAGACTGAAGGGGCCAGGTCATGAAGAGCTTTAAATAAAAGTTGCTGCATTCGTGTTCACTGAATTGAAATATTTATGAAAAGAAGATCTTGTTAACAGCAGCCATGGCTTTCACTAGCCTGTTAGCAAGTGACAAATGACACAAAGATTCTTAGGAAATTATTGTTGAGATTTTGTTATTGCTTCATTCACTCCTAGTATTTGAAAACCAGCTGCCAAATGGCCATATGCAAAAAAATAAAATCAGGAAATGAAAAGGCTGACCAACTTTCCAAAAATAAAGCCCAAGGAGGCTTTTCTGATTTCCACCTGAGGAAAACCCTGACCCAAAACCCTTTAGTTGGGAAGGCAAAGACACCTTCTACTCTCAATGGGGGCCTTCTTTTCTTCATTTTCTCTTTATTTTATAATAAATCCTGTAAGGCTTAAATGGATGGCGATCAACTTAAAAAAATCTTTCATAATGAATGTAAAGAGGAGTGGCCTTGGAGTCAGGAAAATCTAGGCTCCAATTCTTCCTTGGCCTCTTGCTGATGGTAAGCCCTTGGACAAATCGACTTGATTTCTCATTGGCCTAAGCATCTATTTGAGACTTAAGTGATGGATTTATAGTGGGTATGATCGTAGGATCAAGTTGACAGGCCCTTTAGAAGTCATTTGGTCCAACCTCATCATTTTACTGATGTGGAAACTGAGGCACTCAGACCTGCCCAAATTCACACAGGTAGTGTCAGAGAAAAAATTTGAAATTGTATCCTCCAACTCAAAAGCCAATTTCCACTTACAATTCTGCCTCTGTAGTTGCTTAATATATGCTTGTAGAATCAAATTGAACAGAAATTAATCAGTGGGAGTGCGGGGTGGGGGGGTGTCTATACTTGAATCAGTGGGGGAAGTATCTGTCTATACTTGGAGCTCCCTATTCTGATGAAGTCAGGGTCCTAAACAAAGGCGGAGGAGACTAGTTCTCATTTGTATAACACTTTGAGGTTTACAAAGTACTCTCTTCACTGTGGCTCTGGAAGGTAAGCACTATTTTTATCCCTATTTTACAGATGAAAAAACAAAGGCACACTTAATTATCATTCTTTGTGGGTTACCACACAGTTAACAAAGTGCTAAATCCAGGAATTCCGCTCGAAACCTTCAAGGACTCCACAGAGTTGAGTTCTTTCCACTCTGCCATCCTTTCGGCTGAGAACATTGCCTCATTGGTCTCTGAAAAAAAAAAAAAAACCAAGGCCACTCAGTTAGAGCTTCCTCTTCTTTCCTCCTCCTCCTTCCCCTCTTCCTCCTCCTCCAATCACTCAGATGCCTTCCACAACTGTGTCCTCCATCGCCCCTGTCTCACATGAAGAGGTGACCAAGGCAAACCTCTCTACCTGCACAAGTGGTCTCATTCTATTCTCTTCCTCAGCAGCTTGCCCCCCTCTTACACCCCCTTTCTCTCACTTATCTTCAGTCTCTCCCTTTCTGATGGCTACTTCCCCACTCTCTACCAACCTACCTGTGTCTCCCTCATCCCTCGCCAACCCTCACTTCTTCTATCTTTCCTCACTAGCTATTTGTCTTATATCTCTGTCTCCCCTTTCCTTCCTCCCATTTTCTTCTTAGCCCTTTGTAGGCTGGCGTCTGAACCCCACCATTCAACTGAAGAACGTCTTCCAAAGTTACCAATGAATCGCCAAGTCTACTAGCTTTTTCTCAATCGTCAGCCTCCTTGGTCTCTCTGAAGTCCCTGACACTGCCGACTGGGTTTCTTTCTTCTCTCTAGCTTTTCATGATACTGCCCTACGTCTCATAGACATTTTAAACGGAACTCATCTTCCTCCCAAAACCTCCCCCTTTCCTAACTTCTCTATATTACCTAGGCTAGAAACCTAAATGTCATCCTCAGTTCCTCACTATCTCACACCTCTCCATGAGGAATGAGCCCAAGGCCTCTGACACTGTCACCACCCTGGTGCAGGCCCTCATCACTCTGCAACCCAGGTATACAGGCCTCCCAGAACAAGATATTCCCATTTCCTGACTCTGGATATTTTCACTGGCAGGAAATTCTCTGCCTTCTCATCTCTGCTTATGGGCCTGCCAGCTTCCCTGGCTTCCTTGAAGTCCGAGCTAACCTCCTATCTTCTACGAGAAACCTTTCCCCAAAACCCTTTAATTCTAGGGCTCTCTCTCCATTAATTACCTCCAGTTTGTCCTTTATGCCTGTATCTTGTGTGTACAATTGTTGACATGCTGTCTCTCCCAACAGACTTTGAGTTCCTTTTTTGCCTTTCTTTGTATCTGCAGTGCCTGGTACATAGTAGGTGCTTAATAAATCTTTATTGCCTGTATCTTGTTTGTCCAATTGTTAACATGCTGTCTCCTCCGATAAACTTTGAGTTTCTTTTTTGCCTTTCTTTGTATCCATATTGCCTGGTACATACATGTTTATAAATGTTTATTGACTAACAGACTAGCTGCTGGACCTACTGAGACAAAGACAAAATGGGTTCTTTCCCTCAAGAAGCTTCCATTTCAAAGGATGGGAGAAGGTATATAAGACACATTTGGGCTATTGGGGGCCGAAGTGCCCAACCTAGAATCAGGAAGACTCAGTTCCTGAGTTCAAATGCAGCCTCAAACACTAACTAGCTGTGTGACCCTGGGCAAGTCACTTCACCTTGTTTGCCTCAGTTTCCTCATCTGTAAAAGGAGCTGGACAACAAAATGGCGAACCACTCCAGTATCTTTGCCAAGAAAACCTCAAATGTGGTCATGAAGACTCGGATACAATTGAACAAGAAGGAGACACAAATGGGAAGGTCAGGACCCTGAAGTGACAAGTTCGAACAACTGTGGAAGTGTGAAAGAGCCCAGAGATTGTGCTGAATTTTGAATTAGGCAAAATGACTTCAGATCTCTCCTCTGCCACTTAGTACTGGACGGATCACTTCAAGCCTGCATCCTCCTCTGCAGGAATAACTGACTTTGAAGCTTTTGAAAAAAGTGACATTATCTCATTTTGAGTCTCACAACAACCTACTAAAGTAGATATAATAACAATCAACAGACATGAAGGGTCTTCTATGTGGTAGGCATGGTGAAAGCCTAATGGTTAGTGCACCAACATATACATAGATAGATATAAAATATAGTCTGTGTGGATAGAAAGCTGGTCTTGGAGTCAGGTAGACCAGGGTTCAAGTTTATGTGACCATGGGCGAATCTCAGGATACTCTGTGCAAGGGCAGGACTTAGGTCACACAAATGCACCTGCAGAAGGTGTCTATTTACTTATCTATGCTCCCTAATCCTGTTGGTCCCTGGCCAAACAAGATAATTCCTAGCGAAGGAGAGGAGGCACTTCGGAAAGGCCTTCTGCAGAAAGGCCTTCTGCAGAAAGTGGCCCAACTTGGTGAGCTTTTGAAGAAAGGGAGAGGTGAGCCAAGCTTGGGAGTACACAGCCCATGCAAAGGCCGGGAGGCAGGAAACGGGACGTATCCATCAAAAAGCTTGCATTACATACCTACTATGTCTAAGAGAAAAATAAAAGTATCCGGCTTCCAAGGTATTTTTCGAAGGGCTGGACAAAAGGAGAGTCAGAAAGCATAAACGTAGCCAGACCTAAGTTCGACACTGGCTTCAAACACTTAGTAGTTGTGCGAGCTTGCACGAGTCACTTGACTCGTCTGCCTCGTCTCCCCGACCGTACAATGGGGGCATTTAGCAGCAGGTGCCCAAAGCGCTTGGCACAGGGGGCAGAGAAGAGATGCCCGCGAGCGCGCCCGTGCTTTTTTTGGTCCGGTAGAAGGAAGGGAGCAGGGGAGACTCCATCCCAGGGCTCGCCGCGGGGCAAACACCCAGCCCTCGCGAAGCCGGGGCAGAGAGTCTCTGCGGGACTTCCTCCGTCCTGCAGCAGGCTGGCTTGGAGGCGGGGTCGGAGAGGCTCAGCGGCAGCCGCAGCAGTGCCAGCGGAGGATGCAGGCTCTGCTCGGCCTTCGGCTCCGGCTTGCGGTCGCGCTCCGGCGCGGGGGCGCGCGCAGCCCGGGCAGGGCAGGGGGCGGGGCCTGCGCGCGACCCCGCGGCTTCGCGCGCGCGCGCGCGGAGGGCGGGTGGCCGGGTCCCGGGAAGAGCGCGGGCGCGGGCGCGGCGGCGGCGGCGGCGGCAGCGGCGGCGGCGCGGCGGCGCGACGGCGGCGGGAGGGGAGGCCGGGCCCTGGAAGCGGGGCTCCGCGCTGGGACTGGTTCCTTCGCAGCCATTTTCCGTCCAACCAAACAGCCGATTGGAGACGGGAGCCAACCAGGGCTGCAGCGGAGGTTGGTGCCTGCCTTCGGCCAATGATCGCGGCTCGAGCCACTCCGCCGCCGCTCGAATGAGCTGTCCGCCCGCCGCGGGCCCCTCACAGCGCCGGGGCCGCCCTTTGTGCCGGCCGCCCGCCGGAGAGGCCCGGGCGCCGGGGCCTGGCGGGGCCTGGCGCGGCCCGGGGGGAGGGGGCGCGGGCCGGCCGCCCCTCCCCCGCCCAACGGAGAGCGACCCCCCGCGGCGCGCCCGGGCCGGGGGGGGGAGGGGCAGCTTTGTCTGCGGGGTTAAAGGGATGAGCGCGGGGGGGGGATGGGGGGGGTCCGGCGGCCCTAGTGGGAGGGGGCGGCAGCCTGGGCCAGACCCCCGTCCTCTTAGGTGGGGGTCAGAGAAGCAGCGCCTCCTCCTACCCCGAGGACCCCGGCCAATGTGGGAGGGGGGCACCGGCGGGGGAGGTTCCTAGCCCCCCCCCGCCCGCCCCCTTCCTTGCCCACCGCCCAGTCTGCTTGCATCTGGATTCCCAACCTTGGCACAGTGCCTGGCACACAGTAAGAGCTTAATCAATGCTTGTCTGCCGGTGGGGACCTCAGGAAGCCCTTGCTCCTTGTCATGGGGGGCGTCGTAAGTGTTGTGAGTTTCTTCTCCCGTCTGCCCCCCCGGAATTTACCCGTTCGCTCTCCCCCTAGGACTCCTCTTTGACATACTCTTGGGTGACGGGTAGGTTTGGGTAGCTTGGAATATTGAGGGGGAGTCTTTAAGTGTTCTAAGCTCCTTCCCCGTCCGCCCCCTCCCGGAATTTGCCGGCTCCCTCTCCCCCCGGGACATTTCTTTAACCTCCCTTTAGGGGAGGGGTAGGTTTGGGTACCTTAGAATATTGGGGGGGTCGTAAGTGTTGTAAGCTCCTTCTTGGTCCTCCCCCTCCCCGAATTTGCCGGCTCCCTCTCCCCCCAGGACATTTCTTTAACCTTTTGGGGGTGGGGTAGGTTTGGGTAGCTTAGAACATTGGAGGAGTCATAAGTGTTGTAAGCCCCTTCCCAGTCCGACCCTTCCCCAAATTTGCCTGCTCCCTCTCCCCCCCAGGACTCTTCTTTGACCTCCTCTTGGGGGAGGGGGAGGTTTGGGTAGCTTAGAATATTGGGGGGTAAGGGGGGGTGGGAGAGAAACCGTTCTCTCCTTTTCTTAACTCATCTCCAGTCCAGTCCAGCAAGTCATCCAGTGCCTCCTGTTTGCAGAGCACTCCTTTGTCAGCTTTCTAGGGTGTTTGGGTAAGTTTCAGGGAGTCGGGGTTGAAGGTGCTGAGCATCTGCTTGGGTGAGATTAGGGAGCCAGCCCGAGGGAGCAGCCTCTTACCCACTTTGTCAAACCATTAATCGGGGGCTGTGTGCAAGGCATTCCCAATTTCTTAACTCTCCAGGAACCTGGGGTTCACGGACCCCCAAGATTTCAAGAAAGGGTGAATTTAGATGGGAAAGAAATTACATAATTTGTTTCCTTTGTAATCCTGTGGGTTTTATTTTATGCTTTCCTAGTTGTAACATTCTGAGAAGAGTTCCATAAGCTTCATCAGACTGCCAGAGGAAGTGAGGGACCTCTACTGCAGGAGGTGGGGAGGGTCAAAGAGAGGAGTGTTCTGGTTGGGGGTGCTATTAGGGAGAGCCACTCCCTCCTTTTCCTACTTCTGTTCAGGATGCTTCCTAACCCTGTGTTAACTCTGTGCTGAGAGTGAGTTCTGATTAGGAGTTTTTAACCTGGAGGTCTGGAATTGGTTAGGTATTTCAGTATAATTGATTTCCTTTGTAATCCTGTGTATTTTAATTTACACCTTTAAACACATTATTCTGAGGAATCCATGGGCCTTATCAGACTTAGGTTAAGAACGGTTGGTGAGAAATTGGGGTTAAAAGGATGAGTCCTTTTGGAGGGTGATGATAGAGACCAGCACTGCCTTCTCTGCCTCCCACATCATTTATTGGATGCTTTAATATGTGCAAAGTACTCTTAGTGTTTAGGACATGGTCAGTGAGGGCAGCCAGGGTCAAGGGGATGAAAATACACTGAGAGAGACTGGGGACATGGGATCATAGATGCCCACCCCCACCCCATTTTACAGAGAAGGAATACAGGCCAAAGAGGTCTCTTGACTAAAGTGCTTGTAATTAGAACTTGCATTTCCCCAAATCCTACTCTTCTGGCATTGGACAGCCCTGCTCTGTGAGGGGTAAGCAGGAGAGCTCTTACCTGCTTCCCAAACCTAGAGTGCTAGAGAAAGGGGAGAGGGAGGCCTTGGATAGAGGGGGGCAGGAGGTAGATCCTTCCTTTCCTTTTCCAATGCCTCTAAGGTGAATGGTGGTTTAGGAGAGAGGGGTTAAAAGGATGAACCCATTGGTGGTCTGTGCAGTCAGGACACTTTCCTTCTCTTTCTCCATGTCTCCCCCTATATTCTTTCATTTACTTTGCTTTAGCTCTAACTACTGTCCAGCCCTTTAGGTGCTGGCTTGTATCTACCCAGGCAGGAATTGCCTCCACCACTCCTAAAATTCTTCCCAAGGACAGAGTGTGGGGGTGTTCATTTGTATACACTCTTCCATTTATACACTAGTTGGATACCCCTTCCCCCCCCCTTACTATGAAGAAGAAATCCTGGATATAGGTCCCTGTTGTGGTCCCCAGAACGTGAAAGGTTTTGGAGATGGACTTTGACAAAGAAGTAGACTTAGTTGAGGCTGTGAGCAGGAGAGAACAGAGCATTCCCTAGTATCTACAAATGGTACTTTCAAATAAAGTATTGTTGGAAGAAAAACCAGTTGCTGGGAAAGGGTTTGGCAACATCTGACGCTTTAAAAGAAAAATGAGAAGGGGGGCAGACCCAGAAGCCCAGCAGACAATAAGAATATTCCCAGAAATTTTCAAAATGCAAATGCTGTTCAAAGTCTAGCCCACTGACACTGTGGTATGACCAGCATCCTAATGTGGAAAGTAACAATCATCAAGGAGTCCTGAGCTAGATTGTTGCCTCTTTGTGGTGCTGAAACTTTGATCCAAATGCCATAAGAGGCAGTTCTGCCTTCCCTGTAGCCCTTGTACTTTAATTTAAGGATTATCTTGTTGCAAAATCCTAGTTGTTGGTGCCAAGGAAGGCTGCTAGGCTAGTGCTTTTCTTAGATAAAAATTTGCATTTCTTCAAACGTTAAACAGATGTGTGAATTCCTTTATATAGAACTCATAGCTTCCTTTTTAAAAAAGGACAAAATATAGTTGCACAAAAATATACATTGCTTTTGTGTGTGTGTGTGTGTGTTTTAATGCAAGCTACTGTATAAGGCAGGAGAACTTGGTGTGGTTTGGCCTTTTTATTCAAGTATAGAGAAAAGGGGACTTCTAATGGTCAAAGAATCCAGCCCCGACATTTTACAGTGGAGGAAACAGGCCCAGAAGAAGTAACATGATTTGCTCAAGGTCATAAGCTAGCAAGTGGAATCAGCCATAATTTGAACCCAAGTCTTTTGATTTTAAATTTCAAACCCTTTCCACTAGTTTGAAGGTCTTTGTTCTGGGAATGTTTTGGCAAGCAGGTGAAGCAGCATTGTGTTCTGGCTGGGAAAGTTGGGGGTGAGGGGGAGAGTGAGGGGAACGATCTTTCCTGGTCAATTAGGTATGATAAGGGCATTACTCTAGAAGCAATTAGGAAATTACCTTTGCCTATGTAGCACATTTCAAAATGCCATGCGTTGCTGCCTAGCCCTTTGTTAGATCATTTGGTAAGAGAAAAATTGTCTGGTTTTTGCTTCTTTGATGAATGCATGTTAAAAAAAAAATAGGGACTGAAGAATTCCATATTACAGTAAGAGGTGTAGCTCAGAGCTTTGTGTGTTGGAGAGAAGGGAGTTTGCAGCTAGTTTTACATTTGAAGTGGGAGTGAAAAGTGGAGAAGATCCAGTTCTAATTCTAATCTTTCTGCTCTTTGTGCTAACTGAGATCAAGGGGCTGGTGATTTCACTTCTGTCCATAGTACAGTAAAGTGTTACTTTTAAATCATAAGCTTAATTTCCTTTTCTGTTATTTTGTTTTATTCTTTGAGCAAAATTATGTTCTCATTTGTAAGAGTTTATCTAAAACTTCAAATCTTCACATTCTGAGGTTAAAAACAGTTTTTTCTTTTTAAGTTTTCTTGCACTGAGTCTCACTTGAAGGGGTTAAAGAAAATTACTAGACCCTCTGAATATTGAGGAATTGATGTCTTCAATGTTATTTGTAAACAGCTGCAGTCCAAGCAGACTCTTAAGAGATGGAAAGGGCCTAAGAGAAAGTTGTACCAACCACCTCATTTTTCATTCGAAGAGACTGAAGTGAAGGGGCCTAGAACTCCTGTGTCTCAGGCTGGGTATCTTTCTGCCTCTCTGGGTTCCGTTATGACTTTGTGTCATTGCCCTCTCACTGTTTGCTCTTTGCTTCTGGTGGGCACAAGAAGAACGTCCAGAGGTTTATTGACACAGCGGTACAAGTTTATGGGTGTCATTTTTTCTGAAAGTGTCTTTTTTCAGCAAACATTTGAATACTGATCTAGGCACTGGTAGCATTCTCAACATGCAGCACAGTTGAGGAAGAACAGAAAGCAAAAATAAAATCCATCCTTAGTATGGCTTCATGCTTTTTGTTATTAATAGATGCTGGAGAAACTTTGGTTCATATCTGGCTCAAGGCCCAGCTACTCTTGAGCTCACCATCCTTGGTTCCTAAAGTTGTTTATGAAGAAAAGGTTAGTTCGTAAAAGATTTTGTTTTCATGTAAATCTATACAAGTATTTGCTAGCTGGAGGCTCAGAGTGGAAGCAGACAGGAGGGTGAGATCTGGGTTCCAATCCCCACTTCCACACTTAACAGCACTGTCAACTCCCTGACCCCCTAATCTGGCACAAAGCTTAAGCCACCTACTTCACCAGGTGAGGCTGTAAGCAAAGGTAGGGAAGGAGGTGCTGTTTTGTGGGGGGGGGGAAGGGGGGGAAGTTAATAGATCTTCACTAGACCGGCTCTGGATTGGGGAATGCTGATGGCTGGCCAGGGTTGGGGCACAGGATGGGGGGCAGAGGAGAGCGACAGCGGGGCTGCTACAGGTTCTTGAGAACCAGGAAGTGAGATGATGAGTAGTTGTAGGAAGGTGACTCTCAATGGTAAGGAAGGTGGATTGCAGGAGGAAGTGACTAGAACGGCTAAGACCAGCTAGAAGAACATTGAAATAACGTTGGCCATAGGGATGCAGGGCAACGTTGATGCGATTCTCAGGAATGAAGAGGAAAAGCCGACAGCCTCTTTTGTATCCCTTTTGTTTGTACATCCCACTTGTTTGATCACTCTCACAGTTGAATCCTCCCTTGAAACCAAGAGAAATTTCAAAGGACACACACAACAAGCTTGATGTCAAGATGGAGACTAGAGAAAGCTGTCTCATGTGCGACTCACAGAAAGGACAGTGGAACAAAAGAAGCTGGTTTTGTTAGGGACGATGAATTCAATTTGAGCTTGTGAGTTTGCAGCAATGATCATTTTATTGGACTGGGGAGGGCATTGTAGATTTGGTATTGCTGAGGCCATGAAATTGGATGAATCCTCCAAGGAAAGTCAAGGTGAGAAGGGAAGAAGGGAAGGAATGGCTACGTTTAGGGACAAACAGGAAAGGTGCTGGCCAGGGAGACAGGAGAAAGGAAGGGGCAGCCTCATGGCAGGCCAGGGAGGTTTCGTAGAAGACCTTGAGGATGAGCATTGTGGCTACTGTCCACCAGATTGAGCCAGGATGAAGGTCAGAAGTGGGACAGGGAGTGAGCCTTCATGTTCCAAGGGACAGGAAGGAGTTATAAGAACAGCAGAAAGAACTTACTTAGAAAAAAAAGAAACAATTTATGTTCTTCCAGTACTTGAGCTTGGTTTTTTTTTGTTTTGTTTTTTTTTACCAAGTGCTGTCCTTCAGACAACCCGGTGAAGTCTTCATATCCCTATTTTACTGATAAGGAATTTGAAGAACTCAGCAACGAAATGACTTTCTTGCTTGTGGTCAGCATTAGTTAGGTCTGACTTTCACATGAAGGTTGTCTGCCTCTGAGAGCAGTGGCCTTTCCACTAGAATCACACATTTGAAGGAAGAAAGGTTGGAGCCTTAGGAGAGAAATTTTGCAAACTCTAAAGAGTTATAGGAATCTCAGCTATTATTAAGAACATAGAAAGGGCAGGTTATTGTGGAGCTGAGGCCCTGAAGGAGAAGAGGTGTAGTCCTGTTGGTAGTTTCAGGTGGGTAGGATAAGAGAACTTTTTTTTTTTTTGCAGGGGAGAAAGGTTAAGTGACTTGCTCAGGGTCACACAGCTAGTAAGTGTGTCAAGTGTCTGAAGCCAGATTTGAGAACTCTTCCTCCATGAGTGGAGGAAAGGATGAGAGGAGAGAGGTTGGAGCTAGTGATGGATGAATGAGGCTAAAATGGAACATGTCCTAGTATTCGACTTGTTTTCCATATGCTGACTAAAGGAGAGAGAACCAGGAATTATGCTACCCCACAGTCTAGGAGGAAATTTGAAGTCCCCAAAGAAGTTATTTCTATAACAGATCAAATGTTGTTGCCACAGAACTAAAGAGATTTTTCCAGCCTCAGCTTGTGATCTGTTTATTTCAAGGAATTTTTTTTAGAAAAAAAATCATTTGAATGAAAACTTGAATAAGATTTAGTGATTTAAATTGATTTGAGTGAAGATTCAGCACAGCCTGTTGTGTACATTTTTTCAAAGTAGTAGATCTATATGAATTGTCTTTTCATTAACTTCAGATTTTTAACCCATCATTACCTGAGTAACGTGACACATTTTTGTTAGGTGTCTACTATGAGCAAAGCCATGTGTCAGCGATCTAGAGGAGGAGCTTACCTGCTCACCTTCCCCACTTGGGAAGGTCTGTGTGCTTTTGAAAAACAGTAACTGTAATCAGTTTCTTTTATAATCCCATGCATTTAAAACCTTATTCTGAAGGGGTCCCTGACACCACAAGGGCCTGAAGTCCCTGATGTAATAAGCCTCTGTGTCTTTCACAAAGAACATAGACTGCTTTAAGCTGAGGGAGATGATGGAGTAAATGAGAATCAGAAGATATTTTCATGGAGACATAAGGCTTAAGGCTCTAGACCCAGCACGGTGCTTAATGTTATTTCTCATATTAATGTTTTATTCTACTGTGTGCAGCACATATCTTCTATTATTATCTATAAGGCTTTTTATCTTTTAAAGCTGGTTACATTTCAAACCTCTAATGTCCATAAATGACATTTCTTAAATAGTTTTAGTGAGCTTTGATAAACAGTTAATGACTATAGAAAGAATAGATAGATTAGGTAATTAAAGAAGGTTTTCCTGATACTACTCAGCTTAATTTTCCCTGAAGTTATGAGCTGGTACAAGGAGTAATCTTGACCTTTAAGTTCACATTTGATACTGAAAGGTGTAATGACACTTCAGCGTTGCCTTGAAGATTCTGTTCAGTTTGTAGTTCTTCGGTATCTGCTGGATGCCAGGCATGGTGCTAGACTCTGGGGGTGCAGCAGTTCTGCCAGGCGTTGGCATATTCCAGTGGTGGTTGCGGATAAACAACAAAACCAAGAAAGGTCACTGAGTCTCAATTCTGACTTTACCACTGGGATCTTTGAAGCTGTGTAAGGTTGGGGACCTTTTGGATGAGGTTTACCAAATAGAAATAGCAATGATTCAAGTGTGTGTTGTAGAACAATTAATAGAATAATTAATAATTTGTAAAGTGTGTTTCCAGTTTAAAATCTAATTTCAGATCCTGAAAAAAATCCTTGAGATCCTCGAAGAGTTACACCTTTAATGTCCCTGTGGATGGATTTATTAGAGATGGAAGGAATCACTCAATTAGGGCAGCTGATAGGGCCCCATGGTGGCTGAAGGGGGACACTTAGGCGGCTCCTTGTTCAAGAAAGCCTCCTCCTAGAACGAGGAAGAGTTTGACTTTCTTTTTCTATTGCCTGAAGTAATTCTTTACTTTGCTGCATACCTGCAGGTTTGCCTTTTATTCCTCTAAGTGAGCTGCCAGCTGCAGCCTTTCCAGCTAGGAACACCTAGAAGATTGTTCCAGTCACTGTGTAGATCACAGATGAGCTCATTTATGCCTGTGTTAAAGGTCAGTTTGTTTTTGATTATACCTTCCATCAAGCATTTGGAGTTAATGAAGGAAACAGTGCCAGCCTTGGGTTATTGATACGGTTCTGAAACCCGGGCCACATATTTAACAAATAAGTGAAATAATAAAATCATCATGTTTGCATAGTTCAAACCTTTGGGAAGGCTTCAGTAAAATACCATAATCTCTAACATTTCTTTAAAGAATCTGCATTTAATGAAATATGGGGGAATATACAAATATACAAAAAGGGTCACCTTGTCATCATCATTCCTTTGACTACTTCGATAAAACCAGTTTAAGGTTCTGATGCCCATAGCTTTTAAATGTAATCCTGTGTATCATGTTACTGTATGTTACTTTGTTTCTTTATGTGTATATGTTAGACATGTCCAAAAGCATTAATATTTTAGTCCCAAAGAATTTTGACTTTTGTCTCATTTCACCATGGTGATTTTTCTGATAAAGTGAAACTAGGATAAGGAGACTGGGAGGACTGGCTTGGGAATCAGGACCCGGATTCAAATCCTGTCCTGCCACTTATCACTGGTATGACTGTGGGCAAATTAGTTTATCTCTTTGGGCCTCCTGTTTCCTCATTTGTAAAATGAAAGTATCAGACTAACTGAAGAACTCTAAGGTCCCTTTTCAGCTGCAAATCTATGATTCTTTGGTGACATATTTATTGGGTGACATGTTTAGGGCCCTACACTGGGCTAGTGCAAGAGTTAGATCTGAACTAACTTAAAGGTGCCTTTTAATAAGGTGAAAGTGTTTCCCAGACTTTTTCATTAATCATCATAGCAATCTAGTGTAGTAGACATCGTTATTGTTAATATTATTTTAACCAGCTGAGCAGTTAAGGTACAAAGATGTTGGTAGGGTTCTTGCTAAAATGCTGTAGCTGTGGCAGACATCACGTATTTGTTGACTTACGCTAAGGGTGTCTCTTGTCAGTGAATTTAGGGGGCTCTCTTGTACAAGACCACAAGACCAGGAAATAATCTACTTTCTGACTGAAGTTAGCCAAAAACCAAATTGAAGAGGCTTCTCTCTTTTTAGTAGATTTGTCTCTAGCAGTTACTTTTTTCCTTCTAGGCTATGAGGTTGTTTTTTTTCTGGTTGTTTTGGAGGTTGGTTAGTTGGTTTGTTTTAAACTCCAGGCAGTACTGTTTGAGTGCTGAGTTTGAATTCTTGCTCTGCTCAGTACCACTTGTATAGCCTTTTCCCTTCTGGGACTCACTTTCCTCATCTCCAAAATGATGAGCTTAAACTAGATGACTTTGAAAGGTTTCTCCTAGTTTTCTTGATGGTAGTTTTTTCCGTGGAATCATACTATTCAACTAAATGTCTGAGATGTACTGATGATAGGGGTGAGCAGTATTTAAAGGTAGAGTGGAAAGAGCTAAGTAATTCAGTTTCCTGTAATCTCTACAAATAGTCTTCTTTCTGGTCCTTAATTTTGTTAGCCCTTGCTTCCCAGGAGAAATTCACTTTTGATTAGGAAATAGAAGGCAATAAAGTACACTATAATCTTGATTCCTTCAATAAACATTGATTCTTTATAAGGTTCTGGAGGAAATAGAAAGCCAAATCAGACATTGTTCTTGCTCTCAAGAAGCTTAGAACTAGGCTATGCTGATCTGGAAGGCCCTTTGCAAAATGCAAAGAGCTTCTTAATGGCTCACAAAGCCTTGTTTCTATAGAAATCCTTTATTTAAAAACTTTAGATACTGATATTCTATCTTTCACTAAATTTCTGCTTAGCTGTTGATCATGTCAGGGGTCACCCCCGGGAAAGAAATCAAAAGTAGGTGCCTACTGACAGTGTTAGAGCCGGAGGGGCAGAAATCTGCTGAGAATGTTTGCCTCTAGTAGCACTTGTGAGTCTGCATAAAGGGAATCATTTTGTCTTAAGTGAAAAGATACTGGGGGCAGGGTGGGGGGAGGGGGGAGGCAGCAGGGAAGGGAATGAGCATTTATTAAGTTCCTATTGTGTGCCTGTGCCAGGCACTGTCCTAAGCGCTTTATAGATAGTTCATCCGATCCTCACAACTGCTGTTATTATCTCTATTTTATGATTGAGGAAACTGAGGCAGACAGGCTTGCCCAGGGCCACACAGCTACTAAGTGTCTGAGGCTGGATTTGAACCCAGGCTGTCCTGACTCCAGGCATAGAGTTCTTATTCAAGGTTACCACCTCGCTGCCCCAGATGTGCCTACTAGCACATCACCTCAGTGGGGTATTCACGTTGGGGAAGGGGGGAGGCAAGTGTGGCAGTACCAGGGAACACAGGTTATGCAGAGGACCAAAGAGTTTACTTATTCTCTCGATCTCATTCCTATCACTCACTTCCCAATATCAGGAAGTCTCTAGTGGTAAGGAAATAAATAAAAGGCCTCCCAGTGGAAAATCACCACTATTTCTGTTTAGTTAGGCTTAAAGCCGTGAACATGTCCAGTTTAAGAGCACGGCCCCCTTCTTTGTGCTTTGGAAAGTAATCTCTCCTGTAGAGTATTGAAAGGGCTTTTTGTTGCTGCTTTTTTCAAATAGATGGATGGAGATAGTTCGACCACAGATGCATCGCAATTAGGAATTTCAGACTACATTGGTAGCAGCCACTATGTGATACAGCCTCATGATGGTAAGAAGACGGCCGGTTCAAATCCCATTTCATTGACATGATGTTGTCCTCTCTTTTCTGCCTTGCTTTTTCTTTATTTTTTCTTTCTAGTTAACAAAACCCAGGGATCTCTGGCAGCTACCTGTGTGGTGTCTGTAACAGGCTCTTTACAGCCTCAGTAGCACTTTATCAAGTTTCCTCTAGTCAGTTAGAATGAAGTGCCTCCTGCGTGCTAAGCACTGGGGATGCAAAGATGATCAAACAGTCCCTGCTGCCAAGGAGTGGGGAGAATCCAGACCCACTGAAATACTCTTCCTTTCTGACTTGTGTGTCTTCTTTGTGAAAATAGTTGATCTTATTGTTGTAAAATTCATACTCTGCCCCCAAATCAGGCTGGTACGTTGAGAAAAGACGGAAGACTGAATCAGTAACATCTCAAGCCATTGTCCTGCATCTTTACCATTAAATCTGGTATCTGGCCTTAGACAGATCTGTAAGCCCCTAATCTGTTAGTTTTAATGTCCAAGTCATCTTGTGATGGGATCATCTGCATGTGACATTAGCTAATGGATCCTTTCCAAAAATATGAACTGAATGGATATGTAAAGGCATGAGTCAAGGTGCTGCAGTTGAAGAGGGGTGAGGGAGACCTTTAAAAACAAGTCCAGTCCAAGGGAGTGATAATGAGAACTCAGCTTTATACAACACTTGGCAATTCACAGAGCACGTCCCTCATGACAACCTAGTGAGGTAGACAATGCAAGTATTATTCTGTCCACTCTAGAAATGGTATGGTCAGTAGGCACAACGACAGTTCAGAGTTGAGGGAGATTACTGCCAATTGGTATGAAGAGGGAGTGTGGTGTTAGGGCGCTTGATCCTTGAGCTGGGTTTGCAAGGGTGGCTGGACTTGGAATAGGCAGAGATGGCAGTGGAGGGAGGCAGGGATTCTGGGGAAGGAAAATGGCATGAACTTTGTGTGGCTGAGAAAATGGAATGGATGGTTACTTATCTTTAGCTCTACCCCAAGGGTCAAGAACTAACCCACCACAGTTCCTCACTTTGTTATTGAAACCCTTCAAAGACCTTCTTTTTCTGCTATATCAGACACTGAAATGACCTTTGGTCCTAAATCATCTTATTTTTTAGATACAGAAGACAGCATGAATGATCACGAAGACACAAATGGTTCCAAAGAGAGCTTTCGAGAACAAGATATCTATCTTCCCATCGCCAACGTCGCAAGGATAATGAAGAACGCCATCCCTCAGACAGGAAAGGTAATGGAGGCAGGGGACCTGGCTTCGCTTTGTTAGAGCTGCAGTCACTTGTTTAGTTACTCAGCCCTATGTGGAACAAAACCATTTTTTAAAGCTAGGATTACTTGGTCTCCCTGAAACAGCACACTATATCCTTTTGTTTTATTCTATTTTAGTTATGTTTTTTTCCCTTAAGTGCTTTTGGTTCAAGTATTGGGAAGAGATTTTTTTTTTCAAACCCAGCAAAGTTCTTCTTTGAAATAAAAAGTATTCTAAAAAATAGATGAGTTGCTAGGAAAATGGGAAGGCCTGATACAATTTCAGTACCTTGAGTACAGCGAGTAGTCATGACGTCAGTGACACAGTTCTGAGTCTTGTTTGGTAGACTGTAGTGTGGACAGAGATGTGCTTCTAATTCTGACAGGACTAAACTTTGAGACAGACCTTGCTTATCTACAGTGGGGAGGATGTCTTTGAACTGGCTTTTCTTTGTCAAAAAGCTTACCTCCCTGAACTTCCAGTAGCAGCTACCCACGATTCTGACTGCATACATTTTTTTCATACAGTTGCCAAAGTATGGCTCAGTAATTTTATTCTACTGCTTTTGTGTGAGATTAATAAATTTCAAAGAACATCTCTTCCGATTGAAAAGGGGGCATGAAGCCTGTGGTTGCGGATCCTACTTGAAAGAAAATGTCTCTTGCTTATGCTACAACCCATCTTACATGAGTGCTCAGCTGCTCTTGGGAGCCAGAGCATCCCAAGCAGTTTTGAATAGGCTTGGTTATGTTATGTTATGTTATGTGTATGTGTATGTGTTGGGGGCGGGGTGGGGAGACTCAGGTGGTTCCAGTCTTTGGTTTGGTGGTTTGCTTTCCAAACCTCCATTTTTCCTGGAGTTTTCTTTTGTCAATTCTGTGCTTATGCAATGCTTATTTACTTTATTAAAGAGAAGCTCTCAGTCGCATATAGAGGTGTACACTTGAAAAAGTTGTGTGTGGGCAAGAGTTGTTGTCATTTGTGGTTAGATCGGTATGTGTTGAGGACCCCTTGTGATCTGTTCATGGAGGACCACCATCCACCATTCAGAGCCAAGCCAGGTGAGGACCCATGAGCAATGCTGCCCATGGCAGAGCCCAGGGCTTCCTAGAAGAATCATGTCAAGTTCAGCTCATCTGTTCCCAATTGCCAGCTTGCCTCTTATCATTCCTAATCCACGCAGAAAATTTTCTTCTCTTAAAGTGCATCCTTCAGTCACTTGGTGAGCCCTGAAAAGAGAGAAAAGCCTCAATTTTAAATAGGTCGTGAGATAGTACCAGCTCTTTTCCTTGTGTGGTTTAGGTTTTTTTTTCTTTTACTAGCATGTGTATGTGTCTGGTAGGAGAAGCAGAGTATTTTCATTTTGGTTGTGCTTTAAATTCCAAAACCCCATATCTAACCATGCTGTTGTATTTGCACTCAGAAATGTTTCCCTTGGGCTGGTGGGCTAGCAGAGGATCAATGCAGAGGGAAGGGAATGAGAGTGTGTTGGCACTAAAGTCAGAGGACCTGGTCCAAATCCTACCCCTGGTTCCTTACTTGTGAAACATTGGGCAAAACCACTTAAGGTTTCTGGATCAGCTTGCTCATCTGTCGGACTCTGAATGACCTCTGATGCCCTTCTGGCTCCAAATCAAGGACTCATAAATTTTTTTAGCATTGTACACTCTGGCTGTTCAAACCTGTGAACCCCTTCTCAGCATAATGTTGATGAGTTACATGCTTTTAAAAAAAAATTAATATTTAATTTTTTCCTAATTACATGTGAAAACAATTTTTAACATTTGTTCTTTAAGATCTTGAGTTCCAAATTCTCTTTCCTTTACCTCCCCCCTCATTGAGAAGGCAAGCAATTTGGATATAAGTTGTACATGTGTAGTCATGCAAAACATATTTCCATGTTAGTTGTGTTGTGAAACAGAACACAGACCAAAAAACCCCCAAGAAAATAAAATTTAACAAAAACAGTATGCTTCTGATTGCAATTTATAACCTATGTGAAATTGCTCACCATTTTGGGGAGGGGAAGGAGAAACTTTGGAACTCAAACTTTTTTTTAAGTGAGTGTTTAAAATGGTCTTTACATGTGATTGGGAAAAAAATACTGTTAAAAAACCTATGCTTTGATTTGTATTCAGATTCCACAGTTCTTTCTCTGGGGATGGAGAGCCTTTTTCCTCAGGGGTCCTTTGGAATTGTCCTCACTCATTGTGTTGCTGAGAAGAGCTGAGTTCTTTGCGGTTGGTTATCCTACAGTATTGTGAATTGTGAGCGATGTTCCGGTTCTGTTCACTTCGCTTTGTATCAGTTTGTAGCTTTCCAGGTTTTTCTGAGAGCATCCGCTCGTCATGTCTCACAGCATACTAGTATTTCATCACAATCACATACCACGACTTGTTCACCCAACCCCTGGTTGAGGCTTAATTTCTAATTCTTCGCTACCACTAAAAGACCTGCTAGAAGTATGGGTCTTTTTCCTTTTTGTTTCTTTATCTTTTTGGAATACAGACTGTGCACAGTTTTATAAGCCCTTTGGGCATTGTTGTGACCTTAAATAATGCTAAATTTCAGTTAGAGGTTAGTGGAAATAAAAGTGATTTTTTTCCCCACTCAAGTTCATGAACTTCAAGTTAAACTCATCTCTAGATAGATGAATCTCTCTAGATTATCATTAACACTGACCAAAATGTGAATTCACTAATGTCAGAGGAGGTAATTTTACCATAAATGTCAGTGAATTCACATTTCAGTCTTTATTTCTCATAAAACTGGTAAAAAGAAGAGATTTAGGTTTTTAAAGAGATTTTAGATTCCAGCACCCAACATTTTGAACAGAATGGTTCTACTCCTAAGATAAGTGGGACTCTTTTTGCCTCTTTAGAAAATAGGTTTACCTCCTAGAGGGGCAGGTGGTGACGTGTTATAGTTGCTATCTGATAGTAAGTTCTTCTGTTCATAGCTGTTTCTGTAAATAGGACTGTTAAGACTCTCTCTCATTTGCATTTAGGTGTTATATACCCCTGGCCTTGAAAATAGCAGGGAGCACACATTAATAAAATTGAATTCAAAGGACAATAGCTGTAATTTGAATAATGTGTCTGTGTACTACATAGTCTTTTATTTTTGCAGATTGGGAGGGGAAGTGTGCAGGGATTGGGAGGGATGTATGCAGGGACTTACTCTGGATTTCTCTTGTCAGATTGCTAAGGATGCGAAAGAGTGCGTACAGGAGTGTGTGAGTGAGTTCATCAGCTTTATCACGTCGGAAGCCAGTGAAAGGTGTCACCAGGAGAAGCGGAAGACCATCAATGGAGAAGACATTCTGTTTGCAATGTCCACTTTGGGTTTTGACAGTTACGTGGAACCTTTGAAGCTTTACCTTCAGAAATTCAGAGAGGTGGGTAAAGTGTTTCCTAAATGTTGCCGTCAAAGAAGGTCAGTACAGCCTTGACGTTTCTGTTTATCACATGCATATCAAAAAGTCCAATTTGCATAATCAAAAGGATACATAGCATTTTTTTGGACGTGGTCTTTTCATTGAGGTTTCCTCTTATCTTCACTTGTTCAGGCACAGCCTCTGCCTCTGGTCATTCATTTCTTTCTGTGACAGGAAGAAAGGGAAGTTGTAACCTAGATATGGTCTGCCTTGCAAATTGAGTTTTTGTGTTGCTTGTCCTCTGAGTAGTTTTCGTTAACGACACACACAGTTGGACTGGTGAGAATAAGCCTGACTCAGACAGAGATTGTGTACCTTTCTTCAGCTCCAGAAAGGGAGTCGGATGCTTCAGGTTTTCCCTTGGGGGTAGTCTCTTCTCTTACAACATTATCTTTTATGTGAAAATGTATTTGTGTGGTTCTGATAAGGTGGCAGAGTGAGATTTGAAGAGAATGTCTGACAGAAAAAGACAACAGATTTCAGCTGATTCCTGAAATGAAGCTGGATTTAGCTGGAGACAACACAGATTTTTAAAACGCTTAAGAGGAAATGAAAGAGAGGAGGCCTGGATTCTGGTCAGGAGTTTTGTTTGTTTGAGAGATCATGTTTGTTATGAGAGATCTGCTTTAGTAAAAGTGGGACAAGAGACACATTGACAACAAAAAAGCATGATGGAGAGAGTGGTAGTAAATTTAAATAGAAGGGTAGGGTCAGTCAAAGGTGCTGGAAACAGCATGGCAGGAACCACTGAATGTGCCACAAAGTGAAATGACACGAAATAAGACTTGAAAAGCTCTTTACGGGCAAAGATCAAAGATCACATACTTAAAAGGGCTAAATATTCAGAGAGAAAATTGAAGGTCTTTGGATTAGGTGCCATAGGAGGAAAGAAAGAGCCTAGTGTCAGTATCAGTATTTCCATATCACCAAAACATATTTTAAAAAGATAGGGACATACTATTTAAAATCATGACCACAAATTAAACTTACCTTGTGTAAACATAGGATTCATAAATAAAATCAACTTTCAAATAAGTACTACTAAAATAATTACCAGATAATTTGAGAGATTTGGCATAATGTATACTTCTGTATACGTGTATGTATACATGACATCATCCTTCCCAAATTAATCTATAAATTTAATGCTACATGATCAAAACATTGTCTGGATATGCTTTGTAAAATTAGATAAAGTAATTACAAAATTGATACAGAAGAACTTTTAAAAGGTCATGAATAGAAAGAGTGAGTAGGAAAAAGAAAAGAGGGAAGGACTTTGTATACTTTTATAGTAGAGTCTCAAATCATAATATGAAGCAATAATTATAAAAACTCTTGATACTGGATAAAAAGATGGAGATCAGTGAACTAGATTGTGAGCTAAAACCATTTGCATATACAATAACTGCCTAATGTAGAATAAATCTAGTCTCAAAACACTTGGGTGTTGAGAGGAAAGGAGAAAATCTTTGCATTAAACTTTCAATAAAAGTCTTATATACAGAGTTTATAAAGAATGCACTTTTAGAAGAGCCATCACCAGAGGTTAAGTGATGAAAAGGATATGAATAAGCAAGTCTCAAAGGAATGAACCATATTGAATCAGACAAACAGAAATTAAAACAACTTTGAGATCCATTTGGCACCCATCAAATTTGCAAAGATAAAAGAGAACAAAATTCAGTCAAGATGTAGCCATGATAAAATAGGCATGTCCTCTGTGATGCTTCCAACGGCATTGTGTTAGTCCTTCCTTTTAGAAAGTTCCTTAGAATAATTATGCTTTCAGAGCTTCAACAATGTGCACCTGCCCTTTGCCCCAGAAGGTTATTAACAGTGTAGGCCATGGAAGTGTGCCGGACTTGGAGCCACGGGGCCAGAGTTGAATGCCAAGCCTCGGGGATCTTGTGTAAGTCATGTGACCTTCACTGGCCGGCCTCAGTGGTATAAACAAATTGAAGTTCACTGAGGTTTCATTTTATGACAGTGCGTTTGGGTGGCTCTATGTCTTCTGACAATTGACTGACTCCGAACATCTCGACCAGGTGAAGCCAGGTGGAGTGAAGTTAGTTCTGTCAAGTGCCATACGCCATACATATTTCATTGCTCTTTTTTGTTTTATTTTAAATTCTGCGGTTTTTAAAGAATAGATACATGCAGAAGTTGTAGCCATTAAAGAGGAGCACCCTTGAGTGACTGTTGGAAGTATTGCAGCAGCTCTTGGAGAGTAGGGAGGACCCAGGTGTTTCAAGGAGAACATTCAGGTCCACGGTATAACAGGATCAGTTGCACCAAAGCTCAGAAAAAGTGAAAAATGCCAAGATTGACCAACTTTTGCCGCAAAATAGCCCAATTAGTTAATCCTCAGAAAACAAGGAAGGATCTTTGGAGGGACCTGGGAGCAGCAAGCGTTGATATTCCTCCACAGTGTAACGGAGGCATCTTAGGAGTTGAGAGAAGAAAAGACAAATGATCATTAGCGGTCTTTGTGGTTTGAATTTGTGTAATTTTCTTATGCTTTTGTTTTGGTTACTGGTGTTTGTCCCTGGGAGTTAAAGTTAATCATTAAAAATTGAGAAGGGAAAAAACCCCAAATGTTTGGTTATACTCTAATGTAGCAATCCCTTGGCACCCTCCTCAGTCCCTCCTGTGTAAGGCAGCCAGGAGCTAGTGAGTCCTAGGGACAGTGATTGACTTCTTAGTGGGGCGTGCTCCCCTCCAAGCACTGCTCACAGCCTTCCCATCCTACAGGACTCCTGGCCCCCTCTGCCCATTAGTCTTCCTTGGCAGAGATACCTTGCTGCCTTTCATTCTGGCTTCATGCATGATTCCAGTGACCTTTCGGTTAGAAATTGCTCATGACTTTTATGCTACTTAGGCACAGAAGTAGGTCCTTGTTATTAAATGTAAAGAGAAAAAGAGATTCCACATGTAACAGTTCCCCGGCACTTGAGGAGCACCCATCAGACCTGGCAGGGTCCTTAGAGAGGGGATGTGGTGCTCAGCCCACCATTTAGAATGTGGAGTTGGGACTTGCAGCTTGTTGCTGTGCTGCTGGTTGATTGAGAAATGAAACTCCCAGTAATTGCCCAAGCTTCTAGCTTTTCTGTTTCTGTAGAGAGAATCAGGAACTCAAACTTTGAATTTTCTGTTTCTGATGTAGGACACCGTAGCAAATGGACATAGGGAACACATTCCAAGGCTGGAGTGATAGGAAGGCTCACATTTAGCCTCTGGGTGATAGTGAATGAATTAAAGAGCTTCTTGATTATTGAATAAAGTTTTAATAATAATAAATTCGTGGCCTGGTCTGGAAGCAAAATTTTGTCATTTTCAAAAGTAACTGAAAAAGCCACAAAGTATTGTTAGAACAATCTTGTAATGATTATATGCTTGCGTTAAAAATGGTCTAAGTCTTGTAATCAGTCAGTCACCAGGAAACGTTCCATGCTTTATCCCGGTGAAGCCACAGCATCCCCGGTTTTAAGGAAGAAGTCAGGGGAGGAGTGCCTTTGGAAAGGGTCTTTTCTTCTGAATTATATTTGGCTTTTCTCCCAGGCGATGAAAGGAGAGAAGGGCATCGGAGGAGCAGTCACGACCACAGATGGACTGAGTGAGGAACTCACCGAAGAAGCTTTTAGTAAGTGCCCGCAGGGCTCAGTCTGATAGCGGTTATTGGACCCCCGCTCTTGAGACAGTGGAAAGCACCAGAGGCTCTTGTTCAGACAGAACTGGATGGAACTAAGTCATTTTGAATGCATGTTCTCACATGGCCTTATTCAGTCAGTGCATCGTGTATGCCCCGGTCCTTGGGGAAATCTTGAGAAGGGCATCGATGGAGAACATTCCTTTTTGAGCACTAGCTGTATGCCTGGCATTTCACATGCTGGCACTGTGGAGGATGTTCAGTCACATAGACCCCTCACCCAGGGGTTTTTTACCTGGGGCTAAGAACTTTTTTTTCAACTTAAAAAAAATATTTTGTCAATTGTATTTCAACGTTAATTGGTTTCCTATGTAATCTTAACGTATTTAATAATAGACATTTAATAACATTCTGAGGATTTACCAGACTTTCCCGTCATTGAACTTGTTTCAGTCTTGTCCAACCCTCTGTGACTCCATTTGGGGTTTTCTTGGCAAAGATACTGCAGTGGTTGCCAAATCCATCTCCACTCACTGTACAGATGAGGAAATTGAGGCAAACGCATTAAGGGACTTGCCCAAGGTCATACAACTAGGAAGAGTCTGAGGCCAGATTTGAACTTGGGGAGATAAGTCTTCCTGACATCAGGCCCAGCGCTCTATGCACTGTGGCGCCACCTAGCAGACCAAAACTTTACTAGATTGCCACATGACCCTTGGCATAAGAAAATTTCATCTAATTGGCTAATCTAATCTGCTCTTAATCTATCTTTACTAGGAGATTTAAAGCTCACTTCATCATCTCTCAAGTTTTGAGCATAGTAAATGGAACTGAGATGTTTTAACGTGCCCATCATGTGTAATTTGAGGCATATTTTTTGTATCTTAAAGTCTGTCATGATGGCTCTGTTATAAAGAAAGAAAATTTTAGGGAGAAAAACTGCCCACCCTCCAAACTAGGATCGTAATTTCCTTAGAATGAAAGAGAATAAAAACCCCTGATATTTATCTAATACTTTAGTGTTTGTAAAGTAAAATGTCTGATTTTATCCTTGCCACCTTGCCTCCTGCTTCATTAATCAAATGAAACTATCCTCTCCAGAGAGAAAGGGATCTTTTGTTGCCATGTCTGATGGCTCTTTCAGGCCTCACCCTCTCACTTGGCATCATTTGGCCTGGCGGAGTCCTCTGCATCCCTCCCAAGGCTTCTCTGTGCTCTCTTGGTCCTCCCCTACCTCTGATGATTCCTCAGCCTCCTTTTCTGGATCATCATATATGTATCTGTGTGCCCTGTGTGTGGGCTGTACCTCAGGATTCTGTCCTGGGCCCTCTTTCTCTCTCAGCAGCTTTTTCTGTTCTCATGGGTTTAATGAACCACATATCTAGTCCTCATCTCTCTCCTGAGCTTCAGTCTCATGTCAACAGCAGCCTGCTGATCACTTTGAACTGGACATCTCAAACTCCATCTAAACAAAAGAAAACTCATCCCTCTCTCCCCTTCCCCCGCCCCACTTCCTCCTCTCTTTGTTTCTGTCTGCCAGGGTACTGCTGCTCCTCTGGTCGTTCATGTTGGTGGCCTCGTCCTTGGCATCTTTTCCCCTCCTCATTCTCTTCCCCCCATGGGTCTGGTTGCTCACTACCACAGCTGTCGAGTTCTTCCCCACACCGCCTTGGGCATCCATCCCTTCCTCTCTCACCTGCCTGGTGAAGGTCTTCCTCCTCTCTAGACCCAGCCTCTTGCTTGGGCTCCCTGGCTCAAGGTTTCCTCTCCAGCCATCTATACTTACTGCCAAAGTACATGCCAGACCATGTCACCACCCCCCACCCTCCAAAAGAAGTCTAGAGCAGGGGTTCTCAACATTTTGGATCATGTTTTCTACTTGCTACCTTAACGCAAGTATGAGGACTTTGGACTCTTTTGACAATCTGAAGCCTGTGGATCCCTCCTCAGATTAATGTTTTTAAATGTATAGAATAAAGTACATAGGGTTATGCAGGAAATTTATACACTTATATTGAAATAGTTATCAAAATATTCTTAAAATCACTGTAGACCTCAGATTAAGCATCTCTAGAGGCAATTGTATTTGATTCTAAGGGTAATAGGTTTACTGGTATACCCCTAGGAACAAATACAAATGCTTATTTGGCATATAAAGTCCTTCATTAGTAAAACAGTCCCTGTCCTCAAAGAGCTTATATTCTGGGGGGGCAGATGGCACTTTATATTTCCGTATCTGTGTATTTGTTGTCTTCCCTGAAAGAATGTCAGCACTTTTAGGACATTTCATTTTGAGCTTTCTCTGCCTAGATCTTTGCAAAGTGTCTGGCATGAGGTACATGGTAGGTGCTTCATAAGTGCTTGTTGATGGATTACCTGATCTGACATAGGAAGAAAGGAGGGGTCAAGCATCTCGAATGGGGGGTTCATTTACTTGTTGAAGATCACACAGCTAACCATTGACGGGATTGGAAGTAGAACCTTGTGGGATCTTGGAGCTTGACTAGAAAAACACCTGAGAGAATGTGTTTTGTCTTTCATAGCCAATCAGTTACCAGCTGGTTTAATAACCACAGATGGCCAGCAACAGAATGTGATGGTCTATACAACATCATATCAACAGGTACAGTATCTCTTTCTAAAACTTTATATTTTATTGATCCTTTTTGGCAAAAAAGACGCCTTGCTATGAAAGGAGATTATTAAAAAAAGTGAATTCTCTTTTTTAGATTTCTGGTGTTCAGCAGATTCAATTCTCATGATTTTAAGAAAAATTGGAACTGAGAATATAAAAAGACGGGAGAGAAGCGGATAGTTCTAAAGCGGAGACATGACACACAACACCTTGGGGAGGAGAAATGTCTCTTTGTGTATTAAATAGCTGTAACGTAGCTTCCCTGATGCTTGACTAATTGAGGTGTGAATTCCGACTGGAGAGTCTTTTTTCATGAATGATTTCAATGAAAAAAAAATTTGAATTTTAAAAGTATTAAAATATTTTTGTTTTGTACAAGAGTTTGTTGCTCTGTATGACTCCTGTATGCATTGTATATTGCGATTTATTACTGTCGGAGATTTGTAGACAGTTTCTTATTTTCATATTGAATCATGTTACTTTTGTATAATTCAAGTAAACAGCTGGGTTAATTCATGATGTTTGCCCTTTTAATAAAATATGAGGGTAGAGTTCATTTTGAATGCAAGTTGCCTTTATTATAAAATTGAATTGGTCTTGGTTATGTAATGTCTTGCATGGTAACCTTAGCAAGGTTTTTAGCTGTTGACATATTTATTGAAACTTAATTTTTAAAGGATTTTTTTCTCTTTTTTTTTTTGTGGGGGGGAAGCCATTTACAACTTAAGTGGCTACAGATGTTTGCGGGGAGGGAGTTGGGAGCCTTTTTGTGTAATTCTGAAAACTAAATGTTAATCTCTAGCCAAGCATTGTCCAACCTGTTAAATTTAAAGATCTCCTGTGCCCATTAACAGTGTTTACTACAATGAGCAACACTGTTTATTGTGCCTGTTAATAGACTGTTATTTTGAGTTAGTTATTGAAAGCCTTCGTTTGGCCAGCTTTATCTTTGAGTCTCCTTAATTTATGAATATTATTTTAATCTCATTAATATGTGGAATTTAATTTGGTCATAGTGCTATTTGAAGTGACATCCTTTTCGTTTTGTGTGTGGTTTTTTCAAAGCAAAATCTTAAAATACAACAATGTCCTCTTCAAGAAGAGAAGTTTTATAATCTGGTGGCCATTGAGCTCTTTTTTACTTTTCAATTGAAATGTTCAAGTTTCCTGTTATACGAGGGGAACTTTAAGAACTGTTAACCGACACCCTGTGTACAGATATATTTGGTGCACGTGTGAGTGAGCAAGCGAGTGAATGGATGAATGAATATACTGGTGGCAGGTGAGTGCCAAGTGGGAAAGAGAAGGCTCAGGCTTGGGTTTGTTGTCTCTGTCTTTGCAATAAACTCTCATCAGATAATGGAACTTGGTACAACTTAGCCAACTGCTTGGTCTTAGCTTTCTTTTCTTTTGGGGTGGGGGAGGGGTGTTGGCATCTGGGACTATGACCATGTGTTTCTAATGGGGATTTCTATTTTCCGCCTTGTTTTATTTGATAAGGATTAATTGTAGCTCCTGTTTTCATGGTGTCAGCAGAACTGCTTTTATTAGAACAGAGCAGGCATTTACTCTGGCTAATGGATGTTTCACAAGTTAACAGATCTTTGAAGAAGGGGATTTACACATGTGGGAGAAGGGATTTCACACCACCTGCCCTGCTTGGGAATGGTTTGCTTACCCGTGGTTCACAGTGACCTTTGAGTCATACTACCATTTCAATCTATCTGTGGTCGCCATCTTTGTGTGTGGTCTACACATGTGTGCCCATTCCATCTCGTGACATCCCCAAAATGAAACTTGTGAGGCATCTTGACTTACTCTCCATGGGGTGACATGGATCACTGACCCATGCCAGGAGAGTAGGTTCTCATCCCTGATCAGAGCACTAGCTTCTGGGCCTGGGTCCTCATCTCTTAATGTAAGGAGATGACCCACATGGCCACCAATTGATTGTAAGATGGTAGATGATCATTAAAAGCTAGCTACAGTGCCTCATTCTTGTTGAACAGAGACTTTTCCCCCTTTTTGTCCTCGGCCACACTGGCAGGAGAAAACCTGGGTGGGAGTGCTTGTAACCTTAGGGTAGGTCACTGGTAGCCTCCTCTCAGTGCAGACTGGTGCCCTCTCTCTAACGTCAGTCCTAGGGAACTGGTTGCCTCCTTAACACTGCCACTAACTGGGGCATGGCTGGGATTTCATTAATATTTGGAGCTCAGATACTGACAAGAGCATTGGGAAAGTTAGATGACTTGTCTAGGGTCATCTAGCCAGTAACAGTCAGAGGATCTATGTCCATCTGTGGTAGGAATTGCCACCTGATCTGTGACAATCGCATAATCCTCCCCAAAGCAAAATCTTCATTGAAAAGTAGCCACCATTGCCTTGTTATTTGACCAAAGATTATTTACCCGTGACCACTGTCAGCCTTGGAGTTGCCAACATCCAGTCTGCCCAGCTCCCCTCATTTTACAGATGAGAAAACAGACCCAGGAAGGAAAATGACTTGAAGGTCACAAAGGTAGTAAATGTCTTTCTGATACAGCATTTGAATCCAAGTCAGGAAGACTTCCAGCGTTCTAGCCACTACATCATACTGCCTGTACACAAATGTTATGTTGAATCTTCTCAATCCCTGCCTTACAGGTGATTTGATTTTTTTTATTCCATCTCAAAACTACATTAAAAGGACATTAGAGGCAGCTTTTATAGTTAATTCTTTTGGAACATAAGCAAGCTCCTAACTAGAAACATTTCCATGTAAACAGCTCTTAAGTATAAACTTTTTACATATATGTATATATACGTATATGTGTATATATATATATGTGTATGTATATACATATATATGTATGTATGTGCATATTTATATTTAAAAGTTTTAGATTTGTGTACACACACACACACAGACACGTATATGCAACAGAAACCAGGATAAGTTAGTGGGACAATGTCTAAGCAAAATTAACATTATAAAAATTTGGAATTCAATAGTTTGACTAGACCTGTGATTTCCTAAATGTAGGGAGCTCTCTTTAGGAATATGCATTATATATAATAAAAACATATACACATATACATAAAATCCAATGTCAAATCACCACTTGCCAAGGACTGAACCTTAGCCAGTACATTCCAGTGGGGTGTAGCTGATTATATTTGACTGTTATTATTTTATATACAGACTAAAATCAAGGCATCGTTACTGCTTTCTGCTAAATGCAGGATATTAAATGGGCATAACAAATGATGGTTGTGTCACCTTGGATGATACACTAGACTTAGGGACTGCCATGATAATCTGGTTTTCAGGATACAATTTTCTGTTCTTTTGGGAAATAAAAGTGGCACTCTTAGAGTACCGTGATAGCTGCAGATAATGCTGATCAGAAGTATTAGTATATAGATAATAGACGAATAGATGATGAATTGATGGATAATGAGAGATGATTGATAGACTGACGGATAGATAACAGGACTGCTCTTAATATATGTTATACATATATCGAGTATGGTTAAGTTCATATATATGAACAGTCCAGTGGGTGAAGGGAAGATTTGGGGGTTAACATTAGGAGTTATTAAAATAATTTACTTTTTAATTATAGGCTACATGGTTTCTGCCATTGCCCTAATAAATGGCTTGATCTCTCTAATCTTTTTCCTTCCCGAGCCAATTAGGAATCTGAATGAAATCGAGAGTTACCTCTAGTAACAATGTATGAAGGGACACCATGGCATAGTAAATAGAATGCTGGCCTCGGAGTCGGGAAGACCTGGGTTCGAATTCCACCTCAGATACAATCTTTATGACCTCCCCCGGGCAGGTCAGCCCCACATGCCTTAGAGTCGGCCTGGGTTGTGAATTCAAGATGACCTGACAGGATTGTTGTAAGGAATACACTTTGTGAGCCTGTTAAAGCACAAGAAAAATGCCTTTCACCAGTCCGAGCCAGACTTATTTCTCTTGGAGG
Source organism: Phalanger gymnotis (assembly GCA_028646595.1). Taxonomy (NCBI): domain Eukaryota; kingdom Metazoa; phylum Chordata; class Mammalia; order Diprotodontia; family Phalangeridae; genus Phalanger; species Phalanger gymnotis. Next base: position 245,622,385 of record CM053623.1, read on the forward strand.
GAGGTGTAGTGTCCAGTGGTTCCGGCCCCAATCTACCCGACAAGCTTAGGTTAAGACCAGAGTCAGATTTAGCAAGAGGCACTGCATTAATCCTATATAAGGGCTTCCCCTCCTTTTCCTCCTCTCAGTCCTTCCATATGATACACAGCAGAGAAAGTGGTGAGATTGGATTCCCCTACCTGGCTTCTGGCCATCCCCTTTCAACCTGCCTTCCTTGTCCAGTATCAGCCCCTGTCCAAAGCTTGGCTACTAATGACAGGCCAGTGTCGATCTAGTGCTTTAAAAGTCGGGAAAGCACCTCAGCGATGCTCACACCAGTCCTGGAAGCTAAGGGCCCCTATTCATCCTGTTTTTACAGATGAGGAAACTCAAGATTGAGAAAAGCTGGAAGGCCAAATAGCTGTGCCCGAGGTAGGACTTAAAGGTCCTCTCGTTGCTCTGGCTGTGTCTTCAGTGCTGTGCCCATGCATGGCCATCTATTGACCCTGCCCTTGGGGGCTTATGGCCATGGACACTTTTTGGGTGGGCACTTGGATTGCAAAGCACACCCACCTCCCTCGGAATTTGCAGACTCATTGAACAGTAAGAGTCTTCTGCCCTGTAGATAGTGTGTATTAATTAACCAAAAATGTTTTGATAATTTTTCAGACTTAAGTTCTGAATCTATCCTAAGTACATAGTGTTTGTTCAGTAAATGCTATGGATAGCAGTAATGATTAGTGTTTTAGGGGCTTACAAATTACTTTATGTGGATTATTTTGATGATCAATAACCATGTGATGATAGAAGCAGTGCACAACGATTCCCATTTTCCAGATGAGGAGACAGACTCAGAGAGATTCTGTTTAGTTGTTTTTTCAGTTGTGTCTGACTCTAAGACCCCATGTGGAGTTTTCTTGGTAGAGATCCTGGAGTGGTTTGCCATTTCCTTCTCCAGCTCATTTTACAGATGAGGAAACTGAGGCAAACAGGGTTAAGTGACTTGCCCAGGGGCACACAGCTAGGAAGTGTTGGGGGCTGGAACTGAATTCTGGTATTCATGACTCCATCCCCAGGGCTTTATCCATTATGCTTCCTAACTGTCCTCGTATTTCACATTCCTCACCCCTAGTCCACCATCTTTTGGTTGAGAGGTAGGAGGTGTGCTTTACCATCAGTACTATGAAACTAGGATTGGTCATTTCATTAGTCAGAATCTTAAGGTTCTTCACTTTAGTTTTAGTTTAGTTTTCACTTTAGATTATTGTGGGTATGATGTAAATTTTGATTAGTCAGAGAGATTAGGTGACTTCTTGGCCCCAGGTCACATAGCTAGTAAATGACAGAGCCAGGATTCCTAGAACCCAGGCCTTCTAACTCTCACATCCAGTATTTTTTTCCTTGCACCATACCAGCCTGTATGGATGATTGAAAAGCAGAGCTGGAAGGGACCAACCCCCCTGGTTTTACAGAGGAGGAAGCAGGCCCACTGAGAGGGAAATAAGTCTTACTCAGCATCACACAAAAGGAGTAACAGAGCTGGGATTCAAACCCAGGTGCCCTTGATTTCAGACCCCACATGAAATAATGAGGTATAGTGGAAGGAGCCCTGGTCCTGTAGGTGGAAAACGAGGCAACACCCTGAATGCCACATTTTATGCTATTGGCGGCTTTCTCCGACCATGCTAACACCCAAGGACGAGCACTGGTGGTTTTCCTCGCTGTCCTTTTATAGGTCAGCCTTCTCCAAAGACCGAGGCACTAAGTGAACGGTTTATTTCTCTAGAATGTCCTGGTTGGGTCACCAGACATTTGGTTCCAAAGAAATACCTGGGCTCAGGTGAGTTAGAGCAGGATGGTGTCTGGGTTAGGCAGGCAGACCAAAGATGACAATCACGCACTTAGGATCCCCAGGGTTACCTTTATAAGAAACTGAACCCAAGAGATTTCACGGACCCTAGTAATATGCAAACAGTAGGTGACAGTAAAACTGGCATCCCCGTATCTAGACATTGTGAATCTCTCTGTCTCTCTGACTCTGTCTCTCTGTCTCTCTCTCTCCCCAAACACACACACACACACACATCATAAGCATATATATTATGTTTAACCTGCTTATATTTAAAAAAATATTTTTCAATGAGCAAAAATTGATTTTCTCTCCCTCTCACCTCCCCCCCCACAATTGGGAAAAGAAAGAAAAAAGTCTTTGTAAAAGATGCATCACCAAAGGGATGGGCATATGCATTTTTATCACTTGCTGTGTGCCAGGCTCTATCCTAAGCCCTTTTTACAAATATCTCTCTCTTCCTTTATCGGTCACATCCAAACCATATATGTTTCATTCTGAGGCCTGAGCCCACTACCTCTCCTCAGCACTCTAGAAGCTTTTTTGGTTATTGTGTTGATCTGAGTTCTCAAGTCTTACAAAATTGTCAGTAAAATACATTTTAAATATTTTTCATCCAGGCTCTCAACCCTTACAGCTGTATTCTCTAAGCCTTGAAAAAGTTATCCTTCAGGATAAGTAGAAGGTAAAAATGAAGAAATACCAGTCATTGTGATTTTATTGACATGGCCCTGTTGAGTTTGCAAGGGACTTTACAAAGGTCATCAGGTTTAAGCCCCTAGCCCTATGAGGAAGGCAAGACGGTACCGATCTTATTTGGCAGTTGAGTACAAGGGCTTATGTAATTTGCCTAGGATCACATAGCTCAGGAAGTACCAGAGAAAGATCTTAAATAATCTAGGTCTTCACATGTCCAGCCCTCTGTCCACTGTACCACCCATCTCTCTGAATCTTGTACCTAAATGGAGCTAACCCTGTATTTGTTCACCATGTCATTTCAAAGGAAACCTTTCATTTAAAATTTATTCTTTAACAGCCATTAACATCTGTTCCCCTCAGAAGGAAGGAGATCCCTTGCCAACACTTTCCCATACAGTGCCATGCAAATTATTTGGTTGAGGAGTGGCAGCTCAGAACAAGCAAACATTTCAACTCCTCCAAGTTGGTTCCAAGTCTCCAAGAGCCTCATGCAAACAATAACTTGGATAAAGCAAGGACTAAAGGGGAAGAAGATATAGATGTGCAAATTTGGGTTAGGAAGATGCTGCCTCTACAGAAAGGAGTTTGGGCTGCCATTTGTTAACTTGGGGGCTGGGGATAAATGCCCCAATTCACTTTAGAACAGTTGCCCAGTGAAGCTTTTACAAGTCGAGAATTCCAGATGAGACTCCTCAGAAGTTATCTCTGTTGTGCAGGCCAGCTGTTGCCCTCTTCAGTCTCAATGACTGATTGATAATAGGAGCCAGCAGCTGTAGGAGACACTGGCCAGTAGGAGCCCCACTGCCAAACTCAACATGTTCACTCCACACCAAACCACTACTGAGCCTACCTGCTCCACTCTCCATCTGCTCTCCTCACCCCTTTGAGGCTGTTGGCCCCCTTGGCCACCCCATAGGCAGACTTGGAGAATGCTCTGATATTCCCCTCAGCTGTGTGGAAGCTGTGAATAAACCCTGGCTTTAGCTGTGAAAGGTTGTTTCCTCCCACTCCCCACCAAAAAAAGTCATGCTAGGCAATAAAAGAGAGAAATCTAAACCTACAGCATTCTGGAATCAGAAAGACCGGCCAGGGTTCAAATACCACCTCTGATACAATTAGCAGTGTGACCATCAGCAGCTTGACTAACCTCTCTGAGCCTCTCAGTTGCCTCAGCTGTAAATGTAGCTAGAATACCAGGGCTAAAACCTATCAAGGTTCTTTTTTTTTTCTTTTTTTGCTATGCTGTGTGGGCAGAACAGAGACCACAGGGGGATTGTTGGACAAGAACATCCTTTCTTTCCCCAGAGCAAGAGCTGCATGAGAGAACCCCAGTATGGGAGATGTTGGCAGCAAAACCAAGGAAAGAGGGTGAATCCTTAAAAGGAGTGGTGGTGGCAGGGAGCTGGCAAGCTAGAGAAGGAGCAGAGGATGAAGCAGGAGAGGCCAGAGGATGTGGGTTTGAATCTTGGCTTTACTACTTAATACCTGGTTTAACTGGATGAGTCATTTTATTTCCCTAGACTAAATGTGGGGCTGTATTTTATTCCATGTGTTTTAAAACCTGCTTCCCCAGACCTAACTGCCCAACTGCCTAACTGCCCAAGGGAGTTAGGACACCAGACAGTCTGAGAACCCTCACTATATAAGATATCTCGCTTTTTTTTTCCCTAGAAACATGAAGTTCTAGGCATAGACAAAACAAGCATTTCTGGAGTTCTAGAGGAATTTGTCTCCATGGTGACTTCCCCTCCCAACTGATTTCCTTGGCTCTTCTCCAATGTTTGTCAACAGTGTCTAGCTAAAGTATACTATACTCCCTAGATTTCCACATGGCGAACTCAGAGGCGATGACGTTGGACTTGACTTTTATATCCAGGACAGTGTTAATGCTGGTCATCCATCAAGTGACTTGTATACTGAAATGCTCAGTCTGCCTGTGATAATTGCACTTGTATAATCTGGGGTTAGAAAGCTATGGAAATCTGAAAGCCCTGATGAATATTAACCTTGGGGAGGATGATTTTTTAAACTCATTTTCCTGACCACCCAGGTTTAGAAATTCCAGTCTGGCAGCTCTGTTCATCTTATTGGCAACCATGACTTTCCACTTTAAGGTCTTTCTACCCCAAGACTGGGATAGGCTGGCCTATTCCAGAATTAGATTCTCAGCACTGTCAAAAAACCTTGCAGACCATCTGCTGTCATCCACCTTTGCTCTGATGACCTTTAATGAGTGGGGACCCAGTCCTTCCAGAGGCAGCCCATGCCAAGTCTAGATATCTGAAGGAGCATGGGAAATGCCTAATAACACATGGTTATTGGGATTTTTACCCCCTACCCCACCCCCACTCACTGCTCATTGTTTTGTCAATTAGATCCAGGCAGAATAAGCTGAATGACTGAACACTCGACCTCAGCTAGTTTCAACCCCCTCCAAGTCTGAAATCTAAATATCCTCAGGTTGGGGAGCCAGTTCTCAGCATGGTTTTGAGGCACCTCAACCCTCTTGGCTGACTTCCTCCGAACTCACTCCAAGGCTTGTCAAAATCCTCCCTAAAATGTGGCAGGCCCCTGGAGCTAACACAATCCTCATAGGTGTGGTCTGAACAAAGCCTAGTTCAGGCAGAATATCACCACCTCATTCTGAACACTATGACGGAATTCTACCTGAGATCATGGGGGAAGGCAGGGAAAGGAGAGGATGAGAACTGCCTTTATCACTCTGTTGACTCATAGGGATGCCATATAGACTTGCCTTTACCTTAATAAGTAGGAGAGGCATCTGAATTTTCTGGCTTGGTCCTCCTGCTTCCTAGAAATCTGAAGGTCTCTGAGCAGAGCAACAAAATTACACCCATATTTTATTTTGGCAGCTATATGAAGGAGGGACTGGAATGAAGAGGGAAAAGAGTTAAGTAGACCAGTCAGGAGGCTATTCATAAAATTTAGTCCAGAGACCTAATAGGGTGGTGGTAGTGGGCGGAGAGAAGAGGATGTATCTAGGTAGAATCTACAACACTTGGCCATCCATGGATTGGATGAGGAAGAAGGATAAAGTCAAAGATGACTCAGTTTCTCATTCTTGGCAGTTAGAAAGCCCATGGTGCCCTCAAGAGAAATAGGGAAGTCAGCAGAAGTAGATAAGGATTTGGTGGAGGAAAGAAGTTGGGGGTTCACAAGGAGTAGGAATTTAATGCAGTTTGTTCAAGGCAATAGTGTAATATTCCAATCCACCCTTCCCCTAAGTAAACATGTTCCAATCTTTCCTAGGAAACTTTGAGTCCAGCATATGTCACTCAGTGCCTTGGGACAGGCAAGCAAGGCTTTAACCAGTAGTCCTAATAATAACGTCGCTCTCCAGCTCATGTCTTAGGATCAGAAGAGCTGGAAAGGGACTTCAGAGGTTATCTTGTCCAACTGAGACCCAGAGAGGTTAAGTGACTTTTCTGAAGTCAACAGGATGGTTCTCTGTTGCCTCTAGATAAAAACCAAACTCCTTAGCCTGGTTTTAAAGGCTCTTCCTTCACAAGCTGGCTTCAGCCTCATCTCTTTCATCTACTCTCCTTCTTAGGCAAAATGACTCACTTGCTATTCTTCAAACTCAGCATTCTTTCTCCCCTCTGTTCAGCTTTGCAGAAGCCATCCTCTGTGCCTGGAAAGCAATTTCTCCTCACATCAAACTTCCAGGATCTTTAGTTTCCTTCAAAGCTCAGCTCAGGGGCCAACTCCTTTCTTAATCCCCTAGTTGTTCATGCTCTGTAGGGAAAGAGCACTCCAATCACTTTGTATATATTTATCTACTTTACATGATATGACTCATAATACAACATAAACTCCTTGAAGGCAATGACTGGATTTCATTTTGCTTTTTGTCCTCCAGATGCTCCTTTTTACAGATCAGACCTGAGGACATTGAAGAGTCTCCTAGAAGAGATCTGTTGCCACTCCAAAGATTATGACCTAACCATCCACACAGGAAAAGCCAAGTAGATGAAAATCTGTGTTGTCCAGATCATGATTTGCTTTTCAATTTAAGAATTTAATTTCAAAAATGCCTTGATTGCATGACAAGAGTGACAGGTCACTGGTGGGCAACCTGTGTGCTCCACTGGTCTACTCTTAATGTTAGCTGAAAGCCAGTAGAGATGGGTCTTTCTCCTACCACCTCCCCCCTATTACTAGAAATGGCTCTAAACTTTCATTGGGTATCTACTTTTCAGTTGGGTTCTGGGGCTATAGTAATTTGCATCAGCAGTGTAGTTTGTTGTTTGTCCTTCTTTTTTGAAGAGGACCAGCAACATCATGGGGTGATGTCTTGACTTGCATGTGAATCGGATTTAAGTGAGGCTGAGTTGCACAAAGCCTCACTCTTCCAGTCATTGAAGTCTAGTGGCAAGACAAAAGTCAGGATGGCAGGAGATGGCTGCAGATGAATTGGATGACCATGTCTGACCAAGCTCTAAGCACTCCACTGTGTCTGCTTCAGCCCCCCTTCATAGCCACTGGAACAAACTGTTCTCATCCACCCATTCCACATGTTTGGGGTAGGCATCCACCTAAATCACTGATGGGTTCGAGGCCTGCCGGTTACCCTCCACATGGTTTAGCCTAGTGGAGTATTTTAAATTGTCACTGAAGTACCTAGAAAAAAAGCCACTGCTACCACTTCCCTCTTGCCCCCAGAGCAGTTCAATAGTTCTTACTTTGGCTTAGGCAGACTTCCAGAGTCACCATACTTTTAAAACACTGTTTCTAGAGAAAATTCCAAAGCTCTAAATACACACCACACAAAGTTTGGGGATTGTCTCTGGCAGGGATTCTGAACCAGACCCCTGCAAGGTGTACGTGAATACATTTCAAGGGGTCTGTGAAGTTGTGGGCAGGAAAACAATTATTTCTTTATTTCAACCTAACTTGTTTTCTTTGTAATCTATCTGACTCTGAGAGGGTTGTGGACTGCCAAAGGGATCTATGACATTAAAAAAGGTTAAGAATTCCTGGTTTACAGTCTCATTCACTGTGAGCAACAGAGAGAGGAATTGTAAAGGCTGGGTGGCTGGCTTGGGAATTATGAAGAAGGCAAGACTGAATTGGGGAAAACTTGAGAAGCTAAGGGGAGAAGCGAAGGACTCAAGAAAGACTTGGAATGTGAGCCAAAGGAGAGCAAAGAGCAGAAGGAACAAGAGAAACCAACATAAAGAACTCACACGAAAGGAGAAGAGCATGGAGGAGAGGGAAGTTGCTAAGACCAGGTACGACAAAGTGATGCAGCAGTGTCAAAGGCAATCAGCCACGGCACAGGGAGTTAGGTTTGGCTTTCAAACTGCTGATGAGGGGATGAGATATTAACAAAACGAGAAGGGCTGGGGAATATGCATTCATATGGCACCTACAGTTTTTTGTTTTTTTACTAATATTTCATTGGCTGGGAGATAGGTGATATTATCATCTCTATTTTATAGTTTGGCCAGCAGGAGTTAAATGCCTTGCCCAGGGTTACACAACTAGGGTCTGAGGCTGAATTGGAATTCAGGTCTCCCGGATGCTCTCTCCACCGTACCACCAGCTGCCTGAGCGGTGGGAAAACAATTCCAGAGCTAAAGACTTCGCCCCTCCCCACCAGCTGCAATTTGCCACAGTATTTCTCCAATAGAGCTATTAATGTGACTAACAGAGGTCTGTGGATCTCACTTTCAGTAGGTATGGCAAGCAGGAAGAATTTTATAGCAAGCATAAAGTTTGTATTTCTGCCATGGTCAAGTGATTTATCTATATTTAAAGGTAAGCTGGTCCCCTTTCCAGAGGGGAGGGTAAAGGGACTTGAGGAATGCCTCTCCAATCTCCAATGAGTCTAAAATGAAGGCAAGGTATGACTATAAAGCATGGCATGATCTAGCAAGAGCAGTATGGGAGTATAAAAGCTCAAGAAGACACCTAGTGGGTGATGAAGGCAAAGGGGACAGGGAAAAGGGTCTATGAGACAATAATAATGGACAAATTCAAAATCATGGGGGCAGCTAGGTAGTGCAGTGAGTAGAACACTGGCCCTGGAGTCAGGAGGACCTGAGTTCAAATCCGACCTCAGACACTTGACACATTTACTAGCTGTGTGACCTTGGGCAAGTCACTTAACCCCAATTGCCCTGCTTTCCCCCCTCCAAAAAAAAAAAAAGACAAAATCATGCAACTCTGCCAACAAAAAACAATTGTGGGGCTGAAAAGTACACAACCAAAATGACTAATGGAGAGTTGATACCCAAGAGAAGATGCATCCATGATGCATCTGTGCCTCCAAGACCAGAGTCTGAGAGGACTGATAAATGCGATGGCCAGATCATTTTCAGTGATTACGGAAAGATAGAGAATGGGGAAGGTACAGTAGGACTGGAGAAAGGTCAATATCCCAATTTTCAAAAGGAGGGAAGAGATTGGAGTTTGCTTAATTTTGATTCCTGCTATAATGACAAAACATACCATTGAGGGTATGGTTAGTGACTATTTAGAAAAGGAAGCAGTAAACAAAAGGATGGTTTTACTAATAGGCCCTGATAGACTAATCTGATTTCCTTCTTTTTTTCTCTTGATTGACTGGGTCGTTAGACATCTTTCAGAAAACCCCTCTTCTATGCAAGTGACTCTGGTCTCAAAGGGTATGCCAATGGCATGTAAGATCTGGAAGATTCTACCATGCTGGGAAAGCTTTGGTATGGTCCTAGGAGCCTAGGAGGACAGAGGGGTTCATTCCCAGTTGTCTTATCACTTGATGAAGTCTCTAGCCACAGCAACCCATGAAACAAGAAATGTATAAAGTGACATTCAGTCCTATGGGACTGGCCTTCCGCTTATGCAGAAATAATGGCAGAAACGAAGGAAGATCAGCTCTTATACTGCGCATAAACATTATCTTGGCTGCTGATACTCTAAATTTGAGGACCCTGTCCAGCAATCAATGAGCACACTTATTGTTGGAGGAATTGAATCCACCTTGATAGTCTTGCTCTATATGGTACTATAAGCCAAAAAGAAATTGGATCTAAATAGGAAGATGACTATAAGTTTCCCTTAGAGAGAGGCAAATAAAGAATGTGACAGCATTGATTTTATCATGCATCCAAAGGCAAGAAAACAAGGAATTTCGTGGACCATGTAGTTCTCTTGCTTCATGGTTTTTCTGGGTAAGCATAATGCCTATACTGAAAGCATCTTTAATGATGGTATGACAAGGTAACAGGTTTTCTCAAATGGTACCCTATAGCAGACCGCATTTTAAGTCATATACTTGACTGCAAGATGTATAGAGCATAATATCCCATTGGGTTTTTCTAAACTATAAAAAAGCATAATTTGGTAGAGAAAATACCTCCTTGTCGAGTTCTCTAGTCAGTACCAGTCATGTATATTTAAAACCATACAAAATTTCTTGAAAACAAATTGGATAATGTTGCCCAATGACCTGTGATTATTAATATCAAACAAGACATGAAACAGGGTCATATGTTCACCAAAGGCACTAGCTGCCATTTTTTAAAATATCCAGCATCAAGTCCAAGTCCAAGTCCAAAATAGATTTCCTTTTCAATGGTGAGGTATTCCAGTTGCTCCTGTTTTATCAATGACATTGTGTTGACTGTATCAAACCTCAGAATAGCACAGTCTCCTGAATAAGATTTTAATTACTTCCAAGTTTGACCATTCATAAAAAACTCAACTGGATAAAGAATATCTATTGTCCAGAGTATGATATGTAGCTGGAAATCCTATAGCACTGGTCCAACAATTTTTACACAGCACATCCCAAAAGTCTGAGATTTTGGAGTAACTATTTTGGAAGAAATATACAGGGTATTCAAAAAATATACTGGAAAGACACCATGTGTTTTGTCCATCATTAGACTATGAGGTCCTCAAGGGCAAAAACTCTTACCTTTCTTTGTATCCCCAGCACTTAGTGCAGAGCCTAGTACATAGTAAGAGCTTCATAACTGTTTATTGACTGACAATGAGTTAGGCTCAGAATTGAAGAGCAGGCTGGACTGTCCATGGGGAAATTATACAGAGCTTTGAATTCCCCCAAGGTTCTCCCTGAACCACACATCTTGCTAACTTTAACAGTCTTCTGATGCATTATCATTTCAGTTCAGAATATCATAATCTCCAAATAAAGGTAGATATCATCCAAACGGCAATGTAAGGTTCGTGATGGGCACAGATAAGCTATAGCATATTATCGGTGAAGAACTTTGTATAGGGGAAGTATTATAAAGAAGATCAGAGATGTAGGAGTAGAAAAGGAGGTGAATTAATCATAGTGAAAGCATTAGTTAACAGGGTAACAGCCACTGGTGTCCAAGCAACGAGAAGCCAAGAGGAACACACCAGGTGGCACTCCTGGGGAGCAGAGGTGGGTGATAGGTTCCATGAGGACACGGACAGGAGTCACTAAGGATGAGAAGGTACGGGTGGGTAGCAATGTATACCATCTCAATGAATTCTCACGTAGATGACATTATAGATTTACTGAGGGAGATCAAGGGAATGCCAAAGCATACCTAGAAGTTAGCAAAGAATATGACAGAGCATCTCAAGCCAATCTTGTGCAAATTATAGAAAGATATGAGCTAGATCATAATCAATTAGCAAGCATTTTTTAAAAGGCATAATGTTCCAGGAACTAAAATAAGCTCTGGAGATACAAGTGAAGACAAAAAGATGGTCCCTGTCCTCAAGGAGGTCACATTCTAATAGGTACCATAGTACCATTAGGTGGAGTGGGAACTGGTTGAGTGAACATTCCCAAAGAATCATCAATAACCATTCAATGTTGACTCAGAAGGCATCGAGGGGATAATCTCTAAGACCTGTGGCTGGATTCTGTGTTCAGCAATTTTTAAAATGATCTGAATAAATGGTATGTTTATCAAATTTGAAGAGATCACGAAGCTGAGAGAAGGATAACTAACATAGCTGGAGGAGTCAGGATCCAGAGCTTGTGCCAGGGCAGAAGGTTAAGGTGAATCTGATAAGTGTAAAGTGTTACCCTTAGGGGAAATTATAGCTAATCAGTCTATCTGGGGGGAGAATGTGAAGGTTTCAACTGGACTGCACAGTTGATGAGACACTGTTATGGCAGCCCCAGAGGCCAACTCAAAATGAGGCTGTATGGAGAGAAGCAGGGGCAGATGATGCCACTTCTTATATTCCCCAGTACTCTCATCTGAATACCATATTTTAAGGATGGCATCTATGAGAAGACAAGAAGAACAGTGAAGGGTCTCAAGGTCATACCATAAGGTTTGGTGAGGAGTCTGAGACCAGAGTCATGGTCCTTCTACAAGTATATGAATGCCTGGCAAGAGGGAAAAAGGGATTAGAACTGCTTTAAGGCCTTAGAGGGCAGAAATGGGAGAACTGTCGACATAGGTAGCAGTCAAGTGTAAGCAAAGATGTCTAAACAAGGTGTGGGCTCCACCCATGTGAAGGTCTTCAAGCAGAATCTGGATGATCACTCGGGGAAAGGTAGGGGAGTCTTGTTTATTCCATATTATGATAAAAATAATGATGCAACCGTTTGTTTTAAAATATTTAATGGTTTTAAAAAAGTGCTTCATTTTACAGATCAATAGTACACATTACATGGGAATGGCCTAAAATAGTCTTGGAAATTCCACTAGTCAATTAAGTCACAGACTATTAAAATAAAGCTGTTTATGACCGGAGTGTAAGTTATTTTCAATAGCAACAATAAGACCATTTCTAATGGCATAAATAGCTTTTAATTTAAAATTCTGCAATGATTAAAATGAACCTTAGCATTGAAGAACCTATGACTTCATAAGAAGATTCTTAACAATAACTGAAAAAATAGATTTAGGCTTTCTCTTTTTCCAGGTGTTTAATGAATTAATAATGGGAGATTCCCTATGTACAGCCAGAATTATGTTTCTATTTGCCCCTTTCACAACTCCCTGTAAAAGTAATTGTCCTCGACACAAAGACTGGGGTATTCTGAAAGTATTCTCTGAGAGCATGCGGCACCAGGAGTTCACCACCTAATCCAGCAGGCTGAGATTACCAGGCGAGAAGATGGGGGTGATGCTCTCTATACTAAAATTTGCTTACAGAGCTGGGAAAGGGAAAAAAGAGGCAACTCAACTCACTGTAGATATGGTTAGAAAAAATTCTGTCTCCATGTTACTGTGAAAGGGAACACATGGGGTTTCTCACAAGAACTGTTCCATTGGAGAGGAGCCGCGGAGCCGCAGGTACTTCGGTGGAAGACAGTACGTGTTTCTATAGCACCAACATGTGCCAGGCACTGTGCTAAGCCCTTTTCAAATCTGATCTCATCTGATCCTCACAACGATCCTGGGAGGTAAGGCTACTACTATTCCTATTTGACAGTTGAGGAAATGGAGGCAAACAGGGTTAAATGACTTGCCCAGAGCCACACAGCTAGTAAGTGTGTGACGCTAGATTTAAACTCAGGTCTTCCTGACTAGGCCCAGGGCTCTTTCCATTGTTACCCCATCACCTCACCCCAGCTGCTTATCAACAGAGCCCTACAATATGTCATGAAAAAAAACAGCAAAGCTACAAGTTTCCCCTCTGCAGCTGTCACATCACCAGAATATCTCTGAGGTTATCATAGAGAAAGTATGACTATCTAAGATTTTTTAAAAATTTAACAGGCTTTTTCCACATTTTGCGCTCTTGGCACAGAAGGCCTGCCTCTCCTTCTCCAATCTCCAAGCCCTGTTTTTTTTAGAATTGAGGTTCAAATTCACCACTAGGCCTAGAACAAAGAAGCTAGCTACTAAATACATATATATACCTGTCAAACAAATATTCTAAGCTAGGAATCAATTCCTATCAGTGAGAGGTGTTTTATAAACCTAACAGATAATTATAAAGACTAAAAGGGTTGTTTTTTAAAAAGAGAGCAGATATTAACTGAGAATTATTGAAATGATGCAAGTGAGCCATTAAAGCTAGCCATGCCTGAAACACTTGCTTACAGTCTGATAACCAATCCCCCAACTTAAAAAAAAAGTCACAAAAATACACATATGGGATCCCTTGGCATTTAATATGTGCAAAATTGCTTACCATTTATTTCAAACTTTGGTTAAATATTTATTTAGTCTAAGTATTTCAGACACGTTATGGAAGCCATACAAAAATGATTACGAACATAATAATGAGGTAAGTTAAAATTCTACCAGTGCAAAAAGCAAGCATATGCCCAAAGCAATGCATACAGGTTAAATAAATGTGGCTGCAGCTCTCATCAAGAGGGGCAGAGCTGGCAGGCCAGAGAAGCTCATTGTAAACATTGTTTTTAAGATACATATCTACAAATTCATACATCTCAACTACCAAAAAAAAAGCCAAGGTAACCTAAACACAAGAGTAGTGCATTTATTTCGCCTTTAGAGTTCAGGGCCTCTCGTTTTAAGAGTCTAAGATTTTGCATATTTCTTCAGGAAAACCTTGGTAAGACACATTCATTACAAATACTGTAGTACAAAATTCCCAATTCTTTACAAAAGTTATATATTAAAATATTCTACACATCTTAAATTAGTCGTTGGAACATACATACATCAGTTCATTCAATCTTTCCAATGGATACTGTGCATTAAGTTAAGACATCCCCTACTCACTCTACAGGGTGTAAAAAGCGATTGCAAACAGTCTTGTGCAGTTCTCCATTCTGCATATCCATATGCAATTATTGCTCAATGTCAATTTCCGATGTGAACAGGAAGTGGTTCTATGAAATCAGTAACAACAGTTACAGACAAGTGCCCTGGAGCCAATCTATAATACCTCCCTACTGAAGGATGGAATCACACCTGAGTAAGGCTGTCTGATGCTTATATTTAAGATGTAAAAAATGTGTGTACAATTTCAAGGTTAAAAACAATGCAAAAATAAAACATTTAGGACATTTACAAAATCTTACAAATGTTTAAAATACTTTGTCAAAACTTCTTTCCTGGTAAGGTGCTTCTTCTACTTTGAACCCGATTCCTTCTTTTCTGCAAAAGAGTAACACACATACACACACACACTTCAATTCTCACTTATGGATGATGGTTTCAAATGTATTAGCAGCATTCAAGTAGTGAAGAGAGAAGTGAAACTCTTCAGGGGAGCACTATCCCCTTCCCTCCTGCATGAGATGAGTGGACTGATAACCAGACAAGGGAAATGTTCAAGGTCACATAAGCTGACTAGCTTACAGCCAAGATGGGACCTAGACCCAGAGTTCTAGACTGCTAAATCCTGCATTCTTGAGAATAGCATATCTTTGCCAATGCTAGGCAGGATGGACAAATACCAAGGGATTCATTCTCCTACTCATCTTATAATCTGTCAAGTTGCTAAGTTAATGTTAAGCTGGAAAATCAAGGCTTCCTATATTCATCCTTGTCTTTAAGCTCAGAATTAAAAGCCAAAAAAGGAACAAAAGGGCACTAAGAAATCTGCATTCCATATTTCATCCAAAGACAACTGTTAGAGAATACTGCTCACACAGAATAAAGTTAGGGCAATCCTTCGTATTGTTGAGAGAGAGGGGCAGGACAGCCACTTCATAGTACTTGAGATAAAAGGGGGGATTTTCCCCCTCAGAAGCAAGCTTTTCAAAGAAAGCTTTACCCTCAGGGATGAACCTACGTTGGTTTCTCAGTGGATGTCTTTGCTTCTTTTCTGCTATTATTGGTATCTAGAATCAAACGACTCTGTATTTCTAAAACATTCGGATTCAATGAAATCTGTTAGAAAAATGAGTAGAGAATCCCTAGTATAAACTGATCATCACTATTGATTTGCTAATGAACAGTGTTCAAGCAAAGAAAGAGGGTTTAAGGAACCCCAAGCACCATCATTACCTTGAAGCCATCGAACCTGGGTAGCTGGTCCATATCCCTTTTCGTTCTTGGCTGATATTCTGAACACGATAGCGGGCCTGGAGGTGTAATCGACATGTGCATTGGCAAGCTGCCCCGCAGTGACCACACAGGAAGTTTTCAGGCCACAGTAAATCCGCATGAACATGGGCTGACTTGGATTATCTGGCACCTGCGCTGTGCGAATAGCCAAGTAGGCTGAATATTCCAAAATATTTCCAGAGGGTGACGCTGGAGGTTCCCAGGACAGATGGATAGAGTCGACATTCTTGAGGGGAGAGAATGAGAACAAGAATATTCAGGTTCTCAAGCATCTGAATGAGTGCAGCGCACGCTGATGTTCAGAGTGCAGATCACTACCATGATTTTTAAGTTATGCTTTTAATAGACTGACCCTAAATAGATTGACAATGCCTTGATTTCTATTTTGTTACAAACATGTGAGTTGGCAACTAGTGGCCGTGTCCTGGAGATCCACAAGATGGCACTCTTTCTTCTCTGAAAACCATCACTTCACTCTAGAGAAACAATCTCAGAATGATTATGAACTTAAATTAACTCTAACGAATGTCTTGAAATTTTGGTCTCAAACTCAAGATGATTATACTAAGAGAAAAGTTAATTCCTGACCTGCCTGCCTTTCGAGCTCCAGGTTTTCCATAATCTGGCCTCACAACATTTCTCGAAGTGATAAATGTTATACTCTTTCAGAAGCTACCCTTCCAAATACTACCATTCCCTCTGAAAAGTTATCCACAGTCCTAGTCTAATACTATGCATAAAATGTCTGCAGCTCCACTGATAGTTAAGTCTTAGGCTAACCTCTTACCTTTGAGATTCTGACAGCACAAGGGGCCCCAGGAAAACCAGGAATACATGTTTTAAATTCACTTATTTTGCTGAAAGGGCCTATCCCGCAGCCATTGATGGCAGCAATTCTGAATCTGTACACTGTGCCTGGAACAAGATCTTGCTTCTTAAGTAAACTGTAGTCTGGGGCATCTGTATTTCCTACCTAAAAATTTAAACACAAGCAAAAGTCAGAGGAAAAGAAGGATCTGCTTACGATAAGCTAGAACTTTTCCAATTAAGTGATTAAATTTTAAAATGTCAAAGTGTAACACCTCGCACCCACCACTCATTACTCATCCTGAGTCTTAGTGTTAATTACAGTCTGTCAAGGAAAAAAAAGGCCTCGCCAATAGACATAATGACTAATAAAGTATGATACAGGAACGCAATAATAAAACAATTTAAAATTGTTGCCTAAGGATAGATGCATAGATACCCTTGGGGGTATGAATGAGTCCCTGGGGATAATCTTAGTGGCTACAAGAAGCATTAAATTTCAATTATGAGAAAGTTTTCTTTATATGAATGAGACCCAACCACATATAGAGAGATTATCTGGTAGGATGCCACTGAATTATTATCCAATGCAAACTTGTTCAAAAAAAAAAGACAAGCAGAATATGAAAGCCACAAGCAACATTTTAGAAACCATAAAATGGAATATTTTCTCCATCAAAGTGGTACAGAGCTTTGGAACTCATTTTTGCAATGATTATATTCCAAGAGAAAAGCAGCATAGTATAGTAGGTAGAGAGGTGGCCTTGGGGTTGGGTCCATTGGGGTTCAAGCCTGCGTCAGGACATATGCTGCATGACTAAGGAAGTCATTTAAACTCAGTGCCCTAAACACTCTAAGATTATAAAGGTTATAGCCCACTTGTAGATTTGCATTAGCAGAGAGGGTTTTCTTACCAAGAAACGTATTTGGAGAGAAGAATAAGAAGTATGTGTGTATATGAATTTTTCAAAATCAAAACAGATTTTATCCTAAGCTGATAATGGCAATGCCTATGCCTGAAATACTAATGAATTTTTAGCACTTAGCAAAAACAAATTTTGGAAATGTTTCTACATTTTTGTGTATCTAGACTGTTTCTACCTAATACCTCCAACACAGTAAGATAAGAAAAATATTTAATTATATTCAAAATAGCTTAATGCCATATATGTGTTTTATATTATACTTGGTGAGTTAAGGATTCATGGTTTTCTTCACAGTGAGGATTTATTCCAACAGACTTTAACCTTTGTATCTTGATAGTCTCCCTGACTTTTTGTGGTTGAGAAAATTCATTACCCCATGCTTTTCATCAAGGATGCTCTCCAAACCTAAGAGACTAGTTTCATAAAGGAGATAGGCCTACCCCAGGTCTTTCTACTTTGATAGGACCTAATAGAACTTACATTGTTTTCAAGAATCAGTGATTCCCTCCATACTATGATGGGATTTAAAAAGGATTTATGGGGGGCGAGGCAGAGCCAAGATGGCGGCTGGAAAGCTGGGACTAGCATGAACTCCCTGCCAAGTCCCTCCAAAAACCTATAAAAAATGGCTCTGAACCAATTCTAGAACTGTAGAACCCACAAAATAGCATAGGGAAACAGGGCTCTAGCCCAGAACAGCCTGGATGGTGTCTGGGTAAGGTCTATCCCACACGGAGCTGGGAGCGGAGCTAAGCCCAGCGTGGGGAGTGCGAACTGACTAGACCGGGAGCCGGGTGGAGCGGGCCCTAGCACCCTGAATCAGTGAGCTGTGGAAGTTACCAGACTTCTCAACCCACAAACACCAAGGACAACAGAGTAGGTTAGTGGGAGAAGCTGCTGGGGACTGGGATAGAGTTTGCTGTTTGGCCACTGCCCTGGGGGCAGCGGAGGTGGGGCAGCTACAAAACTAGAGCTGCAGTTGCTTCTGGCCCCAGGCCCACCTGGTAGGAGGAATTAAGTGGCTGATCAGAGCAGCAGTGAAGAGCCTGCTGAAGATCTAAGTCCAGTCCAGATTGAGGGTTCTTGGGGAACGAGGAGTGCTGGTGTGGCAGAGCTGGCACATCACCCCAGGCTTGGAACATAGAACTCTTTAGTCTATAAGCAGTAATATCCCGCGGAAAAACTCAAGGGTCAAGTGAGTTGGCTGGGAACATGGCCAGGCAGTGAAAACGCACATAGATTCAGTCTCAAGACTCTGGAATCCTTCTTTGGTGAAAAAGAAGACCAAAACATACAGCCAGAAGAAGTCAACAAAGTCAAAGAGCCTACAACAAAAGCCTTCAAGAAAAACATCAACTGGTCTCAGGCCATGGAAGAGCTCAAAAAGGATTTGGAAAAGCAAATTAGAGAAGTAAAGAAAAATTGGGAAGAGAAA
>CM053623.1:245641535-245732934 GCA_028646595.1 Phalanger gymnotis
GCCATCTTGGAGTGGGGGGGGGGGGGAAATGGGGAGAAAATCTGTAATTCAAACGCATGTGAAAATCAATGCTGAAAACTAAACATATTAAAAATAAATTAAAAAAAAGGAGCAAAACAAAATAAGTTTGATAAATAAAAAAAAATAGATGTTCAAAAACAAAAAAGTTTTTGCATGCAACTAGAAAATAAGATACACAGGCAATGGGGCATAGCACTTTATCTTGCCCTACAAGAAAGAAAGGGAAAAGGGGAAGGGAGGGGAGTGGGGTGACAGAAGGGAGGGCTGACTGGGGAACAGGACAACCAGAATATATGCCATCTTGGAGTTTGGGGGAAGGGTAGAAATGGGGAGAAAATTTGTAGTTCAAACTCCTGTGAAAATCAATGCTGAAAACTAAATATATTAAATAATAAAAAATTAAAACAAACAAAAAAAGGATGTTATCATTATTTGAAAAAGCAGGCAATTGAAATGTTGTTGGTCAGTATTTCCAAAATGGCATTCCATGGAAAATTGGTAGTCTATGCAATGTGAATTTTAAATAAGAGTGTATTGTATACTAGTGAGAGCTTCATATCCAACATTTAAGAGAGAAATATAAAAAATAAGCATAATTTCAGTTTTTAAAATATACTTCAGGCTTCCTATGTTTTATTCTGACATTCCCCTGACCCTTCTTTATCTTAGGTATATTTCATATCCCTAGCCCACATTTATAAGTGCCATAAATGTGTTACGAAGCCAGGAATTCTTTCTATAAGCATTAATTTGGGAAACATTGATATATAAACACTTATTTGATTTGGCTAAGGAAATTGGAGAAGGACCCCTTGAGAAAGTTTCTAAGATCTCTAACTATAAATAACTGAGAACTACCTACCTCTTGAGGAAGGTACAAAGTCAGTAGTTTGTAACCTAGAAAGTGCTCTGCAAATATGGGTTGTTACTGTACTGATTTCACAGCCTAGCCCAGTGATTTTACTTTTTAAAACTGCATAGGATTCATAAATAAAGAGCATTTGTTTTTTAAATGGCTTAGGAAGAATATACAAGAAACCCCAGTAACCACCAACGATCATACTAAAATTCATTGGATCAGGATACTTGAACTAATGATCATGTTGACTTATATTGTCTTACGGGTCAGTTTAAGGTTTCAGAACTAACATTTTATAGCCTTAAATATTCTAACACCCAGCACAGTACCCTTTGTAGAATGGGTATGTATTTTTAAATGCTGGTTGCATTTAAGTTTAGTATATGTGTGTGGAGGGCACATCTATAGGTGTTCATCCATATACACAGAGGAGAAAATGCATTTATGGCTACCTTAGAGATATTCTGCTTTCCTTTTGGCAGCAAGTAGAACTGGTTGACCAAAGCGGTGTTATTTTTGAAGATCCCCACATCACACCACTGGCGTTCCCCTTTTTTTTCTATGGTCATTGGCTTTGAAGTAGTATCTTTCTAGTATTAGAGAAAGAGGCATTATGTAGCTCCGCCATACTGTAGCATAACAGCAAACATTAGATGAAATAAATTCCTGCAGTGACATGACTAAACGCTACCACAAGAACAAGCAACAGTCTTCATACTGGCTTAACAGTGATCCAGCAATGCTCATTCAGAACCTAGGAGGTGGGAAGCTTTGTGCTCAGCCAAGTAGCTTCTGAACTACCAACTCAATGGAAGATCACACACTTTGAGATTGTTTTGTTTTTGTTTTGGAGGGGGGAAGGCAAGGCAATTGGGGTTAAGTGACTTGCCCAAGGTCACAGCTAATAAGTTTCAAGTGTAAGGTCACATTTGAACTCAGGTCCTCCTGACTCCAGGGCTGGTGCCCTAATTAACTGCACCACCTAGCTGCCCCTTTGAGATTGTTTCTGTTAAAATGTCAGCTTACTGAAGAGGCTATTTCAGAGTCTTTGTTGTGGTTCAGTCATTTCAGTCTTGTCTGACTCTTTGTGACCCCACTTGGGTTTCTTGGCAGAGATACTGGGGTGGTTTGCCATTTCCTTCTCCACCTCATTTTACAGTTGAGGAACTGAGGCAAACAAGGTTGAGTGACTTGCCCAGGGTCACACAGCTAGTAATTGTCTGAGGCTGGATTTGAACTCAGGTCTTTATGATTCCAGCTCTGGCACTCTGTCCATTGTACCATCTAGCAACCCATTTCAGCAACTATAGCTTTAAATTAACCACAACAACAAAAAAAAGTATTATTATTAATTAATGTTACAATTGGCTCCAAGAACAAGTCAGGATCTGGTCATGCTGAGCTGGGTCATTTCTAGGCTCAGGGGCAACCTGTAAACAAAATCTTTGGCCTTGGAATAAATACCAGGGATTCTGCAAAACCTAGAAGCAGTAGCCAAAACCAAAATATTTTGAATGTAGTCTACCATGCCAGTGAACTGCACATAGCAGAATCCAATAACTTTGAACATTTTCCTGCTAAAAAGAAAAACAAAAACCCATTCTGTTTTAAAGCTTCCTCTGATGACAAATGGAACTGCAATGTCTACCCCTGGAATTGCTGCTCAGTACTTAAGCCATCTCTATAATAAAGTGTGACTATTTATATGATCAAAACCCATTGAGTACTCCCCCTATTTTACACTTAAATGCATAATAACAGAGGCATGTTACTCTGAAGCCCGTCATTACTGGTTTATCTTTAGGACCAGCCTGTCAGAAGGAAAAGCTCTATGAGGACAAGGACTAATTTTGCCCGACATCTGTATCTCCTGAAGGCTAGCACAGAGCTCTGCACAGTTTCTGTTGTTTGACAATACTCCCAAAAAGTTGGCTACAAAAAGGCACTATAAAAACGATCACGTAGCTGCATCTGAACTAATGCACAACGCACAACTCTGGCCGATATGACAAGAGAGCCAAACAAAGTTCATCTTGACTGTCCTCCCATCAAAGGGGAAAGAGGAGCCGCTACGTATGAGGAGACTAACGAGCCTAGGGCCATTCTATCTAATAACGTGAAGGGGAAAGAAAAGACATGAAAAAAACTTAAGGAGACAAAAAAGTAAATGATACTAATAACAAAACTAGAGACAGTCCTTTACATAGAACAAGGAAATGCACCAAACAAAAGATGGTGCTTGTTATAAGAAGTTAAAACCTCCTTACTCCAATTATGCAGAGCAAGCTGAAGGCTGTTTTGTTTTGTTTTTCATAAGATCATAAATTAGACTTAGAACAGATTTAAGGCCTCTGATGGTTTGTGGGTCCATCTAGTTGGTTGGGCTGCCAGTGCTAGAGACAGAATGGTGAACTGAGCTGCTCACAGGTTCAACCCAAATGAGCTGTAGCAGCCTTTTTCTCATATGCCCTTCTACTTTATATGTTCAGTTATTCTTTCAGCCGTGTCTAAATTTAATTCAAAATGCTACAGAAGAGGCAGAAAATGCTATCAAGTTTCAGAGTATGATCAACATCTAGAAAGCAGATGGTCACAGACACCCATAAGGTCAAGAGGCCAAACACTTACTGATAACGGAACAGGAGAGTCCTGGGTTTCGGCAGAGCTGACCTTGGTTATGGGTTGTACAAATGCTTCATCAGCTACAAACAGATTTTCAAATGAGACAGGTTTCTTACTTTAAAAAAAGGCATAAGTCACTCAAATATCACTTGCAAATTATTCCCCTACCTCATGTTGTTAAATGATTCCTTCAAAAACGGTAGGATTAACATTACAGTAGAAACTTGATAAAAACTAAGTTCTCAATGAGTTTAAAAGAGGGTTACGGGAATTGATGCATTTCAACCCCCCACTAAAAATTATTAGTGATAATATCATACAACAATGTTGGTTAGGGTACAACTATATGCAGCTATACATTAAGTATATTAATAATAATATGTATGGCAATAATATTATTATTTATTATAATGTGTATTATCCAGGGACAGAAATTCTAATAGCCGAGGGGTATATATGCAATTTGACTCCTATCGATCCACAAGAAAGCAATTATATTTAAAGTTAAAAGAAAATCCGGAAAATTAGAAATCAGTTAATCTGGGAAAGCTATTAATTCATGGCCTAAAACTAAATATCACACTTTGGGGAATAACTGGCAACAGGTGTGCATGTATATATGCATGCACATGCCTGCGCCACCCCTTCCTCCCCTCCCCCCATACAGTGTGTTCTTATGCTAAAGAGGTGGGAAACTAGAGTACACTGGTCCTAGCCACCGTATATTAACTACAAAGCTTTCTGCATGCATGTTTGACTCACTCCAAGATGAGTTTGAGACACCAGATTCAAACTATAGCCCATGAAATATCTCAAACCTTCGGATTTTCCACCAAATGCTGTGAGTGATGCTTCGTCTTTCACAACTGCCCCATTTGTATTGGTTGACTCTGTTTTAATGGCCCGCTGGGGTACTGTGGTATGTGTACCAGAAATGGCACTGGATACAGCAGCTTCAGGGTTTATTGTCCTCAAGTCCAGACCATATGATTCACTTACATTCTTTGAAGTTTGAGCACCTGTAGTTAAAAGGAAAAAAAAAATCAACTAAAAAAATCACCTGCAGACAACTTCAGGCCTGTGACTGATTCAGCTAGATCCTGGGCCAAATAACCATACCTCAGTTTGAGGCTTTTAAAATACTTTTTATAATGAACTTAACATCCACAAACAAGAACATTTCAATATTCAGATAAGAACAGAAAACAGACGGTATATGAATTCGAATTCCTATTATATAGAACATCAAGTTTATATTAACTTTTTCTTAAAGTTTGTATTAACTTTAACTTGATAGTAACAAAACCACCCTCCTTGGCTATATCTCCTGAAGTTTTTTGCTCTGCATCTTTTTCTTTGTTTCTGTGTTTTTATGTGTCCATGTTTCCTTAACCTTTATTTTCTTCCCTCTTTTGGGGGGTGGGCATTCCTATCCCTACCCACCAACTCCCCTTCCCTACAAACACATATTTGGAAAGACTTCCATCTAAAATTAATAGTGCTCAGAAAAAGCAAAGTCTCAAGGCAGATATAAAAGCCATGTTTGGCACACTGTTCTGAAAGAAGCCGAGAGTTCTCCTCTGGGCAGGGTGGGGCTCACAGCATATGAAAACCAGATGGAGGGTTTCTAGAGGCACTGAGTTTTTTCTGTATTAGAGGTTGAACATAACAGATTCCAGAATCTGGAAAAACTGCAAAATCCTCATAACAGAATCCAGCACAGCACAGGTTAAACTTAGAAATGCTTCAAAATAGCTGTGATTTTCATGGATGTGGGCACTCCTCCTACCTGCATATCAGCCCTTCCACCCCTTAGGGTCCCTGTGGTCAAAAGAAGCCCCATGGCAGCCAACGTTCTGGAAATTTAGTCCACTGAACTTGGCTATGGTGGTTCTGTGATAGTGGAAGTGAGCCCAAACATGAATCTCCTAATTTCCACATCTAATAGCTACTATTTATATAACACCTACTACACGCCAGACACTGTGCTAATCACTTTATAATTATTATCTCATTTATTCCTCACAACCCTATTGTCCCTATTTTACAGAAGAGGAAACTGAGGCAAATAGAGGTTAAGTGACTTGCCCAGGGTCACGCAGCTGATAAGTGTCAGAGGTTGGAGTTGAACTCAGGTCTTCCTGCCTCCAGGCCCAGCTCTCTCTTTTCTCATTCCTCATTGCTGAGGTTGACTCTGGGGGCCCACATTTTCTGAGTTTTCTTGCCACTGCTCTCTCAGTTCTGTTCCTGCCTGTTTGACCACTTCCTAGTCATCTCTGCTGGACCTTTCTCTGGGTCACTCTCACCCACTGGGAGCTCTTTTCCCCAGGCTTCTGTCCTGGGATGTCCTCTCTTTCCTGGTGACCTCCCCAGGTCGCAGAGAGGCAGTCTGGGCTAGCGGAGAGAAGGCTGGAAGACTTGAGCTCACATCCCACCACAAGTATTTGGTAGCCATGTGACCAGGGGAAATCCTGCTCTAAATCTCTAATCTCATAGCTCCCGAAGAGCTTCTCTCCCAAGCTCTAGGCTCAAATCGGCAGTAGGCCAACTGGACCTCCAGGAGCCATCTCCAACTCCCCACATCCTGAGCAGACGACATCTCTCCCCCTTCCTGCTGAGGGCACCACCATCCTTGCTCACTCATCCCCATACTTGGTTTGTTATCAAGCCTTGTTTTAACCTTCACAACATGCTGTGTATATCCTTTCCATACAACCACTACCTTAATTCAGGCCTTCATCTCTGGCCTGGGCTATTGTCAGAGCTTGCTAACTAGTCCCTCTGCCTCCCGTCTTCCTCCACCCCAATCTGGCCCTCCAGTCATTTTCTTGAAGCATCCACGCCCACTCAAAGAGCTCCCTGTGGCCCCTTGGATCGGACAGAAAAACCCCTCTTGGCTATGTAAGGTTCTTCACAGCCTGCCCCCCCCCCCCCCCCCCCCCGCCGCCGCCGCCTCTCCCTTTCCCTCCACCCAGTGAATGCTCTAGCCCCACAGGCTCACATCTGATGTCTATGCCTCTTCTCTCAACCTCTTTGGATCTCTTCTCTCCAGACCAAGCTCCTTTTCCCAGTCCCCTAGCACATTCATTCCTGTGGAAGAGTATTACCTTGTCTATCCCTATAGACATGCAGGCCCTACGCTTTTGTCTTTGTATTTTCTGGGCTTATCCCAAGGCCTGGCCCTCAGTGGGGGCTGAATAAATGCTTTAATGAAGGACTGCTAGGAGCTCCTAGAGTTCATATGTCACTGGCACAGTCTTTTGGACCCCAGAGCCTCCTGCAGACTGGTGACACATTGGAATGAGTCGTTCAAATGTGAACTTTCCCCTCCACACCAGCAGTATCATCTTCTGCTGAGTAGGACTCGTGGTGAAGTGAACCTAATGGCCTCCCATCAAAACCAGATTAGGGGGCTGATTCTATATGCATTTTGTTGTTTCCTTTGATACGTTCTACTATCAGAGTTACAAACTCCCCTCAGACCAAGCGCTGAGAATGTTAGGAAGCTATTTCCCCTGGTATACATAGAGAATACATTCACAAAGGGAAATGGAAGTAAAATTCACCCTACTACCAATCTCTTACAGGATGGATAAGGGGTGTGTGTGTGTGTGTGTGAAACCATTTTTAAAAAATTTGACAAATCTGTTCCTTATGATCAGAAATGTAATGGCTATACTAATATACACTGAAAATTATGCATTTTAGATTTCTTTTAAAAAGTTCTAATATTTTTTAGACATGGCCAATAAGAAATTTGCTTTTGCTTGACTGTGAATATTTGTTACAAAGTATTTTTTTTCATTACTTTTCACAAAAGAATTGGGAGCCAGAGAAAACAGACTATGCTAACTGGACAAAATAAAATTAAACATTTTTAAAAGATTCTAAGAAAAGTGACTTCTCTAATGTTTGATACGGAAAGCATCTATAACTCCTTATAAGGTTTGTTATACCCAAGTGCACATTGAGAAGGCTCAAACTTGTGGACTGTTTTAAGCCTCCCATGACTGGGCTGAGCCCCCTAAATAGCCAAGATTTCCAGTGGATGAATCCTAGAACTGAGGGTGGTCCAATCTCAGAATTGGCCCAAAGATGTTACAGTATAACTGTTTCACAGAAGGAATTTCAGAGCCAAGTGCAGTGAAGATACAATGATGCCTCTAGCACCAAGTAAGGCAGTAATAAAATCTGCTACACAGTGTCAGTTCAAGATTTTAGTCTGAGAACAGTGAGCCTTCCTTAGTTTCTTAAGTTTGTATTTGATACACAAGTTACTTTCCCATAATGCCCTCCAACGGTCTCCATACAACAGATGTTTTGAGCTTCCTGAGAGCAGGGAGATCCCTCAATTCTTTGCACCCCTAGGGCTTAGCCGTGTGCCAGCACACAATAGGAGCTTAATAAATGCTTATTAACTGACACCCATATCCCAGCCCCCTCCTACATTTCCAGACTTTGGGCATCTCCCTCCCTGACACATTCGATCCAGTGATAGCAATCTCCTGGCTATTCCATGAAGAAGACTTTCCATCCCTCAGTTCCCAGCATTCTCTCTGGTTGCCCCCCATGCTGGGAAAGCTCTCCCTCCTCCTCCACCTACTGACCTCCCTGGTTTCCTTTAAGTTCCAATAAAGTCTCACCTTCCAACCCCTCTTCATTCCAGTGCCTTCCCTCTGTTAATTGTTTTCTATCTATCCTTGGAGAGTTTGCTTTGTTTGCAGGTTGTCTCTCTATTAGAATGCAAGGTCCCCAAGTGCAGGAACTGTCTTATGCTGAGTGCAGTGCCTGGCACATAGTAGGTGCTTAATAAAATGCTTACTCACACATACACCAAAACATAAACAAAGCCACCTAATAGCAACAGTTGAGAGCCTGCATGATTTCTTTTTCTGCAGGTTACCACTTATTAAGGAGGCATGCTTCCCGTTCAGTAATTTGGAACCAACACCGTCCATTGTATTTGTTTTTCCAAAAGCCCATGTTATTTTCAGCCAGCTTCATGAGGGTATTAATCATTCAATGGAAAGACTGGCATCTGTACCTTCATTTTTCTTGAGCATCTCCACCGAACAGCTGCCATCTGCTGTATTAGTTGCCAGCGCAAAGGATGGAAGCGAAGGGGCACTGGACTCAAATTCTCTATGATCCAACTGGCTTTTTACTGAAGTTCCTTTCCTGACTCCATGGTCAGATTCTGTACTATTTCCTGTGTCTTCTAGCTTTAATAATTCTTGAGATAAGAGAGAAACTGGCATCTACAAGAAGGAAGAAGAGAACTAAAATCCATGTCATCATTTTTTAAAGTAAGGAATACAAACAAAAATAAGTCATTAATTTTATTTTGGGATTATTATTCATTTCACTATAATTAAACTCTTTTGTAAGCATGGTTTACAAGGTCTTTTTTTAAATTAGAAGGACTCTCACTTTTATAACAATCTAAGAAAGGAATTTTCTTTCACTCTTTTCTTTTCACAATAATACTCAAATGTCTGATTTTAAGATAGAACATGGTCACCTTTTAGAAAGAAAGCATTAATTTTTGGACAAAAATATTTCCCCAAGTGATATTTCTATATTTTCTTAGTTACTTATACAAAAAGACCTAAGTTTACTTTTCTAGCCTGTTTTTTTTTTCTGGAAAATGAGCAAACCATATATAAGTCAGGGAATCCTTATGGAAGAAGTTCTACAACGTGGAATTTTCTAGCTAGCAAAGGCTTTCTCTAAGGACAAAAATGCATTTTAGCCAATTTGGATAAAAACGTTTCTAGTCATCAAACTTCCCTAGAGACTGAAAGTACACTTATCCAGGAATAAGCATTTGCAATCACTCATATGGCTCGCCACATCCAAGTGTTCATTCAGAAGGCCTAAAAGTGGAGAAGTGTTAAGTCTCTCCTGCCTGGGCCAGGCCCACTAGGCTGGGAATCTACAAAGGTTCTGTGCTTGGAGGCTACATACATCCTCAAGATCAGTTCCTATGCATTGAAAGGCCTTTTGCCTCCAACTCAAGTACCTTCCCTCCTGTAGCTGTGCTGGAAGCTAAAATTTTAAATAATCTGAACTATTTTTGATGATGTTTCTTTGCTGTCCAAGTACCAGGGATAACACCCTCATCCAGTTGGTTGCAGGCCATAAAACCAAGTGTTAGAACTGTGACTACTACAAACAGCAAAGAGGCTCCAGGGGAGGGCCTGTCCACAACTGCATGGATCCCCTCCTATTACTTTCAGGTTCTCTTCTGGTTGAGGATGGAGAAAAGCTGGGGAAGTCATCGTAGAAACAGGCAGGGCACATGATCAGTTTTTTCCCATGCTCTAGTTGGGTCAGATAGCTACATTCCCAAAAGGTAGTAAGATCTCACTTTCCTCAAATAAGGCCTTATCTTCTACAAAGCAGAAAAGCTCCCCACCCCAATCCAACCATCATTTAGTCGCCACCGAGGGAGGCCAGTCCAAGTGCTGGGATGTTGTTTTGTTTTGTTTTTGAATACACAAATTAGGCTGTCAAGGCTACCAGTGTTTCCCACAAGAGACGCAATACATAGATCCAGCCTATAGGAAGAACCAAAAACATAATGGTGCTCTATAGGTCATTAAAGTGTTTAGCTTTTGTGCATCTTAAATTACGCATAAAAGTAGTCTGAATTTGGATTACTATACATTCAACCCTTGATTCTGGGAAAGGAAAAAGGTAGACTCGGCTCATCTGAATAAAAAATGTCATCTCCTGGCCTAATTCAGGTACAGAGTCTCCAACATTTTACTTACATTGTTGGGGACAGTGTTATTACTGGCTTGTCTGGAAAAATCTGCTTGGACTCCTGCAAGGAGAGAAAATGCCATGAAGTTGCAACATCATTGAAACAATCAATCACGTATTATTAAGTTACTTAGGAAAAGTGGAAGAAAAACAAAGGTCAGTGATGGAAAGCCCATGAGAAAGATCTTTGGGGTTTCTAGACCATTCTTCTTTAATTACACCCCCACCCTGGCCCACTCCAGGGTAATACTCAGCATAGCCATTAGCTTTCATTTCATACTGGCTCAGTAGCATGGGATACAGCAACAAAAACGGCATGAAGATAAGAAACAAGGGAAAGGAAAAACCTCCTACTATGTGCTCTTGCTAGTTATACTTCATGGAAAATACAGAGATGGCATCTTCTCTACATAAAAAGGAGATGGCATTCTGTAAGCTGTGCTTCTGGCATGCTAAGCCTGGTTTTCAAACTCTGTAGAACAGGTGATAACTCCTATTTAGGAACATGGAAATATTTGTGTTGGCATGTCACATCACCTGGCAAGTTTGCGTGAGAATCTGGCGATGCCGCTTGGTATGGCAGGTCCGTGTTTAGCTGAAGCAGGTAACCCTCCACAGTAGGGACTTCATCCCACTTGACTTGGAAAGAGTTAGTGGTAGCTTTGATCACCTGTACTTGTGATGGCGCTGGTGGTTTCTCTAAAAGAAGAATGCCCCCGTTAAACTAGTGAGTAACCAGAAATGTTCAAAGCATATTTGCCGCACAGCAGGCCACACACCAGTGAGGAGCTGGAGACTGCCTTCTGTCTCAGGATATTAAAAATGCTTTCAACTGAGCATCACACTGTTCTGTAGTGTCTTGGACAAGAATATTTCACCCCGAAAAGCATGAGAGAAAGTAACACATTTTGTGCCACAGCCAAGCAGTGAGCCCAAGTCCAAAACAGCCTTCTAACCTAAGTCAATTCTCCTTAGTGTGATATTTATTCTTAACAACTACTAGTACTTATAATAACAGCTGGAGTTTATGTCCAGCTTTCAGGTTCATAAAGCACTTTACATATGTTAACTCATTTGATGACACAAGATACGATGCTGTGCACAGTCCTACACTCCAGGCTCAAGTTGTTAGGGTTTATGCACAGGCCAAATGCATCATAATTGGTGGTATGCTGCTAAATGTTTAACAATCAGCTCTCTAGAGAAAACTCCAGCTCAATCCAAATGGAGACCACACCACCTCCCAACTGACATGATTTTACATAGCAAACATCTGAACAAGGGAGAAGTCTGTCCTTGACCAGTATCAATGAGCATAGTCATGAAAAGCTTCCTTGCTCTACCTCCCAAGAGCTCAGAGTCCCTGAGGAGTTCAAATCAACGGCCTAAACTGGCTTTGAGCAGAAAGTGCAACGTTGATATTAAAAAATGATTTGGGGGACAAAGAAGAGGCTTCCCATGTGACCAAATCTGGTGACAATCCATCAGCAAGTCTTTTTTAGGCCCTAGTCTGACACTGTGCTAGGCACTGGGGGGACAAGGAAGAAGAATGAAATGATCCCTATTTGCGAGAACCTTAGAGGTAAGCCAAGCAACAGAGCAGATGTATCAGTGAGCAAGTGCCCAATTGCAATCAGGATTCTTAGTCACTGACTCCTTGGATTCATACAGAAGTATCACAGGGAGCTAGGAGGCCCAGGCCTAGAATACCATGATCGAGAACTGGGCACTGGATACAAAAATGTGTAGTTCTGACACCAGGCCTAAAATTTCCAGTAAAGATACTCACAGGCATCAGGGCTCCGACCTGTGCATTACCCATGAAACGGGCCACCTAGGAACCAGAACTGAGACTGGAAACTTGCCGGTTTATTTTAATATCTAATTTTTAAAATGCTAAACCAGACCAAATGTCAAGAGTTACTGTGGGATGCTTTCGGTTCCTTTCCGTCATTACATGCTTTGTACCAGAGCAAATCACTAAGACTCAGATTTAGTTTTCATTTTTAAAAAGGAACAGTAACGTAAGCCTCAGACGCAACAGTGAGTTGATTTGTGTTAAGAACTTGGCTCCATCTTTTTAAAAAAAGTGACTGAACACTTAGAATGATTTTGTTTAGCTGGTTCCTGTAAGTGGGATTAAAGCATGGCATGAATCAGATACACAAGGTTGCTTTTGGTGAACGTTCTTACCTACCAGTATCAAGGTACCAAAGGTCTTTGCAGCAAACTTGATTATTCATGGCCTTTTTGTAGCCATCCCTGCCACTCCAGAAGTACAGGCGTGTCCCAATGGCGACAGCGCAGTGTCCAGCTCTTGGCCTTGGCCGTGAGTTCTTTTTGTCCTCCTGAGAATCAGACACTAGACTAGTCCATTCTGCTGTATCTAAAAACAAAAATGAAATAAATTCACCAAGGATTTTTTTTAAACCCTCTGTTAAAAAAGAATAATTCAAAAGGCAGAAATACTAACCCAAATTTAGGTAAGAAAATGAGCTGGTACACCGCCATTCACAGTCCCGAGAAGAAGCTTCAGTGCTGTTCATGGTTTGGGGAACCCATCCACCAAAAATGTACATCCTGGAAAGAAGAGACAACAGCCCTAGGACTTCTATGTGGACAACTCACTTCTTCCATTTCTGACTCGAAATGGAAATTCGGTTTCTTACCCAACATATGCAAGACTGTCCCTGATTCTACAATGAGGTTCCATATATGTGCACTTCAATGATGCCCACAGAAGAACTTTTAAGAATTAAAAACTTTTAGATAAGACATCAAAACTAAACCTTTTAAAGCCATTACTTTATGATAGCTTTTGTGTACAAAACAAAATGCAAAATCAACTTGTAATATATGTTAGGGCAAGTAGGTAGCACAGTGGATAGTGCTGGGCCTGAAGTCAGGAGGACCTAAGGTCAAATCCAGCCTCAGACACTTACTGTGTGACCATGGGCAGGTCACTTCACCCTGCTTGCCTCAGTTTCTTCACCTGTAAAACGAGCTAGAGAAAGAAATGGCAAACCACTCCAGTATTTTTGCCAAGAAAACCCCAAATGGGCGTCACAAAGAGTTGGACACAACTGAACAACAAACAAAAATATCTTATCCTATAGTATAATAGTCTATGTAGGGATAGCTTATGCTTATAGAGGTGTCCAACTCCCCACCCCCACCCCCAATGTGTCCAGCAAAACTCCTGAGTGGGGACAGAACCAGATTAAAACATATTTGGGAAATGTTTAACAAAATAAATAAACATAAGCTACAACATAGATCATGTTACTTTGTGGTTTTCTGAGGCCATATGTGGCCTGCAGGGATCTGACACCACCGACTTAGCGTATATAAGATACAGTAAGTCAGATGTAGATATCTTACATCTGATTAACAAGAGCCAATAGGCACTATTTACTTAGCACTACAAAGCTGGCAAAGTGCTTTACAAAACTCCAATTTTACAGATCAGGAAACTGAGGCAGAGAGGTAAAGTGGCTTGCACCGGGTTTTCCAGCTTGTCAGTATCTGAAGCAGATTTGAGCTCATGCTCTCTCCACTGTGCCACTGAGCTGACTCAAAGGCGATCATGTAGAAGAAGCAAAATTCAATGAGGGCAGCAGAGAAGGTGAATTGTTTCACAAGGTGCTCTCAGCCACCCAGAACCTGCCTTGTCATTAAGGCAGGCTCTCTGCTGCCCGCCTGGGGTCCTCTGATGCCCCCCAGCTGACTCTGCCTTCCTTCTCCTTCCTCTCGGCTTACACTTGGGCTTCTGTGCTGCCCACAGGCTCCAGGGCCTAGAGGTCTGTGCAGACCTTGTGGAGAGGCACAGGGGGTAACAGGGTTCAGCCCAGTGAGGACCAAGGAGGCCACGAACAGGAACACAATCTCCTCCAGCCACAAAGAAGCACTGACTGAAGGGAGGCTGGCTTTTGCCACCTCCCCCTCCCCCCACCAGGGATCTCAGAGAGGCCAACTCATCTTTGGCATGAAGACTTTCCTCAATTGCTAGGGCCCTCCCTCCACCCCACCCCCCACTACCCTGTATTTCATTTTATATTTATGTTGTATGTACTTAGAGATCTATTTCTTATCTCTCCCATCAGAACAGAAACTCTTTGCAGCAGGAACTGTTTCATTATTTACATCTGCAGGACCTCGAATAGTGTCTAGCACATAGTAGGTGCTTAAGCAATACTTACTGATTGATTGTTAAATCCATCTTTCCATTCCTCCCATCCCACCACCTCCGCCGCCAGCCACCCTAGTATTTCTCAAAGGTCAGGATTTTGCTCCATTGAGACTGTTAATTAGCCTTGGCCTTTCAAAGGCAAATTATGAAAAGAAAGATCTTTCCTATATGAACATAATTATGAAACAATTTTCACACAAATAAAGTGAGATCTAAATAAATGGAAAAACATCAGTTGCTCATGGTTAGGCCGAGCTAATACAATAAAAATGAAATTTTACCTAAATTATTTATTCAGTGCCATAACCCATCAAACTACCAAAAATTATTTTACAGAGCTGGATAAAATAATAACAAAATTCATCTGAAAGAGCAAGAGGTCCAGAATATCAAGAGAATTAATGAAAAGAAAGGCCAGGCATGGTGACCTAGCCATACCAGATATTAAACTGTATTATAAAATAGCAATCATCAAAACTACTTGGTACTGGCTAAGAAACAGAGTGGCGGATCAGTGGAATAGGTTAGGTAAACAAGACACAGTAGTCAACGACTATAGCAATCTGCTCTTTGATAAACCCAAAGAATCCAGCTTCTGTGCTAAAAATTCACTATTTCACAAAAACTGCTGAGAAAATTGGAAAATGGTAGGGCGGAAACTGGGCATAAACCAATATCTTGCACCACATACCAAAATGAAGTCAAAATGGGTTCATGATTTAGGAATAAAGGCTGATACTATATAAGCAATTTGGGAGTGCAAGGAATAGTTTACCTATCAGATTATGGGAAAGCAAAGAATTCATGACTCAAGAAGAGATAGAGAACATGACAAAGATGCAAAATGGAGAATCTTGATTATGTTAAATTGAAAAGTATTTGTATGAAAAAAGCCAATGCAACAAAGATTAGGAGAGAAACAGAAAATTGAGAAAAAATCTTTACAACTAGTGTCTTTGATAAAGGCCTCATCTCTAAAATATACAGGGGACTGAGCCAAATTTATAGGAATACAAGTCATCCCCCTACTGAGAAATGGTCAAATGATATGAACAGGCAGTTTTCAGAGGAAGAAATTAAAGATATCTATAGGCATATGAAAAAAATGCTCTAAATTGCTACTGATTGGAGAAATGCAAATCAAAACAACTCTTAGGTACCACATCTCTCCTGTCAGATTGGCTAACATGACAAAACAGAAAAATGATAAATGCTGGAGAGGATATGGGAAAATTGGAACACTGTTACATTGCTGGTGGAGTTGTGAACTGATCCAGCCATTCTGAAGAGCAATTTGGAGCTATTCCCAAAGGGCTATAAAAATGTGCATACCCTTTGACCCAGCAATACCACTTCTAGGGCTGTGTCCCAAAGAGATCACACAAGTAGGAAAAGGACCCATATGTACAAAAGTATTTATAGCAGCTCTTTTTGTGGTAGCAAAGAATTGGATGCCCATCAATCGGGGAATAGCTGAACAAGCTGTGGTATATGAATGTAATGGAATACTATTGTGCTATAAGAAATGGGGAAGATACAGACTTCACAATAACTTGGAAAGACCTACATGATATAATGCTTAGTGAGCAGAGCAGAACCAGGAGAACATTATACACAACCACAGATATATGGATTCTGTGATGACTAACCCTGATAGACTTGGCTCTTCTCAGCAACACAAGGTTTAAAGACAGCTCCAAAGGACTCATGAGGCAGAGAACTATCTATATCCAGAGAAAGAACTATGGAGTCTGAATGCAGATTGAGGCAAACTGTGTGCTCTCCTTTTTTTTCCTTTTGGTTTTTTTTTTTGGTTTTGTTTCTTCTTTCTCATGACTCATTCCATTGGTCATGATTCTTAACAACTCAACTATTTTGTGAATAAGTTTGATGTGAAGTTACATGTAGAAGATATATCAGATTCCATGCCATCTTGGGGAGGGAGGGGGCTGGGGGAGGGAAGAAAATCTGGAACTCAAAATCATGAGGAACTGAGTGTTGCAAACTAAACATAAAAAATCTTAATTAAACAAAAAAGAGAAGAAAGATCTTTGTAAGCCTTGGGCCCCTTGTGAGGTAGCGAGGACAAACACTGTTCCCATTTCTTACATAAGAAAGCTAGAGCTCAGGAAATCGAAATGACTTGCCCAGAGTTACAGAGTGAATGACATAACCAGGACTCAGACCCATATCTCCCAATCTCAAGGAGTCAGCTCTGTTTATCCTAATGCCTGCTATATTTCAGCCTGAAAAAGAATCCAACCCAAACTTAATGCCTATATAGAAAGGATGAGGGGCAGGGAGGGAGGATTTCTACAGCACCTACTATGTATCAGGCACTGTGCTAACTGCTTCACATATTTAATCTCATTTGATCCTCATGACAACCCTGGGAGTTAGGTGCTATTATTATCTCTATTTTAGAGCTGAAGAAACTGAGGCAGACAGAAATCAATTACTGTCCAGGGTCACACTGCCAGTAAGTGTCTGCACACAGATTTGGACTCCAATTTCCCAGATTTCAGGCCCGGCGTCTACCCACTGTGCACCCAGCTGTATCAAGGATCAGGATAAACTAATTACAAGAAGCAGCAATTCCCTCTGATGTTCCTTTTATTCCATTAGACTTTTGGCAAAGGAAGAAACCTATTTGGTCATAACCTCCTTGGTGAAAATGACCAGTTCCCCAAACTAGGAGGAACCTTGCAGTCCTAAAACTAGAGAGCACACTACATTTAAAGAAAGGACGTTCCAGACCAAGAAGACAGGACGGTGAGAGCAAAGCCAAGCCTGGAGCAGCAGAAAGCTCCAGTAACATCATTTCTGGTGTGTGGAAGCCAGCACAGTGGCAGTTCCAGATTTCAGAGAAAAAGGCTCCACACTCCACATCTATAGCATTCAGCATCCTGACTCTGAAGGATCCCTACTGAAAACGAGGCATGATGAGATTTCAGGGTCTGGTCAGACCCAGAGCTTACAGGCCTCTGACTCCTGGAGGCCAGGCAGGACATTGGTCCTCTCTCAGCTGAGCCACATGTACCTGCCACAGCGTGGGCTCTTAACAAAACTTACTTGTTTCCTATAACATTGGCTGTGTGAAGACTCCTGGGGAGTGGCACAGTTCCTTTGGTTTCTGGTTGTGACCATGACATGGTTTCTGAAAGGAAAAAGGACATGAACCTCTTTTAAGGACTTGAATGACTGTGACTTTTGCAGATTCTTTTGAAAAAAAAAAGTATTTCATACCAATCCAACTTGAGCAAAAGTGTAATTCCCTACAATTCCAGCATTCAGCTGGACCTGGAGTCAGGTAGACCTTCATTCAAGTCCTACCTTAGGTGCTTACTAGCTATGTGACCCTAAGTAAGTCATTTCATCTCTCTGTGCCTCAGTTTTCTCATTTGTAAAATAGGAGTAATAGCATTTGCCTCTCAAAGTTGTCGTGAGAATCAAATGAGATTTAGTATTTGCAAATCTTAAAGCAATGTATATGTGTACAACCTATCATTATGATTGTAAAATGCATAACAGTTGACCCACTTTTCGTATTCAAGTGCTGCTTAATAATAACGATAGCTAACATTTTGTTATTGTGGTTCAGTCATTCCATCACGCCTGACTCTACGTGACACATGGACTTGTCCACGGGGTTTTCTTGGCAAAGATACTGGAGTGCTTTGCCCTTTCCTTCTCCAACATGCACCCCCATTTTACAAAGGAGGGTCTGAGGCAAATAGGGGTTGTGACCCACCCAGGGTCAGACAGGTAGTAAGTGTTTGAGGCTGGATTTGAACTCAGGTCTGCCTGACTCCAAGCCTGATGCTCTTTCCACCTCACAGTCCATAACAACAACATTCCAGTGCTTCTTAGTAATAATGACAGCTAAATTACTATAAATTAAATTATATTGCACCTTAAGGCTTGCAAAGCACTTTACAAACATTATCTAATTTGATCCTCACAACAACCCTGGGGAGCTTGCAAAGCACTTTACAAACGTTATCTAATTTGATCCTCACAACAACTATTATTATCATCCACATTTTACAAACCTGAGGCCGGATTAAAAGAGGAGATATTTGTAAAAGCACTTTGAGCATTTTATAAATGCTCTATTATTAAGGACCCTGAGCTGCTGGATTTTCTTTCTTTTTTTTTTGCAGGAAGGAAGGCAGGGCAATTGAGGTTAAATGACTTGCCCAAGGTCACACAGTGCTGGATTTTCTAAGGCAAGACAGAAAAGGTATGTGTCCTCAGCCAACCCCCTTTCTCCATTTTTATCCTTCCAAATCTTTGTCTGGCTTTGCTTTCCTTCAGCTTGGGTAGTGAGGAATATCCATTTCCTAGATTCATTTATGAAGTGCTTGTGAAGTTGTTAAATAGACCTTAAATAAGGTGAAAAGTTGCTGCCCCCTCTCCATAGGGGGCATGGGGATGGTATCAGGAAATTCTCCCACTCAAGAGTCTCCACACACATTCTACCCAGAGATTTATTGACAAGCTCCTCTCTTGAAATGGAAATACTCGGGCTTTAGGGAAGGGGTGGTGGTGGGGGTGTACAGAGTATGAGGGAAGGATTAAGATACATTGAGGCAATTGAAGTTAAGTGACTTGCCCAGGGTCACACAGCTAGTAACTGTCTGAGGCAGAATTTGAACTCATGTCTTCCTGACTCCAGGGCTGACACTCTATCCATTTTGCCACCAGCTGCCCCTATTTAGTCTTTTTTTTTTAGTAGCATGTGACTCTTCTGCTCCCTTGTGGGGTTTTCTTGGCAGATACCAGGGAGGTTTGCCATTTCCTTTTCTAGATCCTTTTGATGTGGCATAAGGGGTTCAGGGACCCCTCAAGGACTGAAGTATAGTCTGGGTGGTGCTCAGCTTGCCCTGTCCCTACTGAGGGAACCATCCTCACTGTGACCCCTCCCAACAGCAGCCCTTTCCCCTCTATTCACACTGCCACCACCAGGGTGGCCTCTCTTCACTTCCCACCTCAACTATCACAACGAACTCCTAACTGGTCCCTGCCTCCTGTTGCGTGTCCCCTCCCTCTCCACACAGCCCTCCTCTCCGTGTCCCTCTCCACACAGCCCTGATAAGCACCAGTGATTCCCTATGGGTGTGGCACCTAAAGCTCTTCACAACCTGGCCCCTCCTTCTCTATGACCCAGCCACACTGGCCATCTGCATGTCTTTCCATTGACTGTGCCCCATGCCTGGCATCCTCTCCCCTCCCACCTTCACTTCTAGTCATGCCTGACGTCTGACTTTTTCTGGTCTGTTTCTCCCACAGGTACACACACACACACGTGCACACACCCCTGCTAGTGTGCTCCTTCCCCAAACTGCCTTCTATTTCTGCTATCTATATTGACTTGTCTACATGCTGTCCCCCTGCAGGAGAAATTTTTGTTCTTTGGGCTTGGCACGGATGAGTTTTGTACTTATAAAGGGATGACACGATGCTGTCATGACTGGATCAATCAGGAGCTACCTATGTCTGGGCCATAGGCCAGGGGGCCAGGATAGAACCCAATGAAACCATCTGCAATACTTCTAGGTCTATGGCAATGGTCCCTTCCCCACTCACCTAGATCGAGCTGCCATAAGTCATCAAGCCGGGAACCACACATTCCTCCAAAAACGTACATTTTGGGATTCCCTGAATCTTTCCTACAGTATATCACAGCTGTGTGGGATTCTCTTGGGGAAGGCACGATGCCTTTGGTCATGGGAATGCTCCACCCCACAACGCCAGAGCCATGTTGCAACTCCAGTTCAAAGAAGTCATTTAAATATCTGGAGGATAAAAGGCAAATGAAGATTTTGAAATCAGGTTTGGGATACTTAGAGAACAAAATTATATAGAAAAAAAAATCTATTATGTGTACACATACACATGCACATATAATAAACACAAATGGATATACATAAAGTACATTTGTATAATGTACACGTGTCTATATGTGCATATATTCAGACATGTACACACGTATACACTTACACCCACATATGTACACATGTACAAGTGTTGCCACGTACATTATCTGTATGCATTCTCATGTGTTTATATGTGTATACAGGTACATTACATGTGTATACATTGAACAAATCTTTGTGGGTGCATATGTACAGGCATGTGTATGTGCATGCATGTACAAAATGGGGTGTCAATGGAAGGTTCTAGAGAATGGCCTTCTGGCAAGACTCTGAAGCCGTTGGCTTTGCCCTCGTTTGGAAAGGCTGGCAGGAGGAGGCCCCTTGGCCTTTGCTCTTCATTCCTTTTGGTCTGTTTGCTTTTCAGAAGCACATTTTTTTTTCAGTCTTTTCATTTCCCAGAGCTGATATGAGGCCTTCTCACAGGAATTATGCAAAGATTCTGCAAACCTCCAAGCACTTTATCCATTTGGGCTACATTGGATGAGATGGTGGCTGTAAAGTGCTTGGCAAACCTTAAAGCCTATCTAAAGACTCCCTGTTTTGTGAGCAATTACTGAAATATTTAAGGATTGATTCTTCTTGTTGCTCTCATTCTTAAATCAGAAGGACCAGAGAGCCTGAGCCTACAAATATCCCAGCAGTGGCATGAGCTGTAGTGTTGGATGCAGAGTCGAGAAGACCAGAGCTCAAATCCTGCCTTAGATATTTGTTAGCTGTGTGATTTAACCCCAGTGAGTCTGAGTTTCTTCACATGTAAGATGAGAATAACATCAGCACTTAATTTACAGGGTTTTTGTGAGGATCAGATGGGATAACTTATGTAAAGCACTGATAAACCTGTCCAAATAAATGCACCTCATTTATTAAATATTAAAAGGCACTTCAGTTTGTTCTGCTATCTAAAAATGTTTATATAAAAAGAACAGAAGCCATAATTTTATAGCATCATCGGTATCATTTAATTTATTATAATTATATAATTATTCAAATAATTTTGAATAATAAAATGAAAAACAATTTGAGATTTGCATTTTAATCATTTTACCCTATTCCCCAACTATGTGTCTATAACTCAAAGTGTTATGATTTAGGAAACCCCTCCCCACAGCCACTAATTAAAAGCTCCAGTTGGCTGTCTGAAATGGTAAACAGAACATCTCTAAATATGAACTTAGCTTTTTCGAAAAGAAAAGGTTTCCTGGTTACTGGGGGTCAGTTTTTTCCTATTACTGAAAACGAATTTATGCAGGGTATCAGGGTGTCCCCAGAGTCTTTGTATATAATAGAAATGAGCTTTCCCCCTCATTCTTTGAACACTGAATTCAAATGCACAGATGTGAGATTCTGCAAGAAACCATGGAAGTAGAAAAAAGGTCACATCACCAAATTTGTGATGAATCATTTCAAGGCCACCTTGCTGATATACTGGGTAATTTGCATTGGACCTACACAATAGGTTTCACTATATACTCTCCCCATAACTTCTTGTATGTTGAAGTTAAGCACATAAGCATCATCTACATTGGATACTCATTCCATTCTAGAAAAAAAAAATTCCTACAGAAATTTAACAAAAAACCTCAAATTGCCCACATTAGTCATTTAGGCACTGCCCAAATCGGAGCAGTCTACCAATATTTGGAGACAGATATTACAGGGCTGTGCAAGAGCCAGCCTGGCTAGCAAGAGCCGATTATTAAATTTTCATTGTGAACGTTTATATGTTAGAAATTGGCAAATACTTCAAATCAGGCCTTCATTTACTGTCTTGTTGATTGTCTAGACTTAAAGTGATGAAGAAAATGTTAATAATGCAGATAAAGTTTAAAAGTGTGTCATATATACATTTTTTTCTTGGAGAGCCAGTTGTTAAACATTTATCAGTAGCCAATTAGATAACAGTAATTTAACTTAAAATTTAAAACCTCAAGAATATAACTCTGAAAAGAGACAGACCCCACAATAGTAAGGGAATAAGCATTTCTATAGCACATACTACGTCCCAGACACTGCTGTTAAGCACTCTTACAAATATTATCTCATTTTTTCCTCAGAGAATGAGGTGGGTTAGCACCTACCCCTATTATCATCACCCCCAAACAGACCCTAAGTGACTTGCCCAAAGCAACACAGTAAATGGCTAAGACCATATTGGAACTGAGATCTTCCTGATTCAGCACTTTATCCACTGTGTCACCAGTTATCTCTAAGGAACCAAGCAAAATTAACCCAAAACCACAAAGAAAGGGTCTCCATTAGGTGTAATTAGATTTCAGGGGGAGGGGAAACCTGAGGCTGAGTTCTCCACTCCCGGATTAGGCCCAGAGCCCCTTAAACAATTAAACTGAACAACAGAAACTAAAGAGATTTCTAACTTTTTGTTAGAGCTTTAAAGAATTTGGTCTGAAACTGTCAGCCTACCTGGGGACGTTACTGTTTGAATCTTCACTCTCATTGGCCAGGCCACCAAATAAATAACATTTATTACCATATAAAGAAAAGCTATGTCCAAGTCGAGGACAAGGAGGTAAGCCAGTAGCGGGAGGTCGAGGTTTCACTTTTTTCCAAAGCCAACGGCTTGCCTTTTAAAAAAAGAAAGAAATGATAGCTAAAAGTGCTTATATCACCAAGAGCATAGAAGTCATAATAAACCATCTCCAGAATCTAAATTAAGGCAGGTCCAAAATAAGGTTCCTTCTCCCTTAACCTGCTCATATTCTGAACTTTATTTGAGAAAAAAAAGAACGAGAAATTTTAAATACATACACACAAACTTCAGTACATATACGTATATGTGTGTGTATATATATCACAGAACTTCCATAATTCAAGCCCCATCTTATCGACAGACTATTATAGTTATGACATAATAATGATGATGATGAGCACTTTAAGGTTCGTAAAACACTTTACATATGTAAAGTTATTTGCTTTAAGTGGATAATAGGAATCCTGAAGATCCCAGGATGCTGAAATACATTCTAAATAGATGTAACATCTTTTAAACTATGTTAAATATAGCTTGTGTCAAGTATGACTTTTGTCATCATCCTCTCCAAGTGGGAAGCAGTGAAACGTTTACTTGAATTAACCAGAATGCTGGCCTCTCCAATTTCTTGGTCTCACATTTCTGCCCCAAATTCCTAGTAAAATGGGACACCGGAAACCACCTTTCCAAAGGACTGCTTATAAATGGATATAGTTTGCCCTTTTGTGATGCTTATCAACGAATGCTTAAGAATCCTCACCTGACAGACATTGTCCAAAGGAAGCTATTGCAGAGGGGTAGAGATGTGGTTTAACTGAGGCAAAATGAACAGCAAAATAGTTACCTAAAGTCTGAGTGCAGAATTAACATTTGTAATATGTTTCTAACCACAGGACAAATATCTGCTTCCTGAAATGGAAACACTTGCTATTTAAAAATAGAAT
Organism: Phalanger gymnotis; assembly: GCA_028646595.1. Taxonomy (NCBI): domain Eukaryota; kingdom Metazoa; phylum Chordata; class Mammalia; order Diprotodontia; family Phalangeridae; genus Phalanger; species Phalanger gymnotis. The sequence continues at coordinate 245,665,366 of CM053623.1, forward strand.
TTGCAAACTACTTATAATCTTGAAACTTTACCCAAGGTGGGGGGGGCAGCAGGGAAGAACCTCACAAGAAAGCAAGTCGTGCCCACCTGTAATTCATAGAGCTCATTGCTATATCTTCCATATTCAACCATTCCTCCAAAGACTAGGATTCTGGTGCCATCACAGACAAACCCATGGGCAGCACAGCCTGGAGGAATATCACCTCTAACAGCAGGAAGGAACCACTGATTTGTAACTATTTAAAAAAAAAAAGGAACCCAATTAAAATCACAGCACCAATTGAGCTTAAGTGATTTCATCACTGTGGGAGAATTCCCAGTATGAAATCTCCCTCCACTCCAAGATGTAGAACAAGACACACACTTCTGGCCTTGGCCAACAGGGGAATTTGTTTTGCATGACTACATATTTGTCACAAGAGTTTTTTTTTTTAATTGAAGTTGGAAAGGAGTGACAAAAAATGCTTTTTAAGATAAAATGGAAAATAAATGCATAGGAAGGAAGGGAAGGAAGAAAAAAAGGAAAGAAAGCAAGAGAGCAAGAAAGCACTTCCCTCCACTATCAAAGCTCAGGCCACTGGTCTATAATATTCTTAGATGTTAGCCAGAGTACTGAAAGATTAAGTGATTTGTCCACATTCACAGAGCTAATACGTCACAGAACCACAGTTCTAGAGGCTGAAGAGATACCAGAAGTCACCTATTTCCACAATTCTTTCCACAAATGAGAAAATTGAGACCCTAAAGGTCACATAAATAGTAAACGGCAGAGGCTGAACAGATCTCTAGATCTTTCCCAAGTTTTCCGGGCTCTAAGGTTAAGCCTCAATCCACAAAGCAAAGTCCTTTCCCCCCACCCCACTTCCCCTTTGCAATGTATACATAAGCACAGGTCTTTGAAATGCAGATTCCTTCCCTTTGTAGTCAATTAAAAGGTAGGGTAGGTAACAGTAGGTTTGGTGAGGATATTTAGTGTACTGATAAACCTAAATAGCCAGATACTAATAGATTTGCATAGTCACCCAGTTAAAGTGACAAAAAACCCCAGACTGAGGCTGAGACCACCCTTCAATCCACATCTCCAGGCAGCCTCTCCCGATAAAGCTTATTTCATCGAGGAATGTCTAGGTTTATTATTCACTGCCTAGCCAGAAGGAAGTCACTGGTGATGAAACAGGTGGCAGATAATACGAGCCATTAGCCTTCTGCACAAATCGCCAGGGAGAAAGAAATAGCTTCCCTCCCGATGCATGGAACATTTGCAAGACAGTAAAAAATAAAAAATTAGAAAGCCTCACTTCCTCTCCTGGGAGGGCCAGTCTCCCAAAGGCGGGGCCTTCTGGTTGGCGACATCGGTGATTTGCTGGAGAGCTAGCCTGGGTCCCTTCTGCCGGCCCCTTGGCTCTAGAGCTAGGCCAGCTCACAGCTGAACCTCAACCCCATCCTCTCCTTTCCCGGCTGTCAGAGCTCAGCTGAAAGCTCTCAGGACACCGAGTTCCCCCAGGTTTCAGGACTAAAACTAATTTGAGAGCCAGCATGATGAATGGGAAGAACTTTGGCTATGGAGTCCCAGGGCCTGAGTTCAAATCCAATTATGCCACTACCTACCTAAATCACTTCCACTCCCCTGGGCTTCTAAGATGAGGCGGTTGGACTGGATGGGCTCCGAGCTGGGGATGGGGAGCTTGAGCAGGAGGATCGGCTGAAGGTGTTTTAATAGAGAATTAAAAGCTAGGACTCAGGGCTTTAGAGAAGAGAGAGTCCTTAAATGAGGGCAGCTGCCACAGTCTGGATGAGAACTAGGTTGTCCCGACTCCAAGCCAAGTGCTCTACGCTCGGCGATAGGAAGTGTCCCCCCCATCTCGCAGAGGCCAAGCCACCGGTTAGCAGATGGGGAAACTGAGGCTCGGGGAGGCTCATGGAACTGATGAGTTCTCAGAGCTCAATGAGTGCTGGCCCTCGTTTCAGATAGGGAAACTGAGGCCGGGGGTGGTCGCAGCACCGGCGGACCCTCAGCCCCTAGAGGCCGCCCAGTCCGCCGGGGGCCGGGCCGCGCCGCGTCTCGGGGCGCTAGGGGCCGGGCCGGGCCTCGCCCGCTCCGGGGAAGGGGGCCGGACTCCGAGGAGCCCAGGGGCCGGCCCGGAGCCGTGACAGCCGGGCCAGGCCCCGGCCCGGGTCAAGGTCAAGTCCGGGGTCAGCCGGTGGTCACCCCCCCGCCCCCACCCGCGCCCCCGCCCGCCAGCCGGGGCCAACGGCCGCCTACCCGTATTGTAGACGTGCAGCTCGTCCGCGATGCCCTCGTTGCCTCCACCGAAGATAATCATGAGCTCCCGGATGGCCACGGCCCGGTGCCCGTGACGGGCGCGGGGTACCTGCCCCGTGAACGAGGAAACCCGCCTCCAGTTCAGGAGGGAGGGAGCCGCCATCTTGCTCGCCCCCGCCCCCTCGGAGGCCCCACAATGCACAGCGCCCCGGCCCGGCCGCCGCTCCATCTCTTCACCTCGCCTGGGGGGGCGGGGGAGAGCGGCCCGCCAGCGGAGGGGGCGGGGCGACCGAGGGGAGGGCCCCAAGGCCCCGCCCCATGGGGGGGCCTTGAGAGGGGAGGGGCGGGGCTGTGGGAGGGAGGGGAAGGAGGAGAGGGGAGGGGAAGGAGGAGAGAGGCGGGGAGGAAGAAGGGGAAGGGAAGGTGAAAGGTGGGGGTGCTCTACCCTAGCGGGAGGTAGAGAAGGGAGATAGAGACGGGGAAAGGTGATGGGGGAGGAGGGAGGAGCCCCGCCCTAGGGGGAGGTAGAAAAGGGAGATAGAGAGGGGGAAAGATGATGGAGAAGGAGGGAGGAGCCCTGGGAGGCCGGGAGTGGGAAAGGTGATGCGGAAGAAGGGAGTGGGGAGGAGCTCCAGACCACGCCCAAGAGATACACGTGTGGGCAGTTGGTCAGGAGCTGTCCTGGGATGAGGCAAAGGTGATGGGAATTAAGGAGGAACCTTAGGCCCCCGGCTTCGAGAGACAGGAAAGAATGGGAGGGAGCGGCTGTCAGAGATGACAGATCCCCAGGAGGACAGAAAACTGGGCTCATCCTGAGCGGAGTCAAGAGACAAGAGGGGTCTTTCAGAGGGAGATGAAGGGGATGGAGTCAGGCTGCCTAAAAGGAAGAAGGGAGAGAAAGATAATGGAATCACCTGATAGAAGAGAGAGTCAAGCAATGAGGAGGAAGGAGACCAAGCCTCCGCCTTCTCCCTCAATTTCTCTGCAGTAGAAAACGCAGGAGGTAATCATTGGTGGTGGGGTGGGGGTGGGGGTGGGGGTGGGGGTGGGAGTGGGCAGGGGAGGCCTTGGGGCAGTAGTCATCGAAGTCTTGGAGGTGGGGCTTGAACCTTAGAAGCTCAGTGCTCCTAGTGTATCTTCAGTCTCATCAATGTGGAGATTCCTTCCAACAGTAGATTTCTCTGCCCATCTTTTCTTCCCCTGCCTCCCAACTCTCCAGGATTCTTACCCAAGTCCACATCCACGAGATAAGAGAAGCTGGCTTGTTTTATCCCTGGGACCTGTTCACAGTGTATGAAAAGTTTGGGTTGGTCTGTGCTGGCCAGTCAAGAAACTGGTTCCAGGATTCCTTTATGACTGCTTTTGGTCAGGCCTAAGATGTGGCCTGACAAGCCCCTTCTGTGCTAGCTATCCTTATGAGGACGTCAAGGGAAGGATCCTTTGCCTAGTATTACCAGTGATTGTACAGACCAGCTCCTCTCATTCTGGATCCCTGGAAAGACTGAAAGACCAACCTGGTCACTAATTGCATCTGCTTACCTGAGAGTGAATTGGAGCCACTGGAATGGGGAAATGAAATTGTTGAGTCCAAATGCCCATTGAAACTGGTTTGGCCTAACAATTAGCAAATGAATGTTCAAGAAGGGGCTAGGTTCCTTCTCATAGAATGAAGATCCTAGAATCAGATGTAGGGGTCTTCAAACACCTTATTTTATAGAGGAGAAAACTGTCCCAGGGAGGTAAACTTAGCTAAGTTTACACAGGTAGTTAAGTGGTAGGGTCAGGATTTGAAGATGGGTTCCATGTATTCCTGCTCTTTGTATCCCCCACACTGAAGTTTTAAACTTTTAAGCTCCTGATTGATTTTAACCCACTTCAGCACAGACCTGCTGAGCTCAAGAGATCTACCAGCCTCAGTTTCCCCTAGAGGTAGGGATTACTGTCGTGAACAACTATGTCCAACCAAAACATTGTTTAAAAACCAGTTCATAGATACCAGATTAAGAGCTCCTGGTCTAGTCAATCCTTGGGATCATAGAATATACACTTAGAAGGAACATCTTATTTTCTTAAAATACATTTTGATGCATTCTGTCTTTATCACAGTCACTTTCCACTCTCTCCACCCCCTTGAATCATCGTAACAATGAAAAACATTTAAGTAACACTTGACACAGTAACTATATCTGATAATGGTGTTTCATTTTCTCTTAGCCTTTCTCTTAGTGAGCTTTTCATTTATATTGTTGCAATCATTGTATCTGTTCTCTTGTCTCTTTATTTTGCTGTGCAACAGTCTATATGCATCTTTCTACTTTTCTCTGAATTCCACATTTCAGCATTTTTTATGGTCCTCAGTGCTTTTCCATTGCATTTATATGACAAGGTTTTCTCAGCCAAACTCCAATTGACAGGCACCCACTTAGCCTTTATTCTTTTCTATGGGTGCTGCTTTGACTATTTCTGTTTATAATAAGCCATTTTTTTCCCTGAAAGAACCCACTTCCATTGTTCCCCAGGTGTGAGGAAACCCTAGCTTCTTGATACAATGAAGTGTTTTTCAACCGTATACTTCGAGAAGTCTATTTTGATTGGTCGAGGCAGGTTCCCCACCCCTGGACACAAAACCAGGAAGCTAATACAGAACCTGAGAGTTTCCAGCAAAAATGGAGAGTTCCAGGTAAACCTTTGATAAGTAATTGATTAGTGAGGAGAAGCCTCAGCCCTGGTCTTTTTCCTCCTCTTTTGGCTGGAGAAGGACTCTGCAGGCTTTGAAGCTTTCCTGGGATTTAGGGGCTTCCCATCTATGTCCTAACAACATCTCTGGAACAGATGCCAGCATTGTTTGCATTGGGGGCCAAGATCAGACAAGACATAGATTTAAGACTCTATAAGGAGCCCAGCAAAAAAGCCACACCATACCTAAGAGAAACATTTTTAAAATTAATATCTTCTTCAATAAACAAAACTTAATTTTCTCTCCAAACTCCCCCATTAAACAACAATAACAGAATATCTTGGAGATTCTATAAACTGTGGGCATAGTTCTGACAAAACACAGCTGTGGGTAACTGTGAAAACCTGTCGGTGACTTGTACCTAATAAAGGACATGACAATAATAAATATGTGCACGCGCACACAGTTTTGTTGTTGACTTTGCCCTAGATGAGAGAGGCAAGGTAATTTATTGGAGTAAACACAAGACTTGGAGAAAAGGCTTGGATTTATAGGCTCTTGGGACCCAAGTTCCAGAGCTAGAAGGAACCTCAAAGGCCAAGAAGCCCAACCCTCTCATTATTTGTTGTCCAATCACTTTTCAGTCATATCCAACTCTTTGTGATCCCCATTTGGGTATTTTTTGGGCAAAGACACTGGAGTGGTTTGCCATTTCTTTGTCTTGTTTTACAGATAAGGAAACTGAGGCAATCAGGGTTAAGTAGCTCGCCCAGGGTCACTTGACTAGTAAGTGTCTGAGGCTAGATTTGAACTCACAAAGATGAATCTTCTTGACTCTGGATCTGGCATTCTATTATGCCACCTAGTTCTCTCCTATCATTATACAGCTGAGGAAAATGAGGTATAAGGAGGTTAAGTGACTAATCCAAAGTCACACCATAATGAAATCTGATCATTCTACTTAAAAACTATCACTTATCTCTCTAGGCCTCAGTTTCACCATTTATAAAATTAAGATAATAATGTCTTACAGCATCATTATTTTCAAAGGAGATACCATATATAAAATATTACTTGACCATAACTATTATGTAAGATTAAGATAAATTTTTTTCCTTTTAAAAATTTATTTATTTTTAGTTTTCAACGTTCATTTCCACAAGATTTTGAGTTCCAAATTTTCTCCCCATCTCTAACCCTACCCCAAGACGATTACTCCCTCCCCCAGTCTGCCCTCCCTTCTATCACATCCCCCACCTTACTTTCTTGTAGGGCAAGATAGATTTACATCCCCTATTGCCTGTATATCTTATTTCCTAGTTGCATGTAAAAACAATTTTTAACATTTGTTTTTAAAACTTTGAGTTCCAAATTCTCTCCCTTCTTCCCTCCCTAACCACCCTCATTGAGGAGGAAAACAATTCAATATAGGTTATGCATGTATAGTTATGGAAAAAATTTCCACAATAGTCGTATTGTGAAAGACTAACTATATTTCCCTCCATCCCATCCCACCCTCCCATTTATTCTATTTTTCTCCTTTGACTTTGTCCCTTTTCCAAAGTGTTTCTTCTGACTACCCCCTCCCCCAATCTGCCCTCCCTCTTATCATCTCCCATCTTCTCCCCTGTGGTGCTAATCTTGATTAAAGATCTTCTCTGCCCATTTAATAGGCCTCACGTGGAGCTAGATAAGGGAAGCTTGATTAGGGGTTACTTGTTTGTAGGCAGGCCCATACCCTTTTGCTATTAGGTACTAAACTCCAGGCCCTTACCCTTTGCTAAGTGGGTATAAGCCCCAGGGCCCCTGTGGGTAGCTATTAAGCTTAGACTAGACAGCTGCAGAGACAAGAGAGCTTCAAGAAGAAGATGATGAAGAAGAGAGAACTTCGAGAGAGAATGGAGAACAGGAAGGGCTTTCAGAACTGCAGGAAGAGAGGACACAGTTAAGCATACAGTTAGGATTCATGAGTGAGTGTTTACAGGAAGGCCCTGGCAGAAAGGAACGTTACAGGATGGTTTGGCCCCTTCCTGTGATATTGTGTTTTAATCGCCTTGCTGTTACATTGAGGTGGACTTGCTGGTTTTGTGATACAATTACTGCCATGTCAAATTGGGGTTATTGGTTCTGAGATTTGATCCTCTGGTGTCTGAATAAATGTTTTACTTCTTCTGTCTTCTATACAGAGAGTCTCTTATACTTCTTGATTCTGCACTATATAGGCATATTGGTGGTCACCATTGATAGCGTGAATTTTGCCCTACTAATACATCCTCTTCTCTCCTACTTTCCTTTAGGGTAAAATACCCAATTGAATGTGTATGTTATTCTCTCCTTAAGCCAAATTTGATAAGAGTAAGGTTGACTCATTACCTTTTACCTCCCCTGCCCCGTCTCCATTAGAACAGCTTTTTCTTGCCTCTTTTATGTGAGATAATTTACCCTATTCTATCTCTCCTTTTTTCTTTCCCCCAATATATTCCTCTCTCACCCTTTAATTTTATTTTTTAGATAAAAATTAATATAAATTAGATAATTAGATAAATGTCATATAAAAGTAAGCTATTTCCTCTCTTGGCTTCACTTCTGATTCTCTGGACTTTGATACCATACCATCTCTCCACCCCTGCATCCCCCTTCTCTCCTTGGTGAGTTCCTTAGAACTTCCATTTTGAGGAAGTACTCAGGCTAGCCAACCTTCATTCCTCTGGCAACTTCACATATAGTTCTCAGGACGTTACTACCATGCCCCATTTTCAGCTTAGTGTTTTCTGCCCTCATCAGAATGTAAGCTCCTTGAGAGCTTTTAAGAAAAAATTACATTTGCCTTCCGAGCACCTAGCATACAGTCAGTATTGAGGCTTGTTAAATGATTCATGGTATAGTATAGAAATTTTACTCGGGTGTTTGCTAGTTAAGCTTACTTCTGCCCTGCTTTGTGGAGAGAAAGCGCTGTGCACCATATGTGGAAGGAGATGAATCCTAATTGGATGTTGAGTGCAATACTTCTTACATATGGGACTAATTAAATTTGTTGCAGAGACCTTTAGGAAAGGGACTTCAGAGGCAGATATGGAGAAGGGAGCTACAGGAAAATAGTCAAGAGAAAGAGAAACTTTTGAGCAATTGACTGACCCACAGAACTGTGGGTACATATGAGAGCCAACCTGCAGGGCTGGAAACTCTGGGTGCAGAGAAAGGACCTCCCCTGGCTGAGACTGATCTCTCATTTGAGATAAGATCTTATCTGATTTCCCAGGTGAAGACTACATTTAGTTTTGTATATTTCTTGAAATACTCTGGTTTCTATTGGCTGTTTTGCTTAGATAAATAGGTTTGCTTACTAGTCACTATTTGTGACAATAGAAGGGATGAGTTTAGATACATGTTGGACTGAATTATATTTGTAATCTTCAAAAAAACACACAGAAGTAAAGTATAGAAATGTTCTTGTGATCATAGAGATACTTCCTTTTTTAAAAAAATTAACATAAAGACAATAAATCTATCAGATATACCGAAGCAATCATACACATTTAAAAGTAGAATCCTAGGACAGGGTGAAAGGAGAGACAGAATAGAATAAATGGGGCAGGGGAAGAGAGAATAGGATGGAGGGAAATTAAATAGTAAGTGCCAAAAATGTTTTTGAAGCAAGATTCTCTAATAAAGGCCTCATTTCTTAAACATGTGGAGAATTGAGTAAAATTTATAAAAGTAAGAGCCATTCCCAATTTATAAACGATCAAAAGACATGATCAGTTTTCAGATGAAATAATCAACGCTGTCTATAGCCAATAGAAAAAAATGCCCTAACTCACTTTTGATTGGAGAAATGCGAATTAAAACAATTCTGAGGTAGTACCTCATACCTATTAGATTGGCTAATAGGAAAGAAAAGGAAAATGACAAATGGTAGAGGGAATGTGGGAAAAATGAGACCTTAATGCACTGTTGGTAGAGTTGTGAACTGATTCGATCATTTTGTAGAGGATTTATGCCCAAAGGACAATAAAGCCATGCATACCCTTTGACTTAGGAATACTAGGTCTGTATCCCAAAAGATATATATAAAAAAAAACAAAAAAGAAAAGGACCTGTATGTACAAAAATATTTATAGCAGCTCTTTCCTGGGGGCAAAGAACTAGAAATTGAGAGAATGTCCATTGACCGGGGAATGGTTGAACAAATGGTGGTATGTGATTAGGAAACAATACTATTGTACTATAAGAAAGGATGAGCAGGATGCTCTCAGAAAAACCTAGAAAGACTTACAGGAGCTGATGCAAAGTGAAATATACTATGAACAAAGTAACAACAATGTTGCCAGATGATTAGCTATGAATGACTTTGTTGTTCTCAGCAATGCAATGATCCAAGACAACTCTGAAGGACTTATGATGAAAAATATTATTCATCTGAATACAGATTGAAGCAGACTTTTTTTTTTTACTTTATTTTTTCTTGAGCTTTTCCCCCTCTTCGGTCTATGTTTTTTTTTCCACAACATGACTAATATGGAATTATTTTGCATGACTACACATGTATAATCTATATCGAATTGCTTGCCTTCTGGGGAGGGGGTGTGGTGGGGAGGAAAAAGGGGAGAGAATTTGGAATTCAAAGTTTTAAAAATGAATGTCAAAAGTTCTTCCTTTTTACTCCATCTTGGAGTCTGAGAGGCCTAGTGGAAACAGGACTTCTGGAACAGCAAAATGTCTGGAAGACTGTGGTCCAAGGCCATTTTTGCTGGCTACAAGCAAGGCCTACAAAACCAGAGGGGACATACAGCTCTTCTGAAAATTGAAGGAGTCTATGCTTGGGATGAAACTGAATTCTATTTGGGCAAGAGATGTGCTTATGTATACAAAGCCAAAAACAACACAGTGACTCCTGGTGGGAAACCAAACAGAACAAGAGTTATCTGAGGAAAAGTTACTTGGGCTCATGGAAATAGTGGAATGGTTCAGGCCAAATTCAGAAGCAATCTTCCTGCCAAGGCCATTGGACACAGGATCCAAGTGATGCTCTATTCCTAAGAATCTAGAATATGAAAACTGATTAAAATTACACATTTTTTTGCAAAGGTAAAAAAAATGAATGTCAAAATTGTTTTTACATGTAACTAGGGAAAAATAAAATACTAAATAAATTTTTTTAAAAATGGAACTCTAAGAAAAATTCTACAACAGAAGAAAAATAAAAACAATAACTGGAAAAAATAAAGTAGTTTAAGACAAATGTAAAAGTATAATTTCTCACTTACCATGGCCCCCTTCCCCCCATGTTAAGGGAAACTACTATATCTGGGGACAAAAGTCCTATTTTTTTGATGTTCATATCATTATCCCTTGAGAGCAGGGGTTGTCTTTTGCCTTTCTTTGTATCCCTATTGTTTAGCACAGTGCCTGGTGTGTGGTAGATGCTAAGTAAATGTTTATTGACTGACTGATACCAGAGGAACAGCAATGTCCTTCATGGAACAAATGTCCCTCCATGACATTGTGGGCGACGTGACACTGAGTCTTGTATCATGAGTATGACCCGATGTGGCAATTCTTGCCTTCTGGTAGAATACTTCTTTTTTTTTCTTCTTCTTCACTTTATCTCCTATTATAACTTTACGGCATCACCATAAACAGCTGTTATCTACACAATTCAACAAATATAAGGCACAAAGGGTACTTGTAAGAGGTGAATGATTGATTTTTCTATTTGCCCTACATGTACTACATGTAGTAGTTAGCACTAAGGGCTCAGCCATAGGATTCTGCTCACCTCTGCCTTTAGAAGCCCCAGATTCCTTCAAAGTACAGCTCAAGTATCTCCCATAAGGTCTTTCTTGAACCTCCATATGTTCAAGCTCGCTACACTTGAACCAATTTTGTAGACAGTAGCTAGGTAGCGCAGTGGGTAGAGTGCTGAACTCAGAATCATAGACCTTCGTTCAGATCCTCCCTCAGACTCTTAGGGGAAAATTACAAACTCTTTTTCATTTTCCTCATCTGTCTTGAACTGTGAGTTGTGACCCTATATGGGGTCATGAAAAATTTGGCAACAGTAAAAAGTTTCTGAATATGCAATGACTAAAAATTAATTAAAAATCAAACACATAATGAATCCAAAGTGTTTCTGGCAGCACTTGCCCATGTTGTGTCCTGCAACTTCACTGGAGCGTTGGTTCTGAACACACAACATGTATACTTTGCACTACACATGCTGTCACATCACACAACACCAATGAACACTGCTGAAACTCAGGGGTCCTGAGTGGAAAAAGTTTAAGAAACCCTGTGTTAAGTAAAGATAATAGTACCTTCCTCCCAGGGTTGTTGTGAGAATAAAATGAGATATTAGTTATAAAAACAATTTACAAACTTTAAAGAGCTTTATAAATGCCAGCCATTGTTGTTGTATTACTTAGGTTCTACTTTGGATTTACTTATCTCTATACAAGTTATATTCCTTCAATAGAATCTAAGCTCCTTGAGGGCAGGTTCTATTTTTTATTTTCTCATTGTATTCTCAGTGCCTTGCACATAGTAGATACCTTCAGAAATATTTGTCAAATTAAAAGTTATTTGATTTTTTTGAACTTTAAAAATCTAATTAACTTTATCCCTCAAACATCCATGATTTCATTGGTGTGGGCACACTAATGAAATCAACTTTACAATAAAAGTCAAACATATATGTTCAGACAGAATCTAAAACTCGTGATCTCTTCTAATTCCTCTGAGCAATTGATTTTTTCATACCACAACAAGAAAATCAACATATAATACATTTGAAAAACCAATTGTGTGTGAAGAAATGTGCCATTGAAATCCTTCATTAGATCTTAGATTTGGAAAAGATCTGAGGCTTATAGGATCATAGAGATAAAGCTGGAAGTGGCCTTAGAAGAGGACCTTTTGGTTTGGGTTTTCCTTGTCTCTAAGTCGAATCTACTCTACCATTGTACCATAAACAATAATGAAAAGAACAACCTGGGAAGACTTGCATGAACTGATGCAAAGTGAAGTAAGTGGAACAAGGAGAGCAACTTATGTACAGTGACAACAATAATATTAAAAAAACCACCTAACTTTAAAAGACTTCAGAATTCTGTCCAATGCAATGACCAACCACAATTCCAGGAGATCCATAATAAAGCATATCCCTCACTTCCTGAAGGAGCTAATGGAGTGGAGAATGGAGAATGAGGGTGTGTGTGTGCGCGCACCTGTGTGTCTGTGTGTATATATTGTATGGCCCATGCAGGAATTCATTTTTCTTTACTCTGCATGTTTGTTTAAAGGTTTCGCTTTTATTTTTCTTTTTTCCAATGGGGTGGGAGGGAAGGAGAGAAAGTTAATTTTTACTCAAATTTTTGAAAAATCCAATCCATTCTAACCCAAGAAGCATGTATAGCATACACCTTGCTAGTGCGAGGGACATAAAGGCAAAAAACAACAGTCGTCCCCAAGGAATTTTAGGTCAGTAGAACACTTAAACAGATTAAGTATATTCAAATACTATGAGAAGGCAGAGAGCATTAGCAAGTAGGAAGATCAATAGAAGTCCTCCAACCCTCCTCTTTCCACTTTTTTTCACAATAGAGAAAACAACCAAATTTTTCTCTTGATGCTGACTATTTGGGAATTGTGGAACACCACAAGCTTTGAAGAATCAAAATTGCAAAAGGCAATGGACAGATATATAATGGGTGTAAGCAAACTATAACACCACCAATGCTGACTTGTATACAAGAAGTAATGTGAAAAGTATTAAAGAGATGTATCATGGGAATACAGGGTGTGACAGTCATGTAGGGAGAATAAGAGATAATGGACGGACAACCTGAATGTGACTCTGATACCCATAACATGTGACAAGACCTAAGTGAAGGTTGCCTGTTTGTCTGGTAGATACATTTTGGAGGATCTAGGGGAGGACGTGGATCAGAGGTGCCCAGCATTTGAAGGTATACGTGGGTTTCCATCGACACCATTAGAGAGATACTGTACCTGCATCAGTAAGATCAAAGATATGTTGCAGATTTGTAAGAGAAGGCTACAGCATGCTAATCCAATGCTGTGACATTCTTAGAAGGTAGATAACCAACTCAAGTATTGAGTCTGGCTCTCCTAACTGGAAATTGTCCAGTAATTTTGATATAGTAGGAAGTAATGAAATATGGGACCAGGAGTTTGGAAAAGAGTTAGACCTAAGTTTTAGGGGGCTGCCATAGTACAGTGATGAGTGTTAGATCTGGGATCAGAGAACCTGGGTTTGAATTCTGGCTCTGTGCCTGCAATCAGGAAGACCTGAGTTCAAATCCAGCCTTAAACATTTATTAGCTACGTCACCTTGGCCAAGTCACTTATACTTTATCTGCCTCAGTTCCCTCATCTTAAAAATGAGAATAATAGTAGCACTTATCTCTCAGGTTGTAGTGAGAACCAAATGAGATATTTGTTAAGTACTTACAAACCTTAAAATGTTATACAAATGATAGCTATTATCATTAAGAAGTTTTTCCTGAAAATCAGGCGGAAAGTGGTATCTTTGTACCTTCCTTCCATTCTCTGTTCCTCAGGTCCAGCTGTGATTCACCATCACAAACATAACATGACCTTGGATGACTGATTCATTCAATTCTCTTTGCCCTGTAAGTAAAGTGCTTAGATCAGTTTAAAGCGTTTTCCCCCAAAAGGTAACATTTATCAAGTGCTTACTGTGTGCCAGGCATTGTGCTAAGCATTAGAAATAAAAATACAAGCAAAAAGAAAGACAGCCTCTGCCCTCAAGGAGCTCACATTCCTTTTTTTTCTTTTTCTTTCTATATCTTTGACATTATTTTAAAATTCTGAGTTCCAAATTCTCTCCTTCCCTCCCACCTCTCCCCCACCCTCTGAGAAGGCAAGCAATATGATATCATTTTTGCATTCATGCAAAATATATTTCCATATTAGCCATGTTGCCTAAAAATTCAAGAAATAAAGTGAAAAAATATGCTTCAGTCTGCACTCAGAGTTCATCATTTTTCTATCTGGAAGTGGATAACATTTTGCATCACGAGTCCTTTGAAATGGTCTTGGATCATTGTCTTGATCAGAGTGGCTCAGTTTTTCCACAGTTGATCATCATTACAGTTTTGCTGTTGCTGTGTACAATGTTATCCTGGTTTTGCTCACTTCACTTTGTGTCAGTTCATATAAGTCTTTCTGAAACCATCTTGCTCATCATTTCTCATAAGAAAAAGCATTCTGTCACAGTCATGTATCACAACTTGTTCAGCCATCCCCCAATTGATGGGCATCCCTCGATTCCAATTCTTTGCCACCACAAAAGAGCTGCTATAAATATTTTTATACATATACATCCTTTTCCCTTCTCTTTGCAGATCAGATTCTTAACTTGGGGCCTATAGATTTCCAAGGAGTCAATGGATAGATTTTGAGGAGCTTATAAACCCAGGCAGGAAAAAGATATATCTTTATTTTCATTAACATTTGGTTTCCTCTTATTTTAATCCTATTTATTTTGGTTGCTATGTTTAGAAATACTATTCTGAGAAGGGGTCCATGGTTTTCATCAGTTGGCCAAAGGGGTCCAGGACATAAGAAGGCTTGGATTACAAAAGACTCATGATGGAAAATGCTAACCACATCCAGAGAAAGAATTATGGAGTCCGAATGCTGATCAGAACATACTATTTTCCCTTTTTTTGTTTTTTTCTTTCTCATGGTTTTTCTCTTTTGTTCTGATTCTTCTTTCACAACATGACTAGTATGGAAATAGGTTTAACATGATTGTACATGTAAACCTATATCAAATTGCTTGCTGTTTTGGGAAGGGAGGAAGAAAAGTTCGGAACTCAAAATTTTACGAAAAGGAATGTTGAAAATTATCTTTACAAATCAGGAGAACACTGTAACAATCACATTGTGCAATGATTGACTTTGACAGACTTAGCTCTTCTCAGCAATGCAAGGAACTAAGACAACTCCAAAAGACTCACGATCAAAAATGCTATCCACATTCAGAGAAAGAGCTATGGAGTCTGAATGAGGATGGAAGCAGACTATTTGCTCTTCTTTTCTTTTGTTGTTTTGTTTTGATTCTTCTCTCATGTTCCCTCCCATTAGTTCTAAATCTTCTTTACATCATGACTAATGTGAAAGTATGTTTAATATGAATCCATAAGCAGAGCCTATATCAGATTGTATGATGTCTTGGAGAAGGGAGAGGAGAGGAAGAGGGAGAAAATTCAAAACTCAGAATCTTATGTAAATGAATGTTGAGAACTAAAAGTAAATTAATTAATTTTTTTAAAAGAGAAAAATATCTTTACATGTAATTAGAGAAAAAACCTCACAAATAAAAAAAGAAAAAAAAACATTTGGATTAGATAATCTGTAAACTCCAACCAATCTCTACATTCCAGTCTATTTGGAGTTAACAAGGTATCTCCCATTCCATGGCAGGCCCTTGGGAGAATGGCACCTGAGCAGAATAACCTTGCTAAGTACTCGAATGAACAGAAATCTTTGTAACTCCTATTACTTTGTAGTTCAATCCCTTCTCCACCCCACCTCTCTGTTTCTCTCTCTCAGACACCTGACCCCAAAGTCTTTCTCTATCTTCACTGTTCGTCAGCTTTGTTTTCCCAGAAAACCTCTGGCCAGTCTCCAGTTAAGGACGCCAGACTCGGTATGTGCTGTTTGTCCACCTTCTAAGGATCTGAGGGCTAGTTGCTTCACAGAACAGAACAGTAATCAGAGTAATGCCAAGGTCGGTTCCCTGGCTTCTTGCTGTCTGTGTGGGTCATCCCCAAAATATGCCAGCTGGAAAACGCTTTTCACAACTACTGTCTTGATGGAATAATTTTGTCATATCGCATGTATGTATGTGTGAGGGAGAGAAGGAGGAGAAAGAAGAGGAGGGCAAAGGAAAGAGTAGAGGGGAGAGAGTGTGGAAGGGAGGAGAGACAGAGAGGGAAAGAAACAGAGACAGACAGAGATAGTGACAGAAAGGGAAAGAGAGAAAGGGGGAGAGATAGACAGAGAGAAGGAGGGAGAGAGATATGGAGAGATAGATAAAATGAAAGAGAGAGAGAAAAGGAGGCAGGGAGAAGGAGAAAGAGGAAGGAAGGGAGAGGAAGATAGGGAAAGAGGGGAGAGTTGGGGAGAGAAGGAGAAGAGAGATTGAAGATGGCAGAATTTTAGCAACAAGAGACTTCAGGAAAGCTAAGAGGTTAAGAGTTTGCTTCCCATAATCCCTTGCCATCTTTCTTTCTCTTTTTCTCCAAGTTGCCTTAGTCCCAATAGGAAAGCCACACACTGGCTGGCATTGGCCTTTTTTTCTTGTTTAGCCCCTTCTGAGCAGCCTCATTATTGACATGCTGTGCACTCCCGGGGCTGGCTGGGGATCTGGGAGGAGGTCCTGGAAGATGAGGTAGAGCTGGACGCATGCTGCAGAGCACATCTGGAAATAATTTAGGAGACCGCCTGGCTCCTCCAGTGCAACGTCTGAATTCTGAGCTGCCTCACAGCAGTGGCATGGAGGAAGTCAGAGTTGCTCTAGAGTAAACTAGAACCAAGGCAGAAAAAAAGGAATTCCCTTTGGGAATTGAAACATTGGTGCTTTGGGGCCCCCAGATCCCTGGGATTGCCAATGGGATCTTTGGATGAAGCAGCAGCAGCCAAAAGGGCGGTGGCCAGGAACTGAGAGGTGTCCTCCTCTCTGCCGCTGATCAGAACAGAGGAGCCCTAACTCCTGCCCTCAACATATTCAAGGTAAAAGAATTCTTAACCAGAAATTCCTGAGCAGCCTTGACACTCTTCGTTTGCCTCTGTCCTGCAACCTTCTTTCCCTATTTCTCGTTTTGCTAGTAGATTCAGGAAGTTAAGTTCTCACAGTCAGATCCCCAGGATTAGCCTTTCTTCAGAATTTAAATTCTTATTTCTCATATCCCAAGGAAAACATTTCCACAAAAACAGCAAATCCAGGAAGACGTGGCACACTGTAGTAAGAAGGTTGTAGGGGATGAAAGGCTGGTCTTGGAGTCTAAACCTGGGTTCAGATCTTCCTCCGGCACATACTAACTGGGTGTTGGAAAGCAAGTCTTACTCTTTCAGGGTTTCAGGCAGGTCTTTAAGGCTGTAAGTTACAGAAGAGCTGGCTATCTACAACAGTGAAGGAAGTTTCTACATAGGGAGTTCCCAACATTCCCTACATAGAAATCATACTTTGATTTATAATATATTCATACATATATTATTTATATAGAGATACACATATATGGATGTATATATACATACATATGTATATGGAGGTATGTATTTGTATAGGGATATATACGTATATATGTATCTATATATTCTGGTTCTGGTTTATCATTTGTATCAGACTGTATCTATGGAAACCAGCTAAGACTCAGATAGACCTGGGGGTTGAATAGAGTTTAAAGGAAGGATGGAACTTGGCATCATAGACTGAACTGAAAGGGACCTTGAAGATCATCTAATCCAAAGTCCTCATTTTGCCAATGAAGGAAGTGAAGTCCATTAGGGGAAGTGACTTGCCCAACGTCATACAGGTGGGGAGCATCAGAGGTGGGATTTGAACCCACATCCTCAGACTCCAGAGCTAACCACTGTATTATACTACCTCCTTCTTGTAGGAGAATCAGAGATTCAAATAATTGGTTTTAATTAGTGATTGATTCTCCTCTCCAAAAAGTCACAGCCTTTAGGTGACTACATTAATAATAAAAAGAACTCTTTAGCCTATCAAGTTACATTTTTTTACATCACATTTGGCCAAAAGTGATCACAGAGTCATTTCTGGAAACTTTTAAACATGTTTCAACTTTTCTCTATCACCTTTAGTTTGTCAATATAAGAAATACTCTATAAGGTAAATTAATAGGAAAATTGGAGAAGAGAAAATATTGATTGTGAAGGGAGGAATAATGAGGAATAAATGAATCAGAGAACGGGCAGATGGAAGCACGATTAGACTTGTTTATTTGGTCCCTGAAGGCAAAACCAGGAGAATGGGTGAAGCAGTTGAGAGCCAAGTTTAAGCCCATAAGGAAAACGATGCACACTGTCCAGGACTGGAACAGGGTACCCTCTGGAGAGGATGGGCTCAGTATCACTGGAGGTCTTTGGGTAGAGACTGAATGCCATCTTGTGTGGGAGGGAGGATTTGTATCTCAGCTTGGATCAAACTAGACAGGCTAGAGAGCAGACTTTTTTCACCTTTCTTTGTATCCCCAGCTCTTAGTGCAGTTCCCAGTTCCTGACACTTAGTAGGTGCTTAATAAATGTGAGATGACATTCTGACTGGGTAAGTTACCAATTGAGTTATCACAGAAAGAAAACATGTTGGTTGTGTGTGTCACAAAACATCTGGATGAAGAGGGGCCCAAGAAGCAATTCCTTGTCTGGATGTTTGGCGTCTTGTGGATCCAAGATTCAGAAGATTTTTTATCCAGATGGCCTTGTTTCACATAGAGAGGATAATTCCTTTGCTTCCCATAATGAAATAATGATGATAAAAACACCAACACCAACAACAATAACTTCTATTTCTTTAGTGCTCTAAAGCTTACAAGAAGTTTTTAGTGCACTGGCCAGTAATTGTAGAAATATGGCAGCCAGACATCGCAGCATCGGATGCGACATTCCTGAAATTTTATCTCCTGTATACCCAGACAGAATTCTCATTCATGTTTCTTGCCTTAGAAGACCCAGAAAAGAAGACTTCCTTCCTCCCTTCCTTCTTCCCTTCCTTCTCTTCTATCTTTTTCAGCTGATCTTCCTCCCTTTACCCCTTTAGGTATGAACATTTTGGGATAGAATTTATTTATTAATTGTATCGTAATATATTATACATGTCATATACATGATTTATTACATACATGTTGGAATATAATTTATTAATTATATTATACTATATTACACATCACATACATGTTTTACTACATGCATGTTCATTCTAATACTTATATTACGTATAACATATTGTAATAATATTCCTGCCTGCCAGCCTGAGGCATGCCTATTGCCTCGAATGTCTTTTAGATTTCTGCAGGATCATAGATTTAGAGGTGGAAGGGACTTTTGAGGTCACTTAGTTCAACCTCTTCATTTTACAGTTGAGGAAACAGGCTCAGAGAAGGTAAGACTTCCCCCAAGGTCACAAAGGTAGCAAACTAGCGGCGGGATGAAATTTTAACTCTGGTCCTGTGATTCTAAATCCAGAGCTCTTTGACAAGTTTGGCCCCAACTCTATTTGTTTTTGCTTCCAAAATTGCTGTCCATGAGGTCCACCGTCCCCGCCCCTCCCCCCACAAAGTTCACTGGCCTTCTCTAAGCTCGAGTCCTAAAAAACTTATTTCCTTTTTATTTTCTCTCTCTGGTCCCTGTTCTGAGATATTCTACTGGCTCTTTCATTTAAAGATTCTTCATATCCCCAGCTCTCCTTGCCATTTTCTCAAAAGATCTTTCCAACTCTGCCCTGCCCCAGGCATCAATGTAGGATCATAGGATGACAAATCTAGAGCTGGAAGAAACCTTAGAAGTCATCTAGCCCAATCATTTCATTTTACACTCGAGGAAACTAAGGCCCTAAGTGATTTCCCAGGTGTTGAGCCCAGATCTCATGACTTCAAGTTCAGCATTCTGTCCATTGCACCACAGTCTCAGATCACTGGGGTTGTTTTATCTCTATCCCTCCACTCCTAGCTCACCATGGGCTCCAATTTTTAATCCGACAGAAATGAGGATACAAATACGACCACCTTCCTGCCCTGGATAGCCCCATGATCTCCCTTTATAATATATAAAATAATTAAGAGCTCTTACAACCTGTGAGATTTTGGGTCAATCACTTAACCTCTCTATACCTCAGTTAAGTCAACAGCAACAAATAAATTGGGTCAGTGGGCTCTCTCAACGACCAAAGACCACAAGGTAGAATTTACTAGCCTTCATATAGTTTTGGGAAGTACAAGAGAACAAAGAGCTGGATTGGGTAGGTAGAGGAGACAATGTAATTGGTTACAAGTAGATAGCATCATGGGGGTGAGGACAACATGATTGGTTACATCAAGGAAAGCTGACTACTACCCACCTGGGGCTAGTAATTTTGCCATTAAGGAGAGCTTAATTGATTTTATGGGATCCATCTACATCCTGAGAACATTGTTAGTGGACCAGGGGGTAGCAGGCTCCCTGGCTCCAAGGAGGGTTTGTTAGGGAGCTAAAACCCTCCTTAATTGTACAAAGATAGACAAAGACAGACAATATACTTTGTGGAAATACACCAGGTCAGCTTGATTCCCAGGAGCTGAAAGTATGGTAGATAATAGTTTTTCCCATTAATTATAACTTTGAAACAACTTCAGAGGGAAAGCTAAATTCCTGGGCTGAACTCAAGAACAATAGAAAGGGGACTTAAACATATACAGAATCAATTACAATATGGAATCAATTACAAAGCAGAGTTAATTTGAACTTCTCAATTACAAGGTGCTCAATGATTAAATCTAAGGATGTATGCAATCATTTGGTATGGATGAACAGGAAATGTCAGGGAAAACTTCCCTGAGAAGGAAGGACTTGAAATTGACCTCGAAAGATAGAATTTCGATAGAAAGAGAGGAATGGGGTTGTCTTTTCCTGCTCAACCTTACTGGTTGACAAAATGTCCAGGAGTATCTTGGGGTATATTGTATTTAGTTACTTTCAAATTCATTTTGCTCTGCCTTTCCAACACTGACATGAAGGATAGATTTTGTGAATGAATGAAAAATAAACAAAAAGGAAGGCAGTAAAAACGAAAACAAAACCAAGCACATTTAACTCAGGTTTCATCAGTTCTGTAAGTATCTGTGCTTCCTCCTCTGGAGTTTCTTTTAAACTTAGAAAATGCCACTATCTGACATAAAATATAGCTTTGCAAAGAAACAGAAATAGTTTCCTGACTATAGTAATATGAACAACAGACATTTCTATAGTATTTTAACATTTATAAATCACTTTATATTTGCTCATTGATCCATGAAGATTCTTGTTGTAATTTCATATTTCAAAACAAATTTTGGGCTTGGTTCAGGAGCCTAAATGCTGACCAGTGGTATTACAAGCTCAGCTTGTATGCCTTTTCTTCACCTTTTAAGAAGCATATTGACAAACTGGAATGCATCAAGGGGAAAATGTCCAAGATGGTACGAGGACTTAAAACCATGCCATGGAAAGACCAATTGAAGGAACTGAGTATGCTTAGCCTGGAACAGAGAAAACTAAGAAGTCATGGTCACTGTCTGAATATTTGAAAGACTGTCAAATGGAAGAAAACCTAAACTTGTGTTGCTTGGCCTTGAAGGATAGAACTGGGAACAATGCGCAGAGGTTGTGGAGAGGCAGATTTCCACCTGGCATCAAGAAAAAACAATTGGAATTGTCCAGAAGTGGGCTATAAGTGGGAAATACTTATTTCCTTATGACTTTTCACTGGGAGGTTGGATGATCACTTGTGAGGGATGGTGTAGACTAGCATCATATTTTTGGTAAGAGATGGACTTTACTTTTGAGATTCCTTTCAGCTCTGCGATTCCAAGATTCTATGAAGTTGCTTAAATTTTTCTTTTACACAGACACAGACATGAAACACCTTTCAGGAACTCTTCTTTTTTACTTATAGGATTGTATATTTAGAGTTAGAAGGGACCTCAGAGGTCATTGAGTCCAAATTTTTCATTTTATGTGGAAACTGAGGCACAAAGAGGTTAAATGACTTACCCATGGTCACAGAGCTCATTAGTATCTGAGGGAAGATTCAAATCTTGTACTTCCTAATTCTTTGTTTGATCCAGTCCACCAGAGTGTCAAACATGCCTTCGGGCGGCATGTATCCCACAGTACTCCTGGGTTTGGCCCAAATCAGATTAAAATGTAATTGGGAAATATTTAACAGAATCAATGAAAATACAATTTAAAACAGATATTACATTTTGAAGCTGGGTCTATAAATCAATTTAAATAAATAAAGCTAAGCTAATTTAAAATTAAGCCCTTAGAGATCATTATGTACAGATTAATGGTACTGCTTCTCTTTGAGTTTGACACTGGTGTATTATGCCATGATGTCCCTTGCCCCACTTGGACATGCTATTACTATGTTCATAAATCTGCTAAGCCTTAGCAAGACTTCTTCAACAAAAACTTGCTTGAGGGGATGGAACTTTTTTTTTTTTAATTATCATGCCAGAGATGAAGAGTGAACTTTTTCATCAAGGCGTTGTCTCTCAACTTCTGGCAGTTTGGCTAAAGTAATTGAATGAGGAAAGGAAAAGCAAACAAATTAACTTATTTCATTGCCATTAAATAAAATCTAAAATAAAATGATTTGTATACAGCCTCACTAACTTTTCTCCTGCAATCACCACCTTAGTCCAGACCACTCTCTAGCCTGGACTACTTTGATAGCTTCCTGATCAGTCTCCCGCTATCAAGTCTTTTCATTCTATAGTCCATTTTCCACACTGCTGCCAAAGCGATTTTCCATAAGCTCAGATCTGACCGTGTTACTGCCCTAATCAATAAACTCCAGTGATTCCCTATTGCCTCTGTTGTTATTACTGAGTCATTTTAGTCATGTCTGACTCTTCATGACCCCATCAAGGGTTTTCTTGGCAAAG
Source organism: Phalanger gymnotis (assembly GCA_028646595.1). Lineage (NCBI taxonomy): Eukaryota > Metazoa > Chordata > Mammalia > Diprotodontia > Phalangeridae > Phalanger > Phalanger gymnotis. The sequence continues at coordinate 245,688,004 of CM053623.1, forward strand.
ATATTGGAGTCGTTTGCCATTTCCTTCTTCAGCTCATTTTACAGATGAGGAACTGAGGCAAACAGGGTGAAGTGACTTACCCAGGGTCATACAGCTAGTAAATTGGCTAAGGAGAGATTTGAACTCATGAAGATGAATCTTCCTGATTCCAAGCCCAGTGCTCTATCCACTGCACCACCTGGGTACCCATCCTCTCGCCTCTAAGTTCAAATATAAACTCTTTTGTTTGGCTTTAAAGGCCTTCACAACCTGTCCCAACCTAGCTTTCCAGCCTCATTATTCATTGCTCCCCCTCCTGCCAAACTAACCCTTTCTCTGTTCTTCACACATGGCATTGCACCTTTGTACTGGCTGTCCCCTATTATCTCGATTCTACTGCCTTCCTACCTCTGCTCCATAGAATAGCTCATTTCCTTCAGTATATATTTCAGGCACTACTTTCTTCATAAATCCTTTGCTGCCTTTCTCAGCTTCTAGTGCCTCCCTTCCCAAACTACCCAACATTTATTTGGTATGTATCATGTGTTCTAAGAGTCATAGAGTGCTTTTAAGCTTTAGCAGCTAAAATCGCACTAAAACTTTTGGAATGTGACACACAAATAGACACACACACACACTTTCATCCCTGAATGTAAACTCTTTGAGAGGAGGCATTATATCATTCTGATCTTTGTATAGCCAGCATCTTACATAGTGCCTGATATATGATAGGTGCTTAATAAATGCTTATTGGTTGAATGATCGAGTTTAACCAGGGCAGAATACAATGAACTATACTATACCTGACCCCAGACCCCACTTTTGGCTGATGTTTTAGACTGCCATGTGACCCTTGTTTGGACCCAGGCACTGATTTAAGCATCTCTTATTACTTCTGGTCCTTAAGTTTCAGTCTGTCTTTCTGGTTATTGACCTTACCTTGTTGAGCATAATATATTGGCCCCATTTCTAGGCAGGAACTTCCCAACTCTGAGGCCCCAAGCTCCCAAACCATGATGGTATCAACCGACACCCTGGCACCCATTCAGGATCCCAGAGAGAGCAGAATCAGTCTGGGTATTTGATGTACATTCAATAGAACATGCCAAAATCTCTGGTGTCAGACAAACATTAACTTGTATTGTACCCCATTTAAAGTGGTAAAAGAAAGCTGAAGGTGTGTTTAGAGTCCTATTTTAGAAGAATCTTCTGTTTCTCCCTCATTTGCAAGAAGGTGAAATAGGGAAGGAACATATTTTGTCTTTATATTCCAAGCACATTACCAGGCACACAGTAGATAGTTAATAAATGTTTGTTGGCTGAATGGTAAAGTGTAAGAATACCATTAGTTTCTGTACACTCCAGTGAACCAAAGGAAGAATGGGGCTGTTTTTCATAGTAAGTTATTATGTAAGTCAAATCTCTGCCCATGCATTCCCCTCATTCACTGTTTCCCAATAGTATATCACAATATTTTGTTGTGTGAAGAAATAGAGTACACTGTGATATCCTGCATTTCCTCACCTACAACAGCTGTCTTCCTGCTCTAACAGTTACTATGTCTAGCTCTTAGTATGCAGCCAGAAACTGAGTCACTTTGAGGATTTAAGAATTGATGGTCTCGTCTTGGTGCTGATGGTAGTGGTACTGCTGATGAAGATGGTGGTAGTGATGGTGGCGGTGCTAATGATGACAATGATGATGACTTTGATGGTCCAGATGATGCCTAGGGAGCAGCTGATAGGGTAGAGATGACATTTAAACATATGTAAAAAAAAAACAAGGGAGAATATAGAGAGGGAAAGATGGCCCAGGACAGAGCCTTAGGGTATACCCACACTTAAGGTGTGAACCACCAATGGTGATCCAGCAAAGGAGACTCTGAGAAGCTGTTATGGTGGTATTAAAAACCCAAAATATACTCATTTAACATTTCTAAAAAATAAAGACTAACTTACAGACGCTAATTTTAAGACCCATACATGTATAGAAAATTTAAGTCCAGATATGGGGCTGGGCTTAAATGAGTTATAATGTCCTGGAAATTGACGTTCTGGTCTCCAAAATTCTAGATCAGGAAAGGCGAGGAATGATTGGTTAAGTCATGTCCCCCCACCAAAGTTTTATGAGAGCTAAAGTTCTTAATACATATTTATGATTTCAATTTTGATTTCATTCTTTCTTTTTTAATTTCTCCACCCACAGGTGACAGCCTTTAGCCACATGAACACATGGCTCTATTAAGAAGAAGTAAGTTGATAACTTTATTTGTTTTGGCTATTTTTGAAAGTTCTCTTTTTGAAAAAAAAGTGTTATTCTAAACTTAAATACCAAAAAAAATAACATTTCCACCCACATAGCAGAGTACAAAAAGATTTTTTATGGAAGTGTGAATCTCCATTTCATACTGCTTGCTTTAAAAAAAAGTATATATTAAATTCCTCATGCTTCTTTCAAAACTGCCTGCTTGCCTATGCTTCCTTCTGAGCTTTCTTCTGTTCCCTTCTGTTCATTAAAAAAAAGTTACAATGGCCCTCTCCTTTGGGGGTTCACTATTGCTAGTCTCCTTTTTCCAGATCTCTCCCCTCCTTCCTTCCCATTAAAAACTGAGAGAGAAAAAAGATCTTATGACAAATAATCATGATTAAGCAAAGTGAATCCATACTCTCCTATGCCCCAAAATCTGCCTCTTTCTGCACCTGTCTGTCAGGAGCTCCATAACGTGCTTCAGACCCTCTAAGGGCCCTCTAAAGGCCTGGTCATTCTGTGATCGATGACATACTCGTTTTCCCTTGCAGTGTTGCTATCCATCTATAGATGTTCTTCTCATTCTACCCATCAGTTTTTGCTACCCAGAATTCTCCAAAATCATCTTTTTTCATTTTTATGTTATAACAATATTGCATTACATTCATACACCACAATTTAACCATTTTCTAATTATCTAGGAGGAAAACTAAGGCTCCCACCTTTTCTTTTCTTTTTAAAAATCCTTTTAGCCCCTCCCTTCCAGATCAGGCAGTTTATTTTGCTCAGGACTAGTCCCTCCTTGTCGTTTTCTTCCCTCTTAATCCCTCCCCTATCCCCAGTTTAACAACTAGGCAGCTAGGTGGCACAGTGAATAGAATGCCAGGCATGGAGGTGGGAAGGTCTGAGTTCATATGTGGCCTCAGATATTCACTAGATGTATGACCTTGGGCAAGTCACTTAACCCTATTTGCCTCAGTTTCCTCATTTGTAAAATGATCTAGAGAAGGAAATGACAAACCATTCTAGTATCTTTGCCAAGAAAACCCCAAATGGGGTCATGAAGAATTGGACATGACTGAACAAGAACAAATTCCCAGTTGATTCCCTGTTGAATATGGTTTATTTCTACACCAAATTCTGTGTGTTTAATTCTCTTTTGTCCATTTTAGATAAGAGTGGGGCTCACCTGATGTCCTTTCCTCCCTATCCCTTCCACCACGTTTATATACTCTCCTCACCACCTCAATTAGGAGAAACAGCAATTACCACCCCTTGTTCTTCTTTTCTATATTAATGTATTCCTTTTATTCTCCCTTTTCTCTGCCCCTATTCAATCCCTCAGAATAGAACCAATCACCCCAGGACCCCATAACCCCCTCAATGGTGTAAGACATTGAGGTTTTGAAGAGACATTGATTTCTATATTGTTATATAGATCCTTCCAATTATTGCTGAAATAAATTTCCCTTTCTAGGTTTCTCTGGACTCTTGTTTTTGTATTTCAAAGTTCTTGCTCAGCTCTGATATTTTCATCAGAAGTACTTGAAAGTCTTCTATTCCATTAAAGACCCATTCCCCTACCTCAACCTCTATAGGATTTGCAAGGTAAATTACTCTTGGTTGTAAGACTGTTACTTTTGACTTTTAAAATATTGTATTCCAAGATTTCCTCTGGTTTTCAGTAGAAGTTGTTAGATTTTGTATGTTCCTGGTTGTAGTTTTTTGGTACTTAAACTGCTTATTTCTGAATGTTTACTATATTTTTTATTTGATGTGGGAACTCTGGGTTTTGGTTATGACATTCCTGGGACTTCTCCTCTTTGGGATCCAATCAGGAAGTGATTGGTAGACTCTTTACCCTCTGGTTCTAATAGATCAGGGAAGTTTTCATTTATGATTCTTTGAAATATAACATCCAGGCTTTTAAAAAATAATGGTTTTTAGTGAATTCCATGATTTTTAAGTTACTTCCCTTGATTTGATTTCTAGTGGTACCATGGATAGAGAACCGGGCTTGGAATCAAAATGACCTGAATTCACTTCTGGTCTCAGAAAATTAATAGCTGTGTGACTGTGAGTAAGTCACTACAATCTGCCTCAGTTTCCTCATCTGTAAAATGGGGATAATAATAGCATCTACCTCCCAGGATTGTTGTGAGGATCAAAATGACATATTTGCCAAGATCTTTGCAAATGTTTAAGCTCTATGTAAATGCCAGTATTGTTATTATTGCTATTATAATTATATCAGACATCTAATATTTCTTCTATTTTTCACTCTTTTGATTTTGTCCTAATGTGTCTCACTGTCTTATAAACTTCATGATTGTTCTGTTCTAGTTTCCAGGGGCCCATTTCTTGAATAAGATTTAGCATTTTTCTCTCCTCAGCTACATACTCCCCTTCTAATTCTTGCCTCCAGAGTTTTTATTTCATTTGGTTCTTGTAAAAAAAAACATTTTTTTTTCCTGTGAGTCTCTGCTTTTTTGAGGGATCTCTATATTTTCAATAATTTTGAAACTGGCTGATATTTTCTTTAACTTATTCATATCTCAAGTTTTAGTTCACAAATTGGGGCTTTTGCCCTCTAATTTGGGCATCTAGGTGGAACAGTGAATAGAACACCAGGCCTGGACCCAGGAAGACTCATCTTCCTGAGCTCAAATCTGACCTCAGACACTTAATAGCTGTGTGGCTCTGGGCAGGTCACTTACCTCCGTTTGCCTTAATTTCCTCACCTGTAAAATGAGCTGGAGAAGCAAATGGTAAGCCACTCCACTATCTTTGCCGAGAAAACCCCAAATGGGTTCATGAAGAGTTGGAAATGACTGAACAACAACAATAAACCACTAATTCACTTTAAAGTGATACAATCAGCTTTAAGTGGTCCTCTGGGCTCTTCAGTAGTCTCTACCCACCAGTGCTAGGCTCCCCTGGGTCTTTAACATTCAAGAAGTTGGACCTTCAGGGCCCGCTCTACCATCTCAGGACAGAGTGTTAGAGACCCTAGAGCCCCTGGACTGGCGGTCTCAGTGCTGTGGAGTGAGCCCCATTAATCAGTACCATCCTCACTGAGTCACTCCCCACTAAGACTCCAGGGGGTTTCCAAGGTACCTGACCCTCCCTAGAGCATCCTCACCATTCTGGGCCTTTCTCAAGGCAGCCCTCCACTCTGGCTGCCTCTGTACTCAGACCCTTGAAGGCTGCATAGGTCCCACCTTTTGGCACTGGCTCTTGCTTCATTGGAAGCTCCTTTCCTATTGTCTGTGGGCTTCTGGCTGACTCTTACATAGATAGTTCTGGGAGGAAGAGACTTAGTGTTTTGTTATGTTTCTCATTGGATTTTTTTTTAGTAAATTCTATTATTTGTGTTAAGCTCAAATATAAAACAAGAAAAGAAAAAAAACTGCCATGTACATAGCAGAACACAAGAGAGGATTCAATATAAAACAATAAATTTCCATTTCAAGAAAACTTATATAATAAATACTACAGATTGTCTTCAGAGCTGCCCTGCTTTTCTTTGCTTCTTTGTTGGTTTTCTTTTGTTCTCTGCTGTGTACTTTTTACTTTATTCCCTCTACCCACCCTAAGGAAGGCTACAGTTAAGCATGGAGATCTCTCTCTGTCTCTCTCTGTCTCTCTCTCCACACACACACACACACACACACACACACACACACACACACACACACACACACGTATATGTATATGGAGAGAGTCAGCTCTATAAACACACATATATACACATATACACTCTTACACATATAGGTAAGATCATACCAAGCTTATTTCCTCTTGTCATCTATTTCTCTGAAGGTAGATAGGAAGAAAGTTACCTGAATGATTGCAGAGGCTAGTTTTGAACCCAGGACCTCCACATTCCTGCAACAACTCAGATAACTACTCCTCATGCTGCAGTCTCTTTGGATTTCTTGATCATTATTCAGTCCAATGAAAATGTTAGGGTTTTGCTGGAGTCAGTGTGGGGAAGCTGGTTGGCTGCCTCCTATTCAGGCAGCATCTTGGCAGAGTGTTCTAGCTGACAATTTTTCAATATATTCCTATGAAAAATGAGTTGTTTTATCTAATGGGCCATGGCAGAGAGAGCACCAGACTAGGGCCTCGCTTTGCTGCTAAGTTGCTATGTAACCTTAAACAAATCCCATCCTCTCTCTGACCCTCAGTTTCTTCATCGGCAAAATGGGAGGATTGAATAGAATACTTTCTAACATTCCCTTCAGCTCTGGGATTCTGAAGGGAGGCAATATGGTTCAATGGGAAAGGTTCTGGTTTTGGAGTCACAGAACCTAGGTTCAAATCCTGGCTTTGCCACTTACCATCCATATGACCTTTTCCTGGGCCAGTTTCCTCAATGGTAAAATTTTTAAAAGCAAGACTTTATGGCCTCTATGGTCCCTTTTAGCCCTAATTTTTTTGCATTTCACAGAGATGCAATAGAGTCAGGAAGACCCAAGTTCATGCCTCACTTCTAATACCTAATGATTGCATGTCCCTGGGCAAGGCCCACCCTCTCAGTGCTCCCAGGCAGCTCTCTCTGATCCCAAGCTAAAGATGAGTTGATTCTTCACTAATGGAAAAAGCTTTCCACACTGGAACTTTATCCACACGGAGGAAATCCCATATCCAGATTCCCTCCTGCCCCCCAAAATGAATTTCATGGACAGTCACCCCTATAAATAGTTGACAAATAAAATGTTAAGGTGACAGCCACAGAAGGGGCTCCAAGTTTTTCGAGCAAGTCAGCTGTAGAAAACATCCTTGTAAAAGATTATTCGTCCTAAATATTATCAAGCGAGCCTTAAATGGGCAAAATCCAGATGTTTGGCAGGGTTCCCAGACTGGCTAACACTGGTTGAATCAAACTGGCCAAAGGGGTGGATGATAAAATTTGCCTCCTCCAATCTCTGGTCCCCCTAATTTGCTTTGCACTGGACTGAGGCAAGGATAAAATTATCTTTGGCAGAGTCTAGAAACCCAAATATTCAGACTTCAATTCCACTCTGTAAGATACTTGAAACCAAATACCCTTGCCCATGGCAATAACTTGGAAGCTCTACGTGTGGGCAGATGCACTGGTATGCAATGTTTATTTTTTTCAAACTTTGGTATTTTATTTTTTTTTCCCAATTACATGGTAAGACAATTTTTAGCTTTCATTTTTACACGATTTTGAGTTCCAAATTTTTCTCCCTCCCTCCCCTCCTCCCCCTCCTCTCCTCTTCCTAAAATGGTAGGCAATTTGATATAGGTTATACATGTGCTATAATGTAATCCATATTTCCATATTAGTCACAGTTGTGAAAGAAGAAACAGATCAAAAAGAAAAAAACCACAAAAAGAATAAAATAAGTGAAAAAAGTATGCTGCGATCTGCATTCAGAATCCATCAGTTCTTTATCTGGATGTGAATAGTGTTTCCTTTTGAGAGTCCTTTGTATTTATCTTGGATCATTGTGTTGCTAAGAAGAGCTGAGCCATTCTTAGTTGATCATCACACAATGTTACTGATACTGTGTACAATGTTTTACTGGTTGCACTCATTTTACTTTGCATCAGTTTGTAGAAGTCTTTTCAGGTTTTTCTGAAATCTGCCTGCTCATTATTTCTTATTGCATTACAATATTCCATTATATTTATATACCATAGCTTGTTCAGCCATTCCTCAATTGATGGGCAGCCCCTCAGTTTCTAATATTTTGCCACCATGTAAAGGGCTATTATAAATATTTTTGCACATGTAGATCCTTTCCAATCTTTTTAATAATATCTTTGAAATACAGACCTAGTGCTTGTATTGCTGTATTTTTTAAAAGTATGCAGTTTGGTTGCCCTTTGGGCATACTTCCAAATGCTTTCCAAAATAGTTGGATCGGTTCCCAACTCCACCGACAATGCATTAGTGTCCCAATTTTCCCACATTCTCTCTAGCATTTATCATTTTCCTTTTTTTGTCGTATTAGCCAACATGATAGGTATGAGGTGGTACCACAGAATTGTCTTCATTTTCATTTCTCTAATCAAAAGTGATTTAGAGCAATTCTTCATATGCCTGTAGATAGCTTTGATTTCTTCATCTGAAAACTGCCTCTTCATATCCTTTGACTATTTATCAATTGGGGAATGGCTTATATTATTATAAAATGACTCAGTTCTTTATATATTTGAGAAGTGAGGCTTGTATCAGAGATACTTGCTGTAAAGATTATTTCTCAGCTTTCTGCTTTCCTTCTAATCTTTGTTGTATTGGTTTTTTTGTGCAAAAGCTTTTTAGTCTAATATAATCAAAATTATCTTTTTTTACATTTTATAATGCTCTCTATATCTTGTTTGGTCAGGAATTCTTCCCTTCTCCATAGATCTGACAGGTAGACTATTCCTTGCTCTTCTAATTTGCTTATGATGTCACTCTTTATATCTAAATCATGTATCCATTTTGACCTTATCTTGGTATATAGTGTGAGATATTGTTCTATACGTAGCTTATGCCCTATTGTTTTCCAGTTTTCCCAGCAGTTTTTGTCAAATAAAGAGTTCTTATCCCAAAGGCTGGGGTCTTTGGATTTATCAAAAATAGGTTACTATGGTGATTTCCTACTGTGTCTTGTGTACCTAATCCATTCCAGGGATTTACCACTCTATTTCTCAGTCAGTACCAGATAGTTTTGATGATTACTGCTTTATAATATAGTCTGAGATCTAGTATTGATACCATTTTGTGCATATATGTTTAGTATTGATATTACTTCATTGTCTATGGTACCTTTTAGTAAGATATAGTTTCCTTCCTTATTGCTTTTAACTAGGTCTATTTTTGCTTTTGCTTTGACTGAGATCAGGATTGCTACATCTGCTTTTTTTTTTAACTTCAGCTGAAGCATTATAGATTCTTTACTCTGTGTGTGTCTCTCTGCTTTAAGTATGTTTCTTGTAAATAACATACTGTAGGATTCTGGTTTTTGATCCAGTCTGCCATCTGCTTCAGTTTTATGGGAGGGTTCATCCCATTCACATTAGCAGTTATAATTACTGTGTATTTCTCTCCATTCTATTTTTCCTCCTGTTTGTCCTCTCTCTTTTCACCCTTTCCCTTCTCAACAGTGTTTTGCTTTTGTCTACCACCTACCCCAGTCTGCCCTCTCTTCTGTCAGTTGGCCCCTCTTTACTTATACTCCTCCCCTCCTTTTTTCCTGTCAAGTAAAATAGATTTCTATATTTACCTTATTGTGTATGTTATTCCCTCTTTGAGCCAATACTTTTGAGAGTAAGGTTCAAGTGATGCCTATTGTCCATCTTTCCCTCCACTGTAATAGGTTTTTCATGCCACTGCATGTGAAATAATTTACCCCATTCTACCTCTCCCTTCCTTCTGTACCCAGTGTACTTCTCTTTCTCATCCCTTAATTATTTTTCATGTCATTCCCTCAAATTCACCTTATACCCATACCCTCTATACATATTCATTTTAGCTGTACTATTAGTGGTACAATTTTTAAGAACTACAAGTATCATCTTCCTATGTAGGGATGTAAACAGTTCAGTTCCATTGAATTCCTTATGTTTTCTTTTCCCTTTTTACCTTTTTAGGCTTCAATTGGGTCTTGATATTACAGATCACATTTTTTGTTCAATTCTGGTCTTCTTATTTTAAAGCTTGAAATCCTTCTATTTTATTCAATGACCATTTTTTCCCTTGAAGTATTATGCTTAATTTCACCAGGTAGGTGATTCTTAGTTGTAGTTCTAGTTCTTGTGCCTTCCAGAATATCATGTTTCATGGACTCTGATCTTTTAATGTTACTGCTGCTAATTCCTATGTAATCCTGACTGTGGCACCCTGATATTTGAATTGTTTTTTCCTTGACCTGATAGTTCCGAAATTTGGCTATAATGTTCCATGGAGTTTTTATATTAGGATCTTTCTTGAGGTGATCAGTGTTCTTTCAATGTCTATTTTGCCCTCTGGTTCCATGCAATATTTATTTTTATAGCACACTAACTGACCTGTACAGATAGCCCAAGAGTAAGATGAAGTTTTCCCTGGATGCCAAGCAAAATAATTTGCCGTTCATCCATCACAGGGCTTCTTTGGGAAGAGAACAGAGGAGTCCAGAGGATCCCTTCCAAAAACCCACCAAGAGAATCAGGCTCTAATTCACTGTGTTGGATACAGTACTCTCTTCTTTGTGTGTGTGTGTGTGTGTGTGTGTGTGTGTGTGTGTGTGTGTGTGTGTTTATGGATGTTTGTCAAGTTCATGATGATTAAAAAAGAAAAAGAAAAATTTAAATAATCCACCTCTAAATAGGATAGAGATTTCTATTCAACCAGTGTTTATTAAACATTATACCCATCACTTCTCTATTCACTGCAAATCATTTTTAATAAAAAGAATAGTTGGCACATGTATAATATAATATAATATAATATATGATATGATATGATATAATAATACATATGGTTTACAAAGCATTTCACATTCATTATCCCTTTTGATCCTTGCTAACTGGATTATGAGGGGTGCTAACCCTGTTCTAGAGATTAGGAAACAGAGGCACAGAGAAGTCACAGCATTAAGCAGCAGACAGACTATCCCGGAACCCTCTGAGTGGAAGAGACTTTAAAAGCCACTTAGTCCAACCTGCAGTGGAACAAGAATTCCCTCTACATTTTCTCTGACATCATCCAGGATTCTCTTAAAGACTCCAGTCACAGGGAACTCACTACCTTATGAGATAACCCACACCATGCGGAAAAGCTCTCATTGTTAGGAAGTTTTTCCTTGCTTCAAACTGATATACGTTGATAAGCAGCTAACCCCTCTTCCTGATCATCATACCCCAACCCAGCCCCCTCCATCTCCTTTTTGTTCTGGTCTTAGACATGCTTCTTTGGGTCAGGCTCAGATCTCTTTCTTCCCAGGACCTTGCAAATGCTTTTCCTAATCTCTGATGAAACCTTGGAGGCCCCAGTGACCTTAGGCTTGACTGGTCAGTGCTGTTTGTGAGAATCTCTGTGAATCAAAACTGCTTACCTTTGGTTCTTACAGCTTCTCCAGGGCCCAAGATATTTTGAAATACTATAATCTGTGGGTGTGGCCCATCAGCCCCACTTGATGTGTTGGCTAGTTTTTCTGACCTATTTTCTTTTCCTTTTCTCTTTCTTTTTTATTCTCTATTACAAGGTCTTCTCTCTGAGTAGCAGAGTAGGGAGGGATGTATTTGGAAATGAAAGTAATGGAAAAACCAAAGATACCAATAAACATTTTAAAAGGAAAAACAAATCTAGTGGCCAATCTTGGACCTCTTCAACATGAAAAAAAATTCAGTCCCACATGAAAATAAAATTCATTCTCATCAGACAAAGGTTGTAGCTTTATTTTTATTTTCTAACACATTAGTCAAAATGTGACTTAAGCTCCGAGATGTGAACTGTCCAGAATGGGGGAAATAAAAAGTATCAATTCAATCAAACAAACATTTTTAAGCACCAATTAAGGTCAAAGTTGTGTAACTGTCCAGTAGTTACTAAGCACCTACCTTATCATAGGCACTGGGGATCCAAAGACTTAAAAAATCCTGCCTACCTCCTAAAAGCATACATTGTATGGGGGCAGGGTAACAAAATTCATTTTAAGGAAACATAAAATGCATACAAAATGAGTGCAATATAACTAAGGAGGAGGGTAACAGAGATCAGGTAAGCCTCACATAGGAAGCAACATAACTGCGTTGGGAAGGAAACAAAAAATCTAAAAGGTAGAAGTGGGAAGGGAGTATATTTCAAGTGTCAGGAACAGCCTAGGCGAAAGTGTAGAGATAGGAGATGAATTTTCATATACATGGAGCAGCAAAAAAAAAAGTAAGACTAGAAAGTAGTTTGTTAAGGGTATTGAGCAATAAGCCTAGATGAGTACTGTTACAAATAAGATAATATTTATAAGGTGCTTAGCATAGTGCCTGGCATATATAGTAGGTGCTTAATAAATGCTTGTTCCTTTCCCTACAGTAATATTCATATATTAATCAATTTAATATTCACATAGTCATTCGCCATGCCACTCAATAGCTCTTCCATATTCTCTTGAAGGTATGGCAAAATTAGTAGATTAAACTGGGTTAGTTCACACTTTGCTATCACCCACAAGCTGTTTGATAAGAGAATTGTTAGGGGCCTGACTTTTTTAGACTTCAGTTTCCTCATCTGTAAACTAGGATGAATAGTAGTTTGTGCTTGGATTCATCATAGGATCATTGTAAACCTAGAGGTACCATAGGAATATATTATTATCTTTATTAATATAAAAGAGCATACATATTGTTGACCCACAAAATTGACGTTGTAGAGCAAACCTTAGCCTTAAACATTCTCCTCCTGGAAAGGAGTCTGTGTTGCCTAAATTAAAATCATATAAGATTCCTCGGAAATGTACCCACAGAATTTAAGAACCATCTGGTTAATGGCAAGGGAGGATATAGTATGGAGATATACACTCATTAAAGTTGTTCACCATCATTATAGAAGCTACCATTCTCAGAGTCCAAATGGGAGAGGGATTCCCTGTAGCTGGTGGGGTTCTCCAGATACTCCTGTGGGCAGAAGACACATCTCAGAGCTCAATCCTTGGAATGCAATTGGGTCTTCTTGATGAGATCCATGATTACTTAAAAGAGATCAGCCTAACAGTTCATAAAAGGAAACAGAGCTCCAACTAACCAGCTTAGTATCTGGGATAATTTGGTTGGAGTGACAATAGAGAGAATGGTCATTATGGGCCAGAATAGTAGAACGTCGGAAGGAGCTCATCTGAGCCCTAAGACTTCCATCTGCTAGCCCCCTGTTTTATGTCAACTAGGTGCTAAACTCAGCTAGATGGGACAGTGCACAGACCACTGGGCTTGGAATCAGGAATCCTGCTCAAGACATTTCCTAGCTGTGTGACTCTGGGTAATTTATTTAACCTCTCTGTGCCTCAGTTTCTATAAAATGGGAGTAGTAGTAGTAGGAGGAAGAGGAAGAAGAGCAGCAGCAGCAGTAGTAGTGTTTACCTTCCAAGGTTCTTGCGAGGAGATAACATAGGGAAATGGCTTTGCAAACTTTAATGCACTATATAAATAGTAGCTGTTTTTTTCCTAAGATGAAGTGCTAACAGAATCTGGCACTGTAGGCAAAAACCTGGTTACTATACTGTAGTTAGGCTTTAGAGAGAAGTGAAATAGGTCAATAACATGAATAATTGTTTAATGCTTAGAATTTGATAGCATGTAATTAATAATGCTATTGTTAATTATTCATAATAACAAAGAGGTAAAGCCTACATTATTCCTTTTGATTAGTCATATGCATGTCATCATGGAATCATGGCTTAAAGCTGGAAGGGACCTTGGAGGTCATCAAGTTCCTTATTTTACAGATAGGGAAATTGAGGCCCAGAGAAGTTAAGTGATTTTCCTGAGATCACTCAGGTAGTAAATGCCAAAATGGGGACTTGAACCCAACCCATTAATCCCAAATCCAATTTGCTGGTGCTGTTCTTTGAAAAGTTTATCAATCAATTTTGATTGGATAAATTATGTCTTAATTTGTTATTTTTAAAATTTCAGTTAATCAAATCTTGCTGTTCCTTCTTGTTCTGACTATCTGTGTGATTCTGTACAAGAAAGCTTACAAGGCGTCTACGCTAAAGAATGAAACAGGTAAGCTGAAAACCAACTTGACTGTGCTATGTCCATCCCCATAGATGGGCTCTCAAGGCTGTTGTTACTGGCCCCTTGTGATGCAGTAGAAAGCATGCTGGACCTAGAGCCAGAGCACCTGGGTTCAAATTCTCTCCCTCTACCTTACTACCTGACTTTGGGCAAATTTCTTAATCTTCATGGATCTCAGTTTCCTTATTTGTAAAATAAGGAGCTTGGACCAGATAAGCGGATGGTTCCGTCCCAGCTCTAAATCTATGCCTCCATGACCCTATCTAGCTGTGATCAGAGGTAGGCAATAGTGTGATCATTTCCCCATTATCTCAATCAATAAATCAATATGCATTTATTAAATGCCTACTGTGTGCCAAGCACTGTGTTAAGTACTGGGAATGCAAATACAAAAATAGAAAGATAGTCCTGACCTCAGGAAGCCTACATTCTAATAAGGAAAGGAAACCTGAAAAGCTTGGGCTGGTGGTGGTGATGGAGAGGATGGGAAGGAAAATGGATGTAGGAAGGAAAGGAGAAGGTAGCCCATACAGGGACAGTCAGCAAAATCACCAGTTAGTGCAGCCAGGTGAGAGATGAGATGTCTGAAGTGAGTTCTCTCCTTATATGGAGATTTGGAGTTCACGGCCCCGTTTTCCAATCAGAGAGGCAGAAGGTAGTGATGAGATGGAGTCTCAAGGCTAATGAGCTCTCACAAGCCAATGAGTTATCTCAATGATTATCTGAGTCTAGTTTAATTATGTTTGTGGCTCCATCTGGCCAAAGAGTTTAGACTATTCTTGCCATGACTGACCTTAATTGACACAGTAAAGAGCTGTCCCCTAAGCTAAGCTATGGGGAAATGGGGGAGGGGAGTTGTCTTTGATCCCCCTCCTCACAAGGTCCCCTTGAAAACACTAGAATTGGATCATGTCTAGTCACTACAACAAAAGAAAGAGTGCTCTCAGGTTCTATGCAAGCTGTTGCTTGTCCTTCATTCTCTAAGAGGACCATGACATCATGGAGGTGATGCCATGACATGGAAGTGAATTAGATTAAGTGAGGCAGGGCTGTGCAAAGTCACCAGCCTTACTTTCTCCTCTGAAGCCACCTGGGTCCAGTGGCCAGATATAGATCAGGATCTATGCAAACATTTGGGCTAACAAGAGATTGAGTATAGGACAAGCTTTATCTACCCTAAAAAAGTAACACAAAGCAACTCTCCTGATCTCTGATAAGTTCAACTTCCCCCAGGGACCTATAAGATCACCTAGATATATTACCAATCTGATGTTGAGGTCTTATCTAGGTTACCTAGGTTAACCTTTTTAACCAGGAGTTAACCTTAACAACCTCACTGATTAACGAGACTTAAGAGGGATTCTGGAGGCTTGGCACAAGCCCCTCTGGGGCACCTTCTGCTTACTATATATGACCCTGGGCTTTGGACTATCATAAAGATAACCCTGAGCCCTTATTCCATGTAGTATTGCTACAGGAAATTAAAAGTTAAAGGTATTTCCCAGATAACAGGAACATTTCATTAAAACATTTGCAGACCAAATAAAAGGTGAAACTAATATAATAATAATAATAATAATAATTCTTGGGCTCACGTAAGATACTGAAGAACTTTAAATACATTCTAGGCACAGTCAAATATCCACTATTCATGCTAATGGATGACAGAGTTGCAATTTAAAATGAAAGTCATTTTAAGACCATTCCTAGTTGAGTACATCACTGATCAGAAAAGCGGCCAGGTAAGGGAATGTATACGAATGGGGATAAGAACTGAGATTCAATCTGTGATTTTATTAGTGTTGGGAAATCTCCCTCTGACAAAGTAGGTCATTGCATTCTCTGTGATTTGGAGTCTCAGAGAGTTGTGGTTTAGGAAAAGTCCCTTACAAGGACTGGAAAACCTTTCAGAGTGCCTGCATGAGAGCCAACCCCTTATCTCCAAAGACCGAGCAGGCATTTCTCCTTGGATAATTTCCACTTGGATGGCTCCGGTGTCTCAGTGTCCTTCAAAATCAAGCCCCAGACCAGCTCTCTCCTGAACCTGGCTGTCTCTGTCAAAAGCTGCACAATTTTCTCAAGTCTCTCAAGTTCTGGAGCTTGAAATCATCTTGGACTCATCCATTTCCCTCATCATCTTAGAAAAAATTGGCATAACGGATCAAGATCCCTTCTGGCTTGTTACCTATGGTACTTTACCTCACTCTAGTTCAAATCCTTCTATGTAGTTTCAGTCTGACTCTTTGTTGACTTTATTTGAGGTTAATTGACAGAGATACTAGAGTATTTTGCCATTTCCTTCTCCAGCTCATTTTATGGATGAGGAAACTGAGGCAAATAGGGTAAAGTGACTCACCCAGGGGTTAATGGAGAGATTCCATGGGGTTTATGAATTTGGATCAACTAGGAAGTGTCTGAGTCCAGATTTGAATTCAGGTCTTCCTGACCTCAGGCCCAGGGCTCAATCCATGGCATCACCTAGCAACTTATATGTGTTCAAACAGAGGTTTGAATGACCACTTGGAGAGGGTGGTAGAGGGTATTTTCAGTCAGTTGTAGGTGGTTAGGTGGCTGCAGTGGTGTCTACCAATTCCAAAATCCGTGGCCCCAGTGAAATGTGCCATAAGAACTCTTGCTGTAAACAGATAAAGAAGAGATCTAGAATGCTGGTCCAGATCCAAGATCAAATTTGCTACAAATTTTTGTCCAATGTTTAAGGAAAAAAGAAAACACAGTACCAGGTCTAGAAGAAAAACACTTTAAAACTGTGTTTTGGGGGGTCGTTAGGTGGTACAGTGAGTAGAGCACCTGCCCCAGAGTCAGGAGGACCTGAGTTCAGATCCGGCCTCAGACACTTGAAACATTTACTAGCTGTGTGACCTTGGGCAAGTCACTTAACCCCAATTGCTTGGGCTTCTCCCCTCTAAAAATAAAACAAACAAAAAAACTGTGTGTTGGACAGTTCCACTTTCCTTCCAGTAACTGTCTTCTTCCTCTTCAGTCCTGGTGATTAGTGCTGCTGCCCCCACCAGTCCTCATCTGGAATTTCTGGGGACTTGACCTTGCACTAATACTCTTTTCAATGCCTGCAGATGATGCCGAGGATTCTGAGGAAATGGAAGAAGAGATCCCCGTGGTGGTGTGTGCAGCGGCAGGCAGGATGGGTGCTGCCATGGCGGCCATCAACAGCATCTACAGCAACACAGATGCCAATGTCTTATTCTATGTGGTCGGTCTGAGGAACACGCTATCCCACATCCGGTAACCAACACTTGCTTCAGAGGGGCTGGTTTGTGTCTTTCCACTCAGTAACCATTGTCCTTTTATAAACACTGCCCATTCTTTGGGATTTGATTGTGTAATCATAACCAGATAATCATAACATAGCTGATGAGGTGCCCTAGGGTATATAACTGGCAGCAAAGGGAATATGGTGGTAACCAAGGTAGCATGTTGAAAGCCGGGTCATAGAATCATGCCTCAGTTTCCGCCTTCTAAAAAAATGAAGGATTTCAACTAGATGAGCTCTGAAGTCCCTTCTAGCCCTGCATCTTGGATCTTACAATCGATAGCTGCTTATAATACCTCTGCATGTCTGAGGTCATTAACTACCATTTATAAATTCCTTAAATAGAAAGTCTCTCTCCCATCCCCACCCCACCCTGCCAATTTTAAACATTTGGAGTGGAAGGGGATAAAGATAGGGACTGGACCTAGGATTTCATTGGTATAAGGAACCCCCTAGATAAGAAAACTCTCTTTGCCAAAGCACATCAGCCTCTTCTCTGCAAATTATAGTCTTGGACCAGGGGGTCTTAACCTGGGGTTAATGGAGAGATTCCATGGGGTTTATGAACTTGGATCAGAAAAATAAATTACAACTTTATTTTCAGCAACTTCTAACTGAAATTTAGCATTTCCTTCAAATTATTTTAAAACATTATATGTCAAGAAGGGGTTCAGGGGCTCCACTAAGAGGTTCCTGACACACAAAAAGGCTAAGAACTCCTGTTTTAGTTGCTTATATGGGCACTGGAGAATAACAACTTTTCAAGGTCACACAGCCATTATATGTCAGAAGTGGGATTTGAACTTATGTCTTTAGGACTTCAAAACAAGCTCTCTATCCATGCTGAATCTTTGGGAGGAAATTTGTCTATCTGTCTTCCTTCCTTCCTTTCCTATCCTTTCTTCCTTTGCCTTCCTTCTTCCTTCCTTCCTTCCTTCCTTCCTTCCTTCCTTCCTTCCTTCCTTCCTTCCTTCCTTCCTTCCTTCCTTCCATCTTTCTTTCCTTCTTTCTTTCCTTTTTTTCTGGCAATCAGGGTTAAGTGACTTGACCAGCATCACACAGCTAGTAAGTGTCCGAGCCTAGATTTGAACTCAGGTCCTCCTGACTCCAGGTCCAGTGCTCTATGAGGAAATCTTTCCAAAATATACTGAAAGTTCTAAAATTGCCTTCTCTTCATTGCCAGAGCCACCACCCTGGTTCAGGCATTCATCTCTTCTCACTTGGACTATTCTAATAACCACAATTGGTCTCCCTGCTACCATTTTCTCCCCTATCCAATCTGTCTCATACCCAGTTGCTAAAATAACAATACCCCTTGCCTTTTATCACCTCTTCAGGAAATGGATCGAACAGTCCAAACTAAGAGAAATCAAATTTAAAATTGTGGAATTCAACCCAATGGTCCTCAAAGGAAAAATCAGACCAGATACAGCACGTCCTGAGTTGCTACAGCCTGTGAGTTCTGGGGGCAGCCCACTTCTGAGCCTGATGCATGGAATGGAAAGGCATTCAGAGAAATGAATGGGGCTCTCTTAGTGGCCTTGAGGGGTGGGGTGGGTACAGAGCAGGGACTACAGGAGCAGAATGTTGTGTAGTCTATCAGGTGCAGGTCATTGTTTAGTTTTGACAATTTTTCTTTTATATAAGAGAAGGCTCAATGAAGAGAAGTTAGTGTGAAAACCAAAAGGCATGAGTAAGAAGTTAATTTTTTTAACTTCATAAGGGGGAAAATCATCTGTGGGGCTACTATGTGGAACTAAATCTTTGGGATATGAGAGACTTTTCTATAATACCAAGAGCATCTCTGCTGCACAAAATTCTAGACCTTCTGCTGAATAACACTCATGGGACTATTAAGAAAGTGTTTTTAGAAACCTCAATGTATCCTCCACCAAACAGAAAAAAAAAGAAAAAGAAGAGGGGGCAACTTTTATTTATTTAATTATTTGGTTCAGACATGTGATTTCATTTGGTGTACAAAACTACCTCTACTAATGCAGGTTGGCACCTTTGTTTTTATTTAATTATTGTTATTAATTATTGTTGTTTAATTATTAAATATTGCTTCTGACTTTTGGTAACTCCATTTGGGGTTTTCTTGGCAAAGATATTGGAGCAGTTTGCCGTTTCCTTTTTCAGCTCATTTTACAGATGAGGAAACTGAGGCAAACTGAGTGAAGTGACTTGCCCAGGGTCACACAGCTAGTGAATATCTAAGACCAGATTTGAACTTAGGAATGAGTCTTCCTGATTCCACTCTGCCACCTGGCTGTCCTCTTAAAATTATCAGTTAAGAGTTCACTAGAGCACTGAGTTGTGACTTGTCCAGAGTCACACAGCCAGTTGGTGTTGGGGTGAGACTTGAACCAAGGTGTTTCTCACTTTGAGGCCTGTTATCTAACTACCAGGATGCTTTACATTCTTTTCTTCTATTTTGATCTATGAGGCATTTTTGCAGCTTTTGGAAATCAAGCTCTGCCTTGGGCTTGGTTCTTTCTCCAAAAAGGACCAACCTGAGTGAGGATCAAACAACCCCAGAACTTTATAACGTGTAAGGAAGTTTTCTGCATCCACCCCCACCCTCTCTCTTACCAGGAGACCAAAGAGCTATGATTCTGAATCCGGCACTTCAAAATCTTGTGCTTCTTTGAACTTCCCGGCTGATAGTTCAACAAGTGCCTGGGATCTTAGGAGCAGAGATTCAGAAGCTGGAAGGGACCTTGAGGCCATCTAGTCTAACCTCCTCTTTTTACAGATGGGTAAACCGAGGCTAAGAGAGAAGAAATTATTTGCCTGAGATCGTACAGGGAGCATCATAGGATTTTATATATACATATACATATTATAGATGGATCTGGAAGAAATCTCAGAAACCATTTAGTTCAACCATTTAATTTTTCCAGATGAAGAAACTGAGGCCCATTCCAAGGTCACTTAGCTAGAGAGTGGCAGAGCTAAGATTTGAACCCAGGTCCTTTGATTCTGAATCCTGCAGCTTTCCAACTGCACCATATTTGTAGAGTGGCTTGGAAAGCTCAAGGTACCAGATAACCACCAGCTCTCATTGGTGGTACTGTTGTTGTTCCTGCTGTTATCTCTTTCTCCCTCTCCTTGTCTTGTTTTTGATGGAGCTCAGAGAGAACTCACTTATCACTATTACTGGTGGTGTCTTCTTGTAAGTTGTATTTCAACTGAAGAAATTTTGTCCTTGGAAGGAAATGAGCATTTATTAAGCACCTACTGTGTGCTAAGTGCTTTATAATTATTAGTTTCTTTGATCCTTACAACAAACCTGGGAGGGAGCAGCTATTGCCATCTCCACTTTACTGATGAGGAAACTGAGACAAACACAAGTTAAGGGTTGCATAGCTAGAGAATGTCTGAGGCTGGATTTGAACTCAGGTCTTCCTGACTCCAGGTCCAGTGCTCTGTCCACTGTACCACCTAGCTCCCCTAAAGGGGGCTTGGACTAGTAAGAAACAGACAAAGCCCTGGCTGTAAATTCTGCACAGTGATGGAGGAATGTCCATGCTCATACTCCTCCTAATAGTTAGCATTTTCATGGTGTTTTAAAGTTTGCAAAACAATTAACACACGTTGTTCCATTTGATCCTAACAACAACCCTGTAAGGTTGGTGTTTGGTATTACGCTCATTTTACAGGAAAGGAAATTGAGGCAAAAGGGTAAATGACTTGCCCAGGACCACACAGCTAGTAATTATGGGAGAGAGGATTCAAATTTGAGTCTTCCTGACTCCTGGTCCAACACTAACCACTGAAAAAGCACACTGGATTTGGACTCAGAGGATTTGGGTTAAAACCCTGACTCTCCCACTTGCTAGCTGTATGACTTGAGTCAAATCCCTTAACCTCTCTGGGCCTCAGTTTCCTCACCTATAAAATGAGGGAACTGGACAAGACAAAGTCTTAGTTTCTTTTTAGCTCTAAATCTATGCTCTCTATGAGTTTGAACCAGATTCTCTGTCTCTCTGAACCTCAGATCCCTTATCTGTGAAATGAAGAAATTGGATTAGAGAGCCTCAATTTTTTTTTCCAACCATCAATGTGCTTTTAAATGTTTAACAATTGGCTTTCTGATGGAGGATTGGGGGAAATGTACATGACACATTTTATATTTTAATATGCATTATTAACACTTTCTCTATCACTTAAGTCTAGACAATCAACAAAACAAACCCTGATTTATAGCATTCATCAATTTCCAAGTGTAAACAGTCACATCAGAAATGTAACGTTTGACTCCCCTGAGCTGGTATGAGCTGCCTCCAGCACACCTCTGCTTCTAACTCTAAGTCTATGATGCTCTGGGGTCAGCTCTACTCTACTGATGAGCTGGAACGAAGATTCCAGTGTTCAAGGCGACTCTTTAAGACTATATTAGCTGTAGGACCTTGTAGTCCTTTACTGGTGCAGGGAGTTTCCATACTGGGAGATAGAGGTTTAGATTATAGCGAGATTTTCTGAGTCCTTCTTGAACCTTCTTTCACTTGTATAAGTGAAAGACATTCAGGGGACACACCTCCTCCAGGATATTTATCTCTCTCCTTTTATTTTTTTCTCTCTCCTTTTAACAGCTGAACTTTGTAAGGTTTTATCTCCCTCTGCTTATCCACAAACACGAGAAAGTCATCTACTTGGATGATGATGTCATCGTACAAGGTAACACCGCCTGCCAAGAACCCTTGGAACGGAGCCACCAATGAACAGAGTGCCTTCCTGGATGCACAAAGGGCTCAGTTGTTTGGGTTCCTTATGGAAAAGTCCTGATTTTTGGATGGAATTTGGGAATGGGCTGAAAGTGAGGACTGTTCTCCATTTTCCTAGACATGTAGCAGCAAGGTTTTATTCATAAGTGACAAGAATAAGGGAGCAAAAGTCTGTAGGCATTGTGTGCATTGAGCCCCCAGCTGCATTTTACCTAGATCAAAGGGTAGGAAAAACACATGAAGACGAGAGATCTTGGTTATAATCCTAGCTCTCATACTTCCTAGCTGTGCAACTGTGAGGCAGGGTTTTTTTTTTCCCCCCTTCTCAGAGCCAGTCTCCCTAGCAATAAAATGCTTAATTTTGGGGATACAAATATAAGCAAAAATGACTGCTCGAAAAGATTACATAGTAATGGGGGAAAGATCACACATAATAAGAAACTGAAAAGCAGGAGTGGGGGTAGAGAAGCTTACATTCTAATGGAAGAGACAACATATATAAATCAGAACATTCAAAATAAGTATAGAGAAGATGGAAGGTAACTTTAGAGGGGTTGGGCAGCTAGGTGGCACTATAGTGCACAGAGACTCATCTTCCTGAGTTCAAATCCAGCCTCAGACATTTAGTAGCTGGGTGACCTTGGGCAAGTCACTTCACTTTGCCTCAGTTTCCCTATCTGTAAAATGAGATGGAGAAGGAAATGGCAAACCACTCCAGTATCTCTGCCAGGAAAATCCCAAACGGTGTCACGAAGAGTTGGACATGACTAAACAACAACAGCAACTTTACAGTGGGTGACACCAACAACGGGGAGGACCAGGAAGAGCTTCCTAGAGGAGGGGTTGCTTGAGCTGAGTCTTAAAGGAAGCCAGGGATTCTTAGAGATATTAGGAGGGAGAGCCTTTGAAAGGCCAGGGCAAAAGCATGGAGAGGAGAGATGGAGTACTGTGTGGGAGGCAGAGCAAGTAGGTCAGTAAGGCTGAATTGTCCAGGAAGGTGGGAAGGGGTCAGGTTGTAAAGAGCTTTAAATGAGGTTTTTAAACTCCGTAAGGATGGGACTCTCATCTTTGCATCCCCCATAACAATAACATAATAACCCCTTCCTTTGAGAGTTGCTGTGAAGATCAAGTGAGAGAATATTTGTAAAGTGCTTAGCGAATAGGAGGTGTTTAATAAAGTAGTCAAAGCGTAGTAGTTAAGCACAGAGTACTTGACACCTAGTAGGTGCTTAATAAATGCTTGTTTCCTTCCTTCTCCCATAGCACAGGCTTTTTTTTGGCAATCTAAATTACATTTTTAAAAATAGTATTTTATTTTTTCCCTAGTTACATGTCAAGAAAATTTTTAGCATTCATTTTTACAAAATGTTGAGTTCCAAAATTTCTTCCTTCCCCCCTCCCTTCCCCTCTTCTGAAAATGATAGGCAATTTGATATAGTTTATACATCTAGCACAGGCTTTTGCATAGAGTAAGGACTCAATATTTGCTGAATGACAATTTTAAGAAAATGTTTGTTAGTTTTTGAAATTTCTTTCTGTCTTTCAGAAAGGATGGTGGGGTTTCTTTGCCTCTTTACAAGCCGGGGACATCAGATATTTTGGCTGCAGGTGTACTTTACTTTAAAAACGACCAGTTTGAATATGAATACTTAGGCTCACATATAGGGTTTATTGAGGACGGAATTTGTTTTGTCAAATTATTCCTTTAAGTACTCAGCCTTCTACGCATTTCAGATGATTCGTTATTATTGCAGTTAGCAACTTGTCTGGAGTGCATACAGTTATCTGACAAAGAATGCCAAAGAGATCTTTATATCTTAGTCAGTCAGTCATCAACCAGCATTTATTAAACTCCTACTATGGGCCAGGACCTATTAGGGGCTGGGTATACAAAGGCAAAAAATGAAACAATCTCTACCCTAAAGAAACTTACATTCTATGGGGGTGGGGGAGGAAGCTGGCAGCGCATACACATTTTAGTGACTTCAAATCAAATGCTGAGGGTAGGGAGGGGAATGGACACTAACAGCTGAGGGGATGAATAGGTAGTATTTCAATCACAAGTGCATTTTAGGCGGCTTTTAGGCAGGGCAGCACTACAGGGGGATGGAGGGCAGGGGAAGGGGGGAGGGAAAGCTCCGGAAATGGGATGTTTCGGTTCCAGTCCCGGCTCAGTTTCTGAGCAGCTGCATCACTTTGGACCAGTAGCTTTCCCTTAGTTTCCTCATCTGTAAAATTAGTAGGTTGAACTCAATGGCTCTTGGGGTCCCCTCCGCTGTAGCTCTTAGGTCTCTAGGAACTGTCGCCGTTCAAGCCGTTATCCACACGTCCCGATCGCGGAGTCTTCATTAGCCGCATTGGGTCTCAGCTTCCGGGAGGAGCTGGGTTTATTTACTTCCCAAGTCGCTTGGGGCTCTCTGGCTACTTCTTTGAGATTTCAGCTTGGTGTTTTTAAACTCAGGGGATATCCAAGAATTGTACGACACAAAGTTGATGCTGGGCCATGCAGCGGCTTTCTCAGACGACTGTGATTTACCTTCCACCCATGAAATGGTTAGAAGCGCAGGGATGCAGGTGAGTGGTTCCCCTCATTCTGCCATTCTTTCCAGCCTAGCTGTCTTTGAAGGCCCCTTTCTCCTTACCTTAATGTTTGAACAGAAGTATTTAGAACCATGGATGGATGGATGGATGGATGGATGGATGGATGGATGGATGGATGGATGATGGATGATGAGAGAAAGGAGGGAGGAAGAAAGAAAGGAAGGAAGAAGACAGAAAGAGGAAGGAGTGAGGGAGGCCAAAAGGAAGGAAGGAAGGAAGAAGGGAAGGAATGAGGGAGGAGGAAGGGATGGAGGAAAGAAAGGGAGAAAGGAAGGAAAGAAGGAAAGAAAGAAGATGGGGAAGGGAAGAAGGGGGAGCAGACAGTCCTACTAAGGCCTTTTCTTGGTCAGACCACACACAAAGCACTTGCTTCAGCTGTGGGCCCCCATTTCAGGAAGGACTTTGACAAACTGGAGTAAGTATATCCAGTAAGGCAATATGGATAAAATGTGAACTTGGAGTCAGGAAGAGTTGAGTTCAGATTCAGCTACCAGCTGTTTGACTTTGGGAAAATTCCTTTGCTTCTGTGTACCTTGGTTTCCTCATCTGTAAAATGAGGGGATTGAGCCTCTGAGGTCCCTTCTAGCTCTAAATCTAGGCTCTTATAATAACCATGAAGACAATGAGGGTAAGGAGAGGTTCATGTCATTGTAGATGGGTAGAAGGAACAGGAGATATTTAGCCCAGAGAGGAGGTATAATAAAGGGGACATAATATCCACTTTTACATATTTGTTTTTGTTGTCAGTGGAAAATGTATTTATGAAATTTATGTATCTATGTTAAATATCTGACAACTGTCTGTCACAGAAGGGGGATTTTCTGCTTGGCTTCCTCAGGCAGAACTAGGAGCAATAGGGAGAATTTTCAGAAAGAGAGTGTTAGGCTGTTCAGAGGGGGAAGGAGCTCTTGTCCAAAGGCATAATGGGCAACCTTGGAAGAGAAATGGGTTCCTTCTAACTGGAGGATCTCAAAGGAAGGTTGGATGAAACCTCATCAGGGATGTTGTAGAGATGGTGACCATGGAAAGGTTGGTGTAGATGGTCTCTGAGGTCCTACTCTGAAATTCAGTGATTCTATAAGTTCATAGAAGTACTATGTGCTATGTCAGAATCAAAGTTCTCCACAGTAAAGTCAGTTACTCCCTTGATTTTGGGGTGTATTTGGAGGTATTCTATACTCCTTTCTATTATAGGTATTATAAACTGCATTCTTTTCTCCACTGATTCTGGTTTGGGACAAGGAAAATTTTACTTATAAATAACTCATTTACAATAGATCAATCAAGAATTTATTAAGCACTTACTCTGTTAGGGACTGCAGAGACAAAGAAAAATCAAAGAGTCCCTTATCTCAAGGGGCTTTCATTCTAATTGGGGAGACAGCACATACCTATACACACATATTTAGATATACACATATTTATTTGTGTATGCACACACATGTATACACACATACATATATGTATATACATCTACATATAAGACATACATGTGTGTACACACACATACAAGATATACATACATAAATATTTTTGTTGCTATTCAATTGTTTCAGTTGTGTCTGACTCTCTGTGACCTCATTTGGGGTTTTCTTGGCAAAGATACTGGAGTGGTTGGCCATTTCCTTTTCCAGCTCACTTTACAGATGAGGAAACTGAGGCAAACAAGGTTAAATGACTTGCCCAGGGTCACACAGTTAATAAGTGTCTGAGGGACAGATGTGAACTCACGAAGATGAATCTTTCTGATTCCAGGCCTGGCACTCTGCACTATCTAGCTGCCCACAATCAAATATACATATATATGTATACATACACATATACACAAGATAAACACTCATATAATTATAGATACATTTCTTTCCTCTCTCTCTGTCCCTCTCTCCATATCTATCTATCTATCTATCTATCTATCTATCTATCTATCTATCTATCTATCTACTTACCTATCCAGAAACTCATTAATACTCAAAATACACAGCAGAACCAAGGTGACTTTAGGGCAGAAGGCGCTAAGAGTGGAGGAAATCAGGAAGTGCTCCCTGAAGAAGGTGGTGTTTGAGCCAAATCTTGAAGAAAATCAGGGAAATCAGGAGGAGGGGTTGAAGAGAAAGAGCATTCCAGGCAATGGGGAACCATTAGTGAAAAGTTGGATGGTGCAGCATCATATTTGAGGAGAAACAAGAAGGCTGTTTTGCTTGATCACAGAGTATGTGGAGAGGGGTAAAGTGGGAAGATATGAAGGGGCCAGGTCTTGAAGAACTTCACATGGCACGCAGAGGCATTTATGTCTCATCCTGGGGCAAGAGTTTATTGAGTAGGGTTGACACAGTCATACCTAAGGTTTAAGAAAATGACTTTGGAAGCTATGGGGGGATAGGAGTGAGGAGAGGCTTGGAACAAATGGCTAATAGAAAAACAAAAGCTCTAGATTGGGGTCTGGCCTGGGCTTTGCCACCACACTAGCCAGGTGGACACAGTCTATTCACCTCTCAGGGCCTGTTTCATGGAATCCTAGAAGTTTAGAGTTAAAGGACCTCAAAGACAAAGTAGTTTAACCTCTACTCGTTTGGAGGAGGCAGTATAGTATGCTGGAAAATGGACCAGATTTGGACTGAGAGGATCTGGTTTAGAGTCCCAGATCAGTCATTTACTAGCTATGTGACTTCCAAAGTCATATGCTTTGTAAACCTTAGTTTCCTCATCTTTAAAATGGTGATAAAACTACTTATACTGTCTACTCCATCAGATTGTTGTGAAGAAAGCATTTTAAAACTTATTTTAAAAATTTAATATTTTATTTTTGCCCCAATTATGTATAAAAACAATGTTAACATTCTTTTTTTTCTTTAAATTTTGAGTTTCAAATTAAGAACATGTTTTTTAAACTATTAATGAGTTGGAAGGGATACTTATGCCATCCCCACATCTGGTCCAACTCAATCCTCCAAAAGCCTCCCCTTTACAACAGAATTCTGCCTTTCCCAAAGTCTTGTATCAACCAGTCCTAACAATGGTCATCCAGCCATGGCTTACAGAGTTGGAGGGAGAGTTCCCTATTCTCCAAAGTAGTCCATTCCATTTTGAGACATTTCCAGCTGTTAGAAGTTATTCCTTAGACTGAGCTGCAATCTGTCTCCTTGTGGCTTCCATCTAGTGATCCTTGTTCTGAATTCCAGGGCCAAGCAGAATAAATTGAATCTTTCTCCCAATGGCGGTCCTTCCAATTCTTGAAGACAGTGGCCATGTGTCCTCCAGGTCTCCTCTCCTCCAAGCCAAACATCTCCAGTTTCCTTAAGTGTATGACGAACAGGTTGGGCAATAGGGTTATCTCCAAGGTCTCTTCCAAATAAAAAGATAAACAAAAAACACTGTTTCTAGAAGACCCAAAACACTGGATTTAACTTACATCTATTTTAAGGATGGAACCTAGCCTACAGTTTTGAGTTTTGTTTGTTTGGTTTTTTGCTACTAATTACTTATATATTAAACATTTTAGAAGACATTGCATAATATAGGGGATAGAGTATTGGTCTTGGATCAGGATAAGACCAGGTGCAGACCACTTCGGTCCTGAGGGTGTGCTCCTTGGAACCAATCTCATACAGTCATAGTGAGCAAAGTCCTTTGTAAACTAAGTGTCCTATAGGTGTGTTATTATTTAAAAGACCCAGCCTATCCATTTCATAATAACAGCACTGAAACATGGTGGAGGTAAATTATGGTGCCATGAAGGGTGAGATGTCATATGCCTTATGCCTCATTATAACTTCAAGGGGCTGATACTTTTCCAGAAACAATCTGCTCAGCCTGGCTCATTAGCCAAAATGCATATTTCTTTATAGAATACATACATGGGATTTCTGGACTACCGAAAGAAGGCCATCAAAGACCTTGGCATCAGTCCTGGCACCTGCTCTTTTAATCCTGGTGTGATCGTTGCCAACATGACTGAATGGAAGCACCAGCGTATCACCAAGCAACTAGAAAAGTGGATGCAGAGAAATGTGGCGTATGTGTGGGTCTCTTCATTCCGGGGTGCAGAACTACTCAATTCCTTCTCCATTTCTTAGATAACTTTCATAGGATATAATGAAGGGTTTGGGCTAAATGACCTCAAAAGTTTCTACCAGCCTGAACACTTTCTCAGTCTATGAGCTGGGTAATGAGCTGAAGTGAATACACAAATATTCTAAATCCAGAGGAATTAGACATCTTGAAACTGGGCTAATAAGCAGCCTATGCGATGATCTTGGGCACATTACTTAAGGGTTTTGAACCTCATCTGTTAAATGAGGGATTTGGACTAGATGCCTTTGACGACCCCTTCAAACGCAAGATGTAGTCTTTTATATACAAAAACAAATTTTTTAAAATTGTATGTGTAATGGCTAGAAAACTTACCTCAGGACAGGAAAATGTGGATTCAAGTCTACATATCCTAGGCCATGTGACCCTGTCCATTTCTGCAGGGAGAGGAGCTTCTTCTTCCAGCAGTTCTCCTTACCAGTGAAATCACAGGGTCAGTCTGTACCCCTAACCCTATGTAAGATTGGCCCACTTGAACCCACTCCTGGATGGGTTTGGCTTCTCATTGGTTTGTTTTTGTTTGGTTGGGGAGGGGTAAAGGGGTAAGGCAGGGCAATTGGGGTTAAGTGACTTACCCAAGGTCACCCAGCTAGTGTGTCATCTGAGGCTGCATTTGAACTCAGGTCCTCCTGACTCCAGGGCCAGTGCTCTACTCACTGCACCACCTAGCTGCCTCTTGTTGTTGTTTTAAAGATAAGAATGACAGGCAGACAAAGTGCTCCCCTGATAAGCCCATGATGTAAGGAGAAAATGAGGAGTCCTCTAGCACCCTGGGTGGATCCCCTGGTGCAAACTCGTGGGAGGCCATAAATATATTATACAGGATAGGGAGGTGTAGATGGGTTACAATATTGAAATTACAAATCCTTTTGAATATTTGTGACTTGGGCATATAAAATAGAAATAAAAACTTGAGAAATACTGTAAATGTTCGTTAGAAAAATGTGTTTATTATGATTGTCGAATCATTTAATATGGTGGCACTTGCCTCAAGAAGCCTTTACCACTTGAAATTAAAAACTAGATTTCCTGTGTGCTCTGAGATGGCAAACTTGTTGTTTTGGTTAAAAGTCACCTTCTTTCTGAGCTCACTGACCTCCAGGTTTAACAGCATAATTTCCTTTTTTTTCCCCTAGGGAGAACCTCTATAGCAGCTCCTTGGGTGGTGGAGTGGCCACCTCCCCAATGCTCATTGTGTTTTATGGGAAGCATTCCCACATCAATCCAATGTGGCACATCAGGCACCTTGGTAAGCCAGGATCCAAACCACTGAGGGGAAGGATGAGCTCCCAATGGGACAGGATGGAGAGAAGTCCTGGTATCATCAAGACCAAAAACACTTGGGGGGCATCACTTGAGCTCTGACAAGTGTAGCCATGAGGCTGGTTGCAAATGATGCTTGCAAAATGTTCTGAGAACTGGGAGAAAGTGGGACCCCATAGCTCTGTTATAATGGCTCCATAGGATAACAGTAGCTGCTATAAAAATCATATGGGGTGTTTAGTCAAGTCATGTCTATTTTTTGTTTGTTTAAACATTGGAAGTAGAGAGAAGGAGGCAAGGAAGGAAACCTTTATTAAGTGCCTACTATGTGCAGGCACGTGCTAAGTGCTTTACAAACGTTATCTCATTTCAGGCTCACAACCCTAGAAGGAGGAAGAAACTGAAGCAGTTTAAGTGACTTGCCAAGGGCCTTCCTGACCACAAGCTTAGCACTCTACCCTCTGCACCACCTAGCTGCCCTGGTGCATGTGTGTGTGTGCGCGCGTGTGTGTGTATACATGTATATACACAAACATGCAAGTGTATATATTCACATTATATACAGTATATATGTATATAGATACAATAGGTATACATTTGTATATGCATACATGTACAGACATAACATATACACACTTGTGGGCACACTGTACACACATACATGTATTCGTATACACATAGATGTGTACATGCATCTATAATAGGCATAGTTGTGTGCGCACACATATACATTCACATTAATAGCACATATTTGTGTATGGAGATATCACACACACACATACATACACGTGTGTGTGTAAGTGCACGGTCTCTGTAAGCTACAATCCAGCCTCTAATGTAGGATCAGAGGAGTCTAGGTGACACAGGAGTTGGGGAAGAATTGAGTTTGAATTCCAACTCCCGACCGTCACTAGATGCGTGACCCTGGGCAAGTCACTTCACCTGCTTGCCTTAGCTTCCTTGTCTGTAAAATGGGAAATAATAGCACCTCCCTCCCAGGGTCGTTGCAAGCCTCAAAGGAGATGACGAGTAAAGTAAAAATGCTACTGTTCTCCTTCTGATGGTTACTACCTACGTGGCCAGCGGCATGTCACTTACCTCGATGGCCATGGTTTCCTTTCCTGTAAATTGAGGGGGCTGGTATAGGTGGTCCCCAAGGTCCTTTCCAGCCCTAGATTTAGGAAATCTAGGGCCATTCTTCTCCCCTCCAGCAGGTCAGGAGCAAACCTCTGCTATGAACAAAACTCCCAGAGCTTCCCTGACTCTCCCGTTATTGAATTAGCTCCTTAGCTCCTCTGCACAGTCCTGCTATGCCCTCTTTTCTCTCCATATCAAATTAACTGAAGCCCGTTTGCATCTTAAAGTGCTTGCTAATGGGATGCTTCTCTTCCTTTCTTCCCAAACACACTGAAGGCTGGAGTGCAGAAGCCAAATACTCCGACCACTTTCTTCAAGAGGCTAAATTACTTCACTGGAATGGAAGGCACAAACCTTGGGACTTCCCTAGCGTTCACCCCGACCTCTGGGAAAGCTGGTTCATCCCTGACCCTTCTGGAAAATTCAAACTTAATCGTGGAGGGAGCTGATACAAGCAAATGCACAGTGTGCTCCCTTTCGTTGCACAAACTTGCGATTCACAAGAAGTGGATTATTTTTATGAGCATTTTTCAACACATTTGAGTCCTAATTCACCTTCATTTGACAAAGAAGGCCTTTGAGACTTGTACTATGGGAAGCAGAAATGGATTTATTTTTTTTCTCTCCAAAGTACTCCCTTAGGGAAAAATCAAGATTGTGTAAGTATCTGGTTGGAAAGAAACTGGTACACTGCAATATTAACATTCAGTTGCTTAGCTTGACCTTCAAAGACAAACAAAGATCTTTATGGATTAATAAAATTAGAAAATTAAAGATTTCTTCACCCTATGTTTAAGATTTCACACCAAAGATGAGGCTTTTTTCTTCCTGTGAGTCTCCAGTCTTTTGAAGAAGTATTACACTTAAAATATTTAGTGGTTTCTGGATTATTTTTTTTGGGGGGGGGAGGGTAATGTATAATTTAATACATTTTCAAATAAGTAGAGGATTTTTGACCAAAACTGAAGATACAATAAGGTGAATAAAATGAAAACCTCATACA
Organism: Phalanger gymnotis; assembly: GCA_028646595.1. Taxonomy (NCBI): domain Eukaryota; kingdom Metazoa; phylum Chordata; class Mammalia; order Diprotodontia; family Phalangeridae; genus Phalanger; species Phalanger gymnotis. Next base: position 245,720,069 of record CM053623.1, read on the forward strand.
ACAGGAAGACAACAAAGAGACAGAATTCCTCTGTGTTTATTGTCAAAATTGGCATACTTTCGAAATCATTTAAAATCTTTTCCAATACCATTTAATGAAAAAGCTCCAGACCATCTTAGGTAAGACAATTTAACAGCCACAATTGACTTCCTGTTTTTCATGAAAATGCCATATCACATAATTAGAGATTTCCAATACTAGCAGGTATATGACAAAATCCAGAGACTGTATTTCCCTCCCCTTTAAATTACAACAAGACTATTGTAAAGCTACAATAGTTACATACTATAGTGGTATCTAATCACATGCTTTACATCGTTCTTGTGAAAATATAATTGATTCCTACTAATCCCTGATGCAAGGCACTTGTGAGCACCTGCAGGAGAATGTCCATGTAAACCGTAATACAGTACAGCATTTTAAATAACAAAGAACAAAGATTTTTCACACAATTTGACCTAAACTGAAGGGAAAAAAGGAGAAAGTGTCCACCACAGCCGACAGCATAAAAACCAAAGCAGGACTGGATTCACAAGATAGATTTTTAAACAGCTATTACAAAGAGGGTTAAGCCACATGACTCCCTGAAACAACAACTATAAATCATCATAAATATTTCATATTTTAAAAGCCACATACTATCTGAATATAAAAGCACGATGTGTAAGAGCACTGGAGGGGGGCGGGGGCAGGGTGGTCAGGACATCTGGCTTCTTGTCCTTTGCCGTTAACACTTACCCTCAGGGGTTCTTGGTTTCCCCACTAACAGAATTAGGGAGCTGAACTAGCAGACGTCTCTAAGAGTCCCTTCCAGCTCTGATTTTCCATGATTTTGGCATTCTGACCAGGTCAGAATTTAATAAAAATGGCATTGATGAATGGGTCTAACACCCACAAGATGAAGTGATTATGGGTCACTGGTAGCACCGTGGAGACTGTATGCCAGAAAATCACAAGATACAGAATCAAAATCTTTTTCATGGACCCTAACCAAAGGACATTCTTGCCAAAGAGATGAGTTATGGTGGAGAAAGGGAATGAAAACGACTAGTTTATCAGATAGGACCAGCAGGGGACGTCACATTCTATTAGACAACACATTTTATGCATGTTTCAAGTATGAAAAGCACCTATGTGAACAACACCTCGCTCCGTTACTCACCACACGGAGAGCAGAGGCAGGCACCCAGACAGAAAGGTCATTGCCTCCCAACTACATACCTTTGCTCTTCCTCACAAGTAACAATCTGCCAAGTGACAAATGAACCATTGAAAATGCGATTTTCCATGGCCTGCCTGCATTCCCCAGAGCTGACTTGTGTGAGTGCTGGCTCCTGGGCGGTGGCCAGCTGCTGGTCTGCTGTGAAGGGAAGGTGGCTGGCTCCGACCTGTGGCCTGGATCCAGGCGGCTTCCTTACCAAGAAATGCCAATGGCTGGCCACATGGAGAAGGGGCCACTTTGGGGAAAGAAATGATTTAGGATTCCTCCATCAACAAAACTGGAAAATCCCTAAGTCTCAGAGCACATGCTCATGGACATCAGGTGAGGAGCCTCATGTCCACATGAGAACTGCGACACATTTGTGTGTCTATACCCGTGACAATCATGCACAGAATGTGCTTTTCAGGCATAAAAGGACTCTGGAATTTCTTGCCATATGTAGATTTAAGAAAGGAGTATAAATATACAGGCTGTTTAAAAAAAAATACAGACTACAAGCAACTCCCAAAAGAAATAATTTCTTCAAAAATAAGACTACAGTTTGTCAAAAACTGTAAACGATGGTACACATTAAATATAAAAACTCACATACAAAAGGATCTACATTTGCTTTCAAACTATCTAGTTCACAAAGTTAATTCTACCACACAAATGGGTTACCAGAAAATAATGAGACGAGTAAAGTTCTATTAAAACGCTTCAGTTGGTGAACTGAGGCACCTTTCCAGACAGCTGCATTAAAACTGCAGTGTGCAGGAAGAGCTTCGAAGGGCCGTCCTCACACGCAGCCACCTTCTTGCTCAGGGCTCCCAAAGGGACTGAAGGAAGGAAGAATCTGGTCTGTGAATGACTGCGTCATCCACTGATCACTTGATATATCCCCAAAAGTTGGTTCTCCACTTAGGACTGCATTACTTGTTCCTAGGCAGAAAAAAAAAATCAGTGTTTATTATGTCTAAAAGACTGAGATGATATAACTGAAGGCCTTTCAAGGAGAACGGGTAATGATGGCCAAGAAGTTTCTGGGAACAGGATTTATCAGAGCTGCCGTCATAACCTGGAAGTTCAGTTGTAACTTTTTGAAAATAAAACCATTTTAAAAACCATTCAGGGTAGGAAATCACTAAAATGTCATCGGGATTATTTTGAATTACAGTAACTGAGAAGAAATTTTTCTTCCCCCTTAATTACACATTAAATTAATACGTCTACCTCGGCCATTACTAGCGCAATAACTTACAGTAACACAGTAGAAAGAGGATTCCTGGTGGAGAAATTCCTTCTATCACCACAAAGTGTAGCTCATCTAAGATGTACCAAAGAAATCCTTGGGAGTCTGCCTGAGACCCAGAAGCAGGTGACATCCCCAGGGTCACAGAGCTGGGGGGGGGACGGGGGGGTGTGGGGTGTGTGTGTGTGTGGGGGGGGGGAGGCTAGGGCTTCCTGATCCCAAGGTCTACATTCTCTGCACTATATACCCACTGCTTCCTAAATATGGTAAAAAGGATGATGTTATCCCAGCCTGGGAACACAACAGAATCATTCCATGGCACAGGAAGGGCAGCCTCACTCTACCTGTCCCGTCCAAAGCGAAGGGACACGGCTGCTCAACATCACACGCCTTTTCGCAGTAAGCCCCACCATAAGCTGCCTCGTAGCCTGGATCATACTTTTCTTCCTTAACAGCCATCTTCTTTGCATCCTCTGTAAGAAGAAAAACAAATTAAAACTTCTGAACATTAGTTGGAAAATGGTTACTCATGGAAGTTAGATGTGAAAATGGTTACTCGGTAATTCACCTCTGCAGATAACTATAGAGCATTTGTGACAACCTCAAATATCTTTTCCCATAATGGTAATTTGGGGGCAGAATCTGTTACTTTATAATCACGGACAAGAAATAACTTCAAAGATGTGTGGCTACTTTATATGTAATTTTAAAGGCATGTTAGAATGTCTCTCAGTCCCAACCCCACTCATAACCACCGTATTAAAAAAAAAAAACCAGCAACAACCTCTCTAGGATAGAGGTTCATAACCTAGAATCCATGAATATGTTTTTTTTAAAAAATATGTATTTTAATAGTAGCATTCTGCTAGAATTGGTTTATTTTGTAATCTATATATATCATTTTATGGATTAAAAAAACACAAACCATTATTCTGAGAGGTCCTTAGGCTTCACGAGAAAGCAATGACCCCAAAAGGTGAAGAGGTGACGATCCCCTGCTTTAGGGGCATCTGAAAGATCTGAAGACTTGGAGGGAGGGAGGGGAAGGCCTGGCCTGAGGGGACAAGTAAGAGACAAAACCTTGTTCTCTAACGGAAATGGCTTGGGTCAAATGCCCCTTATGGGAGCACGTTGGCATAATGGAGGCCGCACTGTCTCTGGCTTCACATATAGGGCCGCACAGCAGTAACATACCTTGGGCAAGCTGCAAATCGAATGTGTACTGCACCTCCTGAACGTCTGAGTTAGGTACGATGCCTTTCAACTGGTCTCTCAAGTCTCTCAGCTTGATATAATAATGAACTTTATCTTGCGCCCGCGGGAACTGAGCACACCTTGCGCTGGATGACGGCATGACGTAGCAGAGCTACAAGAGGCGAGAGAGTGAGAAGGACCCAGCAGCCAGAGTGCCAGGCACAATTCAAGAGGGTGTGTGTGTGTGTGTGGAATGAAGATCATTGCTTGTTAAAAGAAATAAAGTAAATTAGGTATGTCTCTGCAAATAGATCACAAAATTAACCTATAAAGGAACCCATTATAAATGAAATCCATTGGTTAAGGGAAGCATATAACCATGTATGTATTTGATCTGAGGTGACCTTAGTTTCTACACCGAAAACAGGGACCAGGTTTTATTTGTATTTCTTTCTTCCCTTGACGCAGCTAGGTGGCGCTACAGTGCCCAGAGCGCCAGGCCTGGAGTCAGGAAGACTCATCTTCCTAAATTCAAACCTGGCCTCACATACTTCCTAGCTGTGTGACCCTGGACAAGTCACTGAACACTGTCTGCCTCCGTTTCATCTATGAAATGACCAGGAGAAGAAAATGGTAAACCCCTCCAGTATCTCTGCCAAAAAAGCCCCAAATGGGGGACACAGAGTCAGACACAACTGAAACGACTGAGCAAGTGTTTCCTTGAATATGGCATTGGAGAATATAAGCCTGATAAAAATTTACAGAATAAATGAATTTATAAAATAAAACTATTTGGAACTAACATCGTAATTCTCTCTTCATTTAAGAAAATAAATTTCTACTATCAAAATAATTTTCCTTAATTTTTTTTTACTACCTTGTCATTAAGAGATTATATGCTTGAATTTCACAAGTATGTTTCAATCTTTTGATTGCACTTATAGGACCTAATTCATTTGTCTAACACTGTTAAGCAAATGTTACATTTGTAGACAAAGTTCAAAAGTCTTGGGTTAAATAGGTATTTAGCAAAATCAACAAATGCCTGTACCATATTGGCCCAGCTATGGGAACTGTTTTTCCCCTAAAAATGGTTTCCATACAATATAAACGTGATTTATGTTTGGTGTACATCTATTTTTCCTTTTGAAGAGAACACATCTTAAAGGGGAAGCCTTTATTTAGACCAATACGCTGTTTTTCTTGCCATCGATTACCACGAGCTACAGGAAAGAGAAAGGCTAACCTGAGTAAAAATCTTTCATTTCCATCTATAATTAGTCTGCTAGCAAATGCAGTTTGGGGAACTTACAGTTTCTGTGTCTGGGACCTTATGAGGCTGAAGTCCAAATTCCAACTTCTTAACTTTTACTCCAAAAACTTCCTTGCTAAAAATTTCATAAATACCTAAAATGAAAGAAAGCCATACTGACATATAGAACTGTGGAAAATAACACTAATAACAATAAAAGACCAGCTTAGATGCACAGAAAAAACCTTACATTTTCCATTGAAAACCGCTATTCGAGGTTGGTATTTCTGTAACTTCTGCACCAAAATGCGCCCTCCTTCTCGAAACTCTTTACTAAAATGGAATAACAAAGCAGCTAAGAGATGACTGTATAATACAGTAATATGCCATCTTGGCAAATCTTCAGAATTAAAAAACAGTAATGGCACCCTGATTTTGTAACAACAGAGACAACAAAATAAAAACAAGATGGAAAGTGAAGGACAAGAAGGTAACTGTGGCCCACAAGGTTTATATTTCACAGTATTAAAAACCACTGTTTACTGCCCTACCTTGAAAGATCCTTGCTGCCTGGGGTGGTCCTTTCAACCATATTTGTAAAGCCAATGCCGTACTTTCCTGGTAAAGTATGGTCATCCATATGATTCAGCTGGACCTCACTCAGCCCAGACATAAACAGACACTTCCCTAGAACAAGAGTAGAAAAAAATAAGGCATGATTTTAACCTGAAGGTGAAAGGTTTACTGGGATAAGAATTTATATTCTGTTTCAAATTCCATTCTTCAGAAGATAGAGCAAGAAAACAAAAAGATAAAACCAAATCATTAAACCCCTTCTTGGTAAGAAGCAGATCATCACAAGGCAGTAACAGCAGAACAGCCTTTTTCACCAACTTTTCCTCAGAGGACAGGTGAGCCAGCCAGGCCCTAAGAAGGAGAGGAAGAGGCAGCATGTGCTGGGCAAGTCGAGACAGCACCAGCGGCACCCTGGCTATCATCTCCCCTCAGACCTTGGTGGTTACAGCCCAGGACCCTGACCCCAAGAGCCATGAGAATGGCAGTACCCCACTGCCCTCCAGACCTGCTACCAGTCCAGCCCCTGCCACCATCATCAAAGGGAGAAATCATTGTGGAAAAGGGGCCACCTTCCTCATGGTGAAAAGTAACACTTGCTGAAGAATTGCCCAAGAGGTGCAGGATCCCGGGGAGTGGCAGCAGCCCCTGATCAGGTCCTGCTTCTAGCCATGCCCTCCCAGACATCCTTATCAAGTGCCAACCAACTGCCACCCTGAAGGTAGGCAAGCTGGTCCAGCCGAGGGCACAAGGTACTCTGCAGGAAAGACAGGAGGTTGCATATGCCAGCAAAGTCAAACCATCAATAAAGCCTTGACCATCATCTCCCTTCAGACCCCTGTGGAGAAGGCCCTGACCCCGCCACCAAGAGCCTCAGAAATAGGGATGCTTCCAGCCTAATGCCTTCAGCTGTGCAATATGCAGTTTGGAGATGTTTCTCCTGGGGCTACAGCCACAGAGGATCCAGAGAAGAAAGTTTTCACCAAAGTCCTGTGTTTTACATCAGAAACGGACATAATTTTATCAGGGAAAAGGACATTAGAGAAGTGCCTATCTACTTTCTTTTTTTTTTCCCACTTAACAGTATTTTTTCCCCCAATTACTCGTAAAGATAGATTTCAACATTCACTTTTATAAGATTTTGAGTTCCAATTTTTTCTTCCTCTCTCCCCAAGACAGCAAGTGATCTGATACAGGCTATGCATGTATAATCATATGAATCATATTTCCACATTAGTCATGTTGTGAGAGAATCAGAATAAAAGGGAAAAACCACAAGAAAGCAAAAACAAAAAAAACCCCAACAAAAAGGGAAAGGTCTGCTTTGCTCTGCATTCAGACTCCACTGTTCTTCCCTGGATGTGGATAGCATTTTCTATCATGAGTCTTTTGGAATTCTACTACTCTCCCACTTAAGGAGCATGGGACCTTCTACCTGCCTTACAACTGAAACCTTCCATGTGAGTTGTCTCCCCATTTATAAAGTGAGCTCCTGGGGCAGCTAGGTGGCACAGTGAATAGCACATCAGCCCTGGAGTCAGGAGGACCCGAGTTCAAATCTGGCCTCAGACACCTGACACTAGCTGTGTGACCTTGGGCAAGTCACTTTACCCCAACTGCCACACCTCCCCCCTCCAAAAAAACTAAAACCAAATAAAGTGAGCTCCTGGAGAGCAGGGACCATCTGACTTCTCTGTTTGTATCCCAGCACCTAGGGGAGTACAAATACTTAATAAATGCGGTTACGCATTCAATCGACATATAAGCCAGAAGCTCTAACAAAACGAAATCTCTTACAAGGAGAACTTTTATATTAAAATTAAAAACTAGACTAGATGGCCTCTAAGCTTCCTTTCTATTCTAGGTTTCTACAAATCTAAGATGACCAGAATTCTTCACATACAAGATTTTTAAAATCACATCCCAAACCTAGTGCCTTAAATAGATCCTGATATTTTGTCTACTGGGTGATGATATGGACACCAGTGCATTTCTCCTTTGTGGCATCAGAACTAGCAGTTAACGCCCTATGACCATAGTATGAACCAGGAGTCTGGGCCAGCTGAACCGAACTGGGTAAGTGGCACTTGTGACTGGAGCATTATCAGGTCTTTGGTAACCATGCTGGTACTAAGTAATTTTATGTTTGGAAATGTGGTGGCCTAATCCATCTGATTATTAGGTTCCCTTCATGCTAATAGATGGTACCACCACCTCCCCGCAAAATACCCAGAGAAAAGCAAATCAGATCACAAGACACATGTGTACTCCTTGGGTAAGAAGAAAGCGCATTAGAACTTGTAATTTTATTACTTTAGAGGTGGAGTGTCACAGGTCTTGGGGTTTAAATCCTGCTTTTGACACCTAAGAAGTACATGATGACAGACAAGTCATTTAACTCTTCTGTACTACAAGGAACTATAGAAGGCTCTGAGGGAGTTTTCACATGGGGAGTTCCCTAAACCTACAAAATGACAAGTCCAAGATCTCCGTGGCAGACTTCTGATAGGGGAACATGGCTATACTTCTTCCTACTAAGCTGTCATCTTGACTCCAGCCTAGATCTGCCCCTCTGAAAAGAGACTGAGGCACAATTCTGTTATGCTTTTACTCACAGTAAGAATGTCAACATGGTCACAGGTTAGCTATTCTAGTACTCTAATTAACTCTTTGGTTACTGGTCAGAACAGTATATTAAGAGTAAATATCCAGTGAAAACAGTTCTTGGTAGACATTCCTTAGAATGCCTGGCTTTTGGCACCCTTTGCCCTACCTTTCTGCTACTAAACTACTTTTGCTCTACAAAAGCAGAGGGAGGGGTGGCTCAGGACTAGGGACTGGTTTGTATTTTTACCAACTTTATGGCTTACCAAAGTCCCCCAAAGTCATCACCTGGTGACCCTCCTGCTAGTGCTGAATCCCTTTCCATTAATCAGGCTGGTCTGTGACAGCAGACACAATCCCTCTGTGAGCTCATCCTTTCTAGCTTGGTAAAATCGGCCTCCTGATGCAGTCTTATAAACCATGCCAGGCTAAGGCAAGAAAAAATAACCTAGCTAAAAAGCTAATGACATTTAACAATGAAATCTTAGTAAGAGAACAACGTACAAAAATGGTTTCCGGGTCCTGGGTAATGATGCCCTTTGTAAGCTGCCATGAGTCCTGGGTTTATGCCAATCTAGAAAGCAAGACAGGTCAGATTTTAGAGTTACCAAGATACGGATCTGCTGGGGAAAAAAAGGTAATCAATCCTTCATTTCCAAAGTTAATTTATTAAAAGACAGATTTAAGTAAATGTGATTAACAATATATGGTTTTAAATAATTTCTTAGTCTTAGTTTGAGGAAATAATTTCATTTCAGAAAAAAAATCTTTTGTTCTAAATTATTTTTTCAATCTGGATCAATTGCATCACACACCTTTCAGCTAAAGGTGAAGTCAAACTCAAGCAAAAATGGAAGCCACATGTAAGGGATACCTATGGGCTGCATAATAACTTAGTTTGAAAATGTAATGTTATCTATTGCATTTTATTTTGTTAAACATTTCCCAGTTACTATTTTAACCTGGTTAGAGCACACAGTGGAGTGTTGGTGGGAAAAGTGTCTGACACCTCTGCCTTCAAAGGTTACTCTAAATCCAAGATTTCAGAGCTCTTGAAAAAAAAACATTCAAGGCATTTAAATCAAAATCTGAATTAAAAAGCATGAAAAACTCAAATTTCGGTAAAATCTGGCACCAGGAATTCAAAGGAATGGTGATCAGAAGAGAATTCAGTGCCCTTCTGTAAGAAGTATTATGACGTGGCACCATTTGTTGGGAAAGAGCCCTGGATGTGGCATCGGAGTTAAAGTCCTGTCTTTGGTATCAAGTCTGGGACCTTGGACACAAGGTCTGGGCTTCTTGAAACTCACTCTGAGCTTTAGGTTTTTGTTTGTAAAGTGGTGAAAAACCTCCCAGGATTTTCTTGCAGGGGAAAAAGTTTTGTTTTTCCATAAAGTACTATAGAAATATGGGCTAGAAATAGTACTACACGCCAGTGTGCCACATTCCGTAACATATTTCCTAAATGTTCACAAAACCCCAACTCAAATACTCTGTCAAAGACCAAAATCAAATTACAGGAAGAAAGGAAGCCATGAACACTTAACACCAGCTTCTGGTTCAACAAGCAGCCCCTACTTCATGGCTCTATGCCTGTCCTTCTCGTGTTGGTGTAAGGGGTACGATGTCAGGAATATACTAGGAAATGTGATCAAAAGGTGGTACATGGAACAGGGCGAGAAAGGAAAAACAGAAGAGGAAAGAGGCCAAGAGGGAGCTTTCTGGGTAACTTCTGTTAATAGCTATGTTTTGTTCTCTTTATCTTTTAGCTCTTAGTAGTGAAACTTTTTTCTCAAAAGGCAAATTGGACATTAAGAGCTGCGCGGCCTCTTGCAATGTAACCTTCAGCAGCTCATAAGTTGATACTTATAATCCCCGAAAGGGACACTTGGAAATTAATCTTTTCATGAAAGTACAGAAGCATCTCAAAAGTGGCCTGTAAATTACAGATAATCCACTGAAAAAACTCAGTCTGCTATGAAAGGTTTTATGAAGATGCCAACTTACAATGACAATGTCCAGGTTGAAGGCCAAAATATCAGGCAGGGTCTTAGTCAGAAGTTCAGCTTCTGACACCCCATTAAAACGATCCACTTTCCTTTTCACTTTGAAAGTGTCTGTAATTTTTTCTTGTTTCCCCCTTGATTTGGCCGCTCTGGGGGATCCAGTGCGTTTTTTCGGCTCTGGCTTTTTTGGCTCCGGCTTTTTTGGTTCCGACGATCTGGTTCTTCTTTTTCTCCCCTTTTCTTCTGAAACATTGGAATTATTTAGGTTGTGGATATCTGACATTTCTATCACAGATGAACGATATTCGGTGCTCACCGTATATAAGATCTTCACTAAGTCTTTATGTACTTTAAAATTTAACTCAGGCTAGAGATCTAATAAAAGGGATCTATAAACAGCACTGAAGAGCCAACACATTGAAGGTTAGCACAATCACATTACAGAACTACATACAAGGATGGAGAAGCCTGGAGAGTGAGGAATGAGGCAGGAGTAAAGTTGAGCACAGCCTGGTCCCCCTCATGAAATGGTAGCCTGGGAAAGGAACTCATTTGCCAATCTGTAGGCAACTCTCAGTGTCAGTGGGCCTCAGTCCTTCCAAATCTCTATGTTTATTTTGAACATATGCTGAATTTTCTTATCTGTGATCATGATGTATCTGGCCAACAGAACACAGGTTCCTGGAGGGTAAGGATGTCTCACACTTCTGTACCTCTATCCCCAGAGCCTAGCATAGTACCAGGCATTTGATTGGTTCATAGTAATAAATCTGAATCTTCAAGAAATTTGATCTATATACTTGATAGGAAAGAAATACTCTTAAGAAAGATTTCCCTTCATAAAGTTAATTTTTTAAAAAATTGTCATGCATTAATAGGTTAATTCACTTCTGTGGAACAATATATCCTTTCCCAATAATGCCAGAACAATGTGGTGTTACTCTAATAAACTGATAGTCTATATGGCAAGTAAACTACTATAGGTTCTATGAAAAACTTGAAACTAAGATTTTTTCATATGCCAATATTCAAAACGTATTACTTTAATAGATTTGTGAGTTCAATGATGCAAATTGCAAACTGTCTATGCCACCTTACCCTTTGTGGATTCTTCCAAATTCATCTATAACATCTATTTTTACTGTTGTTTTATCTTAAATCATGATTGCAATTATTGCCACTTTTTACATTTACCTACGGCACAATCAATTTTTAGTCTTTTTTTTTTTTTTAACTCTCTACATGTGTCTTTATGTCTCACGTGCAGCAAATGGGTGGGTTCTGTTTTCTAAACTAGTCTGGCATGCTTCCATTTTATGGATGAATTTAAGCCATTTACATTCAAAAGTTAAAATTATTCATAAGATATAATATTTCAGATCCAGAGTTGGAAGACACTTTAGGAGTCCAAAAGTCATATAGTCTAGCCTCTTCCTTATATACATGAGGTGACTGAGGCCCAATGGGTTTAAATGACTAGCCTAAGGTGACCCCAGGAATAAATTGCATACCTGGGCTTTGGACTCAGGTCTTTTGACTCTTAAGTCCAGTGTTCTTTTTACTGTACCATATTGCCTAAGACGAGAACTGTCCTAGGAAATCCAGCATCCAGATCTCTACTAAAGTTCTCCAATGCCTAGAGCTCAAGCTCTGCAAAGGCGTACCAGTTTGTTTTTTTTTAACTGATACCTCCAAATTCTGTTATATTACTATTTTTTCAATTGGTGTTAGTTTCCTGTGATTTGTTAAATTTCTTGAAACACCTGAATCTTAATCCAGCGTTTCTCTTGCCCAGTCCAGATAAGAATACATGCAGTTTAGGAATTTAAAAATAACATGCCTGATACCTTTCTTTTGTTCTAAATCTATGATTTCAAATACATAAGAACTCTTCGTGTAGAACTTCCATCTAGCAATACAGATCAGCACATGCCTGGTATACTGAGAGTTTAAAAGACTTGCCCAGGTCATTCATTCAATTATGTGTCAGAAGCAGGACTGGAATCTAGGTTTTTCTGACTCTTGAGGCCAGCTCCCTGGCTATTGTACCACGCTTTAATTTTCAAGTGTTTAAAAAAATGCTTAATTACTACACTTATAGGCATTAGGGTATAGACAGCAACGCTCCTGCCTTTAGCAAGCAAGAGGCAACTGCATTTGAGAACATAATCTCAAAAACACAGTAACCTCAAACAGCCATATTCTAAAAGACCAGAGGGCGGAGACATTTTTCCAAGAGGGAACTTTTTTCCCCTGTAGAAAATGAAACAAGATACCTCTTACTTTCCTGAGCAGAAAGTAAAAGATTTTTCTCACAAAAAAATGAGGAAAGGTATTTCAAGAACTTTCAATAAAGATTGAAATACTTCGCATGCAAAATTACATATGATGAAAAATAAAACTAGGTAATGTTTTAGGCTGAATTATTATTGTTACATAATGTCAGATTTGGAAAGAGTCAAAGGATCATAGATTTTGAGTTAGAAGGGACATTAGAGCCATCAAGCCTAATCCCTCTTTTTATACCTGAGGAAAACTATAGCATAGGGAGAGGCTAAGCAATTTCCCCAGGGCTACACAGCTAGCAAGTGTCAGCCAGGACTGGAATCTCAGAGAACGTCAAGTTCAATTTATTTCTGAACAAAAATCCTCTCTGCCAAAGATCTTCATCAGTGGTCCTTCATTTTTGCCTTTGCTTAGAGGTCTCAAGAGAGCAGGATCCTGCTGCCTGTCCCACTTCTGAAGTGCTGTCACTGTTAGAAAGTTTATCCTAATGTCAAGTTC
>CM053623.1:245733434-245750013 GCA_028646595.1 Phalanger gymnotis
CTGCTTGGCCAACTAGAAGTTGTTAAGCACCTACTATGTGCCAGGCACTGGGCTGAGTACTGGGGATTCAAAGAAAGGGAGGGAAAAAAACAGTCCCTACTTATTCAAGGAGCCCACAGTGTCATGGGGGGAGACAGGATGTATACAGGACTATAGTAGAGGGTTCTATATTATTCTAATATTAGGATGCCGTTGTGATTTATGTTCATGTTTTCTTGTTAGGTGGTATCATTAGAGTATTGGTCTGGGGCACTGGAATTGAGCGGGGTGGGGAGATGGGTCTGGTAGAAGGTAGATTTTAAGGGGCACTTGAAGGAAGCCTGGAGGGAGGGCAGGGGAGGGGGCCGGCCTGAGAGAATGCCCAGAATCAGGTGCTGGGATGGGAGCCTTGTGCATGAAGATGCTGAGGCACCAGAGAGTCGTGGATGCAAGGCCAGCCTTGAAGGCCAGGGTGAAGTCAGTCAACGTGGCTGCCCTCGGTTTCTCTGTCTGAAATGGGACTGATGGTGCAGAGAGAGCAGCGTAGCATTAGGAAGGCTTGTTGACACAACCTTTAGTCATATTACTTCAGTATCCCTGGGACTCAATTTGCTTCTCCATAAAACAAGGATACTGGGCTGGATGGCCTCTGAGTGTGTACCCTTACCCTCCCTGGGTCATCGGCTGAATTGTCTGGCCTCTGAAGACCTTTGTCAGATTTCTCTGCTTGGCCCCTCTGGCCCCAAAGACAGAAGAGCTGCTCTTCTGCATTGATGGAAGGTACTCACAGCCAGGGCCATGAAGTAACAAGTCACCCAGCTTCGAAAGGCTTGCCAAGGGGCTTGTATCTGCATTGTCCATTTGGGTCTCACCAGGAGGACTGTCCGATTTAGAGACTGGGGAAAAGCCCAGATATGGAGGAGTCTGCCTGACACTCGAACTCAGGGCTTTCCTAACCGATCTGTTTCTGTGGGGAAGGGGTGGGACCAAGGAGTTGGTCATCCCTTTATTCAGCCCCAACCCTTGGACCAAGCTGACTTTGGGGTTCAGTCCCATGTTTATGAGGCTTCTGGGCCGCAACCCTTCCCACACTGCCCTGGACCCTCTTATTAGTTCATCTTCTCCATGTGACTGGGAAGGCTGTTGTCTCACACAGCGATGTCCTTTTCTCTTAGGGTCAGTTAAAGCAGACGACCAAGTGGATGTGGAAGCGACTGTGGAAGAAGATCTGGGTAAAAGCAGAGAAGGTTCTCGGACAGATGACGAAGTAGTCCAGAGGTTGGTGCTGACCTGAAACTGTCACAATGAGTTACTACATGGGGCCAGATGTTGTTTGTGTTCTCTGGTCTCAAAAAGGAGAAGACATCTGAAATCCCTTGTTAGATAGCTGAACAAAATTCAAACAATTCTGTCCTTTCCCAAAGGCACAGGCAAGTCAGGTTTTATTTTTATTTTCATGTGTCAAGTCTACCTCTTGGCTCCCTTTTAGCTGGTCCAATAGAACTGAATACCAGGGTGAGCAACAGGTCTGTAAGACATCACAACAGAATTTGTCCATGTATACTTGACCCCTGGTTATCAGAAGTAAATATCCAATGGAGTTTGATGTCCATGGGGCAGAAAGTATATGTTATATTTATATTTTTATTAGAAAAGCACAGGGTGGAAATATGTGGAATCTAAGAGTATATTTATGTTCTGTATATTTCTGCCCTCATATGTGCTTTGTAATACAGTACAGGTAAGATTCTACATTGAAGAATCCTGAACAGCTGAAGGATAATTCAGGAACACTGTTGACAGCCAGGTAGTGTGGTATTAGTTTAGAAACTAAACTGAGAAAAGTACCTGTACAGATTAGCAGATTTCAGGAGAAAGGGGGTTGTAGAAAAGTGAAAAGTTGTGTTGGGATATCATTTCTAAAGCTGAGGTTAATTGACCAAACTGTTTATTAGTGTGCATCATAGATACAACATAATAATCGAGTGAAAGAAATGTTTGTTGAAAGGGCTTCAATTTTAGCCTTATTTATGGGCGAAGGAAAAGGGTCAGCAGATTAGAAACATTGGCTGTGCTTCCATTATTATATTAAACACTATGGTCCTTGTATTTATTTGCTAACACTTATTTTATTGTAGCTTAACTTTTTTTTTCTGTCCTTAGAGAAGAAGAAGCTATTCAGTTAGATGGATTGAATGCATCCCAAATAAAAGAACTTAGAGAAAAATCTGAAAAATTTGCTTTCCAAGCAGAAGTGAACAGAATGATGAAGCTTATAATCAATTCTTTGTACAAAAATAAGGAGGTAAGAATTGTATGCATCACCCCTTGTGTAAACAGCACATGGTGCACAATCATAGCTCTTAAGTCTCCTGCCAAGATCTCTTATAGGGTTTCTTGTTTTTTGTTTTTCCCCATCTCCATAGTACCCAAATGTAGTAAAATAATTGTAAAACCATGCTAACCTTCCTACCCTTGCCCAACAATATATCATTTTGTTACCTTGGAACTAGTTAACTCTGGTTAAGATCATGTTTAAACTCACCCAATCACATAAAAAAGGTAGGCAACAGATAAGTGGACTATGGTTTCTCAAATTGGGCATTAAGAAAATTAAGTCCTCCGGTTTACCAGATGAGATCTCAATAAGAGTAGTTAGATAATAAGATTTGAATAGCTTTTTAGGATTGTTGGACAGAAACAAAGTGGGTCTTAAGTCTGATGTTAAAAGTGTATTTTATCTGGGCCCTCTCTTTCAAATTATAGATTTTCTTGAGAGAACTGATTTCGAATGCTTCCGATGCCTTAGATAAAATAAGGCTAATTTCACTGACTGATGAAAATGCTCTTTCTGGAAATGAAGAACTAACTGTCAAAATTAAGGTAAACTTGAAATTAAGACCAGCTAATGCTTAAAACCAAAAGAATTTCTAGAAATTAGAAGGTGACAGAGTCCATACTTGGAGAATTATTGACGTTGCAGAGTCTTTCCTTCCATCCTGATATACTCTGATTTTTTTCCTCATGTTGACTCTTGGGGTTTGTGCCATCATTTAGGGAGAGAGAGCATAATGGGTATGTACATGTGTGCCCCTATTTGTACATACTGTGGTAGTTAATGTGAACATTAATGGATGGTGACCTTCGAGTACAATAAAAACCTGAGTCATCATAGACTAAATTAAATTCTAAATATATTAGTAATATACTTTGTGTATTAAATGCTAGTATGCTTGATTTTTTTTAAAGGAAAGCATTTTTTTACTATTTTCTAAAATAGCAACACATTTTAATCCTTGCTCCAAACCGTTTCAGCTGGCTATGGTAGAGAGTTCTAGCCCAGGGTTAGGTTGTACAGTTTGCTTTAAGTGTTCAGCATCTGAAAGGTCTCAACATCTTGTCCTTCTTTTGATTGTAGTGTGATAAGGAGAAGAATCTGCTGCATGTTACAGACACTGGTGTTGGCATGACCAGGGAAGAATTAGTTAAAAACCTTGGTACCATAGCGAAGTCTGGCACAAGCGAATTCTTAAACAGAATGACTGAGGCACAGAGGGACGGTCAGTCAACTTCCGAGTTGATTGGCCAGTTTGGTGTAGGTTTCTACTCTGCCTTCCTTGTAGCGGATAGGGTTATTGTTACATCGAAACATAATAATGATTCCCAGCACATATGGGAATCTGACTCCAATGAATTTTCTGTCATCGCTGACCCAAGAGGAGACACTTTGGGAAGAGGAACCACCATAACGTAAGTATCGTGATTCCTGTTGTGCTCTGTCTGCTCAGATGGTCTGCACTTGTGGGGTTCGGGCATATTAAGCACTTGAGTTTCTTGCCTCTTAGGATTCTGAAGACTGCTTTGTAAGCTTTAAAATGTGGTCTTGATGTGGGCTATTTTATTAATTATTATGCTTTTAAAAGATGAGGCTATGTCTGCATCTGCCAGGTTTGATAATAGTCCTCAATCACATGTCACTAGGCTTAGTTTTAATGTCTTCAGTCATTATATTGTTTGGCCACAAGCATTTGTTAAGTGCCTACTGTGTGCTAGGTGCACTGTACTGGGTTTTGGAGGTCCAAGTATAAAGAATGGAACAACGCCTACTCCCATAAGCCTACATCCTAATGGGGAGACAAACACAATAAAGAGCCACAAGGGGAGTCCTAACTGTGGCGTAAACGTCACTTTAGAATGAAACATCCTAAATAACTATTAACACGGTGTTTGAAGTTTCAATAAATACACAATAGCGTGATTTTTATACCTAGCCCTTTACTGCAACAAAAATCTGGCCCCTCTAGCTTATCATATATTGGCAGTTAGTGGAGTTTTCAATTAAAGACTTGATTATCCTAGAACAAGAAAAACAGCTTGAAGAAGCTCAGCACTACCTTGTCTGTGAGCTGTTCTCTGATTCTCAAAGCTCCATTCCCAAAATAACCCACCTTCATGTGTTTTGTACATTGGTACATATGTCCATGTTCTCTGTCCCTCATAGAATGTGAACCTTTTGAGAGCAAGAAATGTTTTTATTTTTGGGTCTATACTCCCAAGTGCCTGGCACATAGCAGTCTTTTAATCAATGCCTGTTGGTTGATTGAATAAGAATGCTGTATTTTAGCAAAAACTTTTTTTTTTTAACCTGCGTGATTTGGGGATCTTTCTACCTTCTGTTTTTAAGTAACACATGGAACTCCTCAGTTTACAGGCCTTGGCAAAAAGAAAATAACAATTTGTATTGGTCTGTATACATTACAAACAATATCTTGTTGACTTTTTTTTTCTTCATCTCTAATCCTGTAACAATTGTATTACTCCTTAGCCTGTGTTTTGGTGGCAAGGGAGCCACTAGTCTTCCTCTTCAGTGGTAACTCTTTGCTACTAAAAGCTGCAGACCAATGTCTTCAGAAGACATTTGCAATTTTAGTAAAAGTCTTCATCCTTGTCCATAGTAGATAAGGCTTCCCTAAAACTCCCAAGGGACCAGTGTAGTTAGTCATGATGAAATTTAGAGCCCAGTCAGGGAATGGTTTTTTCCTTCACTTCCCTTCTTCATCTCTGACCTGGGGAACACTTTTCCTTTGTGCCCAAAGTCAGCACACCAAGAGCTTCTCAAATTAGGAGAAAATTTTGAGGAAGTACTTGCATTGCCGTGCTACTTGAGAAAATTGAAAAGCAAACAAATGATTGTTTCTACTGATTTATCTTTTTTTCTGAATGAACTTTTTTTCTTTCTCCTTTGAAGTCTGGCTTTAAAGGAAGAAGCATCTGATTATCTTGAACTGGATACCATTAAAAACCTTGTCAAGAAATATTCGCAGTTTATAAACTTTCCTATATACCTGTGGAGCAGCAAGGTAAATCTGCTTTTTGCTACAGAATTCATGCAACAACCTTGTCCCCTCCCAACACCCTATGTACAGTGTGCTGTGCTGTGCTCTGAAGGAAGGGATTCACTGTTTGCCTTTCAAGGAGGTTCTATTTGAGTCTTCACAGATAAGTCTAGACTTGATTATTAAAATTAGCCTGTGAAGCTTAACTACTACCTGAAAGGGGGGTTAGGGGATGTCAGAGCAGTCTCTTTTTTTTTAAGTGTCATAGAGTAACTTATACTGAGCTTGGCCGTGAATGAACATTGTCAGAAAACTGAAACTAATCTTCAGTTGGTCGTCCCACAAGTACGCTGTTTAGAAACCCCTACTTCAGCTCTGCCTTTGGGTCTCTGCAGACAGAAACAGTAGAAGAGCCCATTGAAGAGGAAGAAGCAGCAAAGGAAAAAGACGAAGTAGATGATGAAGCTGCAGTGGAAGATGAGGAGGAGAAGAAACCCAAGACTAAAAAGGCAAGTCTGGCTTCTTAGGAATTAGTTTGGGAAGCCACAGATGGGCTAAGCTGCTTTTAGGCTTAGGGTACAGCAGCCTGCTCTGGAGGGGAGGCTCTGCTATGGTTCCAGGCACTTGAGGAAGTCTAGTTGATGCTTCTTACCTGGCTTTTTCAGGGTCACTTAGGTGGCAGAATTGTGCTGTTTTAGAGCTTGAAGGAAATTGCATATGACAGTGGTTAAAAACAGAAGTCATTAGCCCAGCCACTCATTTGTGAGTTGTAAGGAAAACTTTTATAAACAACTCTGGGAGGTGTAGGTGTGAGCAAATAAAATCTCCATTTGAAAGGTGAGGAGACATGTATGAAGAACTTAAGTGAATTAATCCAGGTTTACAAAGCTCATTAATGCATGTGTGTAAGAACATAAAGAAGTACTTCCAACAGTTCTGTCTACCAATTTAGGTTGAGAAAACTGTTTGGGATTGGGAGCTAATGAATGACATCAAACCAATATGGCAGAGACCATCAAAAGAAGTGGAAGAAGATGAATACAAAGCATTCTACAAATCATTTTCAAAGGTAAGCTAGTCTAAAAGTAGACAGTTTGGATTAGAAAACAAAAGAAAGGGTCCTTTGTGTTATCATAGCACTGAAACTTTTAGTTATTTGGTGTAATCAACTCTGGGAAATAAGCTTTATTTTCTGGACCATCTGTCCAAGCTGTGTGATGAGTTTCATGTGCTGATCTCTCTTCTAAAAACACTTTATTGGATTTCTCACTAGACCAGTAACTTTGTAACTTGGTTTGAGTCATTTCGTATTAATCACTTCAACTTTTCTCATACTATCTGTACTTAAAATATTGTCTATATAATCTTTCCATTCATCTTTCCATTTCTGTCATAGTAATACAAAATAATACTAGCTCTTATTGGTTTGGCCATTTAACCAAGATTAATTAAGGGAAAAGATCTGCATGATCATTTAAAACACAGGTTTTTAAAAATTCCCTCCTCGATCTCACTTTTGTCTACTTCCTGCCCTGTTTTGGTGGTCTTCTAAAGGTTTGGTCTTCTCCCTCCTCAGCCATACCTCCTCCCTCCCTCTTCCCCGCCCCATCCCATCCTTTATCTTGACCTCATCCTTCCAACCTTGATAGCCATTATCTTTTCATTGCTTCATACCTTCACAGGTATCCATGCTCCTTTGTTCTAGAGAAAGCTTTGGCTGTCTGTTCACATTTTTCTTTTCCCTCTCCCACCTACTAGAATTCATCTATGTGTGTGCTTGCCATGTTTATAGGAGGAGAACAGTTTTAACAGTATAATGAGCTATAGCAAAACACTTAAACTGTCCACAGAAGCATTTACTGTTTGTCTTCAGTCGGGAACTCGGGAACGAGGCTCAGCCTCTCAGTGGCTCACCGATGGGTCAACTCTTAATTTGAACGTCTATTCCTCATGGGAAAAGATTGAGCTTCCGTGTTACCTTGCGTGTATTGAAACTAAAATAATCTCTTTCCACAGGAAAGTGATGATCCCATGACTTTTATCCACTTCACTGCTGAAGGAGAAGTGACGTTCAAGTCAATACTGTTTGTTCCCACTTCTGCTCCACGTGGATTATTTGATGAATATGGATCAAAGAAGAGTGACTACATTAAGGTTTGGTTTGGGGGTTTTGGGGTGGTTTTTTTGTTTGTTTTAGTATGTCGTCTTCAAGTGCAAAATTCTGTATGAAGTGTAATTTTCTGATTATAATTTTGTTTTGGGTCTCTCGTAGCTATATGTACGCAGAGTATTCATCACAGATGATTTCCATGATATGATGCCGAAGTACCTTAATTTTATCAAGGGTGTTGTAAGTATATTAAGATGCTTTTATTCATTGTTGTAGCTTTTAGTTGGTGGTATGTGTTGTAGCTTGATCACTGATTAATTTTCTTAGGTGGATTCTGATGACCTTCCTCTGAATGTGTCCCGTGAAACTCTTCAACAACATAAATTGCTTAAGGTGAGCATTTGAAGCTTTACTGAGCCATCTATCTAACCATGCAGCATACAAAGCTGACTGACTTGACTTGTGGCCACCAGTGAGGCCCTGAACAGACTTTTCTGATCTGAGGCCTTCGTTCATTCTTGCAATCCCATACCTTTCCCCATGCTTTTCTAAATAAGTTCAAATAAGGAGAAAGTTTTTTAAGTGGGGTTTTTCATTCATTTTTACTAATTAGATCAATTTTCACTTGGGTTTTTTTAGAATCATCCTGGAGAAACCTTGACAAAATTGGCTTGGGTCTAGGAAAAGAGCATGTGTCTGAGAGGTGGCCTTAAAAGTAGAGGGCCCCCCCTCCTCCCATAGGCTTTCACCTAACACCTAGTTGTCTGTAATAATAGCACTCCCTGGGCAAGTCACATCTCTCCATTGTTTGGGACCTGACTTCTCTAAGCACACATTTTCAGCATTCTACAATGCTGAAACCTGCCCACAAAGACCTGTTTTAGTCCATAATGTTCCTGAGCCAGAGAATCAAAAAGAACTGGGTGGGTTTTTTAAACCTAAGTCCTGCAGGGAGAGTTAATAATAATGCAATCTCTGGGCCCATAAAAGTATTAAAAGGTCTTACCTAAATTCCAGAGAATTAGATTATAATACTTCTGGGGTGAGTGGGAAGCAGAAAGAGGGAAACTCTAAGCTGTGGGTGGCAGCAGAGAAGGAAGAAAACTCCTCAGTCTAAGGTGGCCATCTTCCTATAATGTGTATCTGGGACCCTTCTGTAGCAGAGGGTTCTTAACCAGAGGTCTGCGGATTTGTGGATAGGGTAGGGTACATTTCTAACAATTCCTTTGTGGTTCTATGTATTTTATGCCATGCATTTAAAAACGTGATTCTGAGAAAAGTGGTCCATAGGCTTCACCAGACTGACTGCTCAGAAGGGGGTCCAGGACATAGACTATATATGAATAGCTAAAGATGGACTATACCTTGTAAAGAATACCTTGTTAACTACAAGTTTAATCACGTGTCTTGCTTGGAATCTCATTTAAATGAAAGTCTTATCTCTACTAACCTTTGTCTTGCCCCTTGTATTTCCTAGGTTATTAGAAAGAAACTAGTCCGTAAAACCCTTGATATGATCAAGAAGATTGCTGAAGAGAAATATAACAAAACTTTTTGGAAAGAATTTGGCACGAACATCAAACTTGGGGTGATTGAAGACCATTCCAATCGTACTCGTCTTGCCAAACTGCTTCGGTTTCAATCTTCTCATCACGAAAGTGACCTTACCAGTCTGGACCAGTACGTGGAAAGGATGAAGGAGAAACAAGATAAAATCTACTTCATGGCAGGATCGAGCAGAAAGGAGGTGAGCGTGTCGTTGAAGAATTGAGCCTCGAGATAGATAACGTAGCTGTGTGTTTATGCGGGGGGGGGGGGGGGGAGAACAGTACTGTTTACATGTTAAAGCGTCAGTTCTCTAACTGGTCTGTGGACTCGTAGAGGTCCCCAAAATCAAAAGGTTATTTTCATAATACTAAGACGGCATTTGCCTGTTAAAGTGCCCCTCTTCCAACTATATATCTGTGTAAGGTCAGATTTTCTTCAAATGTTTAAACCAAAAGCAGTCCCAATAGATTGAGTGTGCAAGCATAGATGAGAATCCAGCTGTCTTCCATAAAGGATATGCACGAACATATTAAAAACAGTGCCGTTCTTCGCTTTTTTTATTTTGGAAAATGTAGTGAATTTTCCCATAAAAATATTATTTAACATGTAATGAAATTTATCATTTTTAATGAATTAACTATTTCAAAATTTATTGATTTTTAAATTCTAACACGGTAAACAATAACAGATAAGATCCACTTAAACAAAAGCTCTTTGGCGTCCTTGATGACTTTTATGTCATCGAGGGATCTGGAGACCAAAATTTGGGGGAATTTCATCCATGAAGTCCATTGGCTTTGCAGGCAGAATCGTCCCCATTTGTGGAGAGGCTTCTGAAGAAGGGCTACGAAGTGATCTATCTGACAGAGCCTGTCGATGAGTACTGCATCCAAGCCCTTCCAGAGTTTGATGGAAAGAGATTCCAGAATGTTGCCAAGGAGGGAGTGAAATTTGACGAGAGTGAGAAAACCAAGGAAAGCCGAGCTGCTGTGGAGAAAGAGTATGAGCCCCTGCTCGAGTGGATGAAGGACAAAGCTCTGAAGGACAAGGTAGCCCTTTGAAAATCCTGACTGTGGTGTGTGCCTGCACAGGCAGGCCCCTGGCTCCCATGTTCACAGGGTGCTGTGCCTCCCTCATCTCTACTTAGGTGGCCCTTCGAGGTTTGGCTCTGCCATGTACCTTTCCTAAGCTCACTCCTCACCCACCGACATTTAATTCTAATGTGCATGCTATTCTCTCCTTTCCAAAATATTTCCAGAATTCTTTGTCTGACGCTGTCCTTTGCCCCATCCATCTCTTGTGTGTGTGTGGCATCTCCCACAATCACCTGGTCCCTTTCCTTCGTTTAGCGATTATTGGTCTTGGGTACCTTGCCCATTGTCTGCCCCTGTAATTCTATTGGTGTAAGGAACTCCCAGTATAGGCAAATTCACATCAGCCACTGTTAATGCAACTTGAAGGTTCTCAGAGTTGCCTGGGGGCCCAGAGAGCTTGCCTGGCTTACTTGGGCTCACACCATCAGAAGCCATGCCTGATACTGAATTACTGTAGCTTGCCATGGACAGAGTTCCAATAACTGGTATTTGCATCATCATGGAAATCCTATTTTAGTCCAGACTGATTATAGACAGACAATGCAGTAAATATGTTGTCACCTCACACTTGGCTCTTTTCTCCTTAAGATTGAGAAGGCTGTGATTTCCCAGCGCCTGACGGAGTCTCCCTGTGCTCTGGTGGCCAGCCAATATGGCTGGTCTGGCAACATGGAAAGAATCATGAAAGCTCAGGCTTACCAGACGGGCATGGATATTTCTGCAAAGTAAGCATGTTCTGGGGCTCCTTAGACTGTTGTGTTAGACTCCTTGCTGGTGTGCGGGGCAGGCCCTCAGCGTGGGCCAGATGTCTGGGCCTCTTTGTACTGGAGAGGGGCCATTGGGGCTACTGCTGCTGTGCTGGGCATCTAATGAGATGATTGGTGACTTGGGAACAGCCACCTGCCCTTCCTGATTCCCTAAACTGCTTTATTTGCCCCTACCAAAGCAACAATATCTGTAGAGGTAGATTTATCTGGGGAGTAGTAAAAGAATAATGGCCCTGGATGAAGTTGGGAGGGTGTTCATGTTTGTTTTCCTTTATCTTTGACAGTTACTATGCCAGTCAGAAGAAAACACTTGAAATTAATCCTAGACACCCGCTGATCAAGGACATGCTCCGACGGGTTAAGGTAAGTTAACAAGCATTGTTGAGGCTTTCTCTTCCTCAGTCTTCAGCTTCACTCATGTATTTTTCTCTTTCCAAATCAGGAAGATGAAGATGACAAAACAGTCTTAGATCTCGCTGTAGTCCTGTTTGAAACAGCAACGCTAAGATCGGGATACCTTCTACCCAACACCAAAGAGTATGGAGACAGGATCGAAAGGATGCTTCGTTTAAGTCTGAACATCGATCCTGATGCAAAGGTTTGTCTTTTCCTTCTTCCTCCTCTCTAAGGTAACCGAATTTCAGCTCTCCTTCCTTTGGTGCTTCTTGATACAGATGTTTTGAATAAATGGTGTGTGGTAGTGATTCTTGTCAGAAAGGAAGTTGCAGGCATTGGCGTAGCCTTTTTTAATAGAGACCAGTGAAAGACTGCCTAGCTTTCTTTCCTAGAGTTTTTGTAACCCCCTTAGTTTCTCAACCTGTAGAAATCCATTTCACTGCAGTACAGTTTAATGTCAGGAGACTCAGCATCATTCTTGCTTGTATGCCAAGCCAATATGATAATGATCCATGTGATTCTAGGGGAACCTACCAAATAAACTCTTTGGAAATGCCAAGGTTCCCTCTTAGATGAAGCAGGATGGTAAGAAGTGCAGGACTTCCTGCTTCCTCCCATCTCTGGTGAGCTCTATTTAAGGAAGACCTTTACCACTGCTCGTAAATCAGCTCACTAGAGTGGATTTCCATTTTTCTAGAACCAGAAATGAAAATTCATGAGATAGGGTTTAAAAAAAAATTGCTTCTAAGGACTTAATTTTTTTTTAAGGCTTCCAGATTATCGTTAGTCTTCACATGTCAGTTTTATTCTTAAGGCTCTCCTGTTTTGTGCTAATGGCAGCTTGGCCCTTTCTAGAAGTAAAGTTTGTGGGTAGCAGTGATAACTGTTGTGCTCTTCCTTAGTGAACCGTACTACCTTTCTGGGGTCACAGACACCTTTGGCAGTCAGTTTGGTGAAGCCACATAGTATTACAAAGGAATGCACTTATCAGACCTTGTCTATATGGAGTGCTAGGCTGAGTTGTGGGTGCCATCCTTTGGGAAGGAGGTTGACAAGGTGAAATTCAGTTCAGCAGAGATGGAGCAGTCGGGTTAACCCTGTCATTACAAAATTCTCACCACCAGCCGCCACGTGGATGTTTGGAATTGTCTGAACATCCACTGCCCTCGATACTTTATTTTACAGATGAGAAAAGTGAGGCTCAGGTCACATGGCTCATACCCTAAGTACATGGCAGTAACTGTGCCCAGCTATAGCTCTTCCTTCTGCTGTCCTAATTCTTTAAAAGTTGATAGTGCACATATGCAGTCTGTGAATTTGAATAACTGGAAGGCCCTAATTCCCTATCCTGTTCTTCAACCGTTGTGTTTAGTAGTAGTAATAATGACACTTATACTGTGCCATCTACATGCCAGGCACTGTGCTGAGTGCTTTACAATGATTACCTCATTTCATCCTCACAACAACCCTAGCAGGTAGGCGCTATTTATTATCACCTTTTTACAGATGAGGAAACTGAGGCAAGCAGGTTAAGTGACTCGCCCAAAGTCACACAGCTAGTATCTTAAGCTGCATTTGCATTCGGGTCTTCCTAACTCCAGCACACTGAAGCTGAAAGTCATAGTGTAGTAGAACAAGTGAAGGTGGCTTTAAGTTGTTACTGATGTGGAAAATATTCATTTTATCCCCAAGGTGGAAGAAGAGCCTGAAGACGACCAGGAAGATGATACAATAGAAGACATGTCAGAAGATTCAAAACCAGAAGACGAAGAGGAAGTTGATATGGATGCAGAGGAAGAAGAAGAAACGAAGAAAGTATGTGCAGAGAACCGGGTGCCTTTCCTCCTGTTTTAGGCTTGGGCTATAGTCCTGCCTGTTTGGTTTAGATTTGACCACAGCCTCTTTCTATAGATGGGCTTTGGATCGAGGGCTGCCTCTGGCCTGAGGCTTGCCCTCGTTGGGGAGGCCACACCAGGGTGTGTGGTGAGCAGACACAAGCGGAAGGGGTGGGTAGCTGGGGGGAGGGGGACCCTTGGTTTGAGGCTGAGGGATGACCAGGGATGCCAAGAGGCAATGCACTCCATATAGGAGGAGGCAGGAGAGGAAGTGAAGATGGTATTGGTGACCGAAAGGAACCAGGATGGGGGAAGAAATTTATATTGGATCCTAGAACCAGAAGGGGGTGACTGAGGGAATGTGCTCAGATCTCCATTGCAGAAAGTGAGAGTCAGGGAAAGGCTTTGTTGAGGCAGTGTGGCCCAAGACTGGGGTGCCAGGGTAGAGAAGGCCAGATTGCCAGGTGGCAGGGGTGGGACCTGGGGAGGTGTCTGAGCCAGCCTGGAAAGGAACTGTAGGAAGTGCCAGGATGAGTTTGTGTTGAGGCAGTAGAGTCGTGTTCTAGTGAGCTCTGCTGTAGAGCAATAGCGTAGACAGCTCTGGGGCAGTGGGGAGACGACAGCTGGCTGTGGTCCTAGGAGAACAGGTGTGAGATAGTGGGGTTCAGTAGGATGTTCAAAGGGGAGGTCGAAGAAAACTCGGGCTTTATGTAACACTTGTGCTTGCTGTGGCTATCCCTAAGAATATTTGTAATTTTGTTGTCAAAAGCCACAAAATGCCATTTCACAGCTGCCAACTTTTAAAAAATACATATAATGCTGATGAATTCTTACGTTCTCAAGATATTTTTACACAAAAGAGAAAGGAATCTGTACTGTTAAATGACTCCTAGATGCTGAAACCATTTCAAAAAAGCAAAAATGAATCATGTTTTAAAACACTGGAAAGTTACATAGTTTTATGTAGTTAAATCTGATTTTAATACGACATTTACTATCTTGTGTTTTGTCTTTACAGAAATCTCCAAGTGGAAAAGATGAATTGTAACTCTCACCATTGGAATCCACTGTGTCCAGCGTAGAGAGAAAATGTGAATTTAAACTGTTCTGTTTGGGGAGGCTTGGGATATTTTTTTGTGTGTTTTTGAATTTTTTTTACCCCCTTCAACTGTAAAAAATGTCAGGATTGTGGGTCACAGGAAGAAGCAAGTTTTTGTTTGTTTTTGTTTTTGGGGTTTTTTTTTTAGTTGAAATTTTTTTTAACATTCCTCATGAATGTAAATTTGTACTATTTAACTATTTGGTGTAAAATCTTGTCATGTGTACAAAAATAAAAAAAAATCCCAAATATCATGTGTATTTATTATCCACCCACTTTATTTATAAAGGTAACTAAATTTTTGGAAATTCTCTTGAGAAAAGCTCGCTATAAGTACATATTATGCAATAGTGTATTTACTTCAATTAACATCTGTTCATGTTAAGGATAAGGCAGTGATTGGTAATTTAATCAAAAGATTAAGTAAGACCTAACCATTTTGCCTTTCGAAGGTTTACAATGTAAAATTTAAGAAAATCTAAAAGCAACTATTTAGCAGATGTTGATTTGGAGGAAGTAGGAAGAAATAAATTAAGCTGTGACAAAGGATACTGGGGTCCTTTAAAAGACAGTCAAAGATGCCCTTCTTTATAAGAACGGTGAAACCGTTAAAAAGCTATTCCATCGACTGGAAGAGAGACAGGTTCAGTCTGGCTTGGTAATTTCTAGGGAAAAAAATTTGGAAGTAAGTGAAGGTGTTACAAATGAAGCAACACATCAGCCTTAGCTTTTTTGATAATATATCTACTACTTTTAGTATTTGATAAAACATAAAGACCTCAGTTTGACAAAAACAGCCAAGAAAATTAGACCAATGCTTTAAAAAAAAGATAAGCTTCGAAGGAGTATGTGATCTAGTTGTTAAAAAGCCATACCATAAACAAGTTAAAGAAACATGAAAAGATTTAGATCTATAGAAAGTTTAAAGAGGAAATGACTGAAGAGAAAAATCTTAGCTCATTTCTCTGATAAAGGTCTCGTTTCCAAGATGTGCAACTGATTTAAATTGATAACCTTTTTCCCCAACTGATTGATCAGAGAATAAGATCAGGTAGTTTTTTCAAAGGAAGGAAACCTGTGCTATCTAAAGCCACGTGAAAAAAAATGTTCCAAACTGCTACATGTTAGAGGAATACAAATGAAATTTCTCTTTTCCTTCAGGGGTGAAAGCAGGGCAATTGGGGTTGACTTGTCCAAGGTCACACAGCTAGTAAGTGTCAAGTGTCTGAGGCTGCATTTGAACTCGGGTCCTCCTGACTCCAGGGCTGAGACTCTACGCACTGCACCACCTAGCTGCCCCTGCAAATTAAATCTTTAAGATTCTATCATCCCCACCAGAATGGTGAAAATAATGAGAAAACTAAATGTTGGAAAGGCTGTGGGAAAATAGGCACACTGATAGGCTGTTGATAGAGATCTATGGGTATGACCATTCTGGAAAGCATTTTAAAATAGTACACCAAAAGAAAAGCAGTGAATGCCCTTTGACCATGCTGACCACTTTTAAGTCTATTCGCTAAAGAGGAAAAGGTCCTGGATGTACAAAATTACAGCAGTCTGTTGTGGTCATAAAAAATTGGAAACCCATTGATTAAGCAATGGCTAAAAGTTTTATACGGCCAGAAAAATGTGGTAGAATAACACTGCATCATAAAAAATGAAATGGCTGATTAAAGATCCGAAAAGACTTGAACTAATGCAGAGTAAAAAGGTGGCAGTCAGAAGAATGTTTTATAACATCCATATAAAAACGAGTAATTTTCAGAACATTCGTAACCTGATGAGGAATGCGATGAACAGGCGCAGGAAAGCAATTGACATTAAATACTAAAAGCTGTAAGAATGGCCACCATAACGACCATTCATCATTCCAGAGGGCCAGTGATAGTGCACTCCAGGTGATGGTTTTAAGGTGCAGAGTATTTTTTGTATACGGTTGTTGAGGGAATTTGTTTGGCTTGACTAGGAATATTTGTTAGAAGGATTTTTTCCCCCAGTGGGTAAGGGATAGTGGAAAATTAAATAGATTTCTTAATTTTTTTAATAGCTATATATGAAGAGTGTTGCATGCACTTTCAGATGAGGTCACTCACTGTATTGTTAATTGTTTTACTTGGTTACAAGAGACCTCCTGGGATTAGACTTTAAATGTTTGTAATGTAAAAGCAAAGTACATCAATAAAGCTGAAAGAGACTGCTAGTCCAATAAATACATACCCAGCAAGTAGTGATCTACCCGTTGCTTTGAGACCACCCCAAAAAGTGAGAAAACCCAACCCTTCCCCAGGCAGCCAAGTCTACTTCTTAACAAGTAATTAACATTTTTCTTGATATCAAAAAAGCTTAATAAGTACTGATTAAATTTGATATTCAAAGTACAATATTAACGAACATGCACAACTCAAACCTTGTCTT
>CM053623.1:245750513-245765898 GCA_028646595.1 Phalanger gymnotis
CTGGGGGGGAAGGCACGGACGGACTTGATCTGGCCACCACGACGCTGCCTCTTTAAACCGCATAGCAATGCACCGCTCTCTCCACGTGCTCCTTCCCATTTTACGGAAGAGGTAAACTGAGGCTCGCAATCCCTCCTCGCGGTCATTCCCATTCTACAGGCAGGGAGTCGGAGATAAGGGGAGGAAGGTCTCGGGAGGGCGGAGGCGCCCGGGCGCGGCCCCTGGGGAGCCAAGGTAGCTCCCCGACGGTCGGGCCCCCTCCGCTGCCGCCGCCTCCTCCTCACTCACCGCAGGCCAGCAGCAGGACGCAGCAGAGGCCCAGCAGCCACAGGGCCTTCATCGCGGCGGCGGCCCTCGGTCAACTCCCGCACAGCACGCGTCAGGTTCCGGCTCACAGTCTCGTGGTCAGTCGGTCTGCCTCCCCCTGCGGGGTTCTGCTCCTCACGCCCTGAGCTGCGGCGGCGGCGGCGGCGGCGGCACAGAGGGCAGCTACTGCGACGCGATCCGCCCACCACCCCCCAAGCCGGGCCGCTCGCTTTTCACCCCCCACTCCCTGCGGGCGGGGGACGGGAAACACGAACCGACCAATAGCGCCGCACCACGCACCCCCCGCGACCAATGGGAAGCAGCGGCGGGGGGAGGAGGCGGCGATCCGCCAATGACAGTCCTCCAGGTGAGGGGCCCAAAGACCGAAGCGTGGCTCCGCCTGATTGGCCCACGAGAGCTACGTCGCGCCCGACCAATCACCGGCCTCCGCGGGCCCCTAGCTCGGGCGGCTCCGACAGAGGAGGAAGGTAGACCAATGAGCGCGAGCCCGCCCCCCCCCTCCCCCCCGCTTCCCGCCCTTCCTTGAGGTGAAATCGCGCTCCAGAACCACTTCCGGATCCTTTCTCTACAGCGTTTACTCCGTTACTAGGGGAAACGGTGTCCATGGCAACACGTTCTTCGTTTTTACTCCCCCGAAGAGTACGTTGAGAGTCGTATAAGGCTCCCAGTTCGGCAAGTCCCAAGTAAACCTTCCCCTGGTTGCCGTAGGCTACTCGGGCGGGTGGCTTCTCGGGAAACAGGAGTTTCAGGAGTTCGAAGAGCTACTGCCCCCAAGGAGACCGAGGAAGAGGGAGGAGGGGGGCGGGGCGAGGTCGGGCATACCTCGAGAAACTACACCTAGGTGCATACCGGGAAAGCTCCTGGGCTTGCCTCCTGAGCTAGCCATGTGCGTACTTTTGACTTCTCGTGGCCTTGCAGGCGTTCGGGATTCTCGCTCCGGCCTTTCAAAGGCTGCCCCCCACCCCCAGCAAATGCACTTGCCAAGCCCGGCTTGGAGGAGGGGGTGGAAAGAAACATGAAGATTGCCTTCCGTCTCCCAGTTTGCAGTCCTTCGTCCCTTTCCCGCTTCTCCCAGTTTGACCTTCTATACTAGTGACTTAGTCATGGATGTAAAGCTGCGAATTCTGTTTAGTCTTACCTCCCCCCTTAACATATGAGGAAACTGAGTCCCAGAGAGGTTAAATGACCTGTTAAGAGCATAGATCCAGGGCCGGAAGGGACCTCTGAGTTCATGCAATCCAGATCCCCTCATTTGACAGATAAGGGAAACTGAGGCCCAGAGAGGGTAAATGGCCTGCAAGGAGCATAGGCCCAGGGTTGGAAGGGACTCCTGAGGTCATCCAGTCCAGAGGCCCTCATTTGACAGATGAAGGAAACTGAGGCCCAGAGAGGGTAAATGACCTGTTAGGGAGCATAAATCCAGGGCTAAAATTGACCTCAGGGGTTGTGGAATCCAGAGCCCCTCGTTTGACAGAGAGAGGAAACTGAGTCCCAGGGCAGTGAAGCCTCTGGCCCCAAGGTCACACAGCTCCTTTAAAGGGGGACAGCTCTATAACCTAAATGTCATTTCCTCCCACAGCATGTAGGGAGCCCCTGCTGTCAAAGCTACTTTATGTCCCCTAGCCGAAAGTCTGTGACACCCTTCCAGATTCGCTTGGAAGGAGAGGGCTCCGTGACCTTCCCTCCCATCTCAGGGAAATTCTGTGTTTGTGAGCCGTCCCAGGCTCACCACCTCAGGTACAAAGACCTTTCTTGGAAAGTAACCATCCCTTAGGTAAATAAGTTTTGATTGAACCCTGGGGAACCTGAAGCTAGAATTCCCTGCTAAGGGCCCAGCTCACTCTAACCTCCTCTCCTGGTGGTAGTTATGGGGAATGGAAGTGGGAGTGACCTAGGGGGAGGGGGCTTCCAGCATCGCCCAGTATCTGCTCCATTATGATTATGGCTTGTTATAGCACATTGGCCCTGTGTCAGACCCAGGGAATCAGTGTGAACAAAATCAGATGATGAAGAATGAAGAAGCCAAGTCCCAAATGATTGCTCAAAGGATGCACCTGCGGAGCATTTGAAAGCAAAACCTGTGATGAAGCAAATGAGAGAGTATTAACTACTCTCCAACTGGTAAGTGAAACACTCTGAGTTTTCAGTGAGACAGAAAAAGAGCAGTGCTGCTAATTTGCTTCAACGGGCGCCTTCCCTGGATAGGGACATAAATC
Source organism: Phalanger gymnotis (assembly GCA_028646595.1). Classification (NCBI taxonomy): domain Eukaryota; kingdom Metazoa; phylum Chordata; class Mammalia; order Diprotodontia; family Phalangeridae; genus Phalanger; species Phalanger gymnotis. Next base: position 245,753,057 of record CM053623.1, read on the forward strand.
AGTAAGTTGGGGAAAACATCTTGGGTTTCTCCTTAAAAGCATTTTGTAAATTCCTAATCTTAGGTAGCAAATCAATCGAACAATATTTATAAGTACCCACTATGTGTCAGGCATTCTGCTAAACTCCCAGAGAAGAGGCAAAAGGCAATTCATGCCCTCAGGGAGTTTACAATCTAATGAGAGAGACAGCATGCAAACAGCTATGATACTAGATAAACAGGAAATAAGTAAAAGAGCTTTATATTTAAAATACATTTATTTTACATATATATTACATACTCACATATATTTCTGGTACCCCCCCCCTTTGTTTTTTTATTAACACCTTCATTTGAATTTTGCATGCTATCACCCACTGACATGTGTCCTTGGGGAGAAACAAGCTTTTTAGTGTTTTCCTTCAAGTCATAATCTCTGACACTTCCCTTATTAGAATGGTGGTAGGTCACCTGCTTTCGGTTCCTGTCTGTAGGCTCATTGTGGTGAACCATTTACATATGCTTGGATTTGCAGTATTTGTTATTAGTGAGCAAACCTAGTTCAAAAAGGCACAATCACCTTTAAAGCATCTGTGCTTCTCTCTTTGCTGTTTACATTTTTTTTCAGCCAGGCTCTTTTTGTTGTTGTAGTTTTATTCATATTTTTTGTGTTCCATTCGTTTCTGAACATTCCCTTCCTCCACCCAGCTAGCCTTCTTTCCCTTGTAACCAGATTTTAAAAAGAGAGAACAAGAAAACAGTTCAGCAAAACTAAGCAACATGTGAACTATGTCTGAGAGAATATGCAATATGAGGATTAAATTTTAATAATTGTGATTCGGTTCATCTGGAATGCAAACAGTGGCCCTCTGTAGCCTTGGTGAGAGAAGACTGTTAAATAGACAAGTGGATATTAGAGATTAGTTAAAAAAAAAAGCAGCTGAGCAGAGGTTAATACTCTGTGGCAAGTCTACAAAGATGATTTTGAGTTATGTTTGCTGGCTGGTCCAGTTAAAGGCATAAAATAAAAATGCATATGTATATCAGTTGATAATGATAACCAAATTTCCTCTTGGATGGAGCTCAGAACGGAGAGATCAGTGTGTTTTTTGAAGTTTTGAGTCCTTAAGGGTCTAGGGATGAAGAAGGAAAAGAATTTCCTTTATTCCTAGGCTTCATCCTTGGGGTGAACTCAACTCTCTTAAGTTGTTAAATTTCACAACCATTTCTCCTTTTCAAAAACTACATGTTGTTTGAAAAGCTCCTTCCCACCCCCATTTTTTTCTGTGTGTTTTTTTCTCTCTACCCAACCACTAGCATCACTGAGCCAAATGGAGGTAGAAGGTGGAGCATGGAGATAAAGTCATTATTTCCTTGGCCATCTTTTCTGGACTCCTTAGTCTGTCTGATAGGGTGCTTAGGTGCTTGTGCTTGGACCTAAGCACCCCATCATGTTTACAACACACCAATGCTCCATTTCCCCATTCCAGACTCTTGTTGAGATGAGCGATGTATGATGACTTTTGGTGGGGGTTAGAAGATTAACTGGCTAAGAGGTAGCTGAAATTGAAATAAATAAACAAATCCTTGGCTTGCCCAACTTCTGAAAGGGTGTGGATCTTTTTTTTTTTTTACGGGTATGGAATAGGGTCCGTACAGTTTCAACTCTCTTCCCTACAATTTTGTACATTCACTGTTAATGCCATACAACAATGGTCAGTAATTCATGGTGATAACCTAACAGCAGTATGGGATGCTGAGGTGCCTGCAGAATAATTAAGAGTTAAATTGAGGTTCAGGATAATTTTAGCATTAGGAATATTATTTTGTATTTAATTTAAAAAATAAGCAATTGGTGTATCAAATCATATTGAGTTTCTTGAAGTTGACCCTGTTGTAGTTTAAGGGGTTCAGGGACCCCCTAACGACTGGAGTCATCTGAAATGAATTCTCGGACTCAAGCATTCTTTAAGTCAAGGCGGCAAAGGTTTATTGTGATGCCACTATGGTGGGCAGAGTTCCCTAAGGAGCTTGCCACTTAAGAGGAATGATACTAAAGCTTATAGTAGAAAAGTAGTGGATTATCTGGCAGATATGCTAATTAGGTGATAACATACAATCTACTAGAAACCAGGGGAAGGGGTTTCTCAGGGGTGTACTTTTAGTCTGTTCTCTGTAGTAAGATAGTTTGAGAGTTGATATCTATAGCTTGACCTCTGGATTGTATATGAAAACTGTGGGAATCAATATATGATAATTCTCTGGTTACAAGATAGTCCTGTTTTTACAAGAGAATTTCTTCAGAGATCAGCTTGTTCTTGTGATGGGGAAAGAGAGTTTGTTTTACGGGGCCCACTCATGCATAATTGTGGAGAAAGGTAGTTTGTCTTACTGGGGCACACTCATGAGGCATAGTGTCCTTAGGCTGGGGAGAAAACTGTCAGGGATAGTGTTCTGGGGAGAAATGTGATCTTGGAATTGGGGTCCAAGCACCCTATCAACGACACCTTTCAAGTGAAATTAACCTAGTTGTTCCCCCTGCCATTCTGGATAAGAGAGTTTGCCTTAATTCGATGCTTATAACTCTTAATTTAGAAACATGAATTATAATTATGAACTAATTATAAAATATAGGAAGGCAACTGGGCTTGTGATTTCCTTGGTGTAGGGAACTCCCTCTGCTAATGCAGGTCGGCATGTCCTTTGCAACTTACTGTCTTTGAGATATGCCCCAGTGGTTCAGTGACTTGTCACTTAACAAGTAGGTGTTAGAGGGACACATTTGAACCCGAGGTTTCTTGGCTTGGAGGCCTGCTGTCTCTCTCTCTACTATGCCCCGATGCCTCTCACTTATAAACAGATAGCACTATATTATTGGGCTTCATCTTTGTTTATCAGCAGTGTCAAGCTGGGTTGGTTGGTTGATTCTCAGGCAGTAGTGGGGTTGTTGCATTTAAGCAGTAGCATCTTGACAGCTGCAAATCCTTTCTGTGATGTTAAACAAATGGTCTGACATAGATTGTGAATAATACCAACTCTGAAGCTGTTACCCCCAAGACCATCCTCCTCATCCACAATTTACAGTCTTTGGTGCCAGAGTTGAGGACCAGTAAACAGGCAATCCAGTTAAGTGCCTAGATCGCCAGTTGTGCACCCAAGTAGGCACCCAGATTCCCCACAAGTTTAGAGGAAGTTAGAAAACAAGACTAAACATTTGGCTAAAGTCTGTGCACTTACTATGTGCTAGGTGCTGTGCTGAGCTATAAAGACAAAAACACTCTCTGCTGTCCAGGAGCTCACCTTCCAATGCTCCAACAGCATTTAAATAACTAGGTACATACAAGACATCTTCAAATTAGATGCAAGGCAGTCTGAAAGGGGAAGGCATTGGCAACTGGGGGAATTATAAAAGGCAGGGGGGCGGGGTGGGGAGAGGGAGTTTGAATAGAGACTTGAAGGATTCCAGGGAAACTAAGGGAAGGGGAGGATCCAGAGTATGCCAGGCGTGGGGGACAGCCTGGGGAGTAGGCAGAGTCCTTAGCTTTCTGACCAGCCTATGGTTTTCTCAGATAAGCTCTCTGCTCTTGCTGGCTCCAGACACAGTCTTGTAGATTTTACCCATCCTGCTCCTGTCTCAGGTCACCCTGGGAGGATACCCTGTGCTTCTCCTGGCTTTACTGTACCTCAAAAGGTCCTGTGGCCTCTTGTGTTGTCCTGAGTGGACTAAACCACTTGGTATAGTTTTCATGGGATTTCTTGGTCATTATTCAGTTTGGTACAAACTTCAGGCTTTTGTTTGAGTAGGTGTGGGGGATGGCCTCCTGTTCGGATGGATGTCTTGTCTAATGCCATATTCCTAACAAAAGAGAAAACTTCATGAAAGAAAGATCATAGAAGAAGAGCTGGAAAAGGGACCTGAGCTATTCTGAAATATACCATTTTCTTATGTTGGTTCTTTCCAGCACTTTTAGTTCAGATAGAAAAGGCAGAGTTATCTTGTGAACAGTAAAATTGTCCCCAAGCAGAGAGGTCCAGAAGTCTTAAAAGAATAGTCTATGAAGTCACCTCCATGACCCAAGTTACTTCCAAAGAGGTGGTCAGGATCCTGTTTCTAGGACCTGGTGACCTGGTTTCAAATGGTAAGGATTTGTTTGCCATGTGATAGTATCTTTTATTGAAAACCAACTAACAGAAACACCCCACAAAGGACAAAAATCCCTGCTCACAGCTTTGTCTTCATTCTCACTGGGTATTACGTTCACATTCCTTTTTGCACAAAATCAGACACCGCGGTGAGGCTTTAAAATTCTTACTGATGAAATCATTTCAATATATTCTTTATTATTAAATGATTCCATGTTTCACAAACTGTTATGAAAAGCAGTGACATAAATGTAATAATAGTGTTAGTTCAGTTAAGCACTTCGTAAATGTTATCTCATTTTATCCCCAGACAGCCCTGAAGTAGGTGCTATTATCACCCTTATCTTACAGATGAGGAGACTGAGGTGGACAGATAGCCAAGGTTTATACAGCTGGGAAGTGTCTGAGATGGGATTGAAATTCTGGCCTTCCTGACTCCGGGTCCTGTTCTTCTCTAGCTACTGCTCCACCTAGCCATCTCTATATACAAACGTCATAACTGACCCATACATATGTGTGTGTTTACATTTACATGTGTATTTAACTTAAAAGTGTCTGGGGCAGCTTGGTGGTGAAGTGGTTAGAGCATTGGGCTTGGAGTCAAGAATTTGGCCTCAGACATTTTTACTAGCTGCATGACCCTGGCAAAGTCACTTAACCGTGTTTGCCTCATGTGTAAAACGAGCTGGAGAAGGAAATAACAAACCACTCTAGTATCTTTGCCAAGAAAACCCCAAATGGGGTCAGGAAGAGTCAGACACAACTGAAAAGACTGAACAAAAGTGTGTAGGGTACAGTTTTTTTTTCCTTCTGGCACACCACTAATAGTGTACCTTCTAGAAAAGGTACTCATTGTATCCTCTCTGTATTGCCCAAGCAGTTCATGAGGTCCAGATCTGCTGGCCAGCATAGCTTGGCTTTTCAGTCCTTCCAGTTTTGTCCATCATTATTTTTCCCTTTGGAAAGCTGCTGTCTACCATTGAGCAGCCAGAACCTGACTCAGAAACTTTCAGCCTTTCAAATTCACCAAATTGGGGGAAGTGCTAGAAACACCCATTTTTAGAATCTCCAGGTGCTGTCAGAAAAAAAACAAGAGGGCAGGGACACAGACTCATTTAGGCAAGCACGTGTCTTTAGTGCCAGTTGATTGCTATTGCCATTGGGGATGGAGGGTGGGAAGGGAAGAAGGGGAGAGAAATCCCCTCCCCCATCCCTTTGCTAGAAGTCCAAGAGAAAGGATGTGCCAGGTGTATCTTAAAAGAAGCTGAGTTGGTTCCCGCTCCTCCAGCTGAGTTGGTTCTCCAGCCCCTCTTTTGGCAGTCCAGACGGGTGCTTAATAAAGGGTTGTTGTAAGGGAAGAACTCTGTAAAATCTTTGACATGCTATAGAAGCATAAGTAGTTGATTTGAGATGGATTTCTCTGCCTTTGAGAAGCTTTTACCATCTGGACCACCTGACTATAGCCCAGGTACCATTGTTCACCTAGAAGTAGTTACCTGAATTGCAGATATGGTATCTAAAATATAAGAGCCTCATTTATTGAGCCTCATATAACCAGATTTATAAAGTAATACCATAAAAGGATTGTAAAATCTCTTAATTAAAAATATAATACTCAAGTGTTGAGTGTTATGCATTCCCTTCACTGTATAAAAATATCGAAGCTTGTCATACCCTGTGAATAGATGTGGAGTCAATCAATCAATGACCCCTACCCCACTGAAAGTAGATGACAAGATTCTAGCCTGAGACCTTTGTCAGATGAGAACAGTCATTTAATCAGAGGTGTGAGCTAGGTGTGAATAAGGCGTACACATTCAGTCAATGAATCATTTCTAGGCTTTAGTGTAAGAAGTTACGGGAAGAAGTCCTTGATTAATTTAGATCTCCTTGAAAGCCATTGATTGAACAGGAGAGACACACAGAAAGCATGTTTGTATTAGTTGAGGAGGCTTGGTCATGTCCTGTGGGTTGACTATAACCTAGCAGGCCAGTTCAGAACCAATCCATTGGAGCATTTGGAAGCCAAGCCCCTTCTGTTCCTTCTGAGGGGGAAGAAAGGAGAAAAGCTCTCAGTCTCCCCCTTGCTTGGAGGATCAGGAGGTGAACTTTGGAGGGCCAGAGGATTTGGGCATTTTATGTCAGGGTCCTAGTAGCATCCTTGGGACAGCAGTATTGGCATTAGGAGTTGAGAACATAGTAGACACATGAGAAGAAGCAGCTTCAAGATTCTAGAAGGAACCTAACGGGAAATTCATGGGTGCCCATGAAAGGAAGGAGATGACTTCCAGCAAGTAGGAGCTGTGAGTCACCCTTCTGTCACCTGTGACCTCAGGACTTAAGCCCATTTTCCTCTGGACTGTCACAGACTTTTGAGGGGGTAGTTTTGTATCAAGAGTGTCACCCTTGTAAACACCTGTTTCTAAAAGCTAGGTAAGTCTATCTGGCTAATTGATGTGAATTGATAACTATGTGGAGAAATGCAGCAGCAGTAGGGGCTCATGAGCTACTGCATTGTAAGACACCCCTCAGGGTTGACCCTTGGACCCCGAGGAGAAGTACAGGAGTCAGTCTCTGGGCACCCAGCATACTAGTGTTGTTGGAGGTTTGGGGAGGAGTCCCAGAGCCTCTACACTCTATGGTTGGATTTTATCTTCACTCATACTTTTAGATAATAAAAGACTTTAATAATTTCTTCCTCAGAAAGAAATAAGACAGGTCTGTGGCTGCTACAAGTAAGTTTTTTTAAGGTGTGTGGTGTGCAGGGAACCTGGCCCAAGTAAGAAATAGATCCCTGTGGTTGATTTTACCCACCATGTCATGCTGCCTCCTTGTCAGCAGCAACTTTAAATAACCATTTTATAGTCACTGGAAGCAAAGATGGAACAGCTCACATCTATGATATAAAAAAGGTGATAGAACATGGGGTACTGCTCCATCATACTGGCCCAATAAATTTCCTGAAATTCTTTGGTAAGGGGCAATTAATCAGTGCAGGAGAAGATGGACTAATTTGTGTTTTGGATACAAAGAGACGGGAATGTTTGAAGCAATGCACATAAGGAACATGTGACTTTTCTTTCTGTTCATGCTTTTGGCAAATTAGCTCTGTCAGGGAACAGACAAAATGTTACACACGTGGAACTTTATTGAAGGAAGACCTGCATTCTGCCGAAACAGAAAAGAAAATGCTCACATAGTGAGAAGTATATAGTTGTCATAATAAACAAGATAGACATCTATCAACTTGAAACTGCATCCATTAGTGGTACCATCGCCACTGGGAAGAGAATTTCTTCTGTACATTGATTTCAGATTCCACACTTGTTGTCACTGCAAATGAAATAGGTTGTTTGATTGTAGTTCACTAAAATGTTGTGTTGGTAAGCAAAATGGGCTCCTTAGCACTTAGTACCCTTGAAGAGTTTGGCTTTTGTTTGCTTTGCTAAACCCCAGGCCCAAACTCCTATTAGGTATGGAACCTATGTGGGTGTGGATTAGTGACTGGGGTGGGGCCCAAGGTGGGGCTGGCTAAAGGGAGGTGTTACCTCCAGAACCATGCCCTATTAGGTGTTAACCTAACCTATGTGGATGTGAACCTCCCAGGGTCCTAAGGGGAGGGGCTAACTCAAGAACCAATCATAGCAGCCTAAATTCTGGTTGTTCAGATGATGTCTGAAGCCCTATAAGAAGGAAGGACAGAGCCATTTGTGCAGGGCTCTGGAGACGGTGTTGATGAGGAGACTCCAGGCAGCTGTAGCTAAGGAGCCCTCCAGCTTGTAAACCCAGATGCTGAGACTTTGTTGAACTCTGGTAACTATGAATTGGGATTTGAATCAGACAAGGTCTGTCTGCTGATGTTTGCAATTTGTTTGTATTTTGCTCTGAAGTTCAGGGTGCTGGCTTTTTCCTCTGAACTAAGTGAATGATATTTGTGTGCTGAATTAAAGTAAGCTTGCCAACCCCTTCACCTTTGCTTTCCTTAGTTAAGCAGATCAAAAGAACATGTGTTTTTGCAATGTGCTGGCTGCTTTCTGGGTGCTGACTGTGGGTGGATCTTACACCCCCACAGAAGATGCTAACCAGATTGTGGAAACAAATGTCTGTGAATTTAAGGCTTCTGAAAACGAAGTAAAAGACATATGCAGCTTTGAAATACCAGTGCATCCTATTATTGTTGCAGCAGCTAGGGATGGTTTCATCAGAATGGGGAGGCATAGTCCAAATAAGATTTCCCCCATCTCTACCACAGGAAGTAAATGCTAAAGCCAGACTCATGTTCCTTGGAGTGTGGCCAGACAGAGTTATGGATGCCAAAGTTCAAAATCCTAAAGCTGCAGCACCTTCTCCTGTAAACAGAGGAGATAAAAGGTCAAAATTATCCCCACCCCCTCAAATCTGATGATTAAGCAGGAAAATCGCAGCAATCCAAGAATCTTGGTTGATCCGAGGATAGTGATAAACCAACAAAAACAAAGCCCAGTGCCAGTCAAGAAAATAAAATTGGAAGGTATATGAGAAAAAGAAGAAAGTGCCAATTACTGAATAAATCTTTAAAAATTAACAAAAAAACCCCAAGATAATATAATTGTAAGATGATTGGATAGATTTAGGGACTTGGGCAGAGTACAAAGGGAATTAGATTTCCTTGAATATAGAGGAAACTCTCATTCAAGTGCAGGTCTGTGAAATCTAGATGTGGTACTGCGGGTCTCCAAGTGCTGCGATCCAACTTTTCTTCCAATAACAAGCCTCAGGATGTGTCTGGTCTGTATCCCATCTTAGCTCCTTCCTGTACCACCTTTGCCATTAGCTCTCAGACATCCCAGTTTTGCTTAGCAAGAAAGCAGAGGTCTTTCTTTCTTCTGTTCTCACAACATCACAGATGGAGTTGGAAGAAACATTTAAAAGTTTTACAGACTTGCTGAGGTCATCCTAGTAATATGTGGGATTTGAACCAGGTCCTTTGGCCCCAGTTAGAGCATTTTCATTACTCCACATTGCCTCTCTTTCCGAAAATCACACACAAACCCTTTTAACATTATTTTAAGAAATTTACAGCTAAAGCTATGGGGAAAGATGAAGATAAAATAACAAATAGGGAAAATGAACATTTGCCAAGTCTTAACAGTTAATTGTGGTCTTAAAGGCACAGCAACCTATGAATCTTAGTTGATTTTATTACATATGACAATGCTAGTTGTTTTCCATATTAAAATGTAATATCCCCTTGGAGAAGCGACCTCAGATGGCCCTTGTATGTGATATGATGATGTGCAGTTCAGAATTCAGATCACGGACATAAATGATTTCTGGATGCATCGGGGTTATGCCTCGTTGTCTCATCCTAAGGTCACTTTCTTTCCTTACTGCTGCTCCCTCTTCTTATAGGTCTTCCTATTCTTGAGTCATTTCACATCAAAGGCCCAATTTTCATTCCCAGGCACAATGCTCACTCAATTCTTTTTGCCTCTTTTAGAAGGAAGTGAAATCCAAAATCCTTTCCTTTTTCTCTCCCTCACCTAAACAGACCTTAAGGTGAGACAATTAGGCATAACCTGAATCCATAATTCATGAATATGCCTGATCTGAATTCCTGTCCTTCTATCTCGTTATAAAGCACAAAGCCCGCTTTAGGTAATTTCTCAAAAGGGTTATTGAATTTTTAATGTGACAAAGAACTAGAGTTGTTTTAGGTAATAATATCAGCTAAGTTTAAGTAATTCATATAAAATCATAGGATTTTATCCAGTCCAACCTTATTGCACAGACGAAAAGAATTTGGAGAGGTTATGGCTGTGTTGGTGGTAAGTTAGCACCAATACCAAGGTCTCCTGACTTTCTGCACAGTTCCATTTTTCAGTATAGCAGACAGCCCTTTGTGAGATCTCTACAAGGGCTTGAGATCAGATTTTAAAAACACACAGTACCTGGCATATAGTTGGTCCTTAATAAAAGTTTGATTGATTGAAGTAATATCTGTAGCATTTTAAGTTTTGCAAATAACCTTATTTATCTGATCACATTTGAGCTTCACAACAGCTCGGTGAGGCAATTGTTCTAGATGTTTTTATCCCTCTTTTTGGCCTTTGTCCTTCAGCTCCAATGTGGAGCCGGGCACATAGTCAACGCTCGGTGAACACTGACTATTTTATAACTGAAGAAAATGAGACACAGTGAATTCAAGTGACTTGTCCAGGATCCCACAGCTAATAGTGGTCAGACCCACATCGTCTTGACTGCAAATCCTAAACCCAATGCTTTTTTTTTATTACTTTAAAAATGTTTTATAAATGACCTTTGTCTTTATATCACACTCATTTCTTGGGAGAAACCAAACCAAACCAAAACCAAAACCACGTCAAAAAAAGCTTCCTTCCCTATTACAGAATTAATCTTTTCTTGTGGCAAAGAAAAACAATGAAGCAAAACATCCAGCGTAGTGACCACATCTGACAATGAACAGAGCTGTCTGTCATAGTAGCCTCCCCCCTTTTTTCTGGGAGGAGGGCATGATGCTTCCTAATGTCTCATCTGGGAACTTCATTGGTTTTTCTGTGTTGGTTTTTTTTCCCTAGATCTTTTCATTACTTTGTTAGCATTGTGTATATTGTTCTAATGGCTGCCTTTGTTTTGCTCTTCTGCATTTCATAGAAATCTTCTGACTATCTGAATTCCTCATGTGTGTCTTTCCTTACTGCACAGTCCTATCCTTGAGTCCTTGTACCCTTGTCCTGCCCCACTCATGCCTTGGTAAACCCCAGACCTCTGATTATCCCCTTCATTGACCTCCTCTCCTCTGATGCTAGAGAAAGTCAGGCAGGCCAGCTCGCTGTGTCCACTGCAGGTTTATGCTATCCAATCTCAAAGGCATCCTAATGTCAAGGCATCTTTTTAGTCTTCCCTAATTGTATTCCCCCACTGCAGATGTTCCAAAACTTCATCTCTCTTCAAACTTCTCACCTCACCCAGCCTCCTTTCCCTCTCTGTGTTGGTAAACAAAATGGGCTCATAGTACTTAGTTCAACCAGGTGCCCTTGAAGAGTTGGGCCTTTGTTTGATTAGATTTGGGAGTCCTTGACGACCTCCTTGCCTCAGGGGAGGGCCTAGTTTACACATGAGTTTGAGTGACATGTTTGGGACATCAGAGGCTTTTAGACCACATGGGTTTAAGTCGCCTCTTTGTGACGATTCTAGGTCATGTGGGTGAGTTGCACGTGTGACTCACCCTTGACCCTGAAAAAGATATAAAACCAGAGGTTGGCTTTCTCTTTTTGGGAGCTCTTACCCACAGCAGTGGTGGCGCGAGTGACTCTGGGCCAGCCCTTGTTATGAGCTCTTGGGCTGAACCTAGATGTTGGTAACTGTGAATTACATTGGGTCTGTCTGTTGGCGGTTGTAATTTGTTTGTATTTGTTCTGAAATTCAGGGTGCTGGCTTTTAACCCTGAACTAAGTTACTGATGTCTGTACATTGGATTAAAATAAGCTTGTTAACCCCTTAACGTTGCTTTCCTTAGTAAAGCAGATCAAAAGAACCTGGGGTTTGGCAGCGTCCTGGTAGCATGCTTGTTGTTGGGCTTGTGTTGGTCTTTCAACCCCACAACAGCTGCTAGCTGGATTGTTGAAACACTCATACAGAGAACCTGCCCTCCTGATACTTTACTGAGGAAATCATTTTCCCAGAAGTTTTTGTCAGATACTGGCTTCTTGTCTCCAAAGCTGGAGTCTTTGGGATAATCAAACAATAGATTGCTGTGGTCATTTACAGTATCTTCTGAACCTAATGTATTCCACTGATCCACCACTGTTTCTTAGCCAGAACCAGATTGTTTTGATGATTACCGATTTATAACGCAGTTTGAAATCTGGTACAGCTTGGCCACCTGCCTTCACATTTTCTTTTCATTGACTCCCTTCATGTTCTTGATTTTTCTTCTTCCAGATAAAATTTTTTTTTATTGAGGAAATAGAGACTATTCAATGTGAGCCCCTCTTCTCCCCTGCTCTGCATCTCAAAGCACTTTCAGATTGTCCCCCTTTCTCTTCCCATTCACTTAGATCTCTTTGATGAAGCCACACTTTTCCTTGCTCTGGAAGTTCTACTTGTCCCCTTGAATCTCCTCTTTTCCTGTGGGTTCAATGCCTGTCTCTGGGGAGGTAAAGCCTAAATCTATACACCCAGCTCCAAACTCTCAGCTGGGTGCTGGTCCTGCATCCAGAGGTTCTGTAGGCATCTCAGAAATGAGATGCGCCAATTTAGAGAATACACCCAGAACGTTCACGTGGACTATTTGTGCTTGACCTGTGGTGGAGCATTCCGAGCTTGTACTGGTCTGATCAGCCAGTAGGATGCATTGAAACCTGACTCTAGCGTAGTGATGTCATTTTGGTCCTCTTTGAGAATGAAGGACAACAACCAACCAAGTGTTTCCACAGTCTGGCTAGCAGCTTCTGTGGGGGTGTAAGATCCACCCACAGCCAGCACCCAGAAAGTTGCCAGCGTGCTGCAAAAACATAGGTTCTTTTGATCTGCCTTAATAAGGAGAGCAAGGTGAAGGGGTTGGCAAGCTTTAATTCAGCACACAAATATCATTCACTTAGTTCAGGGGAAAAAGCCAGCACTCTGAACTTCAGAGCAAAATACAAGCAAATTACAAACATCAACAGACAGACCTTGTCTGCTTCAAATCCCAATACATAGTTACCAGAGTTCAACAAA
>CM053623.1:245766398-245812841 GCA_028646595.1 Phalanger gymnotis
GCTTCAGCAAAGAGCTCCAGAGAGGAGAAGGCCAACCCCTGGTTTTATATCTTTTTCAGCGTCAGGGGTGAGTCACATGTGCGACTCACCCATGTGACCTAGAATCACCACAAAGAGCCACTTAAATCCACTTGGTCTAAAGCCTCTGCTGTCCCAGACTTGTAAACTAGGCCCTTCCTGGAGTTAGCCCCACCTTGGGCTCCACCTTAGTTGCCAATCCACAACCACATAGGTTTTACACCTAATAGGGGTTTGGGCCTGGGGCTTAGCACTTAGTAAGATCCAATGAAATAGCTGAATTACTCAAAGCAAACAAAAGCCAAACTCTTCAAGGGCACTTGTTGAACTAAGTGCTAAGGAGCCCATTTTGCTTACCAGCACACCAAGTCTCTCAGCAGTTTTCATTTTTACATGTTTTTGCTGTGGACAGAAGGAGTTGATGTAAGGTGTAATGGATGGTATGAATAAAATAGGTTACTCAATAGACAGAATGAGTACCTATATAGATTACCAGCATTCTTGGTAATCTTTAAAATAAGTGTATTTTTTTTGTTTGTTTCCTACTTCCATTAGGTTGTTTCAACTCTGACCTCTCTATTGATTGTAAGTTGCTAAGCAAGAAATGAACTATATTGGGAAAGAAGCTTAACTTTGCTGGCACCAAATGTTATTAGGGGGACGTCTCAGAAGCATTGACAGCTAAGAGCCAAGTCACCTTGCATTTCATCTGAGTCCAGCTGTGTGAGTTCTTCAGCCGCATGAAATGTTTCAGAAGCCAATTGAAATCATGAAAAAGAATCCTCAGTCTGTCTTAAAGCCTCAGCCCCCCATCCGGCCTTATGTATGTTCCACGATAAAGGATTTCCAGGAAGAAAGAGATTTTTTGGCAAACAACATCTTCCCCCAGCTTAACGAACTCTGCAATTCCCGGGGGACGTATTTCAAGGCTATTGACCTGAGGTGGCCAGCATCTGAGGCTCATTACCCTCTCTGCCCTAACTTTCGTAGGCAGTACTGCAGCCTGCAATCCCAGCAGCTGAAGCTTTGCCTCGATTACATCAACAACTCGTTCCCTTTTTTCCTTTGCATGCTGGGCCAGACCTATGGAGAATTCCTCCGTGAGGATGCAACTTTCCTGCCCACTGGGACCCCCGACCTGCCAGGGCTCTCCAAGGTAGAAAAGAACCTCTACGTTGCTGCCCACAACGGCTACCCTTGGGTCTTGGAGAATTTCACCTGCAGCCTCACAGAACTGGAAGTGATCCAGGCAGCCTTTATGAACGATTCCAAGTTTCAGTATTACTATTTTCGGACTGGCGCCATGCTACTGAAAGCATTAGAACAGGAAAAGGGAAAGATCACCTGTCCACAATCCAGGCAGAAGGAATACGAGAAACGGCGGATTGGCGAGCTCAAAGCCAAGATCATTAGCAAAGGGCTGCCAGTCAGGTTCTACAGAGATCTCCATGAGCTAGGCGAATTGGTTTTCAAAGACTGGTCAACTGTGATAGAAAAACTTTACCCTGCTTCTGTTCTGCCAGAAAATGTAGGTTAGTACAAAATCAGGGCTCGGAGCTGAGGGTCATCATAACATCCATGCTTTGTCTTTTGGCAGGCTTTTAAAATTTGAGTGTCATATAGCATTTAAAGGTAAGTAGTTGTTAGAGTATTCTGATGACAAGTGGATCTCTTGTCTTATTGAAATGTGCTCTTCCCAAAACTAAATGAACTGGTTCTGGAAAAAAAGGAGGGAGAAAGATGATGCACTGGTTTGCCTTGCAAGTCAATCAGCCAGTCAATAAACACTTGTTAAGCACCCACTCTGTAACAAGCACTGTGTAAATGAGCCCAAGAATCACGAACAAACCTCCTTTCCTTTGAGAGGCAGCTAGCACTCTGATGTTATCCTGACTCAAATACATAGGAATTTGATTGTAGCAGGGGATAGGCTCAAGCAAGAAAGGATTAGCCTGTTTCTAATTAGTGGATTCCTTAAGAGCACACACATGAGCCACCTCAACATCAGTAGTCTGTTTATAAGTCAGTTATTTGGATTTCCGCATATATTTTGTCAATGGGGAGAAGGGTAGGGTAAGATTGCCAGGCAAGCCCACAACAACCAATTTAAAATAGGATGTACTAGAAGTATTGTGTTGTTCCCAGTGGACTCTAGAACACAGCCACCACGCGTAGTATCATTTTGATAATAAATGGAGTCTGAGTCCCATGAGTCACAAGCAGTGGCTCCCAAGGCCTAATGCTGGGGCTCAGTAGCAAGGAGGAGCAGAGATTAGACTCTCAAGGAAGTGTGGTATAGTGGATAGTGTCCTGAACTTGATGTTAGGAAGACCTGAGTTTGGATCCCACCTAAGGCCCAGCTGTGTGACCCTGGGCTTTTTAATTTAATTTTTCAGAGCCCCGGTTTCTTCTTTTGTCAAATGGTAATAACGATTCTTGTCCTAAGAAGCAAAGTGGCCTAATGGATGGAGAGCAAGGCAGGAAGATGTGGGTTTGAGTCCTGCCTTTTCCTACACTGTCTGTGTTACCTCAGGCAATAAAATTTAATTGGGAAATATTTAACAAAATGAATGAAAATACAATAGACCATGGATAATGTTAATATGTGGTTTTCTGAGTCAATATGCTGGCCCATTTTCTGTTTGAGTTTGACATTGCTGCTCAAAATTACAGCAAAGAAGCTGGTGTGCATTGGGAGAGCGATTCTCTTTATCCTAGACCAAGGAAATCCCAGGTCTCCTAATACTTGCACTATCTCTTTCTTAGGGTTATCATACAGACCTTAAAGGGTTGTAGGAATGTGAGAATATGGAAAGGCTATAGTCACTATAGAGAGGATACCTTGTGTGATTTGGGCCACTCCCTAGGACTCATCTTCTGCTTCAGAGGCAGGTTGTAGTCAGTGTTGTATTGGGAGAGCTCCTGATTGTTTAGTGGCAGAACCTGAACCCAGACCATCCTGACTCCAAGGCCAGCTCTTTGTCTCTGTGCCATGATCTATTATTTTGTACTATGGACAAAAAAACAGTTAACCAAAATCCAGGGAATGTAGGTGACGCCTAAATGAAGGCATTTTGAGTCCTTTTAAACAGAGTTTAGCATCACAGAATTTTAGAGCTAAAAGCAACCTTAAAAACCACCTAGTACAGCTTTTTAATTTCACACATGAAGGAACTGACATCCGGAGAGGGGAAGGGCCTCGTCCAACGTCAACACCCTACGTATAACTTCACTAGTGTAAGTAATGAAAAATAACATTTTGTCCTTTTGTTTTCCAAACTTTTAATTTAAATCTCACTTCATTTAGGTTTTGTGCATTGCTTGTATTTCCTTTAGAAATTCATTGTGGTTGCTTCAAAATCTTTTATTTGAAATGGTGAGAGAACACAGCAAGGTTAGCTTTTTGTCCTTTTCAGTTTGAGGTCATGGAAAAATTCAGATACCCAAGTAGGCATGTACTAAGGGAATTCGGAAACGTCCAGTTGTTTGTTCAGTCACCATTGAGGCTGGCACAGTCTGTCCTGTAGAGTTGCCAGTATGCATTTGACTCGGAGGAGGGGTGAGGGCCTGTGAGGGGAAGTTGGTGTGATTGCACAGCTGATGACCAAACCTTTCCATATCAGATATTAACAAACATCTTTTTTGTCTCTCAAGACTATGAGCACATCTTTGAACGTTCTTATCATGAAGCTTTCACTGCAAAGTGCCGGAAGATGTTTGTGTTGTCTAAAGAATCAAAACAAGTATTTGACGCTTTGGAAAAATTTGTGATGAAGGATCCTCAAAATGAGGCGGGCAAACAGGAATCTGGCAGCTCTCTGGAATCTATCCTCAGGTAACGCAGAGCAAAGTGTTATAGGCGTGTCTTTTGGTCGTGGCAACACAGCCACACTTTGGCCAATAGGATTTCCTTGGGTCTGGAATGGCGATGTCATCTTCTCAGTTCCTTCCTTGAGAACCTGGTTCAGAGCTCACTAACTCCAACAAGCCTCCCTTGACAGTGCGCTTCACTCGGCCTTCAGGGTCATCATCCATTTGTACATATTTCCCAATTCCCTTCCCTCCGCCCCCCTCCCCCATTTGTCATCTTCATTCTCTCCAAGAAGATTGGAAGCTCCTTCAGAGTAGGGATCTGCCTCTTGGCTTTATTTACTTATTTACCTATCTATTTATTTGTTTGTTTTTAGATTTTCTATCCCTCAAAGCCCCTCTTATGGTGTGAGGAGACATTTAATAAATCCCCAGTGAAGGATATTTGACCTCACCTCCTTGCTGGGCCTCAGTTTCCACATCTGTAAGATGAAAGGATCGAACTAAATGACTTCGAGGTCCCTGCCACCTCTAGATCTCTGATTCTGTGTGATCCCCAGATTCAAGAAGTAGAGGAAGTGAATTTGGGAATTACACCCTCCGTATCCGAGGCTTTATCCAAGGTCATATATTTTGGTAGTAGCTTTAGCCCAGAGAAGCAGCATGGACTTGGAAGCCTGGGAGGCCTGGGCTGGCCAGCCTCTGACTCGCTTGGGCTAAGTGACTGCAGGCAAATCCAGGCCATTCTCCAGGACTTTAAGATGAAGAATAGGCAGCTAAGCGCTAGTGCCATAGTGGATAGAACCCTGGACTTGGATTCAAATCCTGCCTCTGACACACACTAGCTGTGGGACCCTGGGCAAGTCCCTTAATGTCTGTCTGCCTCAATTTCCTCATCTGTAAAATGGAGATAATGATAGCACTGACCTCTCAGGATCAAATGAGATAGAGTACTTACCTGTATGGCTTGGTGGAGGTAGTTTTCACATGAAGATGTTTTCTATCACAGATAAAGTCACAAGGATGGAGATGGGACTTGACTCTGGGATTTCACTGTTATAGGGAACTCCAGGATAAGGGAATTTTCACCACCAATTTGGGTCAGTACCTTTTGTAGTCTTAGGCAATTTCTGGAGCCTTGAGAGGCTAAGTAATCTCCCCAGGACTACAGAGCCAGCAATTGTCAGACACAAGGTCTTTGTGGCTTCAAGGCCAGTTCCCTTTCCCATTAATTAGCATTTATTAAATACCTACTGTGTGCAGGCACTGTACTAAATGCTGGGGAGACAAAGAAAGGCATAAGACAATCCCTGCCCTCCAGGAACCGTCTCTCTAGATTACCCACCACTCAGGGGATGTGGAAAAACTGGGACACTAATGCACTGTTGGTGGAGTTATGAACTGATCCAACCATTGGAGAACAATTTGGATTATGCCCAGGGGGCTATAAAACTGTGCAATTCCCTTTAACCCAGCAATGCCTCTACTAGGTCTGCATCCCAAAGAGATAAAAAAAAGAAAGGAAAAGGACCCATATGTACAAAAATATTTATAGTAGCTCTTTTTGTGGTGGTAAAGAACTGGAAATTGAGGAGCTGGAAGTTGGGGAATGGCTAAACAAGTTATGGTACATGATTATGATTAAATACTATTGTGCTTTAAGAAATGATGAAGGGGATGGTTACAGAAAAACCTGGGAAGTCTTATGTGAACTGATGCAAAGTCAAGTGAACAGAACCAGGAGAACATTGTGCACAGTAACCACCATGTTGTAAGAATGATCAACTATGAAAGACTTAGTTACTCTGGTCAAGACAGTGATCCAAGACCATTGCAAAGGATGCGTGATGAAAAATGTTGTCCGCCTTCAAACAGAGAACTGATGAACAGTTTGTGCAGATTGAAGCATTTTTTATTACTTTAGTTTTTTTTCTTTTTTGCAATATGGCTGATATGGATATCTGTTTTTCATGATTTCACATGTATAATTGTATCATATTTCTTTCCATCACAATGGATGGAGGAGGGATGAGAGGGAGAGAGAAAACTCAGAACTCAAAATTTTTTTAAAAAAAGAATGTTTAGCTGCAAGTCCAGGAGTAGCAGTCTCATACCCAACTCAGAAGTCCTCAAAGCCTGACCAACAATGTTTGAGCTCAGATTTTCCCCAGAATGGGAACTACTGTCAAGGGTCAGCTGATTGTGAATATCCTAGAGAAACACCAGGTTCCCCATAACAAGATTGCTATTTTTGGGGTTAGTGCACGGCGTGTGTCATCAATATCTTAATGAAGGATTTGGCTGATGAACTTACCCTAGGTGGTATAATAGAAGAGAAACTAAAGGAAGAGATGATGGATCTTCAACATGGTGGCTTTTTCCTCAGTATACCAAAGATTGTCTCTGTCTAAGACTACAGTGTGACTGAATCGAAGCTGGTTGTTGTTATGCCTGGGGTACATTAGCAGAAAGGAGAAAGTCGTCTTAATTTGGTCCTATGTAATGTGGCTATCTTTAAATTCATCATTCCCAGTATCGTTAAATACAGCCCTAATAGCAAGCTGCTTATTGTTTCCAATCCAGTAGATATTTTGACCTCTGTGGCCTGGGAGCTAAGTGGCTTTCCTTAAAACCATATTATTGAAAGTGGTTGCAATCTGGACTCTGTTCGTTTCTTTTACTTAATGGGGTAGAGACTCCGTGTCCATTCTTCATGTTGTCATGGATGGGTTCCTGTGAGCAGTGGAGTGAATGTTGCCCCTGTCTCAACTGCTTTAGGAATTGATGCTGATTCAGAGCATTGGAAAGATGTTCATAAACAGGTAGTTGAAAGTGCTTATGGGGTGATCAAGCTGGGCCAAATGGACAGATCTGGCAGAAAGCATAATGAAGAATCTTAGGAGAGCAACCCAATTTCCATCATGATTAAGGGTCTATATGGCATTAATGATGATGTCTTCCAAAATATTTGTAGCAGTTCTTTTTGTGGTGGCTAAGAATTGGAAATCAAAGGATGCCCATCAGTTGGGTAATGATTGCCAAACGAGCTGTGGTGTATGATTGTAATGGAGTATTATTGTGCTGTAAGAAATGACAAGAGGGATGATTTTAGAAAAACCCGGAAAGACTTACATGAACTGATACATAGTGAAGTGGACAGAACCAGGAAAACATTATACACAGTAACAACATTGTTTGATAAAGAACTGTGAATGACTTAGCTATTCTCAGCAACACAATGATCAAAGAACTAATGATGGAGCATATTATCTGCCTCCAGAGGAAGAACTGGTATGTCTGAATACAGACTAAAGCATGCTGTTTTTCCACTTTCTTTCATTCTTTTTATTTTATTTGAGTCTTCATGTACAAAATGGCCAATATGGAAATGTTTTACATGATTGAGTTTGTATAACCTATGTCTCATTGCTTACTGTCTTAGGGAGGGAGGAGAGGAGGGAGAGAAGGAGGAATAGAATTTGAAATTCAAAACTTAAAAAAAAGTTAAAAAATTGTTTTAACATGTAATGGGGGAGAAATTGTGTGTGTGTGTGTGTGTGTGTGTGTGTGTGTGTGTGTGAGTCAAGATGTCTTCTTCAATGTCCCATGTGTCTTGAGGCAGGATGGCATTTCAGTGAAAGTAAACCTGAATCCAGAGGAGGAGGCCTGTTTAAAGAAGAGTGCAGATACCCTTTGGGGAATCCAGAAGGAGCTGCACGTTTAAAGCCTTTAGTGTGCTGCCACTTTTCTGTCTAGAGAACATGACAGTGATTAAGGGATTATGTATGGTGTTCTTCTCAAGTAGGTCACCTTCTTCCTTTGATTAGTGATTCAACACCAGAAATGTAAAACTGCTGAATCCACTCTAGTCTCTTCCTAGAGTTGGAAATGGGGAATGGTACAGTGTGACTGCTGTTTGTTAAACCCTGTTGTTTGCAAAGTGATGCTGGATGTGACTTGTGTAGTCTTGAAGTAGTTGCTATAAAACAGAGCCAGCTCCCCACATATAACTGCTTGCCTTGTAGGTGCAACAGGTTCCTCCCTAAGAAGACAATTTTTGGTTCCCAGACACAAAACACCATAGAGTAATATTTTGCTGATGCATCGATTACCTTTGTGCCCCCTCCATTAGGGTTCTACAGCATGGCCCCATGTATCACCTTTCCAGACGACCTGATTTTGTGTATATGTGTGTGTGTGTATATGCAGATATATATATATATACACATATATACATGCACACACATATATGTACATACATACAACACATACATATATCAATAGTTGTAAATTTCTATATCATATAAAAGACACACACACACATACACAATGATGCAACCAATTCCTCAAGTGCCATACTAACCCAAATACTGAATAAACTACGAATAACTGATAAAAAGAATGTTTAAATAAATAATATATTAAACAAAAAGATCTCTGTCCTTTCCTTTTTCCCTAAAAAATCTTGAAACAACACTCTTTAGCCTATTAGTCTACATTTAATTCCTTACAAGAAAATAAAGTTTAGAAGAAAAATTGACATCAGTTCTACACTTTGTCATAAATTTGACAAAGTGATGATTTGCCACTGGATAACAAAATTGTAAAAGAAAGACCAGAAGTGGAGTTTTGGTAAGATGCTAGTTTTCATTTGCCAATAATCAGGGTGTGTGTAGTTGCCTTTGACATAATCTATATCCTAGTTTAAATAAGATCAGAGAAATTTAAATTAGTTTCAGATTGAAAGTGAAGGGGCTTACTTTGCTTTGTGCTAGACCCAGTCTAGTGGACCCAGGTTCCAGTCTCAACTTGAGGGCTTCCTAGCTGTGTAATCCTGTATGAGTGATTTAAATTCTCCGGGTCTGTGATCCTCTCCAAGGGAGAGAAGCTCTGCCCGTCATTCCCAGCAGCAAAAATTAGTTCTCTTGGCTGTTCTAGACAAACCAGGGATGGTACTTTGAGGGGGGAGAGGGAGAGAAAGAGAGTGAGAGTGAGAGAAGAAGGAGAAGAAGAGAAGAGAAGGAGAGGGAGGAGGAGAAAGAAAGAGAGGGGGAGGAGGGAGGAGACAGACAGACAGACACACACTGTCCCTGGTGATGGCCTGAAGGGAATTCTGTGATGTGCTGCTAGCCATAGGCTGGGACCTGGCACATAGCTTGTGCTCCATTTGGGGTTCCTTAGAGGCTTGCAGCCCTAATCAACAAAGCTTTCTGCCTTTTATACATTCCCTCATAGAAAGAATGATTCTGGGGGTCTCCTTCTTCCTGCTCTGTCCTGAATGGCAGTTTAATGTTTACTAGTCTTGGTTAAGTCTTCTTCTTGGGGTCCTAGTTCCTTTGTTTGGGAACTGATGCAGTGTATAAAATACACTGTGTGTAAAATGAAGCAGCTGCACCATCAGTTCTTCTCTGGGGTCCTTTCTAACTCCAGGTCTGCAGTTATTATAAGGATGCTGCAAAATCACCAAGGCCTTGGCACAGAGGCCTTGGAAATCTCCCTCTCTGCTTTCAGTTTGCTATTTCATTTGACTAGATGGTGTGGCTGTTTCATCTTTTTGGCCTCATCCATTTTAGGCTTTGGATAACATGTGGAAGTAGATGGTTATTTCTTATTTAACACAGCTATCCAATTTTCTAATCGTTGCAATCCACTCAACTTCTCCTACCTCTGACATACCCGGCTCTTCATCCTCGTTGCTTAGAGGCCTGGTGATCTTTGGTTCCAGAACAAGAGGACAGGAAGGGTTCTTTAGTCATTCTCTCTAGCACAGATACCATAGGATCATAGACTTAGACCCTGTGGGGTCATCTAGTCTTAATTTCCTTATTTTGCAGATGAGGAAACTGAGACCCTGATAATGGGAACTTTTCATAGAAGCATCCCTTCCATAGGTAGAGAAGTGCCCTGGCACTGCTTAGGCCTTCGATTATTCTATGAAGCCTACATTCATTTCAAATAGACCCTTCTTTGGTGGGGATGATCGAGTCCCATATCCTATCTCTTGTCTCCAGCTTGGAACATTCCTAAGTGATCACTCACTTGTTTGAATACCTTTGTGGATTATGAGACCCACATCAAGAGAGGGTTCGTAGCTAGGTCCACTGATTAGTGTGACTAAGGAACCCAATGAATTGGTCACATATATTTGAATTAGAACTATTCGAAGTTATATGTTTTTAAAATATGCTAACTGATGCCAGCCCACTCGAAATATCCAGTGCAACTTTGAATAATGTGATTACTTCCTGGGCTTTAATATTAGCTCTAATTGGGACCCAGCTGCCCTTCTTTCCCTGGGCATGGCATAGCAATATGACACGTGTTTAAAATAAGCTTTCCTCAAATATCCTAATTCATGTCTTTGAAAATTCATGTGTTTTTTAAAGGCAAGTATTAATGGTGTTGAGGAGTTTACATAACATTCTCTTACTTGGTCAATAACTACTCACTGAATTTCTACTGTACACCCCACAGCATTATCTGAAGTGGATAAAGCAAACAGGACTGGTCATGACACATTTTTCCTAAAATACTTTTAATCTAAACATCCACGGCTTAATTGTTTGTTTTGTAATTTTGAAACAATACCTGGCACTGTGAAATGTTGGTCGTGTTGGTCAGGAGGAAAGGAGCGTTCTTCTGGAGCCTAAAAGCTTTGGCTTAATCCTCACTTCTCTGAAGCTGCACAGTTCATTTGGAAGCTTGAAGGAGGGGACCCCAGATGGCTTGATAATTTTCCTATTGATATTCTAACTTATTTTTTGGGAGGAGATGATGAAAACTCTAATTTTACGGCTATATTAGTTTTTATCCTAAGTGTGATATAAAATCAAATCCCAAAATCTGCACTTAAGGTAGTGAAAAGCGTGGTTCCAGATTTATATTTATAGAGAAAGAGACGCCCTGGATGTGGTACAGCTGGAGGCTAACTCTGACAGCTCTAGACAAATACTTGGATTTGTCTGGTTTCTAGACTCGGAGCAGTCAGAAATGAATCACCAGATACAGGGCATCCCCAAAGTCTTAGTGCAGTCTTAAGCCTTAATAAAACTTTTGGAATTCTACTTAGATTAGACTTTTGGAACACTGGCTATTTGGGAAGTCTCAGAGCCAGGATGACCTTTTTTTCCCCCCTCCAAATTCTACCTTTAACACATACTGGGGGTGGGGGGAGGGAAGGAGAGGGAACAAGCATTTCTTAAGCACACACTGTGTGCTGGGCACTGTGCCAAGCACTTTATAGATGTTATTTTATCCTCAACTCTGGCAGGTAGGTGTTATTATGATCTCTGTATACAAGACACTTGACCTTACAGTGTCCCTGATATTTTTTTTAATAGACTATAAATGATAAAGCAGATACTCCTCTGTGTTAGTACTTTCCTTTCTTGGCATCTCTATGTCAGTTCTCCCTGGTTGGGTCCAAAACAAATAAACCAAAAATGTATAAAGTGTGGGGCTATGTTTTAAATGTATTATCTGTTGATTGTGCTTATTAAGGTCTCAGCCTATTACAGAAAATAAGGTAACTGCCTTCTGAGTGGGGAGAGTCTAACAATATAATTATGCTCCTTGAGGGCAGGAACTATTTTATGATTTGTGTTTGTATCTGTAACACCTTTGTACGTGGTTGGCTCTTAGTCATGCTTATTGAAAAAAGACTGAAATTAAAGGCATAAACATTACCAAAGAAGAGACCAAATTTGGCCCTCCTTGCTGATAGTGGGATTGTATACTTAATAACCTTCAAAGATTCTTCTAATTGAATTGACCTCAGCAGTCACAGGAATCCTTCCTTGAGCATCCCTGACAATTGGTTACCTGTGCTTAGCCTGGTCTAGGAACTGACTCCAAAAGTTGACTACAAAAGCCCCCTAAGAGAAGGAAGGAATTCCATGATGCTGTCCCTGCTATCTGCCCTTCTCCACACTCACTCCTAACCACCTCACCCAGGGACCACCTCTTTTGGCTGCTGTTTCCAAGTTAGATTGTGGGGCAGCATATAGGATTAGAGATAAAGGGAGGGGAAAAAAGCTGGAAGATCTCACTCCTACAGAGCATTCGTTGGGAGTCCTGCACTCCATATATTGAAGCCAAATGAAGGTCAGTATGGTTTGGGATGACGAGACATTAGATTTAGAACCATAAGGGACCTTGGAATCTAGCCCACCCCTCTCATTTTATGGATGAAGAAACTGAGGCCCGGGGAAGTGACTTAGGATCATGGAAGGGGCTTCAGAGGCCAGCCATTCTTACACCCTCATTTGATAGAAGCCCATTGCTGGAGTTTTGCTCACGTGGTCCTATTTTTAGACCACTGGTGCATGGGCACATCATGCCTATGAGGATAGTTTAGTACCTGCACAGTCTGCCCCCAGTGAGATAAGTGAGATACTGCTCTTTCTGAGGGGCAGCTAGATGGCCCAGTGGCTAGAGCATCAGACCTAGAGTCAGGAGGACCTGAGTTCAAGTCTGGCCTCAGATATTTATTAGCTGTGGGACCCTGAGCAAGTCACTTAACCCTGATTGCCTACCCCCAAAAAAGAGTAGTTTTGGTCAACAAATTGTTCACCCAGAAGCCAGACTTCTAGAAATAAAACCTTTCTGGGCTCAGCCAGGCTGGTATATGGAGCATAGAATGTCTTAATAAACCTGTGCTTAAAACTATTCTAGATTCAGTAGGGCCAGCTAGGCTTGTGCCCTGCGAGCATGACCTTTGGGGATGTAAGCATCACTGTTGTGCTATTGTAGGAATCAGAACCAGACTTTAGTGGGAGAAGCTAGGAACTATGGCGGATAAATGGATGAGGCCAGCGCTCTTGAACATTTGATAGGAATAAGAGCTATCATTCGTATAGTGCTTTGCATGTATTATTTAACCCTCACAATAACCCTGTGATATAGGTGCTATTATTAAACCCCTTGGATGAGAGGAATTAATCAGCTTTTTGAGGGCCATACACTTAGTAAGTGTCTGAAGTTGGATTTGAACTGAGGTCTTCTTGACTCTTAAGTCCAGCACTGAGTCACCTGGCTGCTCCAGGAACAGTGCAGCTACTTAGAAGAATCTAAATTTCTTCACTCCCTTGGAGTGAGTATGGGAACATAAAGAGGAACGCAGCCATATTTGGGCTAAGATCAATTGAAGGGTGTCTGTTATGTGGTACATGGATTGCTTTAGATTTTCTTGTATATGTGGGTCCTTTTCTTCTTCTTTCTTTTTTTTTGGTCCTTTTCTTCTTTATTTGACTTGTATAGGCCTACAAGTGGGCCAAAGAGTATGCATAGTTTAGTGACTTTGGGGTAGAGTTCCAACTCAATTTCCAGAAAGGATGAACTAATTCATGAGTCTACCAACAATGTATCAGTGTGTCTGTTTTTTATAATCCTTTCAATAATGTTCACTTTTTTTTGTTCATCTTTGCCAATTGATCAGCATATGGTGGAACCTCAGAGTAGTTTCAATTCCTATTTCTTTAGTTATTAGTGGTTTGAAGCATTTTTTTTCATATGGCCATTGATAACTTGCATTTCTTTCTTTGAGAACTTTTTGCTCACACCTTTTAACTCTTTAACGGGGAATGGCTTTTGTTCTTATATATCTGAATCAGTCCCTTATATATCTTAGATATCAGATCTTTATCAGAGAAACTTGCTGATGCAAAGGTTTCAATACATAATAATTATAATAATTCTTGCTAGCATTTATGTAGAACTTAAGGTTTGCATAGCACTCCATATGTTAGATCATTTGAGCCTTAATTTTATTTTATTTTTTTCTAAACCTCTCATTTTATTTTTTTTAAATTAGCAAGCATTTATATTCTTTCCCCTTAAATTAACAAGAAAAAAGAAAAAAAGGAACCCATCATAATGAATAAGCATAGTCAAGCAAAAAAAAATTTCCACATTTGTACACGTCTAAAAAATCTGCCTCATTCTGTATTTCGAGTCTGTCATCTCCCTTCTGGGAGATGTGGATGCTTTGTTCCAGACAGGGCTCAAAGTCATACTAGTTAGTGGCAGAAGCAGGACTAGAGGTTTGGTCTCCTGATGTGAGTCCAGGGGTCTTTGCAGAAACCACTTTATACTTATTTTTACCCTCTAAGGAGTTGGGGTGGGGTTGGGATAGTATGTAGTAAATGATACTGTAAATTATACTAATTTGGTTATGGTGTGAGTAGGCTTAATGAAAATGGTTCTGAGTTGGTTAATTTTTTAAATTAGTTTTCAAGAGCAAGTTAAAATGTGCAGAAAAAAGAGTATATATGTACATATATGTGTGTCTGTGGATGCAGACACATATATACATACAAATATACATATATACAAACACATACACACATATATTTTAGGGGGACAAATCTTTTTCAACAGATGCATTTATGATATACTCGTGGTTTTTTTTTTTCCAGAATCAGGCCTATTCTACCGACCAAGTCAATTTTGCTTCTGTCTGGAGAACGTGGCTGTGGGAAGTCAACATTGATTGCAAGTTGGGTGAATTCTTTCAGAGAGAGAAATCCAGATGCATTAGTAATCCCTTATTATGTAGGAAGCAGCTGTGACCGTAGCGACATCATGTCCGTGATGCATTACTTTATCACTGAATTACAGTACGAGCAATTTGGTAATTACAGATTTTTGGAAATTGCTTCATAAAAGCACATTGGGTGGTATTCTGGTGTCTCCTCTTCCCATCCCAACTCCCTCGTAATCCCAGCTATCTACCACATTCACTTCACTCACCAAGCTAATCCTCTCCTAACCTATGTATTTTCCTACTTACTTGACTTCAGCAAAGATTGATGGTGTGCGCGTGTGTGTGTGTGTGTGTGTGTGTGTGTGTGTGTGTGTATGTATGTATGTATGTGTGCTTGGCATTGTGGTAAATCCTGTGGGGGACCCAGGAGTGAATAGTCTTTGCTCTCAAAGAGTTTACAATCTTAGTCATACCTAATTAAATGAGTATTTATCCAGTGGTGGATGTGTGCTATTTTACATGGCTGGATGTATCCGTGTTAAGTGGGGCAAAGGTAAGATGGTATTGGATGTTTTTGACTATGTAGGGGGTGAGTTTGGGTGGATCTGTATATGTGAATTTTATATCAATGATTTGTCCCTGGGGCATGTTGAAAAGGAGGCCAGGATCAACCGAGGCACATAACAGTAATAATAAAAATAGCTAATATTTACAGAATGCCTGAAGTTTTTCAAAGTGCTTTCCAAATATTACCTCCTTTGGTCCTCACAACAGCCCCGTGAGCTAGCTGCTATTGCCGTCCTGATCTACAGAGAGGTTAAGTGACTTGCCCAGTGTCATGCAGCTAGAAAGTGTTGGAGGCAGAATTTATACTCAGTTTTTTCTTACTCCAAGTCCAGAGCTTTATATATTAAGCCACCAACCTGCCTGCCTCAGATGGGATTAATTAGAAGTGATCTTTTTTTCCCAAACATACCGAAACAGGATTGGCTGAGCTTGGAAAAGTGATAAATTGTAATATGTTTACTCTGTTGTTCCAAAGGTTAATTGTCAGTTTTTCAAAAGTACCCTTTCTTGCGCTAAGATTTTCCCTCATAAGAAAAGCAGGTGATTAATTACATAAATCATTAGGCTGAGTATAGAAGTGTTAACAGAGGTGAGTTGGCTAATATTTTTGTTCACTTCATTCAGCTACTATTTATTTTTTAAAAATTATTTTAATTCTAAAAATATAACAAAATCTATTTTTTTCTCTTTCCTATTTCCCCTAATTGGAAGAAAAGAAAACCTTTCTAACAAATGTGCAAAACAAATTCCCAAATAAGAACCCTTTATTAAGTTCTTACTATGATGCCAAATGCTTTTCTAGACCTTCACTAGTTAAGTAGCTTTGTCTTTGAGTCAGAAAACATTTCCTTTGAGCATCAGGAGCCATTCCTCTGCCATCATTGGGAATCCATACTGTAGAGATGGGGTCTATAGGGGTCAGAGAAGGAAGGAAGTATGCTCCCTGCTGGGGGAACAGAACATTTGTCCATTTCCCTACATTGCAGGATATAGGCCCTTGAGTGGGGCAAAGATTGTAGCCCAGCCAGGAAGAAGAAGGCAGGGGGAAGCAGGCACATTGGGTTTACCTGAATAATTTTGTCACAAGGACAAAATCTGAGCCACAGAACTAGCCAGTCTTGGAGAATGGCCCTTCTTGGAAAGATTGTCTTCTGGTGCAAGTTCATGCACTTGGAGAATGGACATCTTGGGTGCAGAGAACACTGTAGTTCCATGCTCCTTGCTGGTTCAGCCTGAGCAACATATGGTCCCAAGTATCTCTGAGCCAGGAAAATTAAGAATCTCCTCCCTTCATGGGATTAGAAGACTTAGATCTGGATGAGACATGAGAGTTTATCTAGTCCAAACCCCCTCCTCTCCCCTCCCCCCAGACTCCCCTCTCAGCTTAGAAAGGAGACAGCTGAGATCTGGAGATATTGGATGACCTGCCCAGGCATGGGCGACAAAGGACCAGAGCTGGCACTTGGCCATGGGACTGCCTTTCCAGCTGCCATTTTTTCCCCTCTGCCCATGGACCTCCTTCCCAGCCCCAGTTTCTTAGTAAGAACTGAGCAGCCTTTGGTGGCTGGCCCCTTTCACCCTCCCCTTTTATGGAGCTCACCCTTTTACCAGATAGACAAAACCAAGAGTGAGACTTCCTCTGGCTATTTTTACCTCTTCTTGGCAGATTTCCTTGCCATGGTTTGGAGTCTGTTTTCCTGAACCAGCTTTAGTGCATTATTCACCTGAGAGGAAGTAGTCTGGCAGTTAATACAGTATAGAGTTAACAAAAGAAACATTGTGGGCGCCGGCGCTTTCTAAAAGCAGCATCAGAGAGGACTCTCTCTCTTCCTTCTAAGCTTCTAAGACATGAGTAGTAATGATTTACACTTAGTTTACAAAGCACTTTCTTTCCAAGAATAGGACAAGTGTTACTGCTATTCCCATTCTACAGATGAGGGAGCTGAGGCACAGAGCAGTAAAAAGTCTGGAGTCATACAGGTACCAGGTATCAGAGATAGGATTCAAACCCGGGTCTCCTGAGTCTAAGCTCAGTTCTCTTTCTTCTACCCATCATGTCTGATATGAGACTAGAACAGCCAATTAAAAGGTGAGCCATTTCATCCAGTTGGGCGTTTGATGCCATGGAACTGGTTTGACTGATTTTTCCTGGAATGACTGTATGCTTTGGCATCGTGAAGTGATGATCTCCATTGGGACGCCAAGTCATGGCTTTTAGTCGACTCCCTCAGACTTTGTCCGTTGAATTTTTTAGGGGCCTCTTTAAAGCCTTTAGTATTTTTAAAAAGTCTCTTAAAAACAGAAACCTCTATAAAGTCCTACTCTGATGCCTTAGAATGACAGGGAGGTTTCCCCAAGTTTTAAAAGCTGTGCCCAAGGTCTGCCAAGTTCCAACAAGTTCTTCCAAGCTGGAAAGCCTTCCAGTCTAGCCTGTTACCCGAGGACCATCCTTATGCAGAGAGGCTCATCACCATTAGGGGATAAGTCATTTGGCCATGCTGATTTTTAAAACAGAAAGCCACAGAGTAGCCTTGTTGTCCTGAATGTCCAGTCCCTTGTATTTCTTCCGTGATGGTGGTGGAGTGGCGGAAATGGGGCCAGAGAGTGATAGGAGTCAGCAGTTTTTAGATTGCCTGTAAATATGAACTCAGGTACTATTTTAAAGTGTAACATCTCTCCTTATCTACTGGCTCATTTCCCTAATGCATAAAAACATGCCCATGTTTCTTCCATCTTGAAAAAGCCCTCCCTTGATCTTTCCATCCCTGCTAACTCTAGTCCTTTATCTATTATATTTTTGTAGCTAAACTCTTTGAAAAGGCCATCCGTCTACACTAGGTGCCCCTACTTTCTTTCCTCTCATTCTTTTCTTGACTCCTCACAATCTGGCTTCTGATCTTTTCACTCCACTAAAACTGATCTCTCCAAAATTATTGATAATCTCTTGCTAAATCCAACAGTCTTTTCTCAATCCTTATTTTCCCAGGCCTTTGACACTGTTGAGCTCTCTTTCTTCCTTGATATTGTCTTCTCTCTAGGTTCTCTCTCCTGGTTTTCCCTCCTATCTCTCTGACAGCTCTTCTCTATCTTCTTTGTTGGATCCTCCTCCAAATCACACCCTGTACTATAGGTGTACCTCTGAACCCTGTTTTCCTCTCTTTCCACATTACTTCCCTTGGTGTTCCCATTGGCTCCCATGGATTTAATTACCAACCCTATGCTGAGGGATTCTCAAATCTACCTTTCTTGCTCTAGCCTCTCTGCTGACCTCCAGTCTCACTTCTCCAGCTGCCTTTCAGCTATTTTGAACTGGATGTCTGTAAACTTAACTTGTCTGAAATAGAAGTCATCTTTCCACCTAAATCCTCCTCCCTCCTGTCTTCCCCATTACTGCAGAGTAATCCTCCCTGTATCCAAACCATTGCCAAAGCCTGTGATTTCACCTTTGCAATGTCTCTCCAATATTTCCCTTTCTCTCCTCCGACACTGCCCCCAACCTAGTCCAGATCCTTACTACCTCACTCCTGGACTACTGCAATAGTTGCTGGTGGGTCTGCCTGCCTCAAGTCTCTCCCCATTCCAGTCTATTTTTCATTCAGCCACTAAAGTGATTTTTCTAAAATGCGGGTCTGATCATGTTATCCCTGTGCTCAATAAACTCCAATTGGCTCCAGGATCAAATGAAGAATCCTTTGTTTATCATTTTAGAGACCTTCATAATTGACCTTCTAATCTCCTCTCCCACCACCTTTCTATTCCTTTTATACCCTGCTCTCCACAACATACTCTTCCATCTAGTGACACTGGCCTCTTTATTGTTCAAAAACAAGACACTTCATCTCTTGGCTATGGGCATTTTTCTCTGGCTGTTCCCCATACCTTGAATTATCTCCCTCATCATCATCATCACTTCTTGGTTTCCTTGACTTCTCTAAGTTCCAACCAGAATCCTGTCTTCTACAGGAAGCCTTTAATAACCCCTCTTAATTCCAGTGCCTTTTCTCTTAATTATTTCTTATTTTTCCTGTTGCATATATTTGTATGTATATTTATCTCTATATATTTGCCTGTTTTCTCCCCTATTAGATTATGAGCTCCTTGAGGGCACGGATTGCCTTTTGCCTTTTTTTATATCCCCATCACTTAGCCAGTGCCTGGCACGTGGTAGGCACTTAATAAATGTTTCTTGATTGACATCTTTGCCCAGTGATGAATAAGTTGTGATATGATTCCTGGATGATGACATGAGTTGTATCAAAATTGATATCCTCACAGCAAGTTGTAGGCAGTTGCTGATACCTTGAAGGATGGTATTCCTTAAGGAGATAAAGAAGAGAGTTGGAAGACTAAGTTTCATTGTGAACTCAAAGGAAAAAATAAAAAATGGTGCAGATTTGTCAGTGTTTCTTCACCAGTGGCAACGGAAATACCACATTTGGACTCAACGTTTCCTGATGTACCAGATGAGCAAGCAGAAATGGCACTTAAGAAGGTTAGTTGGGTAGAGCATTTAAACCAGACCAAGAACACACAGAGGTTTTGTGTGCAAGAGGTGACAAAGCCAGAAAGCACCGTGGGGCCATTTTATAAAATACCTTCTTGAAGGAAAGCTGTCCAAAAAAATGGAAAAAAATAGCAGAAGGCACTTGACCTCCCAAAGGTAAAGAAGATATTAGTAATTACTGAATTATATACATACTTCCTCATCTTTATGAGAATATTATAGCCACACATTTAACTTGGCTTTTGTAAACAGTTTCCTAGAGCAGATCACATTTTTCTGGGCATATAACAGACTAAAAGGGGAAGAGACTGTAAGATTCCCCTATTTATTTTGCTGATTGACAATATAAAAGTATGGAATTTGGTAGTGCAAAAGGCTGCCTTAAGGACTATTGTCCAATAAGACACCTCCCATATATATGTTACAATAATACAAAATTTCTTGAAATATGTAACAACAGATATAATTTTATTTTATCTATTTACATTAGTATCATGTGTGCCATAAAGCAGGGAGACTTTTGCTTTAGAAAAAACCAAGTGTTTTCTATTCTCATAGAACACTGCAGAATTCAAATGGAAGGATTCCCTGTAGCTAATGAGAGTCTCTTAATTTTTTTTTCTGTTTGTTAGTAATGTCGTACTGATTGCATCAGGTCTTAAAATAAGAGTCCTTAACCCGGGGTCCATGAAGCAGTTTTAAAAACAGTTTTGATAACTGTGTTCAAATACAGCGGGTTTCCTTTACAGTCCTCTGTTATTTTATTTTATGCATTGAAAAGCTCTTAGAAGTTCATCTTTGGCTTCAGCTTGGCCAATATCTTGCCCTCTGACTCAAGCATGTTATTAAATAGCTCAAATGAAGTAACATTTATTCTGAGATTAATTAGTCTGGGCCCTTCTGCCCAGACTGCCAAAGAAGAGGCAAGACACAAAAATGGTTCAGAACCTTTGCACTAGAACATTGCAAACATCCTCCAGGAGATCCATAATCACTTAAGAGTTTTACCCAAGTATCCACTTAGGAAAAATTAAATGGATGAAAAATGCCTGTTGATGAGTCTATCCTATGCAATAAGTTGGATAGCTCATAGAACCAGTGCCTAAGTGCATATATTTTTGATGGACCTTGTTAATGGACAATCAGTTGGGCCCAGAATGGATAAAAAGGAGAAGAGCTGGATTGTGTTTGGGAAATTCTGAAGTGCTTTCAATGACCTTAGGCTTCTCTTTAGGACAAAGATCCATCTTCTTAACATTAATAATCTTGGGTGATGCTGTATGTCTTCAGTTGTGAAATACTGCAGTCTCTAAAGAATTCCAGTGGAGACCTATTGGAAGGGCTTTTGAGCATTTCATATTGAGCATGAAAAGGCTCCCACATATCACCAAGGAGAACTGTACAGGATGAGCAGTGCAGAGTCTAATCAGATAAATGTGTGATTGGAAAAGAAGGTGGGTTTGAGAGCAAGGTGGAACTGAGTATGTCTTTGAGGACCACATCACTTCAAAAGATTTAGTGGAAGGTCCCCATCATGGTGGGCTAATCACCTGTGGAAGACTTATGAACAAGAACCTCATAGGATGAGGTGGAGATCTGTTATGACTTGCACCATTGGAAAGAGCACCCACATCAGTCAGATTACAGATCCATGGAAATATCAATGGAAGATGCCCCCTCACTCTAAAATTCATTCTCTTAAGAGTTGAAGTAATAATCATTCATTTTAAAAAAAACCCTCCGACATCATATCTTTCTTTCCTGTAGACGACCCACCAGAAGCAAAACCTCACCTTGTTACTACTTATCTTTCCTCATTCTCCCTCTTTTAATACTTTTTTGTTCTTCTGGACAGCAAAATATCATTTTTAAAATGGTCATAGCAGTTGGGTGATGTCAATTTGTATACCTACTGGAACATACCATCATATTTAAGGTTTCCAAATTTTAGAGCAATATTTATTCTGATTCTCTTCCCTCTTTGCACTCTTCTCTTGAAAGAGACTGCTGTGTGCATAGCATTTAATGATTCAGTGTGTGAAAGGTACCTAATAATTGTGGTTCTCAAGCTTCTTCTTGGTAACTTTATTTGCTTAGACTTCAGTCTCTCTCAACTGCTATGGAATAGACTTGGTTTTGTGTGAAGAGAAGCAATCTGAAATCTGTATGAAGAACGAGATTTTTGGATGATTTTGTCACTTCATCATCCTGTTGTGGTTGGTTGGTTTGTTACATACCTCATGTGCTTTGGGTTCCCCCATGATCCTACTTTGCCTGGTCATTCCTAGTGCCCAAAGGATTTTTGCAGTGTGGGTGTGGGAACCCAGGATTTGACAATAGGGCTCAATAAATTAATGTTATGATCAGTGAGATCTTTCTAATCTAGAGTTAAGTAGAAGAATCTCAGAGAGTGGTTAAAGAGGTCTTGTTTGTCGGAGGTGCTCAGAGCTAGCCTTGACACATAGGCAGGTATGTCCCATTACACAATTAGAGAATGCCAAAGAAAGGACCTCCCAGGTCATCTAGTCCAATCCATATGCAAGAAACAATCCCCTTTATGTATTCCTGAGAAACGAGACTTTGTTGGGAATCACATTCAGCCTCTGTTTAAAGACCAGTGTGGGGGAGCTCACTACTTCTTGGGGCAGGACATTCCATCTCTGAGCTGAGGGGTTTTAGAAGTCATTTGGTATAACTTGTCACTCTTTTAGCTTAGCTTTTTAATTAATTGCAGGGGCCAGTCACTTAGCTTATCAAAGACAGTTTTCCCACCTCTAAAATGAGGATTAGTAATACTTTCACTACCTACCTCAAAGAATTGTTGTGAGGAACTTGTTTTAAACATGTTAAGGGCCGTGTA
Source organism: Phalanger gymnotis (assembly GCA_028646595.1). Taxonomy (NCBI): domain Eukaryota; kingdom Metazoa; phylum Chordata; class Mammalia; order Diprotodontia; family Phalangeridae; genus Phalanger; species Phalanger gymnotis. The sequence continues at coordinate 245,788,641 of CM053623.1, forward strand.
AATGTGAGTTATTATGAATAAAAGAGAAGTAGATCTTTGTATTTTGTAGCCTCTTTGATCCAAGGTTTTCAGCCTGCCTTACAGACATCTGATGGTGAATATCCATTTGTAGAGATGGAGACTTTTAAGGTCGGAAATTGCTCATTTCCAGCAGCATGACTGGAAAGAGAGATCATTCTAGGCCATAAGTCATTATACCTTCTAACACATTTTAACTATATATATGGTATGTATGTATGTTTTGACATGCTTTTGAAATATTCCTGTGAAAAGGAACATTTTTTTTACCTAATTTCTGTGCCCCTAGGTACTCCGATTGAAACTGACCTCATTAATGAAGATTCCAAAGTATGGGTTTTTTCACTTCTTGTAGAAATATTCTTGGCTTCCATCAGTTTAAAGCCATGTATATTAGTACTAGACGGAATTGAAGAATTGGTTGGTGTTTATGGAATTTCAGGACAGAAGGTACATTTTTTAAAAATTGCATTTATCAGTGTTTTATTACTTGATAATTAATGAGTGAAAATAATATTACATGCCACCTTTCTACTCTGTATTTCAAATTTTATTCTTTGTGCTCAATGTAATACTGTTGACAGTTATTGCATGGTGTAATATGGCTAAAAAAGTTCTAGGATTTGGATTTTTCTATTCCCCTTCCTTCCTTCCTTCCTTCCTTCCTTCCTTCCTTCCTTCCTCCCTCCCTTCTTTCCTTCCTTCCTCCCTCCCTTCTTTCCTTCCTTCCTTCCTTTCTTTCCATCTGTCCTTCCTATCCATCTATCCTTCCTATCCATCTGTCTACCTACCTATATCTATATCTACCTATCCGTCCATCTATCCTTCCTATCCATCTGTCTACCTACCTATATCTATATCTACCTATTTACCTTTCTATCATCTATCTATCTATCTATCTGTCTGTCTGTCTGTCTGTCTGTCTGTCTATCTATCCATCTATCCTTCCTATCCATCTATCTGTCTACCTACCTATATATCTACCTATTTATCTTTCTATCATCCATCTCTCTCTATTCTTCTATCCATCTATCCTTCCTATCCATCTATCTACCTACCTATATCTATATCTACCTATTTACTTATCTTTCTATCATCCATCCATCTATCTATCTATCTATCTATCTATCTATCTATCTATCTATCTATCTATCTATCTATCTATCTATCTATCCTTCTATCCTTCCTATCCATCTGCCTATCTACCTACCTACCTACCTATATATCTGCCTATTTGTCTATCTTTTTATCATCCATCCATCTCTCTCTCTCTCTCTATCCTTCTATCCATCTATCCTTCCTATCCATCTATCTGTCTGCCTACCTATATCTATATCTACCTATCTTTCTATCATTCATCTCTCTCTCTCTGTCTGTCTCTCTCTCTCCTTCTATCCTTCTATCCTTCCTATCCATCTACCTACCTACCTACCTACCTATATCTATATCTACCTATTTATCTATCTTTCTATCATCCATCTATCTACCTATGTACCTACCTACCTACCTATCTATATCTATATAGAGGTATCTATCTATCTGTGTACCTATTTATCTATATCTATATCTACCATCTATCCATCTACCTATCCACTTGCCTGTCTATCTATCCACACACATATATGTATATATATGAAATTATGGGTCAAGTGCAACTTGCTCTTGATCATTATAATTCAATAAAATTCAATCTCTTTTTTTGCTAATGCACTTTCTATTTACATTGATGTGGTCGTTGTATATATTGTTTTCCTGATTCTATTTACTTCACTTTGCACCAATTTATATAATAATACTAATAAAACCGCAACAAATAGCAATTACATAGCGTTTTAAGGTTTGTAAAGCACTTGGTGTAAAAGACACGTTTTCTCACAACAACTCTAGGAGGTAGGTGCTATTATTATCATCCTTTTACACATGAAGAAACTGAGAGAGAGAGAGAGAGAGAGGTGACTCACACAAGGTCACACAATTAGGAAGGATTTGAACTCAGGTCTTATAACTCCAAGTCCAGTGATCTCTCCACTGTGCCACCTTATCATCACATTTATGATTTCTTTGGTACAATAATATTCAGTTACATTAATGCCCCAGTTGGTTTATCCATACCCCAGTCGATGCTAATCGTTGTTTTAGGATTTTGATGGATGTTCTTCATTTTTCCATCCCCTTCTGTTCCGAGTGTATCTCTCCCTCCTCCCCTCCCTAGAGGTATCCTTTGTAACAAAGATGAAAAGATCAAGAGAGGAAAACAAACCATAGCTCACCAAAACTAAGCAGCCTGCCCACTGATTCTGACAGTTGTACCCCATCTTTCACAGCCACAGTCCCTTACCTTTGCAAAAAAGGGAGGGAGGTGCGACTTCTCATTTTTTTTAATTGGCTGATAAGCTTGGTCAGTGTAATGAAAAAATTCAGGTTTTTTTGTGTTTTTGATTCCTCCCATCACCATTGTAGTTGTGGTCTCTGTTGCGTTCCCTGGCTCTGCTCACTTTATTGAGCATTAGTTCATGTAAATCCTCCTCTACTTCTCTTTATCCTTCACATCTATTGTTTCTTAGAGTACAGTAATATTCCATCACATTCATGTATCACACTTCATTTAAGGCATTCCTAAATGGATGCTCATTGTCCTTTAAAAAGCACTTTTTGGTGTCCATATTTTGCTGGAAAAAAATTTTTTTTAAGGAACAAAAAGTTATTTGATACTTTAGCTTTTTATACCACATTCATTTCCCAGAGTTCTTTGTCCTTTCTCCATCAGAACCTTCCCTTGGAACAAGGAATGATATCTAAGCAAAACCTCTGAACGTACCTCCCGTGTCTGAATATGTGTGCCCTGTTCCATACCCATAACCACTCATTTCTCTGCTGGGAATGGGCATGTGTTGTCCTCCGAAGGCAGGTTGGGTGATTGCAGTCAATTCTAGCCACAGCTTTCTTTGTTGTTGTTTTCCTTTATGTTATTGTGTCCATTGTTCTCCTAAATTCTTAACTAAGATGCTAGAACAGCGTGTGAAGTCTGATAGAGTGATACTGTATTCGAACCGTTTTTCTCACTGTCTTTGCTTGCTATGAGACTATATCAGGTTATTCTAACTTCGGAAACCATTGGCAGGATTGTTTTGAAAATATCTGAAAAATGTAAACATTTCTTTGACTTTCTCTATTAGGCAAAAGACTTTTCCTGGCTGCCCCCCTCCATTTCCCCTAATTGTAAGTTGATCATGAGTACGGTGTCCTCCAGTTTCTCTTACAAATCACTGTGTGCCCGATCAGATGTAAAAACAGTGGAGCTCACCGTTGCCTCCGATGAAAACACAGTTATCAAAATTTTTGAACAGTATCTCACAGTACCTCACAAAAACATTTTTTCCTATCGAGAGAAACATAACTCGAGAAAAAAACCATGTCTAAGTCCTTTGAAAGTTGCAGTCTTGGCCAATGAGTTTCAAGAATGTCGACTCTACCGAAATGAGTCGGAATGTATTCAGGAATACCTGGAAGTGCTTTCCATCCAGCAGCTGTGGGAATTAATTCTCAAGCGATGGGTTGAGGACTACAGTTGGATTATCAAACCCAAAAAGGTAGTATCAGCTGTACCGGATGCTAAAAGCCGTAAGTACATTTTCTAATGAGAGTTTGTTTCTTTTGTGTCCCAAAGAAGTGGTATGGACAGAGATGGAGTAGAGACACTCCAGAGTGTCAGACCTGCAGTAGTCCCAGAAGGGAATGAAGTTGTTCAATTCAGTTTGGCGGATTCATTTATTAAATGCTTGCTGTGTGCGGAGTACTCTGGTTGGAGGTTTGCCATACGAAGTTTAGACAGGTCATATAGTCCCTCATCTCCTGGAGGTCATTGGGTTAGGGAAACATGCCCTACAAAAACCAAGGCAAGCCTGACATGTAAAGTGACACCTGATAAGCATGTAAGACAGGTGGATGCAGAGGGTTATCAGCATTACAGAAGGGCCAAGGAGAGGATGGTTGTTCCTTGAGGTGATGGGAATGGGTGGGGGGCAGGGAGAGAGCTCAAGGGTCATCCAATCCAACCCCTTCAATTTACAAATAAGGAAATCGAGTCATAGGGAAGGGAAGTGACTTGTCCAAGATAACTCATATAGTAGTTATCAAAAGTGGGATTTGAATCCAAGCCCTCCGACTCCAGAGCTGAAGCTCTTTCTGTCGCGCCATAATCAGGGAGAACTTTCTGGACAAGATGCTATTTGAGTTGAGAAGGGTAGGATTTTCAATATGAATGGGGGAAGAGAAGAAGGCAGGAAGAGGAAAGGTCCAGAAGGTATTTCAGGCCCAAGGAACAGTATGGACAACAGCAAGGGTCCTGGGAGAGCAGAGGGAATGCTTGGGGGATGACAAGTGAGCTATATTGGCGGGAATGCAGAAAAGATCTCAAGGCCAGGCTGATGACAGGCTAAGCGGACCCTTGATGCCTCCTGGCAAAAGAGCTTGGACTTTGCAGTAGATAAGGCACCTCAGGAGGATCTTGAAGAGGGGAATTCTGTGACTAGATCAGTATGGTTCATCGGGAAGTGTGTGAGGGATAGAGTGGAGGAGGCAGGCTGGATTGGCTGAGGATTGAGCCTTCTTCTTGGGGAGGCAGCAGGGGGACCAGAGGAGACTTGGTACAGGTGGGTGTGAAGGTGGAATCACCTTGGATGAAGGCCAGGATTTCAAACCTGAGGCACCAGGAGATGATGGAGTTGGAAGTGTTTTAGTTTGGTCAGAAGGATAGGCTTACTTTTTAACAGCTCACACCTGAGGGGCCCGGGTGTGGAGGTGGTGTCCTATCAGCAGTTGGAGGTTGTAGGATCACTTATGTTAGAGCTGAGATAGACCTTAGAAGTCAGTCCGACCCCCTCATTGTATAGGTGAGGACACTGAGGCTAAGTGATTTACCCAGGGTCTCAGGGCTATTAAGTGTCTGAGGAAAGATTTGAACTCTGTTCTTCCCTTGTCACAGGTGTGGAGCTTAGGGGGAGCTGTCTCTGTAGAAGTAACAATAAACTGGGGCTGTGGGAGTGAATTGGACTATCCAGGGAGAGAGCGCAGAGAGAAAACCTAGGCCTGAACTTTGTGGAGCAGCCACATTCAGGAATGGGGGAAGAGGTGGAACAGAGACAGTTTTGGAAGCATTGCTGGGTCATAAGGAGGGAGGGTGGCATGGGAGTCATAGTGTTGTGAAGATGTTGGGGGGCTGAGTGTGAAGACATTGGCATTGACCATTGATTCAAAGGAATACCCACTGGACATCGGGAGCGAATCATTTTTATTTCCATCCAGATTCTTGAGTGTTCTCACATTTAGAACCCTTTGGTGTACAGGGGCAGGGGTGGACGGGCCATTCACATGGACACATTGGCAGACAATTTGTGTAACTGGACGCCCCCTAGTGGGCTCAAAACATGAAACAGAACCAGAAGTCTTTATGGGGATGGTGATGACAAAGGATCCCCTTTACCGCATTGCTTAAGCACTAAGTATTCCATGTGCCTTCACCAGACTAGGGTTACTAGTACAGTGAATGAAATGATCCCTGCTTGCAAGAGTAGGGGCTTTCTAATATTTCTAATTATTTCTCCCATGAGCCGTAGCAGCTAGGAAGCTATCTGGACGTGGTTGTTTGTGTCTTCGTTTCTCTCCATGTCCTTAGTAAACTCTTAGGTTTGTTTGATCACAAAGCCAATGAGAATTCCAGGTGGGGTCAGTCAGTCAATACATGCCTACCATTAGTGCTGAGTGCTTAATATAACACAATTCCTGCTTCTAGACTTATTTTGGGTGGCGGTGGTCCTACCCTGCAGATCATTCATTCATATAAATGTGGGAATTGGGGGCTGGGAAACTTTATGTAAAGATGTTATATAGGTGTTCACCTTTTGTTAAAAAAAAAGCACGCACCAGCATCCTTATTGGCAAGTGCCCCTAGTTTCTAATCATATCCTGGATGTATTTGTTTTTTAAAAAAGTGGTGATGCATTTCTGAAAATCTTGGTATCCTCTTACTACAGGACTGAGTGGCTGGGTTGTGGACACATTGTGTCTATTAAGTGTCTCTCATTGTGGGCTGACTGACCTTGAGTTACTCCGGCTTTTGGACATACTGGGCTATAAGAATCATTATAAAGTCACCACCTCCCATTGGGCGGCCTTTCGCTTAGCTACAAAGCAGTGGATCCAAGAGAAACCGAATGGCCGATTGCATTTCTGTCATCAGTCTCTGCGGCAAGCAGTGGAGCACAAGCTGCTTGGTAAGGCGTGTTTATGAAAAAGGTTGGTGGGTTGAGGGAGGGCAAGAGACTAGAGGGGATAAAAGCTTTTAGCTGTAGTTTGTCTAGCATAACCAAACATTCTAAGTGATGATGATAAATTGAAATGTTTTTTCCTCGCTGGCATCAGTGGTGGCTAAGTGGAGAGCATAGGGTTTTATTGAGGTCATTAATTATGTTTAGGAAAAAACGGTGTTAATAGAAACAACCACTCAGGCGACACTTAGTTCCCTAGCAACAATGTAATAACTTTATCTTTCTGGGGTGGCCAATTTAGACTCTAAAAGTTTAAATGAAACCTTTCTTGAGGCCTGAGACTATATAATGTTTATGATAGTAGTGATTTCTTTGTCTTTGCGAATTTCCCTTTTTTCCTGTGCTAGGTAGTCAGCTTTCCCTTATTTTTTTTTGAGGGGGTTAAGTGACTTGCCCAAGGTCACACAGTATCTGAAGTTGGATTTGAACTCAGATCCTCCTGACTCCAGGGCTGGCGCTCTACTCACTGCGCCACCTAGCTGCCCCAATAATCAGCATTTCTTACCTTAATGGTGGAGTGGAGAAAAGGAAATGGACACCCCCCGGGTGTGGTGGCAGGCATGGCCCAGGCATGGGATGAGGTGCTACTGGGTACCCTCTAGCCCAGGAGTGGGGAACCTGCGGCCTCAGGGCCACAAATTCCATTTGTTCTGTGAAGTTTGGATTCAGTCAAAGGGTCTTACTTGAGGACCTAGAGGGCGACATGTGGCCTCAAGGCCTCAGGTTCCCCACTCATTAGCCCATGCTCATCTCCAATTCGACTTAGCACCTTTATTCCCCACAAATCGGAAAGTGATAGAGATTCGCCCTAGGTTGAGGTCTGCGCTCTCTCCAGCAAGGTTTTAGTGCCATTATGGCTATGTTTGTTTTTGTGATACAGTCTTGATCAGGGTGGTATTGTTAATAGTTTAGCTGAAATAAGTTTGGGAAGGGGAAAAACATTGACCAACTTTATGATTACAAAGGCTCCCTCACTTTTGGCCCAAGGACTTAAAGGGCTTCTGAGCTCTGGCCATTCCGTGGGTTCTTTCCCTGATGTACTGTTTAAAAATACAAGCTTTAAACTTTATTTTTTATTATAAACTTAGCAATTATTAACAAACATCAACACTGTGGTATGCAAAAGACAAAAAAAGAATTGTATATAAAACCATGAACTTGTATTACTTGTTTTTAAAAATTGAATATTAAATTAAATATGGCAATAAGAAAATGACTCTATTTGTGTTCCACGTACTTTTTATATTAAATATATTGTGTTCTTTTGGGGGGAAAAGGGCTTTAGGGAGTATATTTTGTCAAGAGGACCTACCTATAATTTTTGATCAAATCAGGCTTTGTTTTAGCCCCTTCACTTGTGCCCCTCTCCTTTGAAATGGATGATCTTCTTACTTGACATCCTTAATTTCTAATCTGAGGTGCTGTACAGAACTGAGGCTTTGCTCTCTTCAGTGATCCTCCTGCCTCTGCAGTGCAGGTTGAGCTCAGGAATGCCCACACCTTCCTTTCCCCTCTATTCCTGTGGGTGAAACTGAAAATCACCCCCTTTGATGTTTCCTGCCTGGTGTGTGTGTGTGTGTGTGTGTGTGTGTGTGTGTGTGTGTGTGATAGTGATGGAGGAGTGTATGAAGGTGTAGATGGTGGAAACATGTCATAAGAAAGGAACTTGAATTCCCCTCCTATGAGGGGAGTCATATGTTTCTTGATGGTTACTGGTTACTATCTATCAAAGAAAGGTGGTAGGGTAAGGATAGGGATAGGCAGAGAGGAAACAGGGAACCTGAGACATTCTAGAAAGGTTGGAACCTTCCAGTTACACCCCATGGTAAAAGTAAAGAAATGAAGAAAACAGGGAGGATGCCATCTTAGGGCTCTTGGACTCACTAGAAAGATTTCTCCCTGCTTGGTACCAACCAAGATTAAACCAACCAAGATTCAGCCAAAGATTAACCACAGATCAAACTAAAATTTTAGAGCCCTAAAACCTTAGAATTAGAGAGCTGAAGAAAGCTTGGAGGTTGTCTATTCCAATCTCACTTTGTGAAGGAAGAAACTGAGGCCCAAGAAAGACAATGGCTTGTTCAAGGTCACCTAGCTAGATAGTGACAGACTGAGGACAAGGACCCATGGTCCAGGGCTCTTTCTGGGATACCACTTATCTCATAGGAACACTGGGACCACTTTTGCTAAACTTTCTGCCTTGCTACTGGGATTCTAGTAGGTCTGCCTTTTCTAGGCATGGCTGATTTATCTTTGTCCCACCCCTAATTGCTGTCATCTTGAGAGCTAAAGGTGGTCCTCAGTCTTGACTGGATGGACCCAGAAGCTAAAGGAATAGGAACTGGGGAGCTGAGTACACCATGGGAAAGTTGGGACCTTACTTTGTTCCCTCTCCTTATTTGCCTTTAAGCCTGGCTGTTAGACCAAGAATGTAAATAGAATATAGTTCTGATTCATTCCTGTCACTTAGGTTGTACATTGTTGGCAAATATGAACCTACTCATGCCCTTCATGTCATACCTAATAGGTCATGGCTTAAGTTTACACCCTGGGAGCCAAACCCAAATTTGCAGTCTTCTTCCATATCCCACCCAAGCCTATTACCCTCAGAAATAACCTTTGTTGTGCAAATGGCAAATGAGGACCTGGGGTAGAGGGGGTCCTGATTAAGTGGTCTTTCTGCCCACTTGCTGCTAGGGACCATATTTTCCTCAAATGGGTATGAGCTCTGGATAATATTTTCGTAATAATTCTAAATTACTGCTGAAACAAGTTCCCCTAGGCTTGTGATGTCATCCATAAGTGATGGCTGTTCACAGCCCCCAAGTGGGTCCATTCATATTTTAGATTTCTATAAAACCTATGAAACCTCTCCTTGTTTTTCATGTGACCATTTCTGGCCATTATTATCTATCAGTGCCTTTTCTAGGCAATGCTACATGTAAACACCGTAACTTTGTCTTTATTTGGCCTTTCTCTTGACTTTGAAGTTGACACACCATGGTAACCTGGCCTTTGTGAGGCTTAGAAAACAGTTACTTAGAAAACATTTACTTTGAAGTGGCAGATTTTAATGGCAACCAGAGGCCATGTGCTTCCAGTAGAGACTTAATTTTATGTGTATGATTGCGAGATGTTGAGATAGATTCATTGATCCTCTGTTTGGTGTCCTGAATGCCTCTGGATCTCTGTCTGGTGAATTCTATTGAACCCTTCTCAGAACCATGTTTTTAAGTGAATCAAATAAAATATATTAGGATTAAAAAGGAAAACAAATTATATTCAAGCACATTGATCAAAATATATTTTTAGGAATGTTTATGGAAACCAGGCTATGAACTCTTGACATATGTGAAAAATAGTTGCAGGTGATAGCCCCAGGGATAATTAATGAAGATCCTTCTTCCCTGATCCAGACTGACTTATATGGGCTTTTCAGTCTGGTTCCCATCTACCTTGGCTTTCCCAGCCTCCCTGGTCATAAAATAAATTTGGAGGTCCTGTGTTTGACATGGCGGGCTTTAGGTAGGTTGGACATAATGAAGAAGAGTGAGAAGGTGGTTAACCTGTGACTGGTTTTGAACTAGGTGTAATCACGCCTGTCAGAGAAAGCAGTCCATATTCCTTTCAGAACCCCATGAATTGCAAGAAAACAAATTTACATCGGATCTTGACTCAGTTCTTCCAGAGACAAAGCAGCTTTTGGAGAGCGTATGCAGAGTTGCCTTGGCATTTGAAAATGAGTGGCAACTGGGAGGAACTATGTAATTTTCTCACAAATCCCAAGTAAGTTTCACCTTTTTCATATGATCATAGTGTGTGGAAGGGCTTTGTGCTACGGTGGGGGGGGGGTAGAGATGTCAGGCAACTTGGCATGAAGGCAGGGAGGGTTTTTTTTTCATTGATTTGTGTCACTTGGCACAACATCTCATCCCATTCCCTGCCATCTGTGAATCAGATAGCACTGGTTTTCACACACTCCCTTCTCTGCCTAGGAGAGTTGGAAACCAGGTGGAAAGATCACAATGAAACGGCACAGAACCATAGCCCAGGCTTGGAGAAGGCGGGTGGGCTTCCTTTTGCTGGTGTTTCAATTTGGCAAGTGGGGCCAATTCAGTACATACTATGGGGGAATTCTACAAATCAGAAATCTTATATTTTAGTGACTTTCTAGGAATCAATCTAGGAATTTTTTTTCCTTCCAACGTACTCAGATTCCTGAGATTTTGCCCAATTTTAGTAAGAATTTAATCAAGCATTTTATTTCGGTTTTCTTTTCTTTTTCTTTTTAACTATTAAGAGTCTTAAAAAGAGAAACTGACATTTGTTTAGGGTATAGGAAGGAGCACTCATCTAACTTCTAGAAAACTGTTGGCTACATCAACAAAGAGAAGCCTTAGTTGCTTTTTATAAAGGACTTTTGATGCAGCTTCTGCTAGCAAACCATCTTCTAGTGCAGATTTCTGTAAAGGACATTCTCTCATGGGAAAAATAATAAAATTGGAGGGTTGTCTTTCCTGGCAAAGACTTAGCAGCAAGGATGAATCATAGCTTTGACCCATATGTCATAAAAGCAAAGATTGAATAATTACAAACTTCTTTAACTATAATATTGGCATTTATTATAGCACTCTATGGTTTGAAAAGCATTTTATAAATATTACCTCATTTTTATCTTTACAATAACCCTGGGGAATATTCCCATTTTATAGGAAAACTGAGACCAAAGCCTGGTAAATGGCTTGCCCAGGTTCACACAACTATGAAGTATCTGAGGCTGGATTTGAACTGAGGTCTTTCCCAACTCCAAGTCCACTGTTCTTCTCTATTGTACCACCTAGGGGCCAGCCTTGGAGGCAGGAAGACCTAAGTTCAAGTACTGCCTTTGACACATACTTTCTGGGTGACCCTGGGCAAGTCACTCATCCTTTCAAAGCTATGGACAGTTCTCTAAGAGAAGATTCAGACCTGCATTGGTAGACAGAGTTCCTTGTCCTTTATCACCAAGGTAACAATATGACAAAAATACAACTCTGCTACATTAGAAACCTGACCCAAAACCAATATGGTAGCTCTAATAAGCATTAAGTAGTATATTAGAAATAATTTTGCTTGCCTTCTTAGATTTTAGAAAGGCTTTTCGGGCCTAATTTAGGTGGCACAAAGCTCTCTTTAAAAAAAAAGGCACTCAAGAAAATTTGGATCCTGGGTGTGTTCTGCTCTCTACAATTGTCCCTGTAGTCGGCAAGGCTCTTCAAAATATTATTCCTTTCTATTGTAGTCAGGGTTTAATGCATGGTGGTGGTGGGTTGATGGCGCTTTTCCCCTTGAAAGTCATGTTAAAAAGTTAGTGTTCTCTTTTCCCTTCCCTCTTTGCCTTCTCCCATCTTCTCAGTTCATTCCAAGTTCTAACTTCAGTCTCCGAGTTTTGGGCCACCAGGAAAGGGTTATGAAGGCTCGACTTAGAGGGCAATCAGAGCACTTCCTATTGGAATATTGGAGGGAGGGGCTGGGGCAAAGGAACCCAACCACCAGACCATGAGCAGAAGTGGATCCGCCAAACTTTTCTCTCTGAATTGCCCAAGGCTGACATGAGACGGTACTTGACAGTACCACACACACATTTGTTAACCCCAAAGTGTTAGAAACGTCTAATTGACTAAACTACAAAAAAATCAACTGGGGTCGAAGAGAGAAAAGTCTCAGAAGAGGAGGTCTGAGTGCTCAAAGACAGGTATGAGTGGGATTCAGAAAAAGGGGTGGAGACTGACTCATTTTTGCAAGGTTTTAAAAAATAAGTCATGGCCCATTTAAAAGAGCTCCCCTTTATAAAGGCGAGGAGGGGCAGGGGGAGGCAGTCCTTTGGACTGAAGACTAGCTACTGCTCATGTCCAGTACTTGAGGAGATTCACTGATTCTGTTTACAATCCTATTTAAGGATTGTTATTTAGAGCTTGAGCTTTGGTTGTTTCCTTTGAGTAAAAGGTAAAACATGAAATTAAAGAGTAAAGACAAGACAGACCCTGTGATTTTTTGGTATAAGGTCCTACGTCCTTCTACCAATGCAGGTCACCTCCTTCTCTGCAGCTTAGATTGCTGCTTAGAGAACACTAATTCTTTTTTGTTAATAATCAATATTGGCCGTAATCAAAGTAGATATATTTATTTAAGTAGACTATCATCTGTGGAGAAAGAAAGACGTAAATTGAAACATAAACTAATGAATTTATAAAGTTTACTTCCCTGTTGTAGATCTTAATCAAGTCAGCCACAAGCATATATTAAGCACCTACTATGTGATATGCACTGTGCTAATGACTGGGGATACAAGGAAAGGCAAAAAATGATCCTTGCCCTCAAGGAGCTAACAAGTCCAAGGAGACAGCATGCAAACAAGTCTGTTTTTCAGGCTATTGCTGTGACATTTTAAAAACACATTGGATTTATACCTTTTGTCCATGGACAGTCCTCTGTGTTTAGATCCGTAACCATGGTTGTATTTTCCATCTTAGGGTAGGAAAAAAAGGTCTGAATCCTTATCTGTTTTTTCCTATCGATCCATTCTTCAGGGGCCAATTCATAGTCAGACCTGGCTACGCAACCTGGCTAGATGGAAACCATTACCTAAAGGTTAGGATGAGCACCATGTCTAATTTACTGACCTAAATTATGTTAATTCAGAAAAATATAAATTGGGTAATGACTTAGTTCATAAGTAACTTAAGAATAGCTTCTTTCAAGTACCAGATTATGCACTATTTTCTCAATATGTTGTTTTAACAGAACCCTGGCCATAATATCCCAAACCACAAGGCCAACCTTCTGGATAAAGCTCCATCTTATCCATTATTGGAACGTGTTAGCAGAAGCTGGATGCGATACAACAGGAGCCTACCTGAGTATGGTGAAAAAGATGGTAACTTACAAGACGTACAAAATAAAAGAAAGGCACATGTGGACAGGTATCATGCAACTGATGGCTTAGAAATTTACAAATAAGAAAATATTAACAGTCAATAGCCTTTTTAAAAATTTTTGGCCTGGATTCACACTGACTAAATGCCACACAGTGTCTGAGGCATGGTTGGAAAACAAATCTTCCCTGACTCCAACTCTAATGCTCTATTCACCGCACTACCTGAAATCCCATATGATAAATGCCTCTCTCTAGAATATAAGTAAATTCTTGTGTCTAGGAAGGGGAAGACCAGACATGACTGACAGTTGTTGTTGTTAAGTAGCATTTACTCCATTGCCTTGAATTTCTCCTACTTACTCATGCACCCCAGCCACTCAGAATGTTTGCCGAAATCTCTGAATTGCCCCACTAAACAATACCTGCATCCTTTGATGGAGCCATACACTCATGGATAGGGGTGCTTTCTTACAGTACATCTTCGTCTTTCTATTCTTTGTTATTCCCATCCATGTCCTCCCACGGAGGATCTACGCAGAGATCTTTCTGGAGGTCTTTCATGGAGTGATCTTCAGGCAGTCTGTTATCCCTTCTTCACTTCCTTGCTGTGTGACTGGGCTGCTTCTTTTTCTTTTTTTTATTTAAGGTTTTGCAAGAGATTTATTTCTTGGGCAGGAGTGTTAAGACCATGTTGATGTAGTTGGAGGGTGCAGTAGGTCATGCCAGTTGGCCATGAGGATGAAAATGGAGAACCTAAAAGTGATGCATAGTGCCTCTAGTATCCTCAGGATCCCAAGGGGTTGTTATCCCAGGTGGGGGATAGAAGTGACATAGGGTGACAGGGGCCTGTGAAGGGGCACGGGCTGGTCACCCGCTAGAGAGGCAGGTGAACACAGCTGGGAGGCATAGGAGTCCAGGGTCCTGGGTTCCAGTGGAGGCTGTTATCAGCAGAAGGCAATACCTGTCAGTGAGATCCAGGTAGTAAGGCCGAAGCTCTGCCGAGTCTAGCAGGTTCTCTGACTTGGTGTAGGGATCAAACTTGTAGAACTCTCACATCCAGGCTACCATGCTGAGGCTGTGGTGGCTGCAGAGCTTCTGATGGCTACCACCGGGGCCGAAGGAGAGGAAGCACATTATGAATATGGTGTTGGCAGCTGTGGGAAGGACAAATTGGGCAGGAGACAGACCAAAGGTGGGGAGACTTAGGAAATCATTGTAACAGCCAAGGCACAAGGCATCTGGAGCCTGAACTGGGTGGGGGGGTGGCTGTGAGAGTGGAGAGAAGAGCAAAGATACATCACGGTCTTCCTCTGCAACTTGGTCTTCAGTGTTAAACTGTTCACTCATCCACTGAACCTGAAATCCAAATGAAATTCATGTCTCAAATCCTCGTATTACAACTTTTGGATTCACCTAATCTTATATTGGCTTAACCCAACGGCAGAACATAGCAGCACCATTAGATTCTGTGGTTATACTAACCCTCAAAAGCCATTCATCCGTGACCCGCTTTCACCACGAGATGGCAGGCCTGTGCCTCTAAAGAATTCCATCTCCTCAGCCACCAATGGGGGAAGAACTATCTAATTTGAAGATGACTGGCATATTTCAAGTTTAATCCCGAGGAAGAAAAAAAAAGCACCACTTAACACTACATTTTGCATAAATGTAGTACTTGCAAAATGAAGCTTAACGAGAATTCCATGAACCTTAGAGACCTCAGTGCGGTCCAGCAGTCTTTACCTAGTGGGGGCAGGGGATGCTGGGACTGGCGGAGACGACAGACTGTCTCTCCTTACTCAGAACATACCGACTAGTCGGGGAGATGAGATGTCCTCACTGCAGAAGCAACGGGGAGGCCCCCGGCCTTGGCGTCGTCATCTTACTCTGACGTGTTCTGCGGGAGCCCAGTTCCACCTCAGAGTTATCTGTCTTCCTTTTTTAATGGCAAGTGGGCTTTGGCAATTGCAGCAATGGTTGGTCTTCCTCAGAGGCACTTTTCAAGGCCTGTTTATACAAAAGTTCTGCATTGATCAAGCAAGGGGTTCTATCCTGTATAATCCATGGGCCAGACACCAAGCAAGAACTTTGGCTCTCAGAACTGTGGGAAGTTGCCCCAGGAAGCCTGGTGTAAGGAGCCAGGTACAGGGCTCTGTGGCTGATAGCACTTATAAGTCTGCAACAAGGTTTCCTAGCATCTGTTGTGAGTGACCTATGGACTCTGCTCCCATTATTTTGGGAGGACTAAAAGGTTTGTTAGGAGTGAGACTAGTGCTTCCCTAGAGACAAGTAGTGGTGTGAGATGTTGGGTGGAAGTCAGTCATTTGGAAATGGGTTAGCTTCATTTTCTGAGATCTTTCTTTGATTAGGGGGCTCTTGTCTATACCCTTGAGGCCAGTAGGGCTGCTACAACAAGAATGGAGGCTAGGGTGGATGACTGGGGGTGAAGGAGGGAGACTAGCCCCTTGCTGTTCAGTGGTTTCTGACTCTGTGACCCCATATGAGGTTTTCTTGGCAAAAATGCTGGAATGATTTGCCATTTTCTTCTCTAGTGGATTAAAGCAAACAGAGGTTAAGTGACTTGCCTAGGGTCATACAGCTAGTGAGTGCCTGAGGCCAGATTTGAACTTAGGTCTTCCTGACTCCAAGCCCAGTGCTTTATCCACTGAGGCACCTATCTGCCTTAGCTCACTCCTTCTTCCTTTAATCCACATGATCACTGAGCCTGAATGTTAGCTCTCTTAATTCACAGGTTTGCAAGGACCAAAATCCTGTTAACAGATCCTTTCATTCCACAGTTAAACTCTATCCCTAAATATTTCTGCTAATGCCAACTACCCCCAACCCCTAAAGCTGAGAGCAATCTAAAGGCGCTGATGGAATGTTACTGCCCGTCCTGCTTGTCTCATTTCAAATATAGAGACAGCATCATTTTTTTGAGGCATAGATTAAAATGTAACTAAGAACTTGGTTGAAATTGCGGGTATTCTCTTCCTAGTTTGCCTGTATCTTATCTCATGCACAAGACTGTTTAAACATGAGTTCACAGTGGCCACTGCCCTTTAAAGGTAGATGCAGAGATCCTGGTAGGCTTAGACTGAGGCATTGGGACAGGATGAGACAAGAACCTGGACTGGTGCCAATCCCTGGACAGCAGGGCATAGGGGGAATGGTGTCAATAGCACCAGAGCACTGGGGCCTCTAGGAATCTAGTCTAGAGAAATTTGTTAAGATCTTTGTTATCAAAGAGGAGGAGAGAAATGGGACTTAAAGAAGATAGAAGAGAGAAGGAGAGCCTTCCTTCCTTCCTTCCTTACTTCCTTACTTCCCTCCTTCCTCTCTCTTTCTTTCAGATGGACGACAATTGAGAGCATGTTTTTTTGCAGGAAGATGGGAAGGAGCGAGTGGAGAGATTTAGGATCATAGGCAGGATACAAATATCTGTCAGATCATGGAAAGTGCTCTATAATTGTAAGGCTGGACCTAGATGCTTTAATATTTAAATGGACCCATGATCTTGTCAGAGTGGCCGTTTCTTCCATCTCCACCTGCCCATCCTGGGGGACTTGTCCATGTCCTCTCATCAGTTTAACACAGCAGGTCCACACAACATGCTTGAGGTGGGGGTGGTGGGGAAGGGTGAGCTTTTCTCACTTTCTCCCAGAATCATGATACCAGTGGAGTCTGGGCCTCCATCACCAGTTGTCTTGACCATGTCTTGCCACTGGACTCAGATGACTCTGGAGGACAGAGTGAAGCTGGTGACTTTGCACAGTCCTTCCTTACTTAAATCCAATTTACTTGCAAGTCAAGATATCATCTTCCTGATGTCCTGGTCCTCTTTGGGAACAAAGGATGAACAACAACTAGTGGAGTATCAAGGATCTCTCCTGGTTATGCACATGACCAGCCCATATTCTTTAAGAAGCAGTGACTGTAATGTTATGGCTGGGACTTTCTAAAAAAAAAAAAGTCCCTGTGGAGGGGGAGGAGGCTCAGTGTGCACTTTCAGATAGGTAGCCTATGGCTGAATCTGACTTACAGTGTTATCACAGGCCCGCCCTTTGAGCAAGTTGGGATCCTGCCTATAGCTGGGAGCCAGGAGACAGGGTGTGTGTGTATGTGTGTGTGTGTAATGTTATTATGGGACAGTCACCTTGTTTACCTCAGTCTGCTTTCTCTGCTAATCTGTACACATTTGAAGGCAATCATGTATATTGGTGATGCAATTATCTCTTCTCCCCCTCCTCCCTAAATACCTTAGCTAAATGTCACATTGTACATTGGGACTGGCAGTATCATCACCTAAGAAACCTGCCCTGTTTCCCTGTTTCCTTCCTCTCATTGCCCAGCAAGGTTAACTTAGCTTAGGTGCTCATAGCACTTACTTTGGTGCTTCTAAAGAGCTGGAACTTTCATTAATGAGGGTGCCTCCTTCATGGATATAGGATCATAGAGTGTACTTTCTCTCTCTGCCTACTAAGACCATTTTCATGATTGGCTTTGGCCAAAAAAAAAAAAAATCCTTACGCAGTGGCCATTTTCCTGGTCATGATACTAACTACCTGTGTGACCCTGGCTAAGTCACTTTAATCTTGCTGGGATTGCTTCCTCATCTGTAAAATGAGTGAGCTAGACTAGATGGCCAGGGAGGTCCCTTCCAGCCCTAGATCTACGATCCTGAGCCTGTGAACCTCTCTGAACTTAGCCAGGCTGTTGACAGATATGTAATATGTCATTGTGTCCATACTTGGAAGCTTTCAACCTTAGTAGGGCCTGCCAGACCCTGGGCTCTGCTGGTTTGGTCTTTGAGAACCTGGAAACCACCTCCATGCTGTGAAATGTTAGGGGCATGGAATTTTAGTGGAGAAAAATGCTAATCCCTTTAAATATATTATTTAGAAATAATAAATTGTAGCATCATAGGCTTCAGAGATAGAAAGGAGTTTAGTCCAGCCCCTTAGTTTTACAGATGAGGAAACTGAGTCCCCGAGAGGGGAAAGGACGAGTAGTAAACAGGAGAGCTGGCATTTAAACACCTGTCCAGTTCTCTCTCTGCAAAGCCATGCTGCAATGGCTCCTCTTGCTTTTCAAATGCCCTGATAAATTATTTGCATTTCTTGTTACTTTAGAATTGAATTGCAAAATTTCTGACTTCACAACCAATGAGAAATGCCAGCTAATCTGCTTCGTTGCAAGATTTTTGAATTATTTAGGCAGGACCAATGATGCTGAAGAACTGTTCATTACAGCTGAGGACTTATTGATAAAGGTGAGTTCAGAAATAATTCCAATTTTTAAAAAATTATCTGGTTATTTAGAAAAATTTCAACCATGCTTTCATTTTTGTTCATTGGTTCTACAAATAACATGAAGAAGTAAATTGTTTGAGACAAAACCAAAGATTGTACCTATTCCCTAAACCATGTAATTGAGTAATACCATGCGATTGGTTGTAAATAGCAGGGAGAAGATAAAAGCCAGCAGATGTCTCTCTAGTTTAAAAAAATGTGCAGAAGCTAAATGAGAAATACAATGGGGGGGGGCAGGGCAGAGACAGAGACAGAGAGACAGAGAGTCTGTCTTCCCTGAGCAGATCACAGCCAGCCTCTAACCTATGGTCTGAGCATGTTGCTTGAGGGAGGTTGGGATGACCTTGGTGCTCCCCAGGTAGTGAGTGCGCCCAAGGCAGGTGGGCTTGATTCCAGATCAGGCCTTCTAGCCACTACTGCCATTTCAAGGTCCCAGTTATGATACCTTGGGGGAAATGTACATTTAGTTCGGACACTTATTGGCTCTGTTCTCTTTGGTTCTTTTTGCAGCATGACTTGGAATCTGAAATACTCTTCAAAGTACAGCTCAGCTTGGGAGAACTCTATTTAGAAATAGGATCCTTACAGAAGGCCTTTTATTTTTTCCAAAGAGCATGGGTCACCTGGACACAGTTGGCACCGAGTGGTTTACACAATCTGGAAAGACTGAAGCAGAAAGGTAGGTAGGGGGATGTTTATAAGGAATTGCATAGGGTCTTCCCATCTGCCCCTGAGCAAAATCAACACTGGAGACTGAAGGGATCTGTGAGAAAAGGGAAACTATGTGGTTTGTACTGAGGCTGCTTTCCTAGAGGATACCTGGTACACCTCTGAAAACAGAGCTTTCAGATTGTCTGCTTCCATTCAGCTGGCTCCCAAATGGTTATTGGTAACCACCAAGTGGTTATTATGAAACTGATGATCATTAAGAAAACATTTTAGGGGGAGTAGTCTCATTGGAAATCCCCAAACACAGGGCTTGAGTTAATGGTTTGTTGCTTGTCTAGACTTAAGAAAGGGATGGAGAAAATGTTAAAAATAATGCAGATTAAACTTTAAAGTGTGTCTGCATAGATATATATGTATGTATATGCACACAATGCATATAGTCTATGTACATATATGTATACATATATATGTACATATACACATGTGTGTTTCTGGAGAGCCAGTTAAAACTTTTACCTGTACACCACTGGTTCCTTTCCTTGCTAACCTGATGATGCTGTGTAAGTTGCTTAAACTCTGTGAGTCACAGTTCCCTATTCTGTGAAATGATATAATGATAGTGTATCTGCACTACCTATCATCCAAGCCTGACGTAAGCTAAATGCTTTAGAAACTATGAAGTCAGTGGAATACTGATATGCACACTACTCTTGGGCTCAGGAGGCCTGGATTTGAATCTCTGTTCTATATAGTTTTGGCCAGGTTATGAACCCTCACTGAGTTCTTCAAAATCTTCAAAATTAAGATAATAATATTTGTATTTAGGGATCTTCCAGAATTTCTGTGAAAAAAATCTTTATAAAACTCAGTGTTCAAAGAAGTGTTATTTTGCTTTTGGTAAGAAACTGTTTCATTGAAGAAACATGCATTAAGTGTCAAAAAAAGAAACTATAAAGTCTCTAATTTCAACAACATGGAATAGTACATGGGACCTGAAATGAGGAAGACTTAGGTTCAGGCACTTACCTAGGCTTGCAACCCAGGGTGAGTCCTTTAACCACGGTGTGCCTCAGATGGCTGGACTTGGTGACCTCTAAAATCCCTTCCCTTCTAAATCTACGACCCTAAGTACTAAATAGATATGAGTTATTATTATGGTGGTTATTTTCGTAGAGTGCAGGAAGATCCAATAGCTGCAGAAACAGCTCGGAGCCTTCCTTGGCCCAGTTTCCAGATCCCTGCCCTAGGTTACTTGCATTACTAAAGAGAAGTGATCCCGAGCTCCTAGAAAATCTTTCCTTTAACATCCAGAATGTGGTGATGAGTGTGAGGCCCTGCAGGCTGGCTGTTGCAGGGCTTTTGGTAGCAAGGACCTAGGCAGGGTAGGCCAACGGGCACTGATGCCCAGAGCTGACCATTGCTGTCAGTATTATCTGTAGAGATGAGAATCTGAGGACTAAAGACCTGTAGCTGGCAGCGACCTCAGAGGCCAGCTTTTGCAGGCCCTTCCTTAACAGAGATGGAAACTGAGGCCCACACAAGGAGTGTCCAAGATAATGTTTGCACGTGGCCCTCGGACTCCAGGGCTAGGATTATTTCTCCTCCACCAGTGATAAGGCTACATTGTGCACTCACACAGTACACACATGCTCATTTTCCTAAGATAATGCACTTTCTCAAAAGTCTTGCTGTCTTTGTGTAATATGTTTAATATCTTTAAGAAAGGTAGGCTTCTACTTCCCTGCCTTCCTTTAAGCCCCAGCTAAGATCTCATTTTCTACAGGTAGCCTTTCCAGCTTTCCTTCATTCCAATGCCTTTCCTCTGTTAATTGTTTCCTGTTTATCCTGTATACTTATACATATGGTTGTGTATATAGCTTGTTTGTACCTATTTGTTTACATGTTGTCTCCACCGTTAGATTATAAGCTTCTTGAGGGCAGGACTGTCTTTTGCCTCTTTGTATTCCCAGGGCCTAGCATAGTGCTTGGCATATTGTAGGTGTGTAGTAAATGTTTATTGATTGATTTTTAAAAATGCTTACCTTTCATTTATTTCTTTAAAACATCATCATTATTCAGCTCCCTGTATCATTCCACCAAACAAATCCACGAGGATTTCACTTATTGGAAGAAACAATTTTTAATAAGTTCCTTTTTGGCTCTGGAAATGCTGAGATTCCATGATTCTTCCTTGCCAGGATGGTGCCTTCCACTGTTACCAAAATGTCTTGCTTTGAAAAACTGGAATATGCCATATTAATATTCCTTCCAGTGAAGCTGTTTCTCCCCCAGTCTCCGTTGTGTTTCTCACTTACGGGGAGGGGGAGAACACACCCCCGTCACTCATTTGTGGATTTGTAAGTAACCTGTGCATTCTTAAGAGCCTATTAGATAGACTCCTCTTTTCTCTGAGGCCTCTGCCCAACTTCCTCCCTCCCACTTATCCTGACTCCAGTGGCTGAGTGAG
Source organism: Phalanger gymnotis (assembly GCA_028646595.1). Lineage (NCBI taxonomy): Eukaryota > Metazoa > Chordata > Mammalia > Diprotodontia > Phalangeridae > Phalanger > Phalanger gymnotis. The sequence continues at coordinate 245,810,349 of CM053623.1, forward strand.
GTGTCTTCAGCTGATGGTGCCATCAGGTGGGCAGCATGGAGGATGCTTTCACTTGTCTCAAGAAAGAATAAGCGAGAATGACGACTCTGATTCCAGGCAGCCTTTTCCTCACCCACCCTTGATGACCTCCTCCCTTCTTACCTGCCTCTTCCACTTAGAACCCAGCTGTGTTTAGACATTTCTCTCTCCTTCCCTTTCTATGTTCTATTTGTGAATGGGAGAAAAAAGAAGACCCTGATGTGACTTGACCTCTCTGGCTCTTAGTTTCCTAGCCCAGGTACATCTGTTCAGGTGCCAACTTATTCAGCCCACTAATTTCATGGAGGAGGAAGCTGAGAGCTAGAGAATGTGTGATTTTTTTTTTGTGGGAGTGGGGGTGTTAGTCAACAGACAGTAAACATGGTGGTGTCTTGTATTCTCTGCCCTTTTCATTCCCTGTCTGATGACCGATTCATAGGTAGCTGAAGTGTGTTTTCTGCCTGTCTGACCCCTTTTCATTTTTTCATCAAAGATGCCCCTGATACATATGTAGACCATTTGCACAATGATTTCATAAAAATTTGGAAGCAGGCATGTTGCATCTTTTGAGTGATGATTTCATCCATGCATCGAGCTTCAGTCTCCTAATCCAGAAAGTGGGTACTATATTTATACTACTTCCCTCTTCAGGTTGTAGTAAGGAAAGCAACTTTGCAAACCTTAAAAGTACTATAGAAATCTGAATTTGATCATAGGGATCAAGGAGAGGAGATTAGTGGGAGCTTTATGTAGTGACCTTGCCCAAGTCTCTCTCCCTCTCTGATCCTGTCTCCTGATGTTTTCAGTGAAGGGGTTTGGAGTACACAGTATCCGAGGTGCCTTTCAGCATCAGTAGTCCATTTGTCCATGAACTGGCCATGTAAGCTTGGTTCTCAGTCTCCCTATTTATTAAATAAGGGGTTTGGAATGGGAATAACAAGAATGAGAAGAAATATTAAGCACCTACTATGTGCCAATTACCGTGCTAAGCCCTTTATTATACCCAATGCTCCACATTCTCAAGTTTAGCTTTCGAGACTTCAAGCATTCATGTGATTTTATTAGTAACCTCATTTTCACTCAATGTCTATGGCTATGCGCAGTAGAGAAATAAATGAGAGGTACCATGCGTGCAAGTTTGTGGAGCGGCTGGTATCCTACTAGGCTACTGGTCTTGTTCACCCTTCTGTTGTAAAGAGCTCCCTGTGCATTTGGACCATAAGGGGTGATGTTGAGACCTTGCCAAGTTTCAGCGGTGACCAAGATAGAGGCTTACAGCACTATAGCATTGTCTGAAATCAGTGTTTTTTATTTTTTATTTGATATGTTAACACAAAAGGTCACAGAATTCTAGGTAGTTGCTAGTGAGAAAAAATGTTTTTCATATTACCAATTTTATTTTGTGTACTGCATTTTGCGGGTTATTTCATGGTTACTGTGTTAAGAAAAGTATGTATTATCAGAATTAGTTTTTTTAATAAAGAATTGTATGCTGAAAAGTATATTTTCAGCAATCTCTAGTGAAAGCTTTTGGTAGTTGTGGGAACCTAACCCCCTATTTCCTATAGGTCCAGTGTATCAACATCAGTGGTTTTTTTTTAACTTTTGCACCATTTTCTAGAATGTTAACCTCTGCGAAAGCTGAGGATTGACTGTACGACCTTCATTTTACAATTGAAGAAAGTGAGGCAAACCAGAGGTTAAGTGAGTTGCCCTAAGTCAAACAGTAAGTGTCTAAGGCTACATTGGAACTCCCAACTCCAGGGCCAGCGCTTCTGTCTACAGTGCCACCTGCTCTGTCCTCAACAAGTTAGAATAGGTTGATGATCTCTGCACTTGCTCATAATATCTTGACTATCAGAAGTTGGAACTGAAGAGCGCTGCCTATAAATACCAAGGAATCAGTTGAGTAAAAGTGGCGAGCAACATCTGAGGGGCACATGCACCAAATAGCCTCATCATTTCCATCCTAGAAGATGTGTTTGTGAGGGCATTGACTAGGTCACAGTGATTTCCAGCATCTGTAGCTTTCAGACCTGAAGGAAACAATGCTAACTGTTGTGTGATTTTATTTGCCAAAGGTTCTGCCATTTGCAGGGGTTCATATGTGAGTTAAGCATCATGGTGCCAGACAGATGTGAATCTGAATGACTAATATGGATTGTTTCAACTGATGCTCTTAAGTATTTTCCTCATGCACCACTTACATGGTCAGTGTGACATATTGTGTGGGGGGTATTCTTAGTCTGTTTGCTGTCTTGGACCCCCTTGGCAGTCAGTCTGGTGAAGCCCATGCACCCCCTTCTTAGATTAATGTTTTTAAATGCATGAAGAAGATATATAGGATTATGAAAGAAACAAATTGTAGTTATTGAAATATTAAAAAAACAGCCACAGTAAATTTATGCCTCCAGGTTAACAACTTCTGGATTGATACATATCTGTGTCAGGAGTGGCTGGAGAGGTATTATCTGG
>CM053623.1:245813341-245838386 GCA_028646595.1 Phalanger gymnotis
ATGGGATTCCATGCCATCTAGGGAGGGAAGAAAATCTGGAACTCAAAATTATGTAGAATCATGTGTTGCAAACTAAAAATAAAAATTAATAAAAAAAGAAAAACAAACAAAATAAAATAAAGTTTTAAAAATTTACCAAAAAGTAATTTGGCCGCATTACCTCCAAATACTTTCTTGTCACCTTGCTAACATTTGATTAATTTAAATGTCTTTTGCTTTCAACTAGTGCCTCCTTTGGCTGGCTGGTAAATACATATGAGTGCCCTTTGTGGCTTTGAGTGGCTGCTGAGCTACCCTCACAGTGTGCCTTGAACCTAGAGTAGCCTTTGGGGGACCCTTGATGCTACATGTCGACACCTGAATTTGTATCTCCAGATAGAATTTCATATGAAATAGAAGATTAATTTGAGGATAACTTCTAGTAACTCACAAGATGTCACCCAATATTTATTATGCCTAGTCAATAACACATACTGTATTTCACTTTCAGATCTCTTGGAGGGAACTTTTCTATTGCAAAATTGAAATTTCAAGAATGCTTAAGTATCCGAAAAAGTTTGTTTGGAGAGAATCATTTCTTGGTTGGAGAAATTAAGGAATATTTGGCAGATTTAATAAGTGGCCATAAAAAGACCGAAAAGTAAGGCTGAATAAAGAGTTCCAAGTAATGGAGTTTGTGTTCTGTGATCCTTTTCTCTCTTCTGGCCAGAAGGGCTGAGATTCCCACCAAGGTGGATAATTTCCCTCTTGGATCCTTTGGTCGCCTTTCTGCTTGCAAACACATTGACCATAATGTCCTCATTTCCAACCCAATGGACAAGAGTTGAGAACAGCAGTTAGGCCACAGCAACATGAGAACAAGACAGAGCAGCCAGAAAGCTAAGGGCAAGACCAATTAAACTTAATGAGGGGTGGCCTTAGGTAAACTGTGAAAGAAACAAGTTCCTTTTTTTTAGTGGCTCTTGCCTTCCTTTTCTGTAGCCATGCTCAGATTCTTTAGTGTTTTTTCTTTTCCCCTGCCTCCATTGCCAAATCCCAAGAACTGCTTCCTGTCAGGAGGCAAGTGGCTCGAAGTCACTGACACATAAAACCTCTGCCCAGATGAAAGGATTGGCCTGGTGAGAAACTGGAGGTACAGGGAGTATGGGATGAGGGGTAACTGGGTGAGTGAGACTACATAATGGGCAATGGAAGAGATGGCATAGCAGATTACCAAGATGGCCCCAAAGGGATGGATGGAGGGCATGGCACAGTAAATACCAGTATTCTGTAACTTAAACCAAATTTACTTTATTTTTCTTTCTTTCTCTCTTCCTTCCTTCCTTCCTCCTCACTCCCTCCTCTCTCTCTCTCTCTCTCTCTCTCTCTCTCTCTCTCTCTCTCTCTCTCTGTCTCTGTCTCTCTCTCTCTTGTCTCTGTCTCTCTCTCTCTGTCTCTTGTCTCCCCCCCCCTTTCTCTTTCTTTCAGATTTCAAAGGAAAAATGCAGTTGAGTATTACAGAGGAGTGATAAACGTAAAAGAAAACATGGAACTCTTGACTAACTCCTTCCAAGTGAAAAAGCAGCTTAATATCAGCCTCAGCAATGTCATGTGTAAATTAGGTAATTAGCTTATGTTATTGGTAGCTGGTGGCCTTTGGGAGGTAGTACAGTGGAGGGAAATGAGCCTTGCATTGGGTTCAAGTCCTGCTCCTGACACTTAGGGGCCATGAGATCTTAGGTGAGCACTGAGCCTCAACATTATTCTTATGAGGTTATTTTGAGGAACAAAGGTGATACGGTCCATCAAACCTCACTCTTTAAAGGGCTATATTCATGGTCAGCCATAATTGTTAATTTGCTCAACCAAACCCCTCATCTTCATTTTAAAGCAAATCAATTGACAAAACATTTCTTAGGCACCTACTATGTGCTGGGCACTGTGCTAGGTGCTAGAGATACACTACAAAGAATGAAACAATCCTTACTTGACAAGAGTTTACAATTTAATGGGAGAGACAAATGTATATACAATCTATACATACATATAAACAAACTTATGTATTTAGCAATGAGCACAGTGCCTGGCACATAGTAGGCACTTACTAAATGCTTATTGACTGACAGTTGTTCATTTGTTCAGTCATATCCTACTATTCCATGATCCCATGGACCATGGCATGCCATGCCCTTCTGTCCTCCATTATCTCCCAAAGTCTATCCAAGCTCTTCTTTCCTTCCATGACACTATCCATCTCATCCTCTGTGTTCCCTTCTCCCTTTGCCTTCGATCTTTCCCAACATTGAATTTCAAATAGTCCTGTCATAATAAAAGTGAGGCAGTTGTAATGTGATGGAGAATATGAAATTCTTCTTTCACTGAAAAATATCTCAGTTAAATAGGATTTATCTTAATTTTTCAGGAGTAGGTTTGATGTTTTCTGAGTCATAGGCCAAGAGGACCCCAGGAGAATAGCAGCTGTGCCTATCAACTGAAGCCCCAGCTCTTGGCCTCCTTTAGGACACAGCCCCAGCCCGACTTGTAATTGGAATGCCCCTGTCTCTTGAGTCTCTCTAACCTCTTTAAATTGTTTTGCAAATCCTTAAGAAGTCTGCGATTTCAAGTCCCTGCTCTCACCAGCCCTCTCTATCTGGTCTTGCTATGGCTGAAAAATTCTGATCCAACTGGTGATGAGCCCCTCTGACCTTGGCTAGGTCAGCCCTTGGACCAAAAACATAGTCATACTCATTATCACTGAGCCCAGATCCATGAAGAATATGTAGTGTGCTTTATTAACTGATGGGAACATGGATGCAGACCTTGGACGTTACAGAGTGAGAGGGAACTTTAAGTCAGAAACTGGCTGTGCTGGAACAAGGAGAGTACGGCTTTTGGAGATGAGTGGCAGGCGGGTAGGTAGGGGCCATACGGGAACCAGGCAGTACTGCCACCTACATATTGAAATCCCCTAAACCAGCTTCTGAAGGCAGCTAGGTGGCTGGTGGCATGGTGGATAGAGAGCCAGGCCTGGGGTCAGGAAGACTTGTCTTCTTGAGTTCAAATTTGGCCTCAGGCATTTATTAGCTGTGTGACCCTGGGCAAGACACTTGACCCTGTTTGCCTCAGTTTCCCTATCTGTAAAATGAGCTGGAGAAATCCTTAAAGAAACTGAGAAAGAAATGGCAAACAATTGTAGCATCTTTCCCAAGAAAAAGATTTGGACATGACTGGAAAATGACTGAACAACAATGGTCAGAGGGCCATGGGACATTTGTTCACTATACCAGGCAGAGTTTGAGGAACGTGAAGGCAAGGGTCAGCAGCCACTTCTTGTCATGCTCATCCTCAAAGCTTTGATGGTGGTTTCTCACGAAACAAATGAATGCCAGGGGGGAATGATGCTCTGACTTTCTCCACTCTTGGAGGCCACTTCAGGTCCCCATTTGCTCTGGGAAGCAGGTCTGCATTAAGGGGAAGGTCCAGGGGCTCCTTTCCATTGTTAAGTGGATGAATCAGGGTTCAGTCTGGTCCTGAAAGAATTGTCATCCCGAGGAACTCCCAAGGTTAGAACCCGGGCTTGGGGCTGTCCTCGAAGTTCAGGGCTTGAATGTCAAGCTTTCCGTCCATTCTAAGACGCAACCCAGCTCTGTGGAGCTCAGCTCTTCTGGGCTGCCTGGTTAGGTGGGAAGAGACAGAAAAGGCTTCTGCTTAACCAATTGGGGGCATAATTCAAAAATTCATAAGGTCATAGGATTTAGAGTGGGAAAGAACATTGGAAAACACCCAGGCCAATCCCCTCATTTTATTTATGTCTTTTGTTTCTGACATCCTAATCATTTCCCAATACATAGATTATGCAATATGATGTAGGCGACTGTTCTAAATCAAATTCTTGCCAGTTTTCCTAGCAGTTTTTGTCATACTTTCAGTAGTTTTGTTCAATTTCGGAGTGTTTTTGAATTTACTGAACACTCAACCTTGTCATATGGGGAGACTGAGTCCCAGGTGGAGACACTTCCTAATACCACATGGGTAATAAGAAGCTGAGCTAGGATTGAAAGCAAGGTCCCAAGTCCTGTGCCCTTAGCACTTACACCTTGGCTGCCTCCTAAATTCACTAAATTAACTTAAAAGGAAGAAAAATAGGCACAGATTGCTAAGCAGAACCAGCCTCAGGAAGACCATCCTGGATCTCAAGAATCAGACCACCAGTCAGTCAATAAGCATTTATTAAGGATTTACTTTGTGCCAGGTACTGTGCTAAGCACCAGGGATTCAAAACCAGGCAAAAGACAATCCCTTCTCAAGGAGCTCACAAACTAATGAGGGAGACAACAAGCAAGCAGATATGTACAAATAAGCTATACACAGGATAAGCAGGGGATAATTGGGAGAGGGAAGACACTAGAATTAGGAGGGGTTGGGGAAGCCTTCTTGTAGAAGATGAGATTTTACCTGAGACCTGAAAGAAGCCAGAAGGGCCAGGAGGCAGAGATCAGAGGGAGAGCCCAGGTGTGGGGGACAGCCAGTGAAAATGGCAGGAACTGAGAAATGGAGTCTTGTCTATGAGACAGCCAGGAGGCCAGTGTCACTGGATCGAAGAATGAGTACACTTCAGGGAGTGAAGTGCAAGAAGAATGGAAAGGTAGGAGAGGGCCAAGTGATGAGGGGCTTTGAATGTCACACAGAGGATTTTGTATTTGATCCTGGAGGAAATAGGGAGCCAAGGGAGTTTATGGAGTGGAGGAATATAGCTCAAAACATTCCATGGACCATAAAACAATGAAGTGGTAGTTGTGATAGAGAGAACTTTGCAAACTTGAATAGACCTAAGTCTGGTTAGCACCTGTTAGCTAGAGAGTAGACAAACCAGTACATGGAAAGACTATTAGGTCATGTGTCAATCTTTTCCTTCACTTTGATATACTAGGATGGGTCATACAGTGCCTTTGTCATAGACCAATGCCAATAAGAGTCATGTATCACAACTTGAATTTCAAGTTTATGAATGATGCTATAAATTCAGCCCTTTTGTAATAGCAAGTCCAGCCAACAGGCACTTATTAAATGCCTACTGTGTGCCAGGCACTGCACTAAGTGCCAGGGACACAGAGAAAGGCACAAGACAGCACCTGCCCTGAAGAAGCTCACAATCTAGTGGGGGAAACAACATGAAAATGACTGTGTACAGACAAGAGAAGGACAAAATAAATTGGAGATCATTGACAGAGGGACTATGGAAGGAAATAGACAGGAACCACGCACCATGGGAAGGTGTAGAGGGGCTGTGGAAGGCGTGCTCATACCCACAAGATCCTGACACATAGAAGCATACAGCCTGTAAAATACACTTGACACTGGCTATTTTTGAATCAAGACACTCCTGGTTGTGAGCTCACCTTTGTCCCATTTAAATCATATTTAAACTCAATAGCTCTTTTACAAATGTACCTCTTACTTCATTTTATCCATTTTAATTCTAAGTTTGCGAAAGTGCGAATCGAAGTGTATATGGATTAAGATATGTTTCTTTTCTTCCTACCTAGCTGGTCAGTTGATTAAAATTGATGTTTCTGGTCAGTGTGAACAAGAAGTAACTGGATTTCTGCACAGGGCGCTCGATTTAAGAGTTACCTACCTGGGGCCTTCTCACTCGTCCACCTCTGAGCTCCTCCGGTAAGTTTCTGTTCAGTCTTTAAGACACATATTTCCTGGAATTCATGTAACATCAGGACTACCTGGTCCCTTTTGCTTTCTATAGCCTTCTGAGGGAGCTTGAGAGAAAAGGCCAAAACAAAGGGAGTCTCCAAAGCCGGAGCTCAAACCACGAAAGCTTCAAGGGGATCTTAGTGCAGGAGAAAATCTCCAAGCGGAGGCTGGAGTACCGCCGGCCTCAGAACTTTAGCACCCTGAAATCTCCTGTGAGCAGCAGCACGGCCAAGCTGCAGAGGGCCATGAAGCTGGACTCCTACAAAGTCTCCGAGGACAGTGGCACGAAAAGCGTTTTAGGGAAAGGGCAGAAGAGCACTAGATTCATCACCTGTAGCCTGACAAAGGAGATCATTAAGCAACAGGTCCAAAACAATGTGGAAATATGGAGCTGTCGAGAAGACAGTGCCTCGTCAAAGAAAGAGAAAGATGCTTCTGGGAAGAATACAGCTTTCGGCAGCCCAGAGAATGTGCTAAAATCTCCAAGAGAAAGGGCGCCTTCAGCTGCCTCTCACAACTGGTGCCTGCAAACGACTATACCAGGGCCTTTTAATGCCATGGGTTCCTCGGAAATTCCTTGTAGGCCACAGACTTCACCAGAAAATCAGCTCTTTCAGAAATTAGGAAGACATATGACTTTTCATAAACCCTCTCCACCCAAAAGACAGCAAACTGATACAAGATTGTTGAAAAAACTGAGTGAAAATAGTAAGCAATAAAGACTGTTATAGGCAACATCTACCAAATGCACCTGTGCTCTTTCAAGTGTGACTTTATTTCTAAGCACCCATGTGCCTATTTTTCTTAAAACAGAGAAAAATAAAGAGGAATCTGGCACATAACTGGTGGCTTACTTATATGGTCATTAAAACAATCCATTAGCCAAAAGGAATTAGAAGGATCTTTTATAATTCCTAAGTACACTGATGTAGAGGGAATTATAGAGATCTTATAGGATATTTTACCCTACATTTTGGGGTGAAATTTAAAAAAAAATAATTTTTTTTATTTTACAACACTCAGTTCCATAAGTTTTTGAGTTCTAAATTTTCTCCCCCTCCCACTTCCCCTTCCCCCCGCAAGATGGCATGTAATCTAATATAGGTTCTACATATACCTTCACATTAAACTTATTTTGGGGGGTAAAATATTAATGAAATATTATCCACATGTTCATTTGTAGAAGGTTATGTTGCTATGGCCTATATAGCAGTTCGGAATTTTCAAATGAATTTTCAAAACAATGTCATGATTACCAAGCATTTTCATGAAATAAGAAAAAAAAATTCTCCTAGATTTAAATAAGAGTAAACTACAATATGGGCAGCCAGGTAGCACAGTGGATAGAGTGCTGGGCCTGGAAGTCAGGAAGGCCTGAATTCAAATGTGGCCTCAGACACTTACTAGCTGTGTGACCCTGGGCAGGTCACTTCACCCTGTTTGCCGCAGTTTCCTCATTTGTAAAAGGAGATGGAGAAGGAAATGAAAAACCACTCCAGTACTTCTGCCAAGAAAACCCCAAATGGGGTCACAAAGAGTCAGTTCTGAAAGAACGAAATACCAGCAACAAAAACTATAATCTTCCTAGAATTGAAAGTAAAGCCCTTAGTAATATGACAACTGTCCAGGGCCCTTCTGGTATTGTAACAGTAAGAATGATGACGATTCTACCGTATGTTTATGTATAACACTTTACTATTACTATTTACCCTTTCCACATAGGAGGCGGCTAGGTGGCATAATGAGAAGGTTGGGCTTTGAGAAAAGAAGTGCTGAGGTCAAATCTAGCCTCAGACACTTACTAGCTGTGTGACCTTGGGCAAGTCACTTAACCTTGTTTGCTTCAGTTTCCTCAACTATAAAGTGGAAGTGATGATACCATCGACTTCCCAGGGTTGCTCTGAGGTGTCCAATGAGATAACATATGTATAATGTTTTGAAACTTTAAAGCATTGTCGTTACTATTCTTATATTTTATTATAATACCATTATAATTAATTTAACATAATAATAAATATGGTATTATAATAGTTATTATTATAATATTTCTTTTGGTCTACACAACATTTCTGTGACGTGATCGAGAAGGGCAATAGCACTTTAGGTTGTGAGGGTTCTCAAGGTGGGTGCTGCCTCCAACAGTGCAGATTTCCATCTAACCACAACTTTCTTATGCTGGGTGATTCTTGTTCCACATCATCTTCCAGAGGGAATGGACTGATCAGGCCAGGGGACCTTTTTCTGGCCCATAGGATCCTAGTCTGCCCTGGGGCAGTCAGGGGCACTTGGAGGCCTTCTAGACCCATCCCTTCATTTTACAGATGAAGCTAGTGAGACCCAGGGAAATTAAGTTACTGGCCTAAAGATATACAGGTAGTAAGTGGTGGGATTTGAATCTGAGTATTCCTATCCCAAAGCCATTGCTCTTTTCCCTGTGCCTTGTCACATTTGGTGGAAGCTAGCGGAATGCCTAGGTTGTCTGTCTGTGAGTCTTCATTCTAACTACACAACTGGCCCAGCCTGCCCTCTGGTCATACACGACCTTGGTTTCTTTCACTTGACCTCCTATAGTCTACAGTCTTTCAATTATAGGAGGATTGTAGGTATACATAAGGTATCATTGACTAATGTATTACTTAGGCCTGGCCTGCTGTGTCTTTCTGTTACCTTCATCACCTGTAGCTTGTATTTTTTTTCATATTGTAATGTTTTAAAATTTGTATGATATCAGTGGGAAAAATATGTTATATATAAAAATACATATAAAAGTATGGCTACATATATCCTTATTTTTTAGTCAATAGTCAATAAACATTTAAGTGTCTGCTTTGTGACAGGCACTGTACTAAGTGCTGGGGATACAATTAAGAAAAAGAAAGGCAGTTGCTGCCTTCAGAGAGCTTATAATCTAACTTTATAAAAGGGCATTAGCATCAAGGAATGGCCTGGCACCACTGGAAACATCGTCTAAGTTTCTATCAGTCATTCAATAAGCATTTTTCAAGCTCCTTATATTCAATTAGGAGTCTAGCTTATCTTCTATCTGCACTCAGTACTATTGTATGTGAAATTCTGTATGGTGTTTTGGGAGGACTAGCACCTCTGGTATGAGGACTGCTGAGCCCTTTTCAGGGCTGCTCATCCACCTCTGGTGTCCACCTGTCTCCCAGCTCTCACCTGTGGCTCCAAGAAGCTGTAGCATGCACAGTGGCCACACCCTAGTAAAACTGTCTTGGCAGATGGGGTGTTGGTGAGTTAGGGAGATGTCTACCCCAAGCATATGAAGACTTCCCATGAAGAATGGGGGGGATGAGAACTGTTTGTTCCTATGGTGATGAAGGAAGCTGAAACAGGCGCTATGGAGCGCTTAGACTTTGGTCAGACATTGAAGATTCCAAGATCATCCACTGTATCCTGGCCCATGGCCAGCTGTCCTGACTTTTGTTTTGCCACTGGACTATGATGACTCTAGAAGACAGAGTGAGGCTGATGACTTTGTGCAACTCTGCCTCACTTAAATCTAATTCACTCAGAAGTCACCCCATGATGTCATTGGTCCTGTTAAAAAATGAAGGATGAACAACAATATGTGTATGTACACACACACACATGTACTGATGGACTAACTCAATGGATATTCTATCCAACTGTGTGCCATAATATCATAACCTGGGCCACATATATTCTAATGCCCCCTTGCTTTTTTCCTTTGTGAGTTGCTAAACCAACCTCTTAAATGCCATGGATCTCAAAGAGGAGATTCTATAAGGCTCTAGGTCTCAAGTCAATCAATTATTCAATTCAGTGAGCATGTATTAAGCACCTACTAGATGCAAAGCACTGTGCTAGACACTGGAGAAACAAAAATAAAAAATGAAACAGTTTCTGCCCTCAAGGGGCTTATAGCCAATGCAAAAAGGAGTGCCTGGAGAACTTCACTATTTATAGATAATTCTCTCCCCCGCCCCCACCTCCTTGAACTTTGTGCAGAAGATCATACATGATGAAGACAAAAAGTTTTAGTTAGTATACATCTTCCTGTTTAATCCTTCATTTAACAATGATGAGCAGAGCATTTGTAGAACAGTTATCATTTGATCTTAGCCCCTGGCAGAAAGCCTTTAAGATAGCCTTTGGTCCTATGGAGACAAATGCTTTTTTTTTTTTTAAATCAAATGCACACTGTAATGGAATTTCATTCTCTGATCCCCCTCAGTCAGTTGTGTGACTGTGGGAATAGGTCTTCTCTGTGACTACTAACAGTCATTTATGAAAACTTGCCCTTCTCACATTTTCATTGAGGATACCCTCGATAAAAAGATTTTGAAAAAGATGAGGAAAAAATAGGAACATTGGTCAAAAGTTATCAATATCTTCCCAATTGGCTTTTTTTTTTTTGCTTGGGAATTACCATCCATAACTTTTTCCATTCATTCATTATTTTCTTCTCTTTTGGATATCTTGAAAAATGAATCCCTCAATACTTCTGGAATGGATTCCCCCCCCCCCCCGTATATACTTGCTCGGATCTGACTGTTCTCATTTTTTTGTCTTTTGAAAATGTCATTTACTTCATATTTCCTCACTGGGTAGCACATTTGGGACTGAAGTATCCCAATTCAAATGTGGAGGTTCCACATGCCATTATTGATGGACAGAATGCTAGCTTATTTGTTCCATTTTAGGTCTGTTGTCCTTCCAGGAATCTGTAATGCTTTTGGCATATAAATGCTATAAAAGCTTGAGGGATGATTTTGCTTGGTTGGAGACTTGGTTTCCTATTCACCATTATTTTATAAGATTACACAGCGTATAACTTTTGCTGTCTTCCTCTATGACATTTTACGAATTTGTTTATATTCTATACCGTTCTTGCCAATGGCTACAATGCCTCTGTGCCAAGGACATATAAGTGGTTATTGACTAAAGAAATTTCCTAAAATATTTTAGTTTCCTAACTATGGTGATTGCTTTATATAAGTTAAATTTCTGTAGGAAGTGGTGATGCTTTCTACCTATATTTTCTCCTTTATCAGTTTCCCATTTTTTTTTTTAGCATTAATAGCTTGTTTGAATTCATAACCTTTGATACCGTTGATCACTTTCATCTCCTTGATTTTTCTTCCTGGATTTTCAGGTCACCAGTCTCTTCTGGTTCTCTCTGTGTCTTTCTGACTGCTCCTCAGTCTCCTTGGCTGGATCCTTATCCGAGTCATGCCCTCTAACTATAGGTGTCCCATAAGACTCTGTCGTGGGCTGGTTTCTATACTCCTCAAGCTTGTTGATCTCATCAGTTCCCATGGATTTAATTATCTGTCATCTCTATGCTGATCATTCTCAGATCTACCTATCCTGCCTTAATCTCTCTGTCGCCCTCTAATCTCACATCTCCAACTGCCTTTCAGACATCTTGAACTGGAAGTACAGTAGACATCTTAAACTGACCATGTTCGTCAGTGGAAGTAATTTCTGCATCAGAAATATGTATGAGGCAGGATTTGAACCCAGGTCTTTCTGACTCCAAGGCTGGCTCTCTCTAACCTTTAATACCTCTTGTTTTGCATATTAAGAGGTGCTTAATAAATGTTGAACAAAATTAAATTCTAGAATCCATGTTACAGGAGGGATATTGATGTGTCCAGAGGAGGGTAGCTACAATTTTGAGGGGGTCTTAAAACTCTGGATCTAATACTGGAAGGGAATTTAGAGGTCATCTAGTCTAAGCCCCTTATTTTCCAGAGGAAGAAACTGAGGCCTAGATAGACAGGTTATTTTTCCCAAGGTGAAAATACTAATTGACTGGACTGGGATTTAAAACCACTTCTGATTCCAAATCCATACCTCTTTCCCACTAAATCATAAATTATTCTGGCAACCAAGGATTGGTTAAAGAATCTGAGGATGTTTATTTAGCCTAGATAAAAGAAGACTTGGGGGGTTGGGGAGCATCACAGATGTCTTCAAGTATGTGATGGGATGTCAGACGAATGAGAAATTGGCTTTGTTCAGCTTGACTCAAGAGGACGAGGGATAATGGGTGGAAGCTTCAGAGGCAGGGCTTAGCTCTTTATATGGTCAAACTTCCCAGTCATTAGAGCTATCCAAAAGTGGGCTAGGCTGCTATGAGAGGGAATGAGTTGGCTGGATGACCACTTGATGGGGACGTCACATTCAAATAGGAATTCCCTGTACACTAGCTGATGCATGCAGTCCTTTCCAGCTCAGAAATTCTGTCATTCCAAGTGCACCCTAGTACTATTCAGTGTTATGAAGTCTGAATGACACTATTAAAAGTACACTTAACAGGGGGTGAAAAATAGTTTTGAAAGTCATAGAGAGACTCCTTCTCCTCCCCGCCCCCCCTCCCCCAGCTAGTTCTCTAACTGCCACAGGTCAGCATTATTCACCAATCTGTGTTGTCGCCTACCAAAGCCCTCAAAGACACATTAGGAACCTAATGAATCAAGGTAGACCTTGCATCTCTCTGAGGAAAATGGCTGGAGGGCATCATGAAAGTAACACATTATCTTTTCCATTGTGATAGCTAGTGCTTGCAGTAAGTAGGGATCCAGTCAGGGAAAATGATGGGCTGCTTCAGATTCAGTTTGGGCAACATTTTATTCTTGCTGTTTTATGACACCCCTTTGTGTACTTTGTTGCAATTAAAGTGGATTAGTAGCTATTTTGTAATTCTGCAAATTCCCATTGGCCAGCCCTTTACCTGGGGATCCCATCCGGTCCTTATCCGTGCCTTTCAATAACCTTTTTTATGTTAAAGTATCCCCTCCTCCATAAAACCTTCTCCTTTGTGTGTGTGTGTGTGTGTGTGTGTGTGTGTGTGTGTGTGTGTGTGTTTGAGAGAGAGAGAGAGACAGAGACAGAGAGACAGAGACAGAGAGAGATAGCAAGAGAGAGACAGAGACAGAGAGACAGAGATGGGGAGAAGTGGAGTGGGGGGAGAGGGAGAGAGACTGACACAGAAAGAAGAAAAAGACAGACAGACACACAGAGAGACACACAGACAGAGAGGAAAGAGATAGACAAAAGGGAAGGAGGGAGGGACTGAGGAAGGGAGAAATTAGGAAAGGCAAGCCTACCTTCTGTGTTTCAATGAAGGCAGTGTGATATAGTGGAAAAAGCATTGGATTTGGAATCAAAAGACCTTGGTTCTAACCTGGCTTATGTTACTTAACAATTCCTCCTACAGAGAAGAATCTAGATTTCCTAGAACACTCTGGCTTCTTCCTTTTACCATTCTGAAAGGCATTCTGTATTTTTCACTCTCTATCTTATATTTATTAATATACATGGCATATCTTGCTTCATCCCCTCATGGAAAATGTAAGCTCCTTGAGGGCCAGGATTGCATTTTAAAGATCCATCTATCTATTTATTCATCCACCCATCCATCCATCCATCCAGCCAGCCATCTAGCTATCTGTCTATCATCTATCTATCTGTCTGTCTCTGTCTGTCTGTCTATTTATCTATCCCCCATATCTAAAACAGTGGCTTTCGGTTTGGACTTGTGATTTGATCTGGATGAAAACACTCCACTCAGGTAAACTGGCAATCCATCCGTAACTTAGAGTCTTAAAGAGTTATGACTTGTCCATAGTCACACATCTTCTACGTGTCACAAACAGTAATTGAACCGAGGTCTTCCTGACCCCAAGCATGGCCATCTCTCTGCTGTATCTGCCAATTCCCTCTGTGAGGTCACCAGTGGGTGTCAGCCTTGTACAAAGTAGATGCTCAGTAAGCATTTGGCTCATTCTGATTTGTAGCCCCTTCTCCTAGACTGAATATTCAGCCTTCCCTATAGTTTAAGAGGCTGCCGAGTGGGGCTCTGGGAGAAGTGATTGCTGCACAATAATTCCTATGGAAAGGGCCCAGGCTCTGTCTTCCCGGGTTCCAGGTTCAGAATCCACCTCTGACACTATCCATGTGACCTTGGGCAAGAAGCTCAGCCTCCCTAGGCTTTAGTTTCCTCCTCTGAAAATTAGAGGGTTGGACTAGATGGTTTTTGAAGTCCCTTCAAGCTCTAGATCAGTGACCCCAAGAGCACATCTAGCAGGGCATCCAAATTCAATTTTGAGACAGGCTGGGGCTTGATTGTAAGGCTGATATTACACACTTGAAAGACAAACATTGGGGTTTTTTCTTTTTTTTTTTGAGGGGGGAAGGCAGGGCAATTGGGGCTAACTGACTTGTCCAAGGTCACACAGCTAGTATGTATGTCAAGTGTCTGAGGCCAGATTTGAACTCAGGTCCTCCTGACTTCAGGGCCGGTGTTCTACTCACTGCACCACCTAGGTGCCCGAAGGACAAACATTGTTAGTGAATCAAGTCCGGTATAAGAAAAATGACAACAGTCCCCAAGCTAATTTACTTATTCAGTGTTGTACTAGTCAAACTATCCAAAGATCACTGTAGGGCTGAGCCAAGATGGCAGATCAGAGGCAGTAAACCAGCTGAACTCTTACAACACTCCCCTCCAAACAACTTTAAAATAATGGCTTAGATCAGATTTTGGAGCAGCAGAGACAAAAGGTCAGGGTGAGACATTTTTCTGGCATAAGACAACTTAGAAGGTTGAAGGAGAGGTCTGTGACGCCTAGGATGGAGGCTTCTCCAGAGTGCGCGTAGAACATGGCCACCATAGCTGGTGCTGCAGCAGCTTCAGGAGCTCTCAGCCCAGAGGTGGTAAGGGGGGCAGGTAAACAACTAGTCAGAAAGAGATGACAGGGACCCTTTACTGGCACTGCGTACAGTTGGCATTGATTGGCAACTGTATTGTTCATATGTGGTTCTGGGTCTCAGTTCCAGGGCAGAGATGAGCAAGCACTTCTGGTTAATCACAAGGGGGAAGGGGCCCTGGTCATAGTTCCAGGGCCAGGAGAAGTGCTGGTGCTTGAAGGTACAGGGGGTTAGGGGCCCTTCACGAGTAATGACCAAATTACAGGCCAGGAGAGCAGGGCAATACCTCTCCTAGGATCACCCCACCTTGGAAACACCAAAAAACTTGTAGACATCCCCCCCCCACCTCCAGAACTAGCTCTGAAAACAGTAGAACAAAAAAGGACTGAAACTTGGGACACTGCTTCCCCACCTCAAGGTGAGAAGACCCCACTTTTAACACAAAGTTCAAAGTCAAGAAATAGGCTAGAAAAAAATGAACAAATAACAACAAAAAAGAACTTGAACATAAAAAGCTACTGTGGTGGCAGGGAAGACCAAGACATAAACCCAGAAGAAGACAACAATGTGAAAATAGCTACAAGTAAACCCTTGAACAAAAATGTTAATTGGACCCAAGCCCAACAAGAATTCCTGGAAGAGTTAAAGAAACAGCTAAGAATGCTACAAGAAAAATTGGGAAAAGAGATGAGAGTGATTTGAGAAAATTCTAAAAAAAAAAAAAAAAGAACTAACAGCTTGGTAAAAGAGGGAAAAGAAAATAACACTTTAAAAAAAACCAGAATTGACCTACTGGTAAAAGAGGCATAAAAAAGCAAAGAAAAGAATTCCTTAAGAAACAAAACAGGCCAAGGAGGATGAGGAAAAAGAGGTACAAAAATTCACTCAAGAAAATAATTCCTTAAAAATTAGAATTGGGCAGTTAGAATTTAGAAACAATAAAACAAAGTCAAAAGAATGAAAAAAAAAGAAGAAAATGTGAAATATCTTATTGGAAAAACCGACCTGGAATATAGATCAAGGAAAGATAATTTAAGAATTTATTGGACAACCAGAAAGCCATGATCAAATAAAGAGCTTAGACATAATACTTCAAGAAATTATAAAGGAAAACTGCCAGGTAAAATAGAAATGGAAAGAATCCACTGATCACCTTCTGAAAGCAATCTCAAAATGAAAACTCTCAGGAACAGTGTGTCGGTAAGGCAAAATGGGCTCCTTAGCACTTCAGGAGTTTGGCTTTTGTTTACTTTGAGTGAAAGTACTTTCAGCTGTTAAGTGCTAAGCCCCAGGCCCAAAGCCCTAACAGGTGTGAAACTTGTGTGGGTTTAGATTAAAGACTTAAGAGGGGCCAACTCGGGAACCAATGGTCTCTGGTCGTTGAGGCTCGGCTTCGAGGAGAGAAGAGCTAAGAGAAAACTACAGCAGAAGCTGAAAAAAAAGCCGAAGCAGGAGACCTGTGTGAACCCAGGAGTGCGAGCAAGGACTTGAGGCCAGTAAATATGATTTGGCTAAATACTATCTTGTTTTTATGTGGCCTCCTGATTACTCTTGTGAGGCGGGCCTACTGGGCCTGGAGTCTTTTGGTTAAGATGTCGGAATGGGGTGGCTGGTTCTGGAATCTGCTGCTGTGGGGCCTAAATAAATGTTCTGTTGCCTTCTACTTAGAGAATCTCTCATACCTTTCGATCATACCATTCAAACATATACATGATTATATTTGAGATTATAAATTCGGCCTTCCTACTACAACATTATAGCTAAAATCCAGAGCTTCCAGGTCAAGGAGAAAATATTGTAAGCAGCTAGAAAGAAACAATTCAAATATTGTGGAGCCATAGTCAAGATCACACATGATTTAGCAGCTTCCGCATTACAGGAGCAGAGAGCTCAGAATATGATATTCCAGAAGGCAAAGGAGCTAGGATTACAACCAAGAAAAATCTACATAGCAAAACTGAGTATAATCCTTCAGGGGAAAAAAATGGATATTTAACGAAAAGGGGACTTTCAAGTATTCCTAATGAAAAGACCAGAACTGAATAGAAAATTTGCCATTCAAACACAAGATGCAATGAGGTCAAACTATTTACATTCCTATATGGGAAGATGGTTCTTGTAATTCTATCATTGTTAGGGCAGTTAAAAGGAGTTTACATAGACAGAAGGCATGGGTAATAAGTTGATTTTGTTGGAATGATCTCCAACAAAAAATGAAGGTGTGAGAAAGAGGGATGCACTGGGAACAGGGAGAAGGAAGAAGTGGAAGAGAGAGGGGAAATTTTTTTCAGAAAAGAGGCATGCAGGCAATTCCTTTTACAGTGGAGGGGAAAATGGGGCTGGGGGTGGTGGGCTTGAACCTCACTCTCATTGGAATTGGTTCAAAGAAGGAAGAACACACATACACACACACAGAGTTATCTATAGAAATCTATCTTACCCAATAGAGAAATAGGAGGGAAAGGGGATAAGAGAAGGGGGAGGCAATAAAAGAGAGGGTAGAGTAAGGGAGGCATTGGTTAGAAGCAAAGTAGAGCAAAATAGACATTGGAGGAGGGACAGGATTAAAAATAGAGAGGGAGGGAGGAGGGAGGGAGAGGGGGAGAGGGAATGAATAACAAACAGAAAATGGGATAGAGAGAAACAGACAGTAATCATTACAGTGAATGTGAATGGGATGAGAATAGAAGTGAAG
Organism: Phalanger gymnotis; assembly: GCA_028646595.1. Taxonomy (NCBI): domain Eukaryota; kingdom Metazoa; phylum Chordata; class Mammalia; order Diprotodontia; family Phalangeridae; genus Phalanger; species Phalanger gymnotis. Next base: position 245,830,425 of record CM053623.1, read on the forward strand.
TGAATCACAGAATGGATTAGAAACCACAATCTAACAACCAATTCTGATTTGAACCCAGAGTTTGCCTAACTCCCAGGTTGAGTGTTTTATTTGCTTCTGAGGAATATGGAAATTGCCAGGGTGGACTGCAGCAATGGCCCATTCAGACCAACATTCTGCCTTCAATCAGAGTCCTAGCAGATGGATCACAAGAAGACCTGATTATTCTCTGACAGATTAGGTATTTCAGGGCTTATATTAGTATCTAACATAGCTTTAGGGTTTGCAAAGTGCTTTATATATGTTACCTCTTTTGATCCTCCACCCAGAGAGGTAGATACTCTTATCTTCATTTTACAGATGAGGAAACTGAGGCATACAGGGGTTAAGTGACTTGACCAGGGTCACACAATGAGAGGCAGGATTCAAATTCAGGTCTTTCTGATCCCAGGTCCTCCAGCATTCTATCCACTGTACCACCTCCTCCCCGACTTGGGATCATCCCACAAAGTTGTTAACTAGGACAAACCCCTATACTATGCCTCCCAACACTTTGATATAGGTAAAATCATTAAAGACAGCCTTAAAGGGGGAGAAAAGTTTAAAAAAAGGTACACTTTGAGGAGGTTAGCCTTGAAGATTTACTGAAAGGCAGTTCCAGTGATGGAAGGGACATTGGATTTGGTATCAAGGCGACAAGGGTTGAAATCTTGGCTTTGTTCCTTCCTGTGTAGTAGACTGCTTGCTTCATCCCTTGGAGTCTCATCTGTAAAATGAGGGACCCCAAAGGTCTCTTTCACCTACACAATTCTATGATAGTGGTGGAGGTGAAGATGGAGCTACAAGTGAATGATTTTGTGTTTGTTTATCTGATCATTTACAGCATCAATTAAATATGGCCCCCTAATGCCTCTGTGAGCTTCTTCTAAAGCAGCAGAATCTTGGAAACTCCAAGCAGCCACACTCCAGGGATAGCTCTGAGAATACCACAGTTCACACAGTAGCCATGTAATCAGTGGAAAAGATGATTGGAAGCTGCTCAGACCAGAAGTCCCTCTGTGGGCTAAATGACGCTTTCTGTCCCTCTCAATTCTGCATTTAGTTACTACCTCATTTTCTAAGTTTTTTTACTTTTATGTTCTTCCTGCAGGAAGGTTTTTCCCCCTAAATGCTTCAAATTAGTGCTTAGAGTAATAATTTCAGGGTTTCAAAGTAAAATTTGTGATTCTATAATCTGGGTATTTCCAGTTATCTCAGTGGGTCTTATGCACGGTCAGGCAAATCCAGTTAGCACTCATTAAGTACTTATTATGTGCGAGGTACTAGGGCTATAAAGACATTAAAACATTTCAGTCCTTGGGGAGATTACATTCTACAAGTGGTGGTGGGAGGAAAAGTAGATACATTATAAATGCAAAGTAATTTGCCCAGCCAAGGGAAAGCAATGACTTGGGGTGAATTCTGTAGGTTAGCTTTGAAGGGAGCCTAGGAGTCGTAGAGGCAGAGGAGAGGAGGCTGAACATTCCATAGTAGATAGGCTGCAATAAAGACATGGAGGTAGGAGAAAGAATTTTAATAACATGTTTAATAGAAATTCACATTCATAGATCCTAGAAGAGGTTGGGAAATTGAAAACCAAACCAAGCCTCTAGATTATTGTAGGAATCACTGGTATTGGGGGTCAGTACTGGTTGTTTTTATGTCTCAGTAAAAGGAATTACTCTGAAAAGCGGCATCATGGATACAGAACTGGTGTCAGAGTCAGGAAAACTTGCATTCAAATCTTTTCTTTGACATGTACTGGTTGTGACTCTGGGCTAAGCTCTCAGAGACCAGTCAACTCAATAACTATGGAAGACTCCTCGAGTTCAAATCCAGCCCCAGACACTTAGTAGCCGTGTGACCCTGGGCAAGTCATTTAACCCTGTTTGCCTCAGTTTCTTCATCTGTAAAATGAGCCAGAGAAGGAAATGGCAAACCAGTCTAGTATCATTGCCAAGAAAACCCCAAATGGGGTCACAAAGGGTTGGACAACATTGAAAAACAACTAAATGAAAAGTTGCATTGATAGAGGGAAGCTTTATTCCAGTGAAAACAATCGCAGTGCTGATCCAAAAAAAAATTTGGAGATAGTCATCAGCTCATGCTTGTTTTATGACCTCAGTGAAATGAGTTAAAGGAAGACCTAGCTAACACCCAGTATCCTGAATTAGCCTGAACAAGGCTGATAAAAATACTTTCTACCCTCAGAAATTCCTTGTGCTATCACAGCTCAAAGGAGGATAGTTCTGGAGGCTCAGAGCTACCTTTTTGGCAGAGGCAACTCCTTCCAAGCACTGAATAACCAACTGTCAACTTGTTTTCTTTCTTCTGCCAGAGGGGGATGGAAGAAGGGGCGGTTGAATAGGCTGAATGGAGGTCATATATGACAGTTGAGTTCTTGCATGTACTAGATTGGGCGGGGGGACTAGAAAAAGGGTATGTGTATATGTATGGGAGCAATTGTCAGCAAGTTGGCATCAGTCCCTCCAGCTCTTAACTTACTCTCTGTTTGCCTTGTTTTAGATTTAAGGGCACTGTCCTTTCTAAAGATCTGTTCTTTCACTCTTGGTCAGATTTGTTAACAGTACTGCTCCAGGAAGGGATCTGGGGTATAGAAACCCTCTCCTTCCCAGCCAGGATGCTAAGGACCTTCAAGCAGTGGACAGAAGAATGCTTGGCCCCACTGAATAAATAAATGACTTCTCCACGGAGAGGGAGACTGATATTTAATGGAACCCGCAAGCATGTGGATTTTCAGGGAAATTTCTGGCTCACTATAGACATTCAGCAGAGTCCTAGATTTAGAGTTTTGGCTATAGTTCAATTGTTTGACTCATATCTAACTCTTTGTGACCCCCTTTGGGGTTTTCTTGGTAGAGATAGCACAAGGTTTGCCATTTCCTTCTCCAGCTCATTTTACAGTTGAAGAAACTGAAACAAACAGGATTGACTTGCCCAGGGCCACACAGCTAGGAAGTGTCTGAGGCTGGATTTGAACTCAGGAAGATGAGTCTTCTTTTCAGATCTGTCATTGTGACAATACTACTCCCTTAATCTGAGATCTGTTGTTTTGGGAGAAATGAAGTGGGGTGAAAGAGCAAATTATCTTGCCTCTGCTCTAGTACAGAGAACCAGAAGATGAATCAGCAGATAGTGATACTGTTTCCTAGACTAGCTAGTAAGGCAGGGAAGTGGGGAACAGTATCAGCTGACCACATCATCTCCTTTCCTGATCCCGCTTCTGCTTTAGCCTCTTAATTGGTGGGTGAAGCCACACACTGAGAACCTGGCTATCGCCTCTTGGGAGGGCTGTGTCGTTGATTGGGCTTTCATTGAGGGCTCTCAGTCCCAAAGTGTTGTAGGTACAATAGGGAGATGGGTAATTAGTTGGGTCCATGAACACTCATCCCAAGGGGAGGTCAAGATGATTCAACGTCAGAGGCAAGGCTCTGTCAGAACTCTTGGGGATTTGCAAGATGCCATGACTAAGGCATGGAACACACCTGGAGACGAGGTGCCTCTTCAAGGGCACCTGAAGACTTGGGCTTCTTTGAACAGATGAAGACTGATTATTGGATAGACAGTTCAACAATAGGCCTGTACTGGAAGCTTTTCCGCTTGGTAGGCAAGACCAGGTGGAAACATAGCTACTGTGACTTTCCAACCCAGGGATTCTTGGGATCATGGACAGATTTAAGAGGGTTCATGAACTTGGGAGAAGGAAAAAAATCACTAACCTCTAACTGAAACGTGGCATTTCCCCTTCAGTTACGGGTTTAGACAACACAACCTGATTCTGTGGAGTCCATAAGCTTCACAAGACCACAAGGTGATCCAGGGCACACAAAAAGTTCAGAACCTTTGTTTTATACTATGATGGAAGCCTCTGCCAGATGAAGCTTTTAGTGGAAGATTCTTTTCTGATTGGGAGGCAGTTAGGCTTCAAAGTAGATAGAGCGATGGGCTTGGAGTAAGGAAGAACTGAGTTCAAATTTGACCTCAGACACCTTCCTAGCTGTGTGACCCTGGGCAAGTCAGTTAACTCTGTTTGCCTCAGTTTCCTCATCTGTAAAATGAAATGGAGAAGGAAATGGCGAACCATTCCAGCATCCCTGCCAAGAAAACCCCAGGAGTCAACTGGAATAAAAATGACACAACAATGACACAGGCATCATTACCGTTAGGTTAAAATCATTTTGACATTGAGGACTGTGGGATGAAGATAACAGATTTAGAGTTGGAAGAAACTTCAGAGGTCATCCAGGCCTAATTTTACAGCTTAGAAAATGGAAGTCCAGGGAAGAGAAGTGACCTACACAAGGTTCCAGGCAACGATGGAATTTGCACCCTGGTCCTCAATCCCATCCTCGGGTGTTTTGTATGAATAGAGGATGTTGCAATGCTTAGAATTAGGGTTAGTAATGGGCATCCCGGGAGGTGAGGCCACACACCTTCGAGTTCGGGTTCCTGGTCCCCATCCAGGGTTCTCAGCCCCAGCACTAACTGCCTTTTTCTTGGCACCTCTGGGTGCAGGCTGACTTCATACCCTTAAGCTGAAAGCAGCAAGCACAGGAGAGCTTTGAGGGCCGCCTCGTAGCCCGGGGAGGGTGGGCACGTTGGAGGAGGCAGGGAGCAGGTGTTCCTGGCTCCCAGCCAGCTGCAGCCTCGGGGGTTCGAGGCCAAGCTCTTCCTTGCGGGCTACTCCCCAGACCCAGCTCGCGTTTCCAAGGCTAGTGCCCCGAGGGGCGGAGGGAGTGGAGGAAGCCACGGGCGCTGCTGCTCTCGCTACTCCCGGTCTCTGTATTGGCTCCCGAGGCGACCCTGGCCCAGCCTCCCCTCACCGCCCTCGGTGCCACCTTGCACCAATGCCCGGGGGCTCCCCCCAAACCACTGCCTCCCGTGCGCCAGGCGCCGGAGGAGCGAAGGCCGCCACTGCCACTGAGGCCGCTCCCGCCGCCACGAGGAAGTGACTTCAGCTGGCCTCTCGGGGGAGCCCGGGAGCCCCCCGCGTAGCAGGCGTGAGGCTACGTGGCCCCGGGCCCCGAACGCCCCGCCCCGGCCCAGCGGAGCCGCCACGTGCTTGCAGACGCAGCTGCTGCCAGACTCACTGGGTGGTGCAGACGTGCGGCCGGAGCTGTGGGGCAGACAGAGCTTGGGCAGCGGGGCCAGAGCCGGCAGAATGGCAGCGGCGGCCGGACCCTGGCTGGGCGGCCGGGCGGCAGCGCTGCGAGGTCTGCTGGGCGGCTGCCTTTGGGGAGCTCCGGCTCCCGCTCCGGCCGCCGCGATCCTCAGCTGCAGTGCCAGGGGCTTCTGCACGGCGGCCGGAGCTGCCCCGGACATGAAGAGTTACCTGTGCGAGCGCTACAGGGAGGCCAAGCGGAGCACGGAGGGTGAGTGCTGCCGGCGTGCAGCGGGGCACGCCGAGCTGAGCCAGGCTCCGGCCAGCTTCTTCCTCCCCGGCCAGCGTCCACTCTCGTACCATCCCTCCCCGGCCAGCGTTTCATCTGGAGGGTGCTAGCTCCCCTACCTACCTCCCGGTGCGCGATGGGGCGGGGCTGCTGCCGAGCTCGCTTTCAGTTCAGTGGGGCTGTCTGTTTTGTCTTTTGTTTGTTTTGACTGCCTACTTAGGGCCAGGCGCTTTACTTTCCGGGAATTGGAGCGTTTGCTCAGTTCAAAAGGTTTCGGTAAGGGTCTAGAGGATTCTCTGCGTATTAACGTTAGTGAAGGGTGAATTTTTTTTCCACCCCCCGCTGTGGCCACTTAGCTAGCTACGCCGAGGGCTGAGGGTCTTGGAAAGGAGCAGGTGGATGCCGGGATCCAGGTTGACTCCAGCAGGATTTGACCTTTAGGGAAACAGGAGCATCAGTATTCCTCTTGCCTTTCCTTTTATGCCCTCACTTAGCATTGAACTTGACTTTCTAGAAACAGTCATCCCTCAGTATTGCCCCAGAAAAGGTTGCAAATGTGTCCCTAAGAAACTTCAAAACTTGTCTTCTAGGCAAAGCCCTCCCCCTTTCCCTCCCTCCTCACCTCTTTCTTTCCTTCCCTCTCTCCCTCCCCCCCCCCCGCCCCCGCTCCTCTTCCCTTCTCTCTCTGTGTCTCTGTCTCTCCTTGCCTCGCCCCCACCCCCAACCCCTTCGTGATCTAAACCAAAAAAATACAACAGTTCCTTGCTCTTCGGAGGTCCTGAGGTATTCTGGTCCAGTAGGGAAGATGTATTCTCAGCTGCTTTTCAGGAAGGGAGGGGAGTCCCAGCCAAGCCTGGCCTTGCCTCCTTTTTGTGAAGAGGGCTTTGATTTTTCAAGCATCTGCTGCCCAAATGGTTGGCAATAAGGGTGGGTTGTATATTTTGGCTCCATATTAACCTCCATGAAGAGAGACTTTCCTGGATGTAAGAAAGCTCAGTTAGCATAGCCCTGTGGCTAAGCAGTTGGTGACTGGTTCCTTGCGGCACCTGGTGCCCACGTGGGCTGTGAGCTCTCTTTTGTGGTTCATCTCTGTTAATTTGGAATTGAAGAAACCAAAGATATTTGTTTCAGTCTTTGTATGATCGTTGGAAGGTATCACCTTGAAGTGGCCACAGATCTAGGATTCCAGGAGAGAGAAGAATTTCCCAGTTTCTCTTAGCCAGAAGTCAAATATGCTTTTCGATATTGGGGTCACCATCTCTGTAGACCAGTGTGTGACTTTGTACTTCCTCTCTCTGGGCTTTGATTATCTCATTTGTAAGATGATAACAAACAGCTGGTCTGGCAACATCTGAGTCAAGGGCGATGGAAAGAGCTCTGGGCTAGGAGTCATTGTATCCCAAGATTTAGAACAGGAAGGGCCTTTCAAAGTCATCTAAGTTCAAACTCCCCATTTTATGAGGAGGTCCAGTGAGAGGGAATGACTTGTCCAAAGTCACTCAGGCAGTAAGTGCCAGATTAGAACCTAGGTCATCTGGCACCATTCAGCTTTTGTATACTGTGGCTTAAAGAGGGCCTCATCCATTCCTTTTAGGCAGAGCAGGTATTACATACTTTGTTACAGATGAGGCATTTGAGATTGGTCCAAGGTCACGTAGTGGTGGGACCAGAACCCATTGTTCATCTTTTTAAAGTCCACTTCCCTCTATCCTGTTGGGGGGGGGGGGATCAATGAGAGGACATGAAAGCAGTGTGGGAAATGGAGCGTGAAGCACTAGATTCTGCTTCGTGCTCCTAGTGTCGTCCTTTAATCTCTCTGTCATTTAATCTCTCTGTACCTGTAAAATGACTAGATGGGAGTTTTAAGCCTGGAGTTGGTGAGCTTGCTTCTTTATTTTATCTCATTTTGGTAACTGTATTTCAGCATAATTGGTTTCCTGCATAGTCCTTTTTGGTTTATCTTATGCACTTAAAAACATGATTCTGAGAAGGGTCCATAGGCTTTTCTAGATTAACTGCCAGAGGGGGCCAGGACACAGAGAAGGTAAAGACCCCCTCTCCTCAATGCTGGCTACTGTTACCCCACCCCAGCCCTCATGACCTTAATTCTACCTCTGCTTGGGGGTACAGCCGTGACCATGGAGGAATCACTTCACATTTCTCCTCTGTGAAAAACAAGGACAAGAAGAACCTTGAAGTTCCTTTCAGCTCTAAAATTCTGGAATTTAAGAAATGAACACCTCATCTCATTTCTTACCACTAAAATGTCATGCTAATGGTGAGGATGACAAGAGCTGGCAGTTGGGTGGCACTTGAGATTTGTAAAGCCAAAGACAAACATCGTGTTCAGATTGTCCCAGCTTGAACTTGACTTGAGCAGTTGGGTTTTTTCCTCCTAATTGGGGCTCGCCCTGCACTTAAATCACTTCTCCACTTCTCCTCAAATGGAAACTTGTTTGAAAGCTCTCTCTTCTCTTCTCTTCTCTTCTCTTCTCTTCTCTTCTCTTCTCTTCTCTTCTCTTCTCTTCTCTTC
>CM053623.1:245838486-245871261 GCA_028646595.1 Phalanger gymnotis
TCCCCCCACCCCGTTCTTTCTCTGTCTCATATACCGCTCACCTATCCAGAGCTCAGTGATCTATAATGCACTTGAGAACCAGGAAAAAAGCAATCACGTTGCTCAGAATCTAAAACAGATGCTGCCAGTTCCTTCTATGACACCGGACACATTCCCTGCTTTCCTGGAGGAGGTCCTCAGGACCTTCCTTGGAATCTGCATTTGCTTTACCCCTGAATTCTACTCCTATCTTGTAATAAAAATTACAAATGTAAAACAGTTTTTGTGTGTGTGTGTCTGAATCTTGGCAATTTGTTTTTTAAGCCCAACACAGATTAGGAGGTATTTTTTGGTATTGGGGAAGCCAAACCATTGCAGAGAGAAGTGACAGCTGCTAAAATTAAAGGAAGATACAGGGATTGTGGGCAGTGTGGGAGCCAATGGCCAACCCATCACACACCGTCCATCACAGGTCTGAAGGCACTGTTGTTCTGCAACGCAGCCATCTGTAGAAACGGGGGAAGCATTATCATCTGGAAGGGACGTTGGGGAGCATCTTGTCCAGCCCCTGGCCCCACAGATGGAGAAAACAAAGGCCAGGGAGTGACTCCTGTAAGGCCACGAGGTTAGTAAGCTTCAGAGACAAGGCCGACCCCAGGCTTTGCCTTTTGGTGTGAGGTTGGTAGAATGTCAGCTTCTTGATGGCCAGGACTGTTTTTCCTAGTATAGAGCCTGGCACAAAGAGTGCTTAATAAATGCACCTTGAATGAATAGTTGGGGTCTCCAGTTCATGTGCAGATCTTGTTTACACAGAGTTGTTTGCATGCCGTGTCTAGATTGTGAGATTCTTGAGGGTAGGGACTGTCTTTTGCCTTTCTTTGTATCCCCAGCATTTTGTACAGCCCTTGGCACATGTAGGGGTTTAATAAATGCATGTTGACTTCTTGTCGACTGATGTAAATTAATTCACCTCAACAAATACAAATCAGTTCAGTTCAATAAATGGTTTATCAAGAAGCTGCTGTTCGTCAGGTCTTGTGGTAAGTGCTGGGGATACAGAGACAAATCAGAAACAATCTGGATCCAGAAGACTCATCTTCCTGAGTTCAGATCTGGCCTCAGACACTAACTAGCTGTGTGACCCTGGGTGAGTCACTGAACTCTGCCTCAGTTTTCTCATCTGTAAAATTAGCTAGAGAAAGAAATGGCAAACTATTCCAGTATCTCTGTCCCAAAAAAACGCCAAATGGGGTCATGGGGAAATTGGACGTGGCTGAAACAACTAAACAAAATATAAAATAGCTTCAAAGAGAGAGAAGGTGTGAAGGGAGGAGAGGGTGAAATCAGGAAAAGCCTCCTGGAGAAAGTAGAGCCTGATTTGTACTTTGGAAGAAGCTAGAGATTTTTTGAGTCAGAGGTGAGAAAGGAGTGTATTAGGGGTATGGGAGACCATGAATATAAGGTACTTTACAGCCCCAAGAATGATCTTTCCCACCTCAGGACTATTTCCCTTTGACCATTACTTCTCTCCCCTCTTTTTTGAGGACTTTGTTGTATTGAGGCTTCTGTGTTAGACTCCATATGTGATCTGTGCCTCAAGTCTGTGAGCAACGCTAACCTCAGTTTACCCTCTTTTTTCCTTTACTGTGTATTTTGGAAATATGGTGCTTCTTTGTATATTAGATTAAAACCCTATGAAAGGAACCTTTGTGTCCTTAAGGAAGTTCTAGTTTATAACCAACCTTTAGCCAACCATGTACATAACATAGCTCTTGTTTTCTCCTACAACAGTGAATTAATTCAAGGATGTCTGATGCACAGACACAGCTGACTCGTAGTGCCAAGAATCCTGTGTTTAGAATCGCCAGACCTGAGTTGGGATCCTGGCCTTCTTCTCCCTTAATTATGAGACATTTCAGCTTCTACCCTCTTCTTCCTCCTTTTCTGTACTACTGTATTCCTTTACCCTCTGTTCTCTTTCCTTTCTCAGAACCCATAGGCCCTCAGCTAAATATTTTTATTTAACTCTCAAAAAATCAAGACATTATGGTTCTGAAGAGATACTTGTGTCTTCTGCATTAGAATGTTTGCATGGCATCATCATTCATCTCCTTTCAATTGCTTAAATAAATTTACTTTTGAAATTTCCTACTCATCAACTGTGAATGACTTAGCTATTTTCAGCATTATGATGATATAAGACTCTTCTGAAAGACACCTGATGAAAAATGTCTGCCACCTCCAGAGAAAGAACTGATAGAGTCTGAATGAAGATTGAAACAGACTTTTTAAACTTTAATTTTCTTGGTGGTTTTTTTTCTGGAGGGAGAAGTCCTGTGTTTTCTTTCACAACATGACTTAGATGGAAATAGGTTTTGCGTGACTGCATGTGTATAACCTATATCAAATGACTTCCTTTCTCAGTGAGGGGGGAAGACAAAGAGGGCAGGAGAGAATTTGAAACTCCAAATTTTAAAAAAATGAATGTTAAAAATTGTTTTTATGTGTAATTGGAAAAAAGTTTCAGTGCAGAAGCCATACAAAAAAGAAATTTCCCACTCAGCCGTGACTTTTTCATTGGATATATTTGAAAGACCTCTGTTCCAATAGAGATCCATTCTTTCCCCCGTAGGACTATACTCAGCATTGTAGTTACCCTAGTTAAGCCACGTCCTAAGTTTGTATCTTTCGCTTTTTAGGATACTATTATTCCAAGCTCTTGTTTTGTTTATAGTAGAAGATGCCAGGTCTTGTGTCATCTTGATTGTTCTTCCTTGGCACTTAAACTGCTTCTTTCTGGATACTTGTAGTATTTTTCCTTTGATATGGAAAATCTGAATTTGGGCTGTGCCATTTCTGGGACTTTTCATTTGGAATTACTTTCAGGAGGTGACTGGTGGGATTCTTTCTATCTTTACTTTGCCCTCTGTTTTCAATAGCTATGGGCAGTTTTCATTTGTGATTTCTTGAATGTAGGGTCTGCGCACCTTTTTTTTTTAATATCATGGTTTTTGATAGGTCCCTTGATTCTTAAGTGATCTCTTCTTGACCTGTTTTCTAGGTCAGTTATTTGCAATACCAGATATTTTACATTTTATTTAGTTTTTCAGCCTTTCGATTTTGTTTTAATATTTACTATCTGATGTCATTGATTTCTATTTGGCCTATTCTGATATTTAGGGAGTCCATTATTGGGGTAAAGTTTATTACTTTCTCTTATAAGCAACCTTTTCTGATCCTAATTCTTTCCTTCAGAGCTTTTATCTTTTGATTCATTTCTTCTAGGTATTCATGCAGTTCTTGGGAAAAATAATTTTTTTTTATTTGAGCCTCTGCTTGGAGTTGTTAGGACATTACTCTCTCTTAGATTAGAATTTTTGGTATCTCTGTCTCCAGTAATTCTTTATAGTGGTGGGAATTTTCTTTATTCATTTACAGCTTTATTCTTTCTTTATTCTTTATTCTATCTATTCTTTATTCAGTTTTAGTTCCTGACCTGGGACTTTGTGCCAGGACCAGATTCCACTCTGTGCTGGGCTTTCGTGTGGGATGGACAACCCTGCCTGGTCTTATTACAGATTGTTGGCTGATGTCTACCTCTTGGGTCTTTAAGCTTCAGAGAGCTGGATCTTTAGGACCATCTATGGTATATCAGGATGGAGTGTCAGGGACCTTGGAAACCTGGAGTGCTTCCCCACTTGTACTGGGGATAGCTGTTCCCACTTGCTTCCAGGATTCCAGTGAAATGTCAGTGAAAACAGAGTCAGAAGATGAAGTGTCTTGTGAAAGGAGACCAGTATCATTGGATTGTGGAATATGTGGCTGGGAAGGAATAAGACAGAGAAACGACTGGAAAGCTAGGAAGGGGCCAGGTTATAAATGGCATTAAAAGCTAGTTAGAAGTTTCATGTTTGTTCTTAGAGGTCATAAAGAGCCACAGAAGTTAACTGATGTGGGGGGATTGTGATTTGGTCACACTCATCTTGAGGAGTAGCAAAGGTTGAATAGGGAGAAACCTGAGGTTCCAATGAGGTATTATATGCAAAGCACTTTGCAAAGTTGTAGAAATACACTGTAGAAACAATTATGTAGCAATTGTGATAGTGGAAATGTGCTTCTATGGTCTATCACTAAGTGGCTGAAATAACAGCCCTGAACCGCCTTCCTACCACATAATGATGATATTATATTACATATGGAAGGCCTTCTGAAGATAAATGCTCAAATGGTCTGGGAGATTTTGTTGTCTCCCTTCTAGCAGGGCAGATGCTGGCCCCAGACCAAGGTGTGGCTCTCGGGCCTGGTGCCACAGGCCAAGAAGTAGTGGAGAGTTCAGCCAGGAAGAAAGACTGGAGACAGGCACAAATGTGCAAGAATTTACTCTGAGGCCTCAGTTGACAAACATTTCAAAATATGTGAATTCCTTTTAAAATTTGGTGATGTGTTTGTTTTTTCATTTGCCTTCAGTTACAAATCTCTCTCTCTCTCTCTTTCTGTCTCTTTCTCTTCCAAAGAGAGCTCTCTTCTCTCACAAAGAATAAAAGAGGAAGTGTGTGTGTGTGTGTGTGTGAGTGTGAGTGTGTGTGAAAGAGGGTTCAGCAAAACTAAGCACACCTCAACCTAGTCAGATGGTATATGCAATGTTTCACACCTATGGTCCCCACCATCCCCGAAAGAAGAAATGGGAGGTGCATTCTATCTAATCTCTGGGGCAAGCTTAGTCATTAAGCATACTGTTTGTTCTCTCTCTCTTTTGTTTTGTTTCTTCTTCCTCATGGTTTCTTCCATTGGTTCTACTTCTTTACAAGATGACTAATGTGAAAATATATTTAGTATGGATATATATGTAGAGCCTATATCAGACTGCAAAAAACTCAAAAGCTTGTGAACCGAATGTTTTAAAGTAAAAATAAATAAATATTTAAAAAATGACACAAACACAGTATTCATGAGCCATCATGGTGGGATAAGCAGAGTATTGATAGCATATATGTAGTACCGCTCTATGTGCCTTATTTTACTTGACCTAATTGGCGCCCCAGTTTTATACATGAGGAAACCCAGTCTCAGATTGATGAAGCGACTTGGTCAGGGTCACACAGCTAAGTAAGGGTCAGATCAGCCACAGTTGGACACATTGAAACTTGACTCTAGCATAGCGATGTCATTTTGGTCTTCTTTGAGAACGAAGGACAACAACCAAACCAAACCATTACAACCCAGTTCTATCTGATTCCAGTTTTGTCTACTACCCTGTGGTATCTCTTGGTTGTTGTTTGTCCTTGGTTTTCAAAGAGGACCATGACATCAGGAAGATGAGTGATCCCTTTTCACTGGGACCTTGTTATCTCGTGGTGGAGATAAGATCCATAAAGCAGTTAATGGATAACACAATATGACCCATGTAACAGCCATGGTTTCTGGTAGAATCAAGCTACTAAATCATATGGTCAGCTAGAACAGAATGGTGGAGAATAAGAAAGCAGGATCATAGAGATGGGAGAGTCTTTAGAGACTGTCCTTATCTTGGTGAGCCCATTTGGGGTTTTCTTGGCAGAGATACTGGAATGGTTTGCTGTTTCCCTCTCTAGCTCATTTTACTGATGGGGAAACTGAGGCAAACAGGGTGAAGTGACTTGCCCAGGGTCACACAGCTAGGAAGTATCTAAGGTCAAATTTGATCTCAAGTCCTCCTGACTCCCCAAATGGTGTCATGGAAAGTCAGATGTGATTGAAAATGACCAAACAACAACAAAACCTTCTGATTCCTTGGCTGGTGCTCTATCCACTGCACCACCTAGTTGCCCCAGCAAGAGGCGGCATAGTGTAGTGGAAAGAACACTGGATTTGGAGTCAGGGAAACTGAGTTCAAATCCTCCCTTTGCTGTTTCCTACCTATGGGACCTTGGCCAAGACACTTTCCCATTTTGGAGCTTCAGTTTCCTCATCTCTAAAATAAGGAGGGACTGAGGCTTAGATTAGATAATTTCTAGGGTCACTCCCAGCTCATAGTGTGCCATCATCCTATCCCTATTTATCAGAAAGAATCCTGGTCAATAAATCTGAACATGGCTAGTGGTAAATGAATTGCAGATTTCTCTAAACCTACAAAATTTTAAAGGCAACAGGGAATTTGAAGGTCATCTAATCCAACTCCCTTATTTTATAGTTGGCGGGGCAGGCCTGGGACCATGTAGTTACCAAGTGACAGCCAATATATAAGCATTTATTAGGCACCTACTATATGCTCGCACTAGGCTAGGCACAGAACTGGTGTTTGGACTCAGGGACTCCTTTCTTGGATAGAAACTTTTTATTTAATTTTGTTACTCTGTTCTCCAGTGTCAGCAAGGGCCGCATGATCTGCTTTGCTGCCTTTTAAGAGGGTATGATTCTGGAAGTAAAATGAGCCAGCCTCCTGAATCAGTCCTGGATATGGGCCAGCCATGTTGGTGACTCAATCTGGTTTCTGTTGCTACTGCTGAGGTGCAGGAATGCCTTGTATCGAGCACATAAGGACACAGATGGTTCCTGTGGACCCTCACAGTAGCAGAATAAGGTCAGGAAATTCATGAATTGCCTTCTCTTAAAAGATCAAATGGATGCATTGAAGTGGGAGGAGATGCCCTAAAGAGAGAATGAGGAAAGAGATGTGGCCTCGGACTGGGAAGAAGAAGCATCTTCCTCCTTCTTTAGGCCTGTTGTGTTCATAAGACCCTGCTGCCCATGGCGTCATTGGATGTGAAAAAATGAACAAGAAGAGGCATGCTAACCAAATTGTCCTTTTTAAGTTTGGTCAGCCCATCAGGTAATCAACAAATATTTATTAAGTATTGAAAACATTATGCTAAACCTCTAAGGTTATTCAGCGTCTCTGGGCTTCACTTTTTTTCTCTGAGGAATGAGAGTGTTTTGGTCTGGACCTGACCTGATCTGGTCTGGCAGTTTATGTTTGATATTGGAATGAAATGAGATGCCTGGAGGTCATCCGACATTTAATGAAAGGAGATTTCCTTAGCCATGGGAGGGGAGACATTATTTGACTGTGTTGCTGTCGAGGGTATCATCATCTTCCCAGTCGCCATAGTGACAACCTCCAGCGTTATTCTCTGCTCCGCTTTGCACTTACTTAGTCCCCATGTCTAATCTATCACCAAGTCTTCCTTTGTGATGTTTCTCACATCATTCCCTTTTCCTCCATTTCACACAGCTGCCCCTTGGGCCATTTGCAGTCATTAGATGAAGTGAAGGATTTTTGTCTCTTGTGTCAAGTCTCTCAGTCTATCCATCTCCCATTCGGTAACCAAACTGATCTTCCTAAAATATAGATCTGACCGTAACACAGACCCTCCCTTTGCCCCCCATTCTTTACTCAGTAAAATTCAGTTTATACAACTTATGTCAAATGTAAAAATCTTATATTTTGCTTTTAAAAGCCCTTCACAATTGGGCATGTTGGTGATGTATGACTCTAGTTTTTGCTGTTGGGGAGGTTGAGGCTGGTAGATTACTTAAACTCAGAGGCAGAGGCACAGGCTCTGCCCCAGCCTCTTTCTCAAAGACCAAATCTTAAACCCATTTTACTCAGGAGCTCATAGATTGGACAACACTAGGTCCCTGCGCAAGCACCGCTTAGTGACTATTTTTTGGGCCCTCCTGGTTCAGAGTGAATGTCTATGGTAACCGTTTCACTTTCGGCCAGCAACCCTGAGGGTCTTTCCTTCCCAGTTTGATGATTTTTTTTTTAATTGAAGAGGCTATCCATTGCTCACTTTTTAAAGAGGCCTATTCACTGAATGAGCATTACCTCAATCAAAGTGAGAACCTGAAAAGATCTTAGCCTGAAAGGGCCAGGTTCTTCCAGTGCATCCTGGGCCATCCCCAGTTATCCTGATGACTATGTGGCCACTGGACCCAGATGGCTCTGGAGGAGAAAGTGAGGCTGGTGACCTTGCACAGCACTCCCTCACTCAAGTCAAAGTCAATTGCAAGTCATGTCATCATCTCCCTGTTTTTTCTTTTCTTGGTGTCCCCAGAACTTACTTAACTCAGTGCCTGGCACACAGTAAGTGCTTAATAAATGCTTATTGATGATGATAATGATGATGTACATTGATTGAGCAGAATGAAGCTTTCTTGTCTGTCAGTTGCCCATCATGGTCTGCCAATCATGAATCAGAGCAGCTAGAAGTCTTATCTATTTGTACTTGGGTGAAAATATGAATTTTATTATGAAGAGCTTGCTGTTATCATATGTACATATAATAAATATGGATAAACTTTAAATAGTAATAAATTAAAAATTATAGATACACAGTATAATTCAGCTTATAACTTTCAAAGTAATCTTGGTTTCTGTGTATTTTGTTTTGGCCTCATTTGATTCTTTTCTTTTTTGGGGGTGTAGAGGTGGGAAGATGAATTTTTATCTCTAATCCTCTCTCCTTTCCACCCCAATTGCAAAAAACCCCCCAAAACCCTCATAACAAGTATGCAGAGTCCAGCAAAACAAATTCCCACATAGGTCTTGTCCAAAAATATGTGTCTTATTTTGTATGTTGATTCCTTCACTTGTCTAGCGGGAAATAGGTAGGATGCTTCATTATCAGTTCTTTTGAACCACAGTTGGCCATGGTATTGATAAAAAGTCTTTCAAAGTTGTCTGTCTTTGATATTATGTAGACCGCTTTGAATCAGTTCATATCGGTCTTCCCAGGTTTTTCTGAAATCATCCCTTCCATCATCTTACGACACATTAGTATTCCTTTACGTTAATATGCCATAATTTATTCAGCCACTCCTCAGTTGATGGGTATCCTCTTAATTTACATTTTTTTGCTGTAACAAAAAAGGTGCCATAAATATTTTTATACACGTGGGTCCTTTTCCTCCTTGGATCTGTAAGCCTAATGGTCATAATCACAAGGTCAAATGGTTTATACAGCCAGTCCCTTCATTCTAGGTATAGTGACTTACCTAGAGGAAAATATAGATTTAGAGTTAGGATGAACCTTGGAGGTTGTTCTGGGTTGGGCCTGACTCTGGCCAGTCCTCAAGTAGTCTAGGTTCGATATTGGAATAAAATGGGCTGAGCCTAAGTCATTCAATGGTTAACCAAAAGATTTGCTTAGCATTAGAAGGAGAAGGATATTCAAAGCAATCCTGGCTTAGATGTAATTTGTTTTGGCCTTCATTTGGTTCTCTTCTTTTTTTGGGTGGTGCTGGTGGTGGTGGTGGTGGGGAACCCTCTCTCTAGATAGGAGGACACCTTGAATTTATTCAGCTGGGCAAGGCTCCCTTATTTGCATTGCCCTTTGGGATCCACCAGCCCAACCTGTCTCTGCCTTCCTCAGGTCGTCGTTATTGTTCTGTATTTAGCTGATGAAGAAAGTGATGTCAATGTCATGAGCCCTTAGTCCTCTGAGCCAACCAAGTTTCAAGAAATGTCCCAGTACTTTATTTACTTTTATTCATTCATTCACTTATTTGTTCATTTATTCATTCATTTATCTATATTTTAAAATTTTTATTCATACTTTTTGTCATTTATCCCATTTTTAGACTTTGAGGAGGAAGGGGGAAGATAAGAATCAATACTTTTTAAAGAAAAACTAACCTAACCTGTACTAGGGGATAGGTTAGGATACTGTCCTACCCCAGAGGTCATATCGTCCAATGGCACAAGTCAAGCAGACAGCAATGAGCAGACTAGGGATTTGAGGTCAGGTCCTTTGATGCCAAGTCTAGGGCTTTTCCTGTTATGCCACATTCATGTTTACTGAGTCCCAGTGCTTTCCTCCTGACGGCCCTAGCTTTCATCCTGTAGTGAGTTGTGAGCTTTGGAAAATGTCTAACTGATGTAATAAATTTCATAGGCAAAGTTCAACATAATCACAATCTGTCATGCCATGTCTTGTATATACTTCCATTTCTCGAATGTGAAGTTGGTTGCGTTTTTCCTGTTCCATTTTAGAGATAAGGAAATTCAGCTTCTGAGAAGTTAAGTAATATGTTCTCAAATAGCTATGAATCATAACTTATTTCTGTAGGACCTACACTGGTTCTGTGGGATAGGTATTAGGATTCCCATTTGACAGATAGGGACACTGAGGCTCAGTGAGGGTAAGGGATCAGATAACTAGCCTTAGAGCCATGAATAGAACCCAGGTGTTCTGACTTTCAGGCTTGTGTCTTGTTACACCATGCTACAGTTTAGGTAGAGAGGATGGTCTTTTAATTTTCAAGATTTAATTTTAAATTCTGTTAGTTTTCAATGCTTATTTAAAATACTTTAGTAGAAAGACTGTTTTCATGTGGAGAGTACTGTTGTACTGGTCTCCACAAAACATTATAGGAGTTTTGTGTATAATTCATCCTTTTTTGGCTATGATAAAAATGTCTGGGATAAAAGACTTTTTACCTTGGTACCTGTTGTGTGTGTAAACACAGAATCCCAGAATTTGAGTATTAGAAGGAATCTCTATGGCTGTCTAGTCCTACCTATACCTAAAAGGAGATCCTGCTGCAGAATATCTGACAAATGGACTTCCAGGCTCTTCTGGAAGACCTCCAAGAAGGGGTAGCCCATCCTGTTTTTCAGCTGTTTTGGTTGTTTTGTTGTTCATTTGTTTCAGTCATGTCCATCTCTTTGTGGTCCCATTCGGGATTTTCTTGGCAAAGATACTGGAATAGTTTGCTATTTCCTTCTCCAGCTCATTTTACAGATGAAGAAACTGAGGCAAGCAGAGGTAAGTGACTTGCCCAGAGTCACACAGCTGGTAAGTATCCGAGACTAGATTTGAATTCCTCAAGATGAGCCTTCCTTACTCCAGGCCTGGTGTTCTGTACACCATGGCACCACCTAGCTGTGTTTTGGTTGTTATAAAAACTTAAATTTGTTGTTACCATTTCCACCCATTGTTTCCAGTTTTCCATTCTGGGATCATATGGAAGATTTCTTCTCTACATACTTGAAAACAACTTTCACATCTCCCAAGTCTTCTCTTCTTCAGCCTCAACGTGCCATTCTTTCCAATGATACCCTTGTCACATGGCCTCAAGGTTCTTCGCCATTCTTTCTGCCCTCCTGTAGATCCTTTCCAGCTTATTGTTAAACTCTGGGGATGCCCAGACCCGATCACCCACTTCTAGATGGGATCTGATTTCCTTGGGGCAGAGTAGAGCAGGATTGCCATCCCCTTATCACTAGAACCTTGTTTTGTTAATGTAGCTTTCTTGGCTGCTGCCATGACTCATCATGAGCTGGCAGTCCACTGAATCCGCCAGATCTTCTTTAGACAGATTACTGTCTATCCAGCATATCTACCATGTCTGTCCATACTTCCTGGGTCATCTCCAGTCGTCCTGGTGAATATCAGACCACTGAACCCCGATGGCTCTGGAGGAGAAAGTGAGGCTGGTGACCTTGCACAGCCTTCCCTCACTCAAATCCAAGTCAAATGCAAGTCACATCATCATTTCCCAGCTTTCCTGGTTCCAGTTCCAGTTCATCTTCCATATAGTTGCAGCAGTGGCATTTCTAAAACTCAGATCTCCCCCTCTTTGAGAATGAGGAATAAACACAACACACCACCACTAACAACCATTCCTCCTCCATCTTGTTCTTATAAAATCAATTTTCAAGTGCAAAATTTTACATTCATGCTTATTGAATTTCATTTTTCAAGTCCCGTTCTTTAGGTTGTCAAGAGCCTTCTGGATCCTGACTCTGTCATCCAGTGTGTTGATCAGCCCTCTCAGCTTAATGTCTTCTTCAAATTTGATGGACGTGCCATTTCTGCCTTAATCCAAGTCATTGATCAAATCATTAAATGACAGATCCATCACTAGGGTGCTGTGCCAGAAAGACCTTCTGTCGTGTTGACAGCAAACCATCTACAGCCACTGAATCCAGCCAGTTATGGTTCGCATCCCCCCATATTCTCTGTGAGAAGAATATAAGATACTTTATCAAGCATTCTGGTAATGTCTAGGCAGACTAGACCCACAGCATTCATCTCATCTACTAGTATATGATGCTGTCAAAAGGAAATACAGTGAATCTGGTCTGACTTGCTCATGATGAAACCATGCTAGGTTTTTGTGATCATTTCTCCCCTTATTAGATGTATTCCTAGTATTATGTAGCACTATAAGGTTTGAAACTAAGGCAGACAGAGGCTGAGTGACTTGGACAGGGCCACAGATCTAGTAAGTATCTGAGGCTGAATTTGAACCTAGGTCTTTCTGACTCCAGATTCAGCACTCTGTGCACTGAGGGGCCACCTAGCCTCTGCTAAGGTGAGACCAATGCCAGAACTAACAAAGATCTTTAGATTAAAATAATGACAAAAGACCTAACTCTTCTTGTAACTTGCTTTTGCCAAACTCAGATAAAAGACTGAGAATCTTACCCAAACCTGAACTCTAACTGGCTCAGATATTACCTTTCCCCAAAGAACATTAAAGATTTCATTAATGATTCCCCCCTCCCCCCGTATGATTTGGAGCAAATGATTGAGGAGATGCTATAACGTCTTGTTATAGTTGAACAAGGGCTGGATTTGGAGTGAGAAGGCCTGCATTCAAATCCTAGTTTAGCCACTGACAACCTTTGTGCCCTTGGACCTTTGTGACTCTTTGAAGATCAGGAAGAAGAATGGTCTCAAAACTATAAAGAGATTGAATCTACTTTAGAAGAAAAATAATCTTTTTTTTGTTCCTATAAATTTTCAAAGGCTTAAAAAAAGTCTGCTAGATTGAACAGAAAATGAACTGAATTTTTCTCCATGCTTCCTTATGTGTGTGTTATATTAGCAATAAATGTCAGGCAGATGATGGCCGTATGGTTTTATTGTGCAATGGGAAAGAACATTTGATCTTATTCCCATCTGACTGAAAAAAGGATTTCTTGTCATTCTGCTTTGGGTGTGGTGATCTATTAAGGTGGCTAACGTTTATTTCTCTTTTGGAATATTTTTTAAGGCAGAGCAAACTTTTGAACTAGTCTTTTTTAATTAAAAAATGGAGCTTTTATTGAATAGCCTGGCTCGTAACTGAGAAGTAATAGTGAAGCAAAACAAAAATCCACACGGACCATACAGGCAGGGAAGGAGGGTGGTGCAGTGGGAAGAAGGCTGTGCTTAGAATTGAAAGATTTGTCTTCATATTTTGACTCTGATGTTTGCCACGCGCATGGCCTTGGGTAAGTCACTCCACTTCAGGCAATCTCAGTTTCCTCCTCTCTGAAATAAGAGGGTCGGATTCTGACATCTGTCCCAGATCTATATCGCTGGTCCTGTTTCTAACAGAGAATGCCTCATTCTGTCCTCATAACCCATCACCTTTCCACTGAGAGGAGGGAGACATTTTATCTTTACTCCTCTTGGGTCAATACTGGTCATGGGTTGCGGGGATCTGAATTCTGATGGCTTTTAATTGTGTTCCTTTATGTTTTGGTGGTCATTGTGCATATTCTGTTGGTCCTGCTTGCTCATACAAGGCTTCCCATGTTTTATTGGATTCCTCATGTCCACCATTTCTTACTCGTGATAATATTCCATTGTATTCAAATACCACTTTGTTCAGGTGTTCCTCATTTGGTGGGAGCATCCAATATGTCACCATTTTTTCAATTCACAGAGTCCTGTTTATATGTTTTGGTGTTTATGGGAACTTTCTCCTCTGTGTTTGATCTAGCAATGCTACTCTTGGTCATATACTCCAAGGAGGTCAAGGCACAGAAACGGTTCAAAGAGAGTCCAACCCAAGGAGGTCAAAGGTCACAAATAGGTGTGACACCTTTTTTAAGCACAGTTGCCTGGTTGATACTACCATCCTTCCACCCATCCCTCTTGACTCTTCTCTCTCACTTTTCTTCCTCGATATCCAGTCAATTCTACCTCAATATCTCCCAGTTCCATCTCCTTCTCTTTATTCACAGTTACCACCTTGGTCCATACCCTTGTCATCCTTTACCTAGAATATTGCTATAGCCTCCTAACTGATCTTGCCTCCAGTCTTTCCTGGCTCCAGTCCAGTCCATCTTCCACATAGCTGCAGCGTTAGCATTTCTAAAACTCAGATCTCCCCATGTTCCCTTGCTACTCAAAACCCCTTACCCAAAACAGCTTCACTGGTTCCCCATGCCTCTGGAAGAAAACACAAACTCCTCAGCATGGCATTTATAAAATGAGATTTGTTATTAAGTCGTTTCAGTCACATACAACTCTTCATGACCTTATTTGGGGTTTTCTTGGCAGAGATTCTGCAGTTGTTTACTATTTCTTTCTCCAGCTCATTTTATAGAAAAGGAAACTGAGGCAAACAGGGTGAAGTGACTTGCCCAGAGTCACACAGCTAAGTAAGTGTCTGAGGCCAGATTTGAACTAATGAAGATGAGTCTTCCTGATTCTAAACCTGTTGCTCTATCCACTGTGCCACCTAGCAGCCCTAATAATGAGACTAACTGCCTACATTTCCAGTCTTACTTAATTTTATTGTCTTTTACAAATTCTTTCTTCCAGTCTTGACTGGCTTGTTAACTTTTCTTCATGAATCCAGCTTTCATGCTTTGCCCCTGTAGTATGTGGAATGCACTCTTTTTTCCTCTTAGAATGTCTAGCTTCCTTCAAAGCACAGCTCAAGTGGCATCTCCTACATGAAATCTGATTTTCTCCATCTTTAGTCATACTATATATTGGCTCAGTTATCATCTCTATGCGGATTACTTGTCCTCCCCAAGCTACACTATATATACACTAGTTATTCAGTCTTAATCCCTCTCCTGAGTTCTAATCCAACCTCAGCAATTGCTTGTTGGACATTTCAAGCTGGCAGTGCTGTAGCCATCTCAAATTCACCTTGCCTACTTTGTAAATCCTCCCCTCTTCTGAACGGGTATCACCAGCCTTCTAGTAACCTTGGTTTGCTACCATGGTGGTTTCCTTGACCTCTCTCCCTCATGCCAGACAGTGAATCCATGACCCAATCCTGCAATTTGAACCTAGGTCTTTCTGACTCCAGATTCAGCACTCTGTGCACTGAGGGGCCACCTAGCCTCTGCTAAGGTGAGACCAATGCCAGAACTAACAAAGATCTTTAGATTAAAATAATGACAAAAGACCTAACTCTTCTTGTAACTTGCTTTTGCCAAACTCAGATAAAAGACTGAGAATCTTACCCAAACCTGAACTCTAACTGGCTCAGATATTACCTTTCCCCAAAGAATATTAAAGATTTCATTAATGCTTCCACAGCATCTCTTCAGTTTGGCCTCCCCTCTACTCACACAGTCATCATTCAAGTCCAGGCTTTCATCACCTCTTGCCTGGTCCATTGAGGATATCTCCTAACCAATCTTTTGACCATAGGCCTACCCCTAGAATCCCTCCTTCGCACAGCTGCCAAAGTGACTTTCCTAAAATGCATCTCTGATCACCTTCACTCTCTACAACAAATTCTGGTAGCTCCCTATTGAATGAAGGAATGAAAAACAAATCAGTATTATGCACTTATTATTAACTAAACAGCACATTAATAGTTGGGATATAAATGCAAGAAAACAAGACATCTCTTGTCCTCAAGGGGCTTATAATTCTAATAGAGAAACACAACATGTATCTAAGAGTGGTGGCCAGGAAGGGGTGTTTTGGGAAAGAAAGGAGGAGGAAATCATTGGAGCCATCCGCCAAAGGAGTTGTCCAGGAATGGTAGTATTGATTTGATTGTCGATTTAGAACTAAGAGCTTGGAAGAGGATGGGGTTTGGGTCTGGGTTGGAGGTGCCCTAGTTGGCATGGTAAGGAAATAGCTAGGAGATGTGGAAAGCCCAAGACGGGGCAAACCCAAGTGACTACTCACCATTTGGAGCCTAGGGTCACAGAGATTGGGAGCAAAGAGGCTCTTTGGGTTAAAATATCAACTCCTTTGTTTGAAAAATGAAGCTTTTCCCGACCTGGCCCCTTCCTCCCTAACTTTTCTTTTTACACTTTACTCCCTTCTTTGCCCTCAGTGTTCTAGACATACTGGCCTACTCAGTATTCTGTATGCACAATACTTTAGCTCCCACCTCTTTGCCTTTGTGCTGGCTGGCCCTGAAATGCATTCCTTCCTCACCTTCATGTCTGAGAATCCGTGCCCTTCTGTAAGACTGATTATCTTTCCTCAAGAAGCTTTTCCCGGTCCTCCCAATTCCTAGAGAACTCCCTCCCCAAACTACCTTGTATTCATTTTTTACATATTATTTATAGGCTTACGTGGGTCCCTGTTGGCTCCTCCATGTAACCCCCTTGAAATCTGAGATTGTCCTTAGCACGATCCCTGGCAGATAGTGTGACTGGCGACAGATGAAATGACTGAGGAAACAAAGGTCCGGGCTTCTGGGCATAGCGATTTATGAAGCAATGCATGCCGGTCACGTAAGAAATCAGGACCAAACCCCTCAGCTTTGATGCTGGACCCCAAATCCAGGGGGAGACTAATTTTTATACATTAAAAACAATCAAGTAAGACCAATTAATTAAAAGAAAATGATTGACCAGGATACAAAATTAGGCAATCTGATTTTTAATTGGAGGAAAAATTAAGAACTTCCCAAATTGGGAGAGAGAGAGTGAACAGGTACAGTTCCCTGAAATCAGGAAAAGAGGTGGCCCACTCCCCCCAGGTGTCTGTAAACAATTAAAGGAACATAGGAGCTATAACTGATCAGTACAGATGAGAAATATTGGGTTGCTTGAGATGTACAGTTGTGAGAAAACTCCTTGTAATCCATCTTCAGATCTGACTGGGTCTCTGGTCACTTTAACCTAGGTTCTTAGTTAAGGGTCTCTAAAGAGCAGATAGAGCTGGTCCAGTTTCCCAGCCATGCAGGACTAGATTCAAACAATGCAGTAAGATTTTCTCCCAATTCTCTTAATTTAATTAGACTAGGTCAGGGGTGGGGAACCTGTGGCCTGGAGGCCACACGTGGCCCTCTAGGCCCTCAAGTGCAGCCCTTTGACTGATTCAGACTGAATCAGGCCACGTGTGCCCTCCAAGCCGCAGGATCCTCACCCCTGGACTAGACCCATAATTGAAGAGAAAGGAACTGAATGAACTAGCTCCAGAATTGAGTTGCAAGATGGAGTCAGTGTGGTTCACCCAATTTCCACTGTCACCTGCTGTCTAATCCCCTCAATTCCCTCAACTGTAAGCATTTAATAAATGCTTACTGTTGATTGATTTTGTCCATAGATGTAAAATATAAGCTCCTTGAGGGCAAGACCTCTTGTTTTTGCCTAGGACAGTGCCTTGCATACTTAGATACTTTGTTGAATGAAATGGTTCTCTATTCAACACTGCTATTTTCAAGGTGACAAAAGGTTGTTTTTTTTTAAAAAACACGTTCTAATTTCTCCATTTTATTTCCTTCTCTCGTTTTCAAGGTTTCATATTTTGTGCTTAATGTGGATTTGCTTATGATGTTTCTAATGCTCAGTGGAAATAGGCTTGATTCTGAATTCCTATAAAACCTGATGAATAGTTAGAATTGGAGACTTTAGCTATAGGATATTGGCCTTGAAAATTGTAACTCTAGTTGGGACTTACGTAATTATGATGAGCAATCTAAAATTTTCAGATGAGTAATTTGTGATGCTCTGGTTTACTTTCCTTAGAGAAGGTCAAGGCAAAAATATAACTAGTGGGAAAGTGAGAATCAGGATTAAAATGTTTTTCTCTTTAGGTTTATTTTTGCCCTTAAGTCATTTTTGTTTTTATTTGAGACCGTTAGTGTAATCCTTCTCCAATTAATACAGTCACAGAAGGCCTAGATAGTTCTGTTGAATCACTTAAAAGTGAGGTAGGTGTCAATTAATCCTTAATGAATCTGAAAGATTTGTAAGAGTTTGGGCCATTGGATGAAAGCAGGTAATGCTTGGAAGGAAATCTCTTGTGATTGGGGAAAGAATAAGATACGAGGCTGGATATACCTAAAATGCCACTCATCATTCCCCCATTTTGGATTACAGGGTGCTCGGGTAGAAAGTGGTAAAGGCAATGATTGAACTTTGGGGTCCCATACTTCATTCTCATGTTCTTCCTCTTTCCTATGAGATAAGAAGGAAGGAAACAAGGCTTGATTAAGCCTCTACTATGTGCCAGACACTCTGCTAAGTGCTTTACAAATATTATCTCACTCAATCCTCACAACAACCCTGGGAGGGAGGTGCTCTTATGATGCCCATTTTTCAGATGAGTTAACTAAGGCATACACCACTTAATCAATGTGTCTAGGGTGACACAGCTGTAAGTCTCTGAGGTCAGATTTGAACTCAGGTCTTTCAACTCTAAGCCTAACACTCTATCCACTGTTCTAGTTAGGAAGATAGGGAAGCCAAATGACAGATTAGGTAATTTTTAGTAGAATAAGACAGTCCCCCAGGAGGATACTGTATTTAGTGTTAGGCAGCATCTCTAAAAGGAAGCCTTTTTTAAAAATTTTTTTTCCTTGTGTGAAAGCCAGTTTTCAGGAGTAGCTCCTTACAATGTAGGCAGCTCTTTTTAGATATTGTAAGGTTAATGGGGAATAAGATCTTCCCCGCCCATCCATAGGCCTCATGTGGAGCCCATTAAGGGAAGCTTGCTTGTAGGAAGACTTACACACCTTTTGTTAATTTCTGAGTAGGCACTGAGCCTGTTAGCTAAAAGAGTATATATTGTGAGAGGTGAGCTTTTGCTTTTGGGGCTTGCTTATGAGAAAGATGTTGTGGTTCCCTAGTTGAGACTCTGAGTGGCCGTATGTTCAGAGCCTCCCGACTTCTCAGAGGTAAAGGCTCTCTGGATTCAGTGGTGGATGCAAAGCTTTGATTCAGGCCAGTAGAGCCCTGTCTATTGGTCTTTATTTCTCTTCTCTATATTTTTTTTCTGTTTAATTAGAGAAGATTCTTGACTCCTGAAGCAGCTGTCTTTTGTAGTAAAACAGATAAAAGAGCCTGCACTAGCCGCCATCCTGGGTATGCCAATGTGGTTGCCGTTACAGATACAGTCATGAAAAAGATCTTTCTTGGAGCAGCTTGGTATGGTGCAAAGACTTGCAGTCAGGAGATATCTGGATTTGAATCCTGCCTTTGACACTTATTAGTTTTAATGACTGAAACCTTGCGAGAGAGCTTGTGGTTTACTACTAGATTTCTTTCTTTCTTTTTTTTTTGGAGGGGGGAAGGCAGGGCAATTGGGGTTAAGTGACTTGCCCAAGGTCACACAGCTAGTAAATGTTCCAAGTGTCTGAGGCCGGATTTGAACCTTGAATGTCTCTACTCACTGAGAAACCTAGCTACCCCTAGATTTCTTTTTTTAAGGACCATGCCTTAAAGCCAAATCGATCTGACTCTCACTGATAGGTCCCCAGCCCAAGCCTCTCTTGGTCCTTGTTTGGGTTTTGATGTCTCTGAGTGAGTATAAATAGCAATTGTTGCTGTTTTGGCCAGAAACTCTGAGGGCCTTTCCCTCCCAGATTGATTTTTTTTGGGGAGCTAGGAAAAAGAGGCCATTTTTTGCTTCATTTCTTACCTAACTTTAATCACTGAATAGGAGTTGCCTCAAACTGAGACCTGGGAAAGACCTTAGCTCAAAAAGGTTGAGGTCTCCCTCTTTACCTGGCTCATCTCTAGTTGGTCTGCCACTGGACTCAGATGACTCTGGAGGAGAAAGTGAGGCTGGTGACTTTGCATAGCTCTTCCTCACTTCAGTCCAATTCACTTGTATGTCATTGAATCACTTTCCTGATGTCATTGGTCTTCCTTGAAAAATGGACAAAAACCAATAATAACATTTTCAAATAATTAAGTATTAAAAACATTAAAATAACAGTAGCTAGTATTTATATAGTGCTCTAAGGTTTGTCAGGTGCTTTACAAACATCTCATCTGGTCCTTACGACAACCCTGTGACGTAGGTACTGTTATTGGCCCAATTTTACAGAGGGGGAAACTGAGACAGAGGACAAGTTACTTGGCCCAGGGTTGCAAAGCTATTAAGTGTCTGAGGAGGGAGTAAGTAAGCATTTATAAAAGCACCTACTATGTGCCAGGCTCTGTGCTATGTGCCTTTTACAGATATTAGTGCCTTTGATCCTTACAGCAGCTCTGGGAGGTAGGTGCTATTATAATTATTATATTTTATAATATATATATTGTAATTTATATAAAATATATATTATAATTTATAGTAGAGTGTAAGGGGGAAAAAAGGATCCTAAGTCTAGAGTTGAGGGACATCCATGGTCATCTAGTCCAACTGCCCTTATCTTACAGATGAGGAAATGGAAGCCCTCAGAGAAGTGACTTGCACGAGGTTACACAGGTAGCAAATATAAGAGGTAGAATTAGAACCCGGCTCCTCTAACTTGAGTAAATGCTCTTTCTACTCAGTAATTGCTTGTTCAGTCATTTCAGTTGTGTCCGAATCTTTGTTTCCACCATTTGGGGTTTTCGTGATAAAAACACTGGAGTGGTTCGCCGTTTCCTTCTCCAGCTCATTTTACAGATGGGGAAACTGAGGTAAATAGGGTTATGTGACTTGCCCAAAGTCACGCAGCTAGTAAGTATCTGAGGCCAGATTTGAACTCAGGTCTTTCTGACTCCTGATTCAGTGCTGTCCCCATGCTAGTTGTATGGCTTTGGATAAAGCCATTTAATCTGCCCACTTCCTCATTGATAAAATTGGGCAGAACAGTACTACCTGTACTACCTCCCACCTAGCATTATTGTGGAGATCAAATGGTATCATTTATGTGAACCTTGCAAACCTACACGTCCCCTGAGATCTTTTAGGGTTGGCCTTTTTTGTTTTTAACTTTTGGTTCCGTCCTGGCAAATGAGGATTTTTTGTGTGGAGGATGCAGATTCATTTGGTTTCCTGTTGGGGAGTTAAAAATGTTATGCTGAATGGGCCCATGGCAAAACAAAGCTTTTGTTTTCGTTTGGTTTTGCTTAAAAAAAAATGGGTCCTCTGAAGTTTAAGAGAATGGGTAGCTGAGGGGCTTTTAGTGAAGGGAGTAGTTTGATGTCCAAAGCCTTGGCACAAAACCGGCTGGGCCACCCAATTGTGAAACTGTAATTATTGGCAGGAAGGATGTTAAGTGGAGTTGGCTGCATTCTCTGGCATTGGCACCCAAAAGATCATCCAGCTGTTGCTCAAACCAGGCTTGGCACAGAAGAGAGCTGGCACATGTCTGGAGCTGGTTGTTAAGAGATCAGTCACCCAGGTGGGCTCTTTTCAGCTTCCTCCAAGGAAGTTTGGATTTCTGATGGGGGGTGGGGCTGGAGTGAGTTCTGTGCTATATCTGACATATAGTAGGTACCTAATAAGAGCTTGTTGAGTTGATTTGATGCATTTTTGGAAGAAGGTGGTTTTCCAGATGGGGTTCTTATGAATGCAAATATAGAGGGTCAATATTACCTCATCTGGGGAAATGGATTCAAATAGATTCAAATAGCCTAGGGCTGTCTACCCTCTCCATATTTCAGTGAGGGGTTTGTCATTCATCTAGCAAGGTACTATTCTTAGAAATTTCAGAGTCCTGGGAAGAAGTCCTAGATATGTGTTTTAAAAGAAAATTTGGAAAAGACAACCAGCTATGTGTCTATGTGTCTATGATCTATCTATATATTCACATCCATATTGATAGGTAGATTTTATGTATATTATATTTGTGTGTGTGTATATGCTTACATACACACACATTTCAGTCATGTCTGACTAAGTGACCCCATTTGAGATTTTCTTGGCAAAGATGCAAGAGTGGTTTGCCGTGTGTGTGTGTGTCTGTGTGTGTGTGTATGTTTATATCTATATTTATATCTCAACTATGTGGCAAAGTGGATAGAGTGCCAGGCCTGGAGTCAGGAAGACTTGAGTTCAAATCCAGCATCAGACACTTCCTAGCTGTGTGACCCTGGGCAAGTCATTTCACCCTGTTTGCCTCAGTTTTCTCATCTGTAAAATGAGCTGGAGAAGGAAATGGCAAACCACTCTGGTATCTTTGCCATGAAAATCTAAAAGGCGGTCATGAATTTTTGGACACAACTAAAAAATGATGGAACAACACACACATACATACGTACATGTTTGTATTTTGTAGTACTTTTAAAAAAATATCCCCTTAGAGACATGGGATTATGGGTCATGAGCTAAAAGGCATCTTAGAAGTCATCTAGTCCAACCATATTTTACGTAGAGGTGAAGTGATTTGTCCAAGGTCTTATAAGTGATAAGTAGAAGAGACAGGATTTGAACTCAGGTCCTGCCCTGTGTTTTTACCATATTGCCAATTACTTGGTAGCTAGAGGTTATAGCTGAAAGCAGAATGAGAGAATTAAAAAAATGAATAAATAAAAAAGCATTCATTAAGGTTAAGTACCAAGCACTTTGCTAAGTGAATACAAAATGGAAGGCAAGCCTTGCCCTCTAAGAGTTTACATTCTAAATGGGGGAGAAATATGGGGAGTAGTGGCCAGGAAGGGATATTTTAGTTTAGAAGTTATGAGGATGGTCATTGGAGCCATTGGGAAGGAAAATGACACACCTTTAAAGGAATTAATAAGAGCTGCCTTAATTTATGTATATAGCTTGTTAGGTTCACAAAACAATCCTGTTTGGTATATTAAAAATGGTAAAGGCCTTTAACTCTCTTAACCCAAGTTCTTGAAAAGTCACTCAGTGAGTAATTGCTGGAATGACTGAATTTTTCTTTTTTTGTTTCCCTACCCACTCTCCCCTCCCCTTTACAGTCTTTAGTGCCATGTCTTGTAGGTGAAAAAACTTGAAAGGGCAATATTTCCATTAAAAAGAAATAAATGGGAATATAAATGGGAAATGGGAAAATGGGAAATGGGAAATGGGAAAAAGTCAAAATAGAAAAATCTACTTATTAAGGGATTATGTTTTTGCTTGCTGAAAAGTTGAGAATGAACTTTGATTTAAAAAGTTCTGTGTGTTTTCAAAGGGGAGACAGCATGGCCTAATAGATAGATAGAAGGTTAGTATGAGAGGCAGGAATCAAGCATTTATTAGTACCTACTACATGCCAGGCACCATGACAACTATGTTTGGGGGAAAAAAGGCAAAAAAGAAAGTCCCTGAAGGAAGAGTAAATACAGGGTTAATGTGTATGTGTGGGGGTGGGAGAGTGGGGTGATAGGGTTGAAGACAGAGCCTCCGAAAGTCTCAAAATTTAACTGAAATAACTAGGCTACTAGCTTAAGCCTGTAGCTGCTGAGCCTAAAGTTAATTGCCCACATGCCAGCTGAACAGAGTATATTATAATTTTTGTAAGATAGATATAAATATTTCCTTTTTTTAAACAAAATTTCATTTGTTTGCATTTTAATCTGTGTTTTGCAACATCTTTATCTCCTCTGAGAGTTCTTGACTCCATATTAGTAACTAATTTATTATGACTCAACACCAAAAATGTGTCTCTGTCTCATTTTTTCCCTTGTGGTTATGGGAACACTCCATTCTTCATTTGTAATTTATAGTAAGCTTTGTGGTCAAAGGGAATTGCTTAGAATCATCTTAGAGGCCTCATGGAAAAGTATGTCAGCCCTGGATCTTGGTTCTTGGTTCTTGATTCATAAAGAAAAATCATTGTAAGTTAAATGTGCAAGTAATTACTTGGGAAATGAATGTGTTTCTAATGGATCTGGCTTCCTCAATACAATGCAGAGTGATTCAGTTTATTCACTTTAGCTGTGTGCGTGCGTGCGTGTGTGTGTGTCTGTGTCTGTGTCTATGTCTGTGTCTGGAGGAGTCAGGAAAGGCTTCATGTAGAAGGTGGCACCTGAACTAAGCTTTTAAAGAAGTCAGGAAATTAGGGATTCTAAGAGGTGGTGGTGAGAAAAAGGAAGTGTTCTGGGCGTGGTGGGGTATCCTTTGCAAACAAAGGCTTCAAGATCTGGGTTCAAATTCTACCCTTGACCCATACTAGTGTGACCCTAGAGCTGCTATGCAGTACGGTAGCTTAGAGCTCTAGCCCTGGAGTCAGGAAGACCTGAGTTCAAATCTTATCTGAGACAATTTTACTAGCTTTGTGACCCTGGGCAAGTCACTTAACCCTGTTTCCCTCAGTTTCTTCATCTTTAAAATGAGCTAGAGAAGGAAACGGCAAAGCAGTCCAATATCTTTTCCAAGAAAACTCCAAAATGGCATTACGAAGAGTTGGACACAACTGAAAACAATTGAACGCCACACCACAGTGTGACGGTGGGCAGACATACTAAACCCTGTGAGTATCTCCATAGAACTCTCTAAGCCTGTAAATTATAGATGATCTAATGAGCTGTATTGGTGGAAGAGTTTTTTCAAGGACTCTATGCAATCAGACTTGGTGTTAACAAGCACTAAAGACAATCCTGTGAAGGTCTAAAACCTTTGTACAAGGGCTTTATGCCAACAATCTATGGAGTCATTCCCAATGCTGGGCTGAGTTTCTTCACCCATGAAACACTAACGAAATTTCACTGTGAACAGTCCTATCCCTTTGAGCGAGTGATTTTTGGTGCATGTGCTGGTCTCATTGGCCAGTCACCCTTCTACCCCTTAGATATCATACAGCAGTGGAGGCAGATGCAGGCAGGACATAGGGGAAGATCGAAATATATCTATTATCTGCCGTGACTCTTTGGAGGTGAGTTTTTAAAGGTGAAGGCCAGACTTTATGCTCTTGTTAGCTCTGTGGATCAGATTCCTTACCCAATGATGGGCTTCTAGTCCCTGTGATCTGATCTCATTCCACCTTCTAGTCCCTGTAATCTGACCTCATGCCACCTTCTAGCCCTCAGGTGTTTAAGCCTCCTGTGGGAGCCTGTTTGGTCTTTTTTTTCTTTTTTTTTGGTGTCTCCAGAAATATCTTTCATTCTCTTACACTTGAAACGGCCTTTATCCTTCTATATAGGTATATATCACCTTCTTTGGTTAGATTGTAAATTTCTCGAGGAAAAAGACCGTTTTTGTTTTTGTCTTTATATGGCAGAAGTGAGCATTTATAGCAGCGTCCGGTGAACCATTCCAGATAGAATGGAGGTTGTGTGTAGGGCAGTAATGGGCTGTAAGATTTGAGGGTGGGCCATGATGGGAAAACTTTGGTGGCACCGTGTGTTGGAAAGAGAGATGGCGCCAGAGGTCATGAGGTTGAACATCATTTCTACAATTAGTACGAGTGTGATCTTGCTCATGTTGCTTCATCTCTCTAGGCCTCAGTTTCACCATCTGTAACAGTGACAGGGTGTAACTAGGTGATCTCAGGTTCCCATCATGGTTTTGGAATGAGCAGTGTTAAGTTGGAGAGCATTCTGAGGGAGGCGACCTTTTAAGATGGTGGAAGGTCTAAAGGAAATGTCATGAGGCTTGGTTGAAGGAACCAGGGATGTTTAGCCTGGAGTAAAGTTGAGGAGGGATAGAGTGTGGGACATGATAGCTATCTTCAGGTTTTTGAAGGACTGTCAGGTGGAGAAGGGACAAGGTGTGTCCAGTTTGGCTAGAACTATATTGGAAGTAATACCTACAAATTGTGGAGGCTGATTTAGGCTTCCTAGCAACATGTCTATGTGGAAAGCAGTTGGAATGGGAAGTGGTGGCTTTCTTCTCAGGAGAAATCTTGAAGTGGAATCCATATTGACCACTTACTGGGTATTCAGTTCAGTTCAGTAAATCTTTTTTAAGAATCTACTATGTGCCAAGCACTGTGCCAAGCCCTGGGGATACAGATAAGAAAAAGAAACACAGTCCTAGCCCTCAAAAAGATTATAGTCTAATGGGGGAAGACAATGCAGATGGAAATTGAAAGGGGAAGGGGCAGCCACTAGGGTACATCTGGCACAGGGTCATGTTGTTTTGTGGAGTTAAAACTAAATAGAGTTTTAATCCCTGCCTCCTGCTACCATGGGCCTCTCCCTCAGCAAGATGGCCCCAAAAAGGGAGGTAATGAATTAAACCACATCCAATCATTGGAAGATTTGGGACCTCACTCAAAGTTGGTACTAGATGTTGGGAAATCTGCATTCTTTAGGGTCCTAGCAAAGAGCCAGACAGCAGCAGTAGCAAACTTCCCGTTCTGCAGTTTTGATCCTAATGAGAACTGAGTGCCTGTCCCAGATGAAAAATTTTATTTTATTTTTGTGTGTGCCAATATCACAAATCTCCAAGGGGTGGGGAACCTGTGTCCTCAAGGCCACACATGGCCCTCTAGGTCCTCAAGTGAGGCCTTTTGACCAAATTTGGATTCTGTCAAAGGGTGGCACTTGAGGACTTAGAGAGCCACATGTGTCCTTGTTTGGTTTTAGTCTAGAAAAAGTAGATGTGAGAGAACACCTAAATATGACAACATGCAAAATAAAAACTTGGGTTATAGACAAAAAGAAGGCTGTATGCTTCTACCACGACTGGAATGACAAAAAGATCGAAGTGTTGAATCGACACTTGTTTCTGACTTCAAAACCTCTGATCTACTTGGTTAATCTTTCAGAAAAGAACTACATTAGAAAGATTGCCACTGGACCCAGATGGTTCTGGAGGAGAAAGTGAGACTGGTGACTTTGCACAGCCCTCCCTCCCTTAAATCCAATTCACTTGCAAATCATGGCATCACCTTCCTGATATTATGGCCCTCTTGGAGAATGAAGGACAAACAACAACAACATTAGAAAGAAAAACAAATGGTTGATACAAATTAAGGAGTGGGTATACAAGCCCAGCCCAGGTCCCTTGGTCCTTCCTTTGAGTGGGGCCTTGGGACTCAGGTTGCACGAAATGAGCACTGAGGAGAAACAGAAACATCTGGAAGAAAACATGACGTGCAGCGCTTTGCCAATGATCATTAAGGCTGGCTATGCGGTGTTCCAGCTAGAATCCTTTTTCACTGCAGGCCCACATGTATGGCCCATCAGGAAAGAGATGAAGGTTCCTTAGGCAGCAGGAAAGATTCACACGATTTTGAAAAGGGATTTGTTATGGCCGAAGTAGTGAAATATGAAGATTTTAAAGAGGAAGGTTCAGAAAATGCTGTCGAGGCTGCTGGGAAATACAGACAGCAGAGTAGAAATTACATAGGTGAAAGTGGAGATATTCTTTAAATTTAATATCCCTCAACAGCCTAAGAAGAAATGAATTTTAAATATTGCTCGTTGCTCAGAAATAAACAGCGCTATTTCAGAGTCATATGAATTTTTATTTTGGTAACAATAATTGAAAAACGACACAAATTCACGTAGGGGAAAAAAATCTTTCTCCAAATGAAATCACTCTTACTTGTTTAAAATTAAAATACGGTGCCTCCAACGAATACCCAAGTTCACTAAACATGAATACCTTTGCTTTTCAGATGATTTAAGACCCTCTTCTAAATTTTCAGGAGCCATATTACTGTCATGACACTTCATTAATCTCCATCATGTTTGCCAAACCTCACGTTTGACAGTGAGGACAGTATGGCTTGATCCCTTTTGAATCTACAGATAATGCTTGTTTTACCGCACGCCAGATGTCTACACTCAATAAAACATTTGACAAAAGCAAAAAAAAACCCAAAAAAACTCCACCCCAAACCCAAACAGACCAGCTGATGATAAAGGGAGTTATCTGAAGATCATGAGGCCCCTGTAAAGGAAGACTTTGGGCTCCACACCTCCAATCAGAAGGTGGAGGCAAAAGAGGGTGAGGGGAGGTGGTGTTGAGTATCAAAATCTGAGTCAATCAGCATGGTGACAAAATTTCAGGTGATCAGCAGGGGTGGTGGGGAGGGGAGACACGTTATTTATGGAGGGAAATCTAAGCAGGCCTGCTGATGGAAAATGGTATGAGGGGTTCTTTTGTAATTCGTATTACAGTAGAGCAGGAGTCATTAACTTGGGAGCAAAGGGTCCCTGGACAGATTCCCGGGGGGTCTGTGAGCTTGGATGAGAAAAAAATTGCATACTTAATTCAATAGAATTTCCCTTCTTTTCTTATGTTTTATTTTAGTTATTTAAAAATATAATTCTGAAAGGGGCCCATAGGCTTCAGGAGACTGGCAGAGGAGTCCAGATTACACAAGAGGATAGGAATCGCTGCACTAAATGGTTTTCGAGGTTTCTTTCAACTCTGAAATTCTATGAGTTTGTGAGCCACAAAGGAGCATGACCTTCATTCTGTAGGGAGTGAGAAGCCATGGAATGCGTTTGAATGGGACAAGGGAGTGACTTAAAAAATGCTTATGTAAGGAAAGGTGTGTATGTGTGTCTGTATACATACCCATACATGGCTACATGTGTTTACACATATGTACATACATAGATATATTTATGTATCCGTGCACACATGTGCATACACACAATGTAATATATATCATATGTATATATATAATATACGTATGTATATCTTATAAAATACGCTCTTATTATTTTTGTTGGTCTTGCCTGTCTTTTGTGCACCTTTCTATCTGGCTGGTTTTCCAACCCTTACACTGAGTTTGCAGACAGTACAACCTATACTCTGTAAACCTCTCTGACATTCTTTTTTTTTTTTTTGGTTCAAGTTTTATTCAAGATCATATACAAAACGTTTCCAGACCTAAGAGGGTTTAATCTTCCTCCTCTTCGATCTGGAAGTACCTTAACTCTCCTTGCTATTGGCCACCACCTGAAGCCAATCTCAAAGGTTGTTCTTCTTTAAGTATTTCTTTGTCAGGTACTTCAAATACCTTTTAGAAAACGGGCACCACTGACGTCAGGGTGATCTTGCTCTTGCTTCTCTCAATGGTCACAACTCCGCCCCCGAGGTTGCCAGCCTTTCCATTCACTTTGATTTGTTCTTGTAAAAACTGCTCGAAATTAGCTGCATCCATAATCCCATCTTCCACAGGATGGGTACAATCCAGGGTAAATTCGAGGACTTGCTTCTTTTTTTTTTTGCGCCCTTCATCACAGATTTCTTCACGGGCGCCATGGCGATCAAGGAGCCAGAAACCCTCTCTGACATTCTTAAAGTGCTGTGTATCCAGTGTTCTCTCACTAAAGCTCTGGGGATTTTCTTGAACACTTGACATACTCCTGGAAATAAATCTATGAATTTTAATGTGGCTGGTTGCTCAGGATCTCAGCTGGGAGTACACTTGTTTAGCCTCAGGGGCTTCTCTTAATGATATTTCTAGCTCCGACCCGCAAGCCACTGGGCACAATGGCATTTGGCTTATGTTTCTCTAAGGGGCCTGCTTCCCTGCAAGAATGCCTATCCAAGGTAAAGAAAGGCTAACAGAGCGTTAAACAACCATAAAAGCCAGCAGAAGTAATTTCCTTCTGGTGAGTTCTTTTTCCTGAGGATCAGCAACGTTACAGGCAGCTTAGTCTAGCACTTAGCTCAGTTGGACTTGAGAAGCTTGTTTTGAGGTAACATCTCATTGGGACCTTCCTGTGCGAATTCCCCTCTTCCTTTTCTTGCTGTTGCTCCTGCTGTGATACTCCTTGGTTGCTCTGAGTTTCTCCGTCTTCTGATCCAATAGCTTCCAGCTCGGTTCTCAATCTAGAGTTTCCCCCTGTGTGGTAGGATTATTTTCACCAGGTTGGCTTTCTGTGCTCCTTGTGGCTGTCCTCCAGCTCGGTCACTTCCTGGGACCAGCTCCATCAGGTTCCTCATTGCTGAGATTGCCCCCCAAAGCTCTGGCCTATGTGACTTGGGAACTTCCTTTCTTCCACATGGGACCAGAGAGAGACCTTCTGCAGTGAGTCTGTTTGGAGTCTCTAGTGATGCAACACTTGGGTCTATCTCCATCACTTATTGTGGCCATAACCCAATCCCCTAGGATCATGCTTGGCTATTCTGATGCTAAGGGCTTTGAGACAAGTCTGATTACTTAACCTTTTTTGAACATTAACTGGGACTAGACAATCTAAAGGAATAGTGGAATGCATCTGAGGCTTGGGCCACTGTCTATATTGCTCATTTCAGAATCCTTCCAACACGTAATTTTGGACAAGGCCAATATGAGAATTGGTGTTGCTGGTGTTTCAGCAATCTGGCTAGCAGCTGTTGTGGGGTTGAAAGACCAACACAAGCCCAACAACAAGAATGCTGCCAAAGCCCAGGTTCTTTTGATTTGCTTCACTAAGGAAAGCAATGTTAAGGGGTTAACAAGCTCACTTTAATTCAGCATACAAATACCATTCACTAAGTTCAAGGGAAAGAACCAGCACTCTGAACGTTGGAGCAAATACAAACAAATTACAAACATCGACAGACAGATCAAGTACAATTCATAGTTACCAACATCTAAGTTCAGCCCGGGAGCTCATAACAAGGGCTGGCCCAGAGTCACGTGCACCACCACTGCTGTGGGTAAGAGCTCCCAAAAAGAGAAAGCCAGCCCCTGGTTTTATATCTTTTTCAGGGTCAAGGGTGAGGCACACATGCGACTCACCCAGGTGACCTGAAATCATCACAAGAAAGCCACTTAAACCCACGTGGTCTAAAAGCCTCTGATGTCCCAAACATGTCACTCAAACTAGGCCCTCCCCTGAGACAAGGAGGTCACCAAGGACTCCCAATCTAATCAAGGAGACAAAGGCCA
The DNA here is from genome assembly GCA_028646595.1 of Phalanger gymnotis. NCBI lineage: Eukaryota > Metazoa > Chordata > Mammalia > Diprotodontia > Phalangeridae > Phalanger > Phalanger gymnotis. Next base: position 245,869,045 of record CM053623.1, read on the forward strand.
AACTCTTCAAGGGCACTTGGTTGAACTGAGTGCTAAGAGCCCATTTGGATTGCCAACACAGATGGACTGTGAACATTTGCTTTGAGGGTTTTATTTTGACTTTTAAAAATTATTCGATTGGTGCTGCAGTGGAAGGGGGAGAAAATAAATGCTTACAATGATAAATAAAAAATTAATACCAAAAATACAGCCATATTTTTTATATTAAAAAAAAAGACCTCAATTCTTGTGTTGTAGGTCTTGATTTGACTTAGTGCTTTTTGGCAGCTTAGTCCTGGTGAGGAAGGAAATTACGTAGGCTTAATTGGTAGTCCTCTTTTTTTCTTTTTTAAATCACCATATTTTCTCTAGAAATTACTTGGAAGCAGTCTTTTTATGTGATTTCCTAATAAGTTAAAGAGGAAAAACACATGTCACTACGACACTAGCAGCAGTTAGAATTTATACAACATTTTAAGGTTTAGCAAAGCGCTGTGCACATGCAATCCTTATTACTTTAATTTTCCAGATCGAGAAACTGAGGCTGAGAGAGGCTAAATCCCATGGCAGAATTTGAACTTAAGTCTTCTGATTCTAAATCCAGTGCTTCATCCCCTGCAACGGGCGGTGGGGAATCTGTAGGCTTGTACCATAGGGGTTCTCAACCTGAGTTCCATGGACCACCAGAGGTTTGTGAATAGATTTCAGGAGGTCCATGAACTTTAATGGAAGAAAAACATTTTTATTTTCACTAATCTTTATTTTCCTTTGCAATCCTATATGTTTGATTTTAAGGACAGCTAGGTGGTACAGTGGATAGGCCTGCAGGCAGGAAGACTTATCTTTCTGAATTCATATCCAGCCTCAGACACTAGCTGTGTGACCCTGGGCAAGTCACTTGACCCCGTTTGCCTCAGTTTCCTCATTTGTAAAATGAACCAGAAAAGGAAATGGCAAACTACTCCAGTATCTCTGCCAAGAAAATCCCAAATAGGGTCATGAAGAGTCAGACATAGCTGAAATCCATTGAACAACAAAACAGGTTTGATTTTATGTATTTAAAAAGATTTTTGAGAAGGGGTCCATGGGCTTCACCAGGCTGCCAAAGGGATCCGTGTCGCAAGAAGAGTTAAGAATCCGTGCTTTGGGGTCAGCTGCTAAAGTATGGCACTCACAGCCTTATTATACTGTCCTGTGAGAGGCAGCAGCTGCAGAGGTCTTGCAGGGGCCATGTTTGAATTATGTTGTAGGCAAAGCCTCAATCAGCCAGGTAAAATGAGCCGGAGTGCTGTGTTTTTAATGTAATTGTTGTTTCTGGCTCTCATATTCTGTTTTAAATAGGGGATCAGCTTTCTAAATTTGTCCTCCTCATTTCTGTTCTTACTAAAGGGGAAGGTAGAAAAATATGTAAATGATTAGTCCAGGCTCATTTGGCCTCATCTGGCAGTAGCAGGCACCCTTGGAGCTCTAAAATAGCAGGAATACTTTTCTTTGTGGATTTTGAAAATTAGGTTTCCTTCACACCTTCTGAAAGTGGAAGCTCATGTTTTGTGGAGTGATTTGGGAGCTCTTGACAGTCATCTTTGGGCCTTTTTTTAGGGACAGTAAATCACTGAAGCACAAATTGCTTGAGGGCAGGGACGGTTTTACTTGTGTCCTTGCATTCCCTGCACCTGGCACATAGTAGGTGCTTAATAAGTGTTTGTTGAATCATCAGGAGCCCCCCAGGCCAACTCCTTTCTTAATACAATAATCCTGTTACTTAAACCCAATTCATGTGCATGTGAGAACATCACTGTCCTAATGTCTTTGGCCCTCTTAGAAAAGGTCTAAAGGAAGAAGAAAGAGGAAGAGGAGGAGGAGGAAGAAGAAGAGACCAACGAGAACAAGAACCACGATCACCCCCACCCTCACCCCCACTACCACCACCACCACCACCATCATCACCATCATCACCAACATTCAAGTTTCCTGAGGCAGGGATGGTTTATTTTTTGTCTCTGTACGTCCAGCACATTGTACATAGTAAATGCTTAATACAAGTGTGAGTTATTGAATATTTCTAGCAATGAGGATGTCACTACTTGATGAGACATCCAATCCCATTTTCATGTAGTTCTGGGACCAGGAAGCTCTTCCTTGCAGTGACCTGACATCTGCTTGGAAATGGCAGCCAACACATAGAATTAGACCAATGCTTCTTTCATATGACCAATCTTTCTTTTCTTTTTTTTTTTT
>CM053623.1:245871761-245891260 GCA_028646595.1 Phalanger gymnotis
CTCTGGCATATAACCTTTTGGTCTCCCAGGCAACCTTAAGATCATAAGCTTCAGAAAAAGTGCTGATTTGCATTTTTATTTTTTACTTTTTGGAGGGGGGAAGGCAAGGCAGTTGGGGTTAAGTGACTTGCCCAAGGTCACACAGCTGGTAAGCGTGTCAAGTGTCTGAGGCTGGATATGAACTCAGGTCCTCCTGACTCCAGGGCTGATGCTCTACTCCCTGTGCCACCTAGCTGCCCCCTGATTTGCATTTTTAGAGGGAATTTCCTCAGTCAGGAATTTCCTATATGAATCAAACCACTTGTTTCTATCCCTATACCTTATCCACTTTCCTTAGCCTATCCCTATTCCTTATCCTTGGATAAGGTATCCACTGTTCCATTGGTGGGGGCCTTTCTGCCAATACTACTCAATTTTTTTTTTTCGTTTTAGGAGTTGGTTTTGTCAGTTGCTATAGCCTAAATAAAATGTATCACTTGGTGGCCACCCTTCTGGTGATGAAATCCTGTGCCCTTAGCCAGGCTGGTCCTTGTATGGCACAGGCCATTGCTTGTAGTGGAAACATTTCCATCTTGGGTGACTAAAGGCCAGACATTGTGTCTTTGAGAACCCAGAGCAGCTTCCATGCCATGATCATGAAGGATCCCCAGTGGAAGAAGTGTGAGTCATAATAATATAAAGACCATTTAGGAGATTCAATGGAAAGAAAGCACCCTGAGGGAAAGTCGAGTTTTGGTTACTGTCCAGTTTGTTTTTACTTTAATTCACACACACACACACACACACACACACACACACACACACACACGCCCGTGCGCATATACACCAAAGACACCATTCACAACTCCTAACAGCTATGTTCTCATTCCCCAGATTCACAGAGATGACTCATCGCAGATGATTTTGCAGGAGTGGAAAAAGGAAAGAAAGGAGATGAGGTAAGGCTTGCATCTTGTAAATGTTTAAATGCAGTCAGTCTCTCTCTCTCTCTCTCTCTCATTCTCATTGCTTGGCCCTTCCTACTTGCCTCTTCCTCTAATCAGCAGAAATGGAAAGAAAAAAGCTTTATTTTTTTTTCAACTACTTTTTCAATTTCAATTAAATTTTTTTCATCACTTGCTACTTTTCCAGAACTTCATTCCAACCCACAAAGATCTCTCTCTCATAACAAAGAAATTAAACAAGTCAATCATTGGACACATCTGTACTGTATAGCTCATTCCACACCTGTAGTCCACCACCTCTCTGATGAAAAGAGGGAAGCACACTTCTTTTTCATTCCTCTGAAGTCTTTCAGTATTTTTTTCCTTTGTGTCTTTGTGTCTATTGCATGACTTCTTATTTGGATCATTTCATTCTGTACCACTTATCTAGGTTTTCCCAAGTTTCTTAGGATTCTTTGTTTCTCAGGACTGATAATGTTCCATTGCATTTGGTTTTGTTTGTTTGTTTTGGAGGGGGGAGGTAAGGCAATTGGGATTAAGTGCCTTGCCCAAGGTTATGCAGCTAGTAAGTGTCAGGGGCTAGATTTGAATTCAGGTGCTCCTGACTCCAGGGCTAGTACTCTATTCAATGCACCATCTAGCTGCCCCCCATCACATTTGTAATACCATATACCCAGCTGTTCCTCAGTCAGCGAGTACCCACTTTCCTTCCACTTCTTCGCTTGGAAAAGATTTTGGCAGATGGGAAAACCGATAGGGTTTGTGAAGGCCAGTAAGTTATAAACTTTCCTGTGGACCAGGTGTTGATAGCAATTTAATTGGTTTCTCTAAGACTCCAGGCTGTAAAAGAGGTGCCGACTTGCATTGGTAGAAGGAGTTTGCTCATCTGTGAGTTTCTTATGCTAGTGAAATTACAAGTCCATGTGCTGTCTCCATCCCTTAATTTTTCAGTATGAGGTTGTGTGGTATAGTGGATAGAGACCCATACTCAAAGCTAGGAATATCTGGGTTCAAGTTTCACTTTCTCTTACGTGCTGGCCCAATGACCTTGGGCATCCATATAACATCATAGTGATACTTACATAACCCTTTCTTAGGAAAAGACATTGAACAAGCCATAAATGAGCTCCCTAAGAAAGAAAAAAGCCCCAAGACCAGATGGATTTACAAGTGAATTCTGCCAACTATTTAAAGAACAATTCATTCCAATACTGCATAAACCATTTGAAAAAAATTAACCCTTAGTGCTCAAGGCAACTTTCTGAGACTCTGAGCTGTAGAGAAGGTGCCGGCCTGCACTGGGTGGAGTTGCCTCCTCTGGGAGTTCCCTGCATCAGTGAAACCCCAGTCCTAGATGCCAGCTGGTTTCAATAGGAAGCAGAATGATGTGGTGGTTAGATGCCATAGGGGAATAAGGAACTCACAGTCTCAGATTTTTTCATCTGTAAAATGGCAGCATTAGACTCGATGCCCTCTAGGGTTCCTTTTGGTTTCTGTAACTTTTGTGCATTGGGAGAGTTGAAGCAGGAGAGACACACTTCACGTTTCTGCTCATCTTCTTTTTCCTTTCTGTCGTTCACATCTGCACCAACAGGAGGCTTTGACCTTTGGGGGAACTCTTTTCCGTTGTGGGACCCAAGCTTGGGGGAATAGCTGGGGAGCTGGGAGGGGGAAGGGGCCAAGGAGCAGGTATAGCAGGACCTCTGACTCAAGAGGAGGTGGGTAACTCTTATTTGGGGTGCTTATGTGTCCTTGAAGGAGCCTGTAGTGCAAAGAGCCCCAGGAAAGGAGGCTGGGCACCAGGGTTTTATAGCTAGCTCTTCAACGAACCTGCTATATGATCTTGGGCAAATCCTTCAGCCTCTTTGGGCCCTCCATTCATCTGTAAAAGGGGGCCATTGGACTGATTAGAAAAGTTCGTTTCTACCTCCAAAATTGTATTATTTCCAATTAAGATTATTTTAAATAACTCTGAATTTCATACTGGTTGGAAGGGCCCTTCCAAAAGAGGTGAATTAGTAATGTTTGGGAAAACTCATTTCTTTTTAAAAATAAACTTCCCCCCAGCCACATGCAAAAACAGTTTTTAACATTTGTTCTTAAAACTGTGAGTTTCAGATTCTCCCTTCTTCCCTCTCAACCCCACCTTATTGAGAAGGCAAGCAATTTGATATAGGTTATACATGTGTAGTCAAACTGCCCAAAAGATAGGAAATTGATAGGAATTCCTTTTGAAAAAATTATTGGAGAAGAGGTTTTCTTTGTGAAAAGTTAAAGCTCAGTTGTGAATTTATCCTTTTAAAACTTGGCTGATAAATAAAACTAGACGCTTTTGATGGTCTCATTTTAAACAGCGTTCTCTCTTTTTGGGCACACTTTCCTGGTTTTAACATTCTGCTTTCCTCCGCCCCTTTTTACTTTCACAGAGAAATGACCAAAAATTTCTTCAACTCCCAGTTTGGAAGCTTATTTCGCACAGACCAGAACCCCACCTACTTCCTGAGGCGTTTGTCTCGATTTGCTGATATCTACATGGCGTCGCTGAGCTGCCTCCTGAGCTATGATGTCAGCCACACGTTCTATCCCAGAAGGACTCCCTTGCAGCATGAACTTCCAGCCTGGTCTGACAAGCCCCCAGCGGGGGACTTCAGGATCCCCTTTACACAAGGGGTGGCCCAGGCCAAGTAACCAAATAAACCATTTTAGGTGGGCGGACATTGAGGCATTAATACCAATTAGAGTATAAACGTCGCTTTTTAAGCAAACATGAATATTGTATTTTGCTATTTATATGGTTTTATCTGGTGAATAAATTTCTTTGTTTTGATAGAATAGGAATTCAGAATTAACTGGTCTAACTCTCTTCTGATCTGTAGGTCCTATTAATGATAATAGGAATTATGGACACCCAGAGGAGGGGAAAGTAGATCCCTGCCACAAGTTTCTGTTGGCTGAAAGATGAGCTTCATATTGAAAGTCTATTTATTCAGCCTTTCGGTTTACAAAGGCCTTGGAGCTGAATGTTTCTGGGATAGATAAGGCCCTTTTCATACTAGCTCTAGAGTGTCGTACTTGGTCGAGTTTTGACAGTGTTGAAACAATTGTGTTTCTTGATCATTCATTCAGCAGCTCCCTACTGGGTGCCTAATACGTACAAGGCATCATGGGAAACACAGAGATGCATAACTCTTCATCCTTGCCGTCAGAGAGGTTACAAAGGGGACACAGCCTATTATAGTGGAAACAGCAGAAGACTTCAGTTAGAATTCCACTTCTGGTTCTTGTTAGCTGTGTGACCATGGGCAAATTGATGAGGCTCTGAATCTCAGTTTTCTTACCTCTAAAATGGGGATAATCAAGTAAGAGAGCCCATCGTAGATTGGGTAAAGAGCCTTCCTCAAAGCTGGAGTTTGAGTTCAAGATCCATCTCTGATGCATACTGGTTTTGTGACCCTAGGTAAGTTGCTTATTTGCCCATAGGCAATGCTCCTAGCCTGTTACAGATAGCGGAGAAGGCACAGAGCTGCATTAGTAGAGGGAGTTTATCCCCTATCTAAATCTTTGTGGGTCACAGAATTGTTGTGATACTCAAATGAGATGATAGAGTATCCCCAAGGTCTTTAAGAGAGTAAAACCGTATTAAGACTTTTAGGACTCCCCCACTCCCACCCCCACCCCCACCCCCACCATATACATAAAGTGCTTTGCAAACTTTTAACCCACTGTGTGAATATCAGCTATTGTTATCATTGTAATTATAACGTAGCCAAGTTCCATGTTCATGCTGGACTGCCAGGCTAAAAGCTAGAGCTCATGCCTCCCATCTTTGGTTTTGAGACTTATTTCGGTACTTCTTTTTTAATGTGTACATACCTCAAACCCTGGGGATTCACAACACTTCAAAGAAAGTGAAGCCCTGGCTCCTGGGAGGACTCAAGGCTGAAAGATGAAGAAGGTGACTAATTTCCTCACCCTCTCTCATTCTCCTTCAGCCACCTCCTTACCAGAGGCACACCGACAGTACCATGACTCACAGAGGAGAGCCTATGCTTAGCTGCCACAAAGAATTATTTTTCCCCCGACAAAGGCATCTTGGATAAATAATCATCTCAGGCTACCAAGGAGAATTCAGGGCTGGAGGTGGGTTGTGGTTCTCACTTAAGAAAGGTTATAGATTCACGTGTAAAATAAGACAGCAGGAGGATGAGAATATCAGGAAACAGTTTGAAACAATCCACATGAATTATCCAAAAGCTGTTAAAAAAGCAAAAAACTACGTCAGTCTCATGGTTTGCTACTAAAGATGGGATGAAGGCACTTACATGATCTGCCCACCTTAAATGTTATTAAAATGAGTGCACAGATAGCAAGACTAATATTAATCCACAAGACCCCAGGGCAGGCAACAGACTAGAATGAAATGAGCAGTGTTGGGACTCCAGCTGGGGAAAGAGGGAGATGTTGCTCATGTATCGTCTCAGACCCTTGACTTTGGGGTCTTTTGTATACTTTCTTAGTGAGTGGTTTGGGACTTGAGGTGACTCTTGCATTGTTGGTTGAGCAGTGCAGAGTTTCAGCAGTTCCTAGCCTTTTTTTGTGTCATGGACTCGAAGTCTTTGTTGAGTAATATTTTTAAATGCATGAAATAAAATGCAGAAGACTCAAAAAGAAATGAATTATGTTAGCATACGTTTTTTAACATTGAAAAAAAAAGTTCATCCCAGGTTAAGAGCCTCCAGGATAGGATATAAACTCCAGTTAAGTAGAGATTGTTGCATTTTTTTGTATTTGTATCTTCAGCACCTAAGACAGTATCTGGCATATAATAGGCACTTAAATATTTGGTGATTGATTAATTGGAAGAAGTTTAAAAAGCTTAACTCCCTTTCAGCAGCTCAGCTCCATTCTCCCTGCCGACAGTGTAAATTGATCTTTCTCCAAAAGAATGATGGATCATAAAAAGTACAGTTATTGCTGTACAGTATTATGGTGGAGAGGTAGATGAGTGGGCTTGGAGTCAGGAAGACTTGAATTCAAATCCTTCCTCAGACACTTTCTGGTTGTGTGACTCTGGGCAAGTCACTCAACCTGTCTCCACTTCCTTTTTTAATAAAATGGGGACAATCATGGCACTTACCTACCCCCCAGGGTTGTTTTGAGGATGAAATGAGATAATGTGAGAGTGCTTTGTAGACCCTTAAGGATTGTGTACAGTTATTGTTGTTAATATTGTTAATTATTCTTTGCAACAAATTCTTTATAACGTGGTTTCCCAAATACGCATGGGAATGCTGAGAATTTGTCCAGTGCTGGCCTTTGAAAGGGACAGACGTAGATCACAGAGTTAGACTGTATTTTTAGCAAATAGGTAAATGGCAGTTGCCTCAGAACCAAAACATGTCAGTGAAATCAACGAATGTTTTTCAGGCATTTCCTGTACTCAGGGGACGGTTCAGTTAAGTCTAGGCGATGGGGACGTTCTCCTAAATGCTGTTTCCTTGGAGACACAGTCTAAATTACCCTGTGGGAGGATGGTGAATGGTTCGGATGTAGGAAATGGGGTTGGCAGGAGAGGCAGGTAGAGGGGGGAGAGAGATCTTTTCTAAGTAAAAAAAAGTAAAAAGATAATTTTTCTTTCCTCCTTTTTTAGAATGCTTTGCTTCTGTTGAGTTGCCTGGTATTGATTTCAAGGATGACACCCTTAACGGGGGGTATGGTGGTAAATGTTAACAACAGCTGTCTGGGGAAAAAGATGAATGGGAAAAATTTAATCAGCATTATTAACATCATCTCCAGCTTTCTTAAGTCTAGATCTTGACAAAATGACAAACCAATGACAAAATGACAAAATGACAAACCAAGCCCCGATTTGTAGTATTTTCTGGTTTCTGAGGTGTCAGTGCTCACACCAAAAATTTAACCACCAGTTCCAAGTTAGCTTGAGATAGCTCTAGAATACCCTCACAAGCCATCTTTGAAAAGAGATTGGTTCAGTGGAAAGGGTACTGTATTCTGTATCAGAGGTCGTGGGTTCAAATGCCTCCAGTGTTGTTTAATACCTGTGTGACCTTGGGCAAGTCACTTAACTCCTCTGGTTGGTCTTCATTTTCCTCACGTGAAAAATGAGGGGCTGGACTAGATGATATCTCCATTCCTTTCCAGTTCTAAGTCTGGAATCTTCTGATTTTGTGTCATTGGTTGCAGGAAGCCCAGGAGGCATCATGGCATACAGTGGGAAGAGCACTGACTAGAGTAACAAGACTTGAGTTCAAATGCTACTGATGTGATCTGGGAGCAGTCACTTAACCTGCTGAGGCCTCAGTTTCTTTGTCTGTAAAATGAAGAAATTGGGCTAGGTTGCTAGTTTTAGATTTATGTGAGCTCTTGGAAGGCAGGGACTGTTGTTTGCCTTTATATCCCCAGCACTTAGCATGGTGCATGGCACATAGTAGGTGCTTAATAAATCTCCATTGACTGGCCGATCTTAAGCCCATCATGGTACTTGAACCCAGGGCAGCCCAGACCCACTAGCTTAGTAGGCATTCCCTCTCTGTGAACGATGGCACCCTCATTTTCCTCTTCATCCAGGGAGTTGACATGTACAAGCATGTGGATGTCTACCCGCTAATCCTTGGGCCTCACCATTACTGAGATCACAAGTGGGATTTTTGACCACTGCAATGTGGATTTTGTTCTTTGTCCTCTTTGCCCAGAGCTGGGATGAGGCCTTTGTGGTTGAAGACTGTGCCCCACTGCATGGGTTACTGCTGTCTACCTGAGACTTTGAGCCTTCGCTTCCGCTGTAAGTGGTTGAGAAAGCAGGATTTTTTAGTGTTAAATTAATTGTGTCTCTGTAGAGGCCGCAGGGTGTAGTTGATAGAGCACCGGACTTGGAGGCAGAAAGATGGCGGGGGTGGGGGTTCCAGTCTCAAGTTAGATTCCTGCTTGTTGTATGACCCTGGGAAAATCATATCAGTTCTCTCTTCCTCACTTTTCTGTTTCCTAAGAGATTGGGTTGGATTCAATGGTCTCTAAGATTCCTTCTGGGAAGCTAGCTGGTGCCATAATGCATAGAGCACTGGTTTTGGAGTGGGGAAGATTCATCTTCCTGAGTTCAAATCCGGCCTCCGGCACTTAGTAGCTGTGTGACATTGGGCAAGTCATTTAGCCCTATTTGCATCAGTTTCTTCATCTGTAAAATGCACTGGAGAAGGAAATGGCAAACCACTCCAATATCTTTGCCAAGAAAACCCCAAGCGGGGTCATGAAGAAGTCACACATGACTGAATAAAAAGATTCCTTCTGGCTCTAAAACTAGGCTCTTAGGAAGGTAGCATTAAAAGTGTCTCTGGTCAGCTATCCAGGTCCCTGCCAAATCTGCTGGAGTTTCAAGTCCCCAGTCTAGTGGTGTCAATTGAGAAAGTCTTTTTGGAAGATTGAAAACAACCATATTCTCTAAACTAAAAACAACAATAGGAGAGGAGTGATTTAAAAATTGTTTGCCTAGTTAATGGATACCTGGTATTTAAGCCTGAATCCTTCATGGTTATATGAAGGGAAATTCACAGCCAAAATACAGTCCATATCTGCCTCAAAAGTTCATTAAGAAATAGCCTTTAAAGGTGTTATGAAAAATACATCTGAAATTTTTTTTAAAAAACTGCATTTTTCTAAGAAACCTGACTTTAAAAAAAAACTCTAAACAAATATACCTACTTACCCCTCTTTGCAGAGGTCGGGGTTTAAGGGTGTGGAATAGGGCGAGGTGTTGGTTTGCTTTGCTGAACTGATGTTTTTTTCTCTTTTCTAATTTCTGTAATGAAGGTTGGCACAGTGGGAAAGACCATGAGGAGGGACAGGTTTGGAAACATGGGTGATGTAAAAAGCAAAAGATATGGCTAGAAACAAGGTGATAGAAATGACAAAGCCACGTACCCTGCTTACCTACATTCATCTATTCCTTGTCTTGAAAGGACAGTGGGTGAAATCCTGGTGAAAAACTAGGTGTCTAGGCCTTTCTTGGCTGATTATTAGCTAAATGAGGATCTGGGGAGAAGACAATCCTGGCTTTTGTCAACTGTAATTCAATACAAGCTTATTATCAGTTGCTTATTATCAAGCTTATTATCAGTGACACATAACCTGGTTTAGGATATATGATGTTATTTATTCTGGTACATTTTTGCCTGCATTATTCACCGAAGAAAATGCATTTTTTTTCCTAGTGTTTTCTCAGTAGTAACACTGCTGTTTATTAAGTAGGTTATTAGCCTAGGGTGGATTGAATAACCTTAACATGCAAAAAACACCTCCCTGCTCCCCCCAACTACCAAAACCCAAAAGCTCTTAGACAATGAGAACAGCCCCATAATCACACCAGTTTGTGGACTCTGATCATGAACCAAATTTGGGGATGATGTCTGAATCCTACGTGCTTGGTGCTCAGAAATGAGATGGGTTGCTTCATGCTAGAGGGCATTCCAAATGTGGCCATGGGTAATGAGGATCCTGTTACTATCTGATTTATTACTAGGAGACAGGATCCGTGTCACTTATCAGTACAAGCTGTCATCCACACACAGGGAGGTTTGTCCTATCTTTCCTCGGCCTTGGCATCTGTCCTGTGTAGTGGTGGCTTCTGGTTCAGTTAATGTTGACATCACTAGCATGTGAATGCCAAATATGACTTCTAGAAAGGACTCCCTTGGAACCAGAGCCCAAGCTAGGAATTTTTGCCCCTGGGGCAACAGGTGTTGTAAATTGTACCTGGGGCAAACATCTTGAAGTGAGGGTCCTCATTTGAGGGGGACAGGTGAAGCAGAGCCTTGGGAACATCAGGACACTTGCAGGGGTAGGAGAGAAAATCTATTTTTAGCTAATTCCTGCTAATACAGTACTGAGCCTTGTTATTTTTACATTGTCGAAAGAATACAAGACTTGTATTGCACCTTGGGGCAAAGCTGTGGTCACCCCATTCTGGTTACACTCTGGTTGGAGTTATTTATTGTCAGGTGGTAAGATCTTGCCAAAAAAAAAATGCCTGATAAATCAATCGTTAGCTATTTCTTGGATCCAAAAGGCAGACTGACATTCTGTAAGTGACTCACCTGGGGGCTAATTTGGGAAGTATTAATGATTTCTCCATGATAGATGGTAGAATGTCATGTTCTTAGGACGCAATGTAATTATTTTATTTTGTACACGTGAGCTTTTCTTGCACTAGTTTGATGTTTCTCTATTAGTCCCAGGCTGGCTTTGCTGGTTAATTCTCTAGTTTGCTTCTGTATACCATTGAAAACTCAACATTGGACCTGGAAAGTTGGTTCTAGTTGTCAGTCCAATGATGAGATTAGCCAATGTGATGCCAGATACAATATGAAGTTAGGTCAATGTGAATTTGTTGACTGTTGATTTAAGAAAAAAAATGATTTTTGTGTTATGTAATAAATGAACTTCCTGCAGAATAAAAGCTCGGGTGATATCAAGTCCTTTGATGTTCACTTTTGTCTTCCGTTGGGCTTATAGAAAGAAGTCAACTGAGGAGCGTGCAGAAAAGAGTACTGTGCTTGGAGTCTAAAGACCTGGGTTCAAATCCTACCCCGATGACCTTGGGCGAGTTACTTAGCTTTCTTGGGCCTCAGTTCCCTCATCTATAAGAATGTAGGCGTTGGACTAGAAAGATGGTCCTATGTAATAGATTAGTAAATAGAATATTAGACTTTGATCAGAAAGATCTGGATTTGAATTCTACCTTGGACACGTAACTGGCTGTATGTTCCTAGGCTAGTCACCTTACTCCTCTGAGCTTCAGATTCCTCATCTACAAAATGGAGATCACCCCAGTCACTGTTGGGTCATAGAATCCCATAGTCGGAAGGGACCTCAGAGGCTGTGAAGGTCTGCTTGCCCCTTAACCCTTTCTAGCTAGCAGTCCTCAGTCATGCTTCACATGCTTCTTTCCCATCTGCTCGGGCACAGTGCACCATTTCCCCTTCTTTCCAGCCTGGAAACACATAATTACATCTGTATTGTATTGTTGCCGTTGATCAGCTCTGCTTGCCATTCCTATGACTCCTGCACCAGCTAACTCACCCTGGAGAATTGGATCCTTGTAGATTTAGGATGCCTGGGACCCTGCTGTCCTGATTGAGAAGTGACTCTTGTGAGCCCCTGTTTGCGCTGATCCCACCCAAGCTTCATGTCACCCCCAGCTGTCTTTGGGCCAGCTGCCTTTGCTGATAGTGCCTTGCTCTATTCCCTTCCAAGTCTGGAAGCATAATCTGAAATAGATGGAGAAAGAATGTATACAAGGATAATTGATAAAAATCAACTTGTGATCAGTCTCTCAGATAAAATATTGAGGAGAAATAGACTGTCCTGAGGACCGAAGAGAGAACTGTATTTCAGTCAGTCAAAAATTAAAAACATCTCTTGAGTGCCTACTGTGTGCCGGGCACTGTACTAAGTGCTTCAGATAAATAAATGTGCTGAGAAGACCTGTTTGAAGTTAATGCAATGATCAAGGTAAGTATGGCTCCAGGGCATTGTGGTCCTTCAGTTAATTTGCATGTGGCTTTCTAGAGTTTTAACTGACAGAATTGTAAATCAGATAACCATGAGAAGATGATTTAAGGACTGTTGGATTCATGTTTGATAGAAAGGTGGATTTCTTGAGTTTTGCTTAAGGTGAAGCTGAGTCACAGATCACTAATAGACTCTGACTGGAGATGATGGAAGGGCTAGGAATCCAGAGATACAAAGCTTTGATAAGAATTATAGGGAAGAAATTGAAACAGGAGAGTAACCTGAACACAGTAGGAGTTAGAAGAATCTAGGGCTACAAGACATAGAAAGCTTCCCATTGAGATAGTTGACTTTTCAGCTATTTGGGGAGAATTTGTTGATTCAAAGAGAGGCATTGTTTGGTGATTAACTGGAGAAAGGTTGGAGCAGCTACATTGGCAGCTGATTGAAGGACAGCTGGATTCTGTTAACCTGATGAAGAGCTATCAGGACTTAATTGCTTTCTAGTCCACCTACAGTGTGAGAGAGGGAAAAACTCTTAGAGATTGCCTGTTATTCTCTACTACCTTTTCTGTTTTGAGAGGGAGAAAGAGAAAAGAAAAGACAGCCTCTCTGTCATTTGAAGAGCTGTGATTTACTTGGAGAAGAGGCTTGAAGCTGATTGGACAAAGTAGAATCACTCCCTATCTGCGGATCTGGCAGTTTTCCAACTTAAGGGAATTATTTGTCACTGAAGTAGTGTTAACATTTTTTCTTAGTGCCCTGTTAAGAGTGGCTGTGAGCAGTAAGAGCTTGTCATTCTTTCATCAATTTGAGAACAGAAAGAGACTATCTAGCAAAGAGGCAGTTTTGTGTAGTGCAGATTGTTCCTGATGGGACCAAGGACATCAAGACCTGTGGTTTGGAGTTGTAAATTACCCCTGGTTATAGGAGTTTCCACACTCATGTACCTTCCTGTTTTTTTTTTTAAAGTGTGCCCTTTCCCATTCTTTCCTACACACAGTGTGCATTGGTGAGAAAGTGACCCAGATTTATGGATAGACTATTCTGATTATTTCTGCTTTAGCTTTCTATTGAGGACTATTGTTTCTGTTTAATGTTAGTATTTAATGTTCTAGTTGATGTTGTCATGGTGACTGATTTCTTGTAGATGGGAAGCACACCAGTTCTCAAGAGCTACAGTGGTGAGCATCTGGTGCCCACATAAGGGTAATCTCCCAGAACTCTGAGAGGTTGAATTATAGCCATGTGGCATGCCAACCTGCTAGTGTGAATTCGGGTTGCTCTGTCAGCCCAGAGAGGAATCCAAGCTCTAATAGTATCCTATAGAGTGAAAGTCAACATTGCACAGTGGGTGGAGAACAGGCAGGAAAAGCTGCATTCGAGTCAAGTCCCACTGCTGAAACACTCTGGCCTTGTGACCCTGGGTAACTCAATTAACCTCTTTGTTCCCCAGGTAGCTCTCAACACTAAAAATTGCAGGGAAGTGCCAACCTGCATTAGTAGAGAGCATCTCCTCACCAGGGAGTTCCTGACACCAAGGTAATCACAGGTTTGGACCAAAATAATTAAAATGTGTAGTACAGACTTTACACATTCAGGCTGCTGACTCAGTCTGTGAGACTAACCCTGATCTTCTCAAATGGGGACAGGACTCTGTATTTCCTTGCCAGAGTCACTCACTGAAGATTTTTAGCCAAACAGGAGATAAAGCTTAAGTAGCAAAAATCCAATTTTTTTTTTGCAAGTATTTCATTCAAAAAACATTTATTAAGTGCATACTATGTGCAAAGACTTAAAAAAAATTACAATTCCTGCCCCCAAGGAGCTTACATTCTAGTTGGGGCAAGGAGAGAAGAAATACAGAATGTACATGTGTAAGTATAAAAGGGGGAAGGGGGTGAATGAGAGATCGAGATGAAATGGTCTAGGAAAACTTGAAGAGGGAGAGGAAAGAGGGAGGGGAGGTTTGAGCTGATCTGAGGAAGAAGACCTGAATTCACCTATGGCCTCAGACACTCACTAGTTGTGTGAACCTGGGCAAGTCACTTAACCTCTGACTCAGTTTCATCATCTGTAAAATGGGGATGATAATAGCACCTACTTCCAGGGTCATTTTGAGGACACAATGAGATAATGTGTATAAAGGACTTTGGAATCCTTAAAGAGCTATGTTAACGTTGGCTCTTAGCATTATTCCAAGCAACGTGGGTAGCTTTCACGAATGTCAAGTTCAGGGAAATGGTTGGTCTTCTCATTGGGCTGAAATGTAGACTAGGAGGAAATGCATGTTTCTCTGCCTCACCCCCACCCCAGGTGAAAACAAAAAATCCCCAGAACAAAGTGATGAGGTATGACATTGGAGTGTTTCCCACTTCAACATTCCAGAACCTTGGCTGGCCCTAAGTATTCACAGTTGGCATCAGCTGGTTGTGGGCTTCTCTGTAAGCCCCAAAGTGGGGGGACTTCACAGCTGGTCCCTGCAGCTCCTGGTCATCTTAAAGGTCTTGGGCACCACTAGTCACAAACTGCTGTTCATCAGATTCCTGCAAGAGAGATTTGTTACTGAATAAATCAGTCCACCAGGCTTTATTTTCTCTAAGATAACAGTCTTTCTTTTTTGCCAGCAATAATTCCAAGATGGAAATCTCCTCCTCCCCCACATGAGTGTTTGTTCATATCTGACTGTAATTTATGAAAAGTGTATCTGGGGCTGAGAATCCATTAGCAGTCCCTGCAGGCTGAGCTGGAACGCCACAGCATCACACAGGGTACATGACTTGCCCACAGAGCTGCAGTTGACAAAGCTTATATTCTAGTCTTAATGGATTTCTTCTATCAAAAACCCTATTTGTCCAGAAAAGGTTAGCAAGCTTTCTCCTGAAGTCATACAGTTTGGAAGCCATTTTAATTCTCTATCTGAAGATGATTAGACACTTTTCAGGGTTGAGGGGCAGGTTTATAGCTTAAGGTAAACTGAGGTAGATAGTTGGTGCAGGGAGTAGAGTGCTGGATTTGGAGTCAGACCTGGGTTAGAACCCCTACCTTAGATACTTATAAATTGTATAATTCTGGGCAAGTCACAAATCTTCCTCATCTGAAAAATGGGTGTAATTAGTAACACCTGCCTCATAGGGTAGTGGTAAGGATCAAATGAGCTATTATAGTATATATAGTAGTATATATATGTATGTGTGTATATATATGTACACACAGGCAGACACACACATATATATGTGTATATATATATATACTATTATCTCACTTTATATATTAGCTATTATAATTAGCAGAGGCTTTTAAAGATAAATCAATATCTTAGAGAGGCCATTAATTATCTAGTGACCTCAGGGAAGTGATCTGATCTTTTTCCTAATCTGTAAAATGAATGGGTTAGAAAAGATGATCTCCAAAGTTCTTCCCTCCTCTGACAGCCTGCATTCTTATATTCTAAGGGGTCCTTGCCAGCTGTGACATTGTCTGTTCTCAGGTCCCTTCTGCCTTCGATGTTCCCTGGTAAAGCAGGACCTTCCCTGATTGGGGATTCTAGGCCCTGGTTCTAATCCTCTGTTCTCTAAGGCCCCTCCTGCTCTGACATTCTATATTTTACTGTTCTCAGTTTCCCTCTCAGGACTTTTCTTTTTTCACAATAGGAAATATTACAAGTAACTTAGAAATAGGGAAAAGCCCCTGTGGACATGTGGGGTTCAGACTTCTTTAATATCTTTGAAAGTGAGCCATATGTTCTCAGGTACTATATGTTCCATTTTGTGTCTGGGCCTTTAAAAGCAGTGAGCCCCACCTCTGCAGGAAATCTAGTTCCCAGCTCTGGCCCTTTTATAATAGCTGTGAAATTCTATCACCTGCATCAGGAAGCTTTTAAATACCTCCATTTGGGGGCTAGACTTCTCTATCTCCTAATGGGCTCTCATGACTTCTTTGTGTTTTCTGAATCTTCTGCGGCCCTGTGCCAGCACTAAAGGTAACAGCAAATGCATCTCTTTGGTCTTTTACTTTTATGGGAGCTTAGGACTCTGTTACCCACATTTGGGGAAACCCAGGCATAAGCTAGCTGGGCAAGTCACTTAACCCTGTTTGCCTCAGTTTCCTTTTCTGTAAAATGAGCTGGAGAAGGAAATGGCAAACCACTCCAGTATCTCTGCCATGAAAACCCCAAATGGGGTCATGAAGAGTTGGGCACGACTGAAAATGACTGAACAACAAGGCATAAGCTAGATTTAGGTCGTCTTTGGAGATTTTCTCAGAACATGGGCAATCATGAAAATCTGATGTTTTAGGGGCAGCCTCCAAATCAGTCCATGTGGGTCCACAGCCTGGGGCATTCTGGCCCATGATTTACAACCTGATCATCCTTAGATTTGCCTTTTCTGCTGCCAAGCCTCTCTTTTGAGAGTCATCCTCTTGAGCGGTTATTCAGTGTCTCCTTTATTTTAAAAAATGGTTTATGGGTGCAATTTTTATATCGCTGTTAAGTACCCAACAGACTTCCCCAAACCTTGACAATGCCTTCTTGTAACAGCCAGGTTATTTAATTACAGCTAAATTACTAAGTCTCCATTACATAGATAAGGGAAATGAGCCATGGCTTTCAGGGTGTGTCTCATTCTGCATTTCCAGGCTGTCCTCTCTCTGACGAAAGGCAGTTGCATCCCTCCTGGTCAGCCAGTGGTATTGGTGTTCAGAAGTCTTTCCACGTTTCCTTTGCTGCTTTTAATCCTTTGCAATCTGGCTTCCAATCTCACCACTCAGTAATTACGAGTAATCTCTTTACTGCTTAATTTGCAGTTCTTTTCTCTGTCATCATCTTCTTTGACCCTTGTGGGGCATTGGTCTTTCCTCCTGCCACCTGCCTGACAACCTCTCTCCATCAACTTGGTCCGATCCCTATCTATGTCTTGTTTCCTAAGCAGCTGCCCCCGGCTCTCTCTCCTTTTTCTCATGATGACCATGACTACCTCTTTGTGGATGACTTGTAGATCAGTGTCTGAGTCTGGTCTCCCATCACCAATTGCCTCTTGGACAATTCAAACTATAATCATAGGTGGCATTTATGTAAAAATGATTTGCTTGTGTTCATATAGCTAGTTACTGAGGTGGCATTGTGATCCCAGGCCCAGCCCTCCATCTGCCCCATCATGCTGGCTATGGCAGAGGTCGAGGAGAAGGACAAAGGAGGATATTTGAGAAAGTACTGTGGGGAGCCCGTATCAAGGAAAGGAAGTGAGCTTCGTGACTGGAGTCTATTCCTCTCCCTTACCGGTTGTGCAAGTTATGTGGGACTGTCCCTTTTTTGGTTGTCATTCAGACCTGCAATGTCATGGGTGTAAGAAAGAGGAGACCATCTCTACCAGTGCAATTAGACACCTGCTCAGCAACTGAAACCTTAGAGAATTCCAGGGAGATATGTTACTGAGAAGTTAAGTGACTTGCCCAGGGCCACATAGCCAGTAGGTGTCAGGGGTAGGACTTTTACTCTTTTATACCACAGTGACTCTGAAACTATAAACATGTTGCTCAGCTGTTTCTGACTCTCTGACCCCATTTGGGGTTTTCTTGGCAAAGATACTGGAGTGGTTTGCCATTTCCTTCTCTAGCTCATTTTATAGATGAGGAAACTGAGGCAAACAGGGTTAAGTGACTTGCCTGGGTCACACGGTCAGTGTCTGAGGCCAGATTTGAATTCAGCTCAGCCTGGCGCTGTATCCACTGTGCCTCCAGCTGCCCTGCTCTGAAACTATAAACATGAGTTATTTATAATCGTCTCAGGTGCCCAAGGATGCTGACTTCTTTATAGGATGATTTCGGCCATCAACATCTATGTAATTAATGTGAAACCAGAGGCAGATAATACTAGTTGGGATTTCGGTTACATTTTCTCCAGTATCTTATTTGATTTTCTCAGTGAAAGTTAGAGCTGGAAAGGCCCAGAGACTCATCTGTGTCCAATCTTCTTACACTGGTCACAAGGTTTTGTTTTTCTTTCTCAATGTGGGGTGTGGGATGGGCAGAGAGAATTGATCGTTTCTATTGGTAACTGAATTGATAAATCAATAAAAATTAGTAAAATCAATTGATAAAAAGAGAATTGATAAATTCCATTGATAATTGAAAAACCATTTTAATTCAAAGGAAGTATGTGGGATTTGGAGCCAGATGTTGTGGTTTCAGGCTCCAGCCAGGCCACTTACTATGTGACCGTAGGTACAGCTTCACTTAAATACTCTGGGTCTCAGTTTCCGAATCTGCAAAGTGAATAACTTTGACTAGACAGTGATCGAGGTCCTCTCCAGCTCTAAATATATGAAAATATGAAGGGCACAAGGAGCTTTGTAGTGAGAAAGATTCAAATCTTACCTCTGACCCATACTGGCTGCATGGCCTTGGGTAGGTTATTAAAGCGGCAGGGCTCTGGGTCACTATCTAAGACTTAAGCTGCAGATTGGGTGCCTCCCTGCATTGGCAGAGAGGATTCTCTGACTGGGTTCTATGTTAATGACCCCCCCCCCCCCAGCCCCTGTCTCTGAGTGCTCAGAAAGGAGAAGGCCCGTCTTCAAGGTCACAGGGCAATGTGAGAGGTGGCTCATGCCCTGTTATCTGGCAGCCAGCTCAGTCACGCAGTTCCTGAGTCACAGCGTCTCATCATTCTTTCCCATTACCCCGGCAGGCTGGATGCTTTGCTGACCTAATGCAAGACTATGTGCGAGGGCGTTCTGTGGAGAGTTCTAGTTACTGCTCCAGGCGTGGGGGGAAATGAGCATTCCTCAGTGAAGTGCTTAGCTTCTGGATTCCACCCAAGGACATCGAGTGGCCCTGGCTTGTACCAGGTACCTCAGAAGGTGCCAGCTCACCGAAAAAGGGTCATAGGCAGGTTCTGGAGGCTGCGTGGTTGTGCTCTCGTACATGGGGTTGGAGATATTCGAAGAAGGCTGTTTGCCAAGGGCTGTGACATCTATATCCTCTTCTGGCTGCATAGAACACACATGAACATGCACAGTTAGGGCCAGGCTCATTAGGGCACAGGGAATGGGACATCATCACCAAAGCGGGCCAGTTGTGGGCCCCTTTTTCCACTTCCCTTTTCCTGATCCCTAATTAAAATGAGGAACAAAGGAAGAGATGAAAGGGCCAGCCAGCAACTACCCCAAGGGGTGAAGGAAGGGCTTTTTAATATGCAGATTTTCTCATTTCTGGATGCTAAAGGACCTCCTGCTGCTTGGAAGCCACAGGGACCCATCCATCTGAGGGCCTCAAAGGCAGAGAGAATAGAACTGAAACTACCAATTTTTCATATCCTGGAGTAGTGAGATGAAATGGAGTCTCCAGCCAGTAACACTAAAAGTACCCTAAAATCGACTGTCTCTGTGTGATCCTGAAACAACTAAGTGATGGGGAGAGAGAGACCTGGGGACACTGACCGCATGCTGCTGTAGAGGCACGCTCCCTGAGAAGCAGCAGGTTGAATGGCGCCTCCTGTGGTCTAAGTTTTTGCCACCCTTTAAAGTTCTATGCCCTGAAGCAAAGCCCTGATCACATTGCCCTAGTTCTAACTCTGTACAAAGCTCAGGACAAAGGGAACGAGCAGTCTTGCCAGATTCCACTTGCTGTCACCAGCCTGGATTGTTAAAAGTTTGGCTGTGAGGAAAATGGTTTTGCTAGAAATGAGCTCAGTCGATTCCACCTCTGTGGATGGAGATTTGGTAAACACTGGGAGAACACCGTGGAAACCAATTTTCTTTGTAGAAACTACAGCAGAAGCTCTAAAATTCTAACTCTTGGCATATTTTAATGGGGAATTGGTTGTGCCCTGGGGTTGGAGGGGAAGGAGATGGTGGGATAGAAAGCTGCCTCGTAGTGGGCAGTAGATTATAGGACCAGCTGTACCAGGGCCCCTGAGAAAGCAAAACAGGAGCATTGGGCTTCAGGGAGCTTAGAACCTGAGCTGGAGCTCAGAGGCTATCTCATCTAAACCTCTTATTTTACCCCCCAAGAAGGGTTGACTTGCCTGAGGTC